>OU696481.1:14277500-15527500 GCA_916048165.1 Spilarctia lutea
TACCAAATGTAAAGTTTTGAGTTCACAGGAAGTACTCTGTAGGTTTTGATTCCCTTGCAAGTGTCGAAACTTTGCAGCATATACAGCTGTATCTTTTGATTGCGTTGGCTTAGAAATTTCACTTCATTTTTTACAGCTCTAAGGGACAGTAGACCTAAGTATTTGGTATGAATTTCAGCTTGATATCTCCATGCATTCAGGTCTTGACAGACAGACGAACAGCAAAGTGATCCTATAGGGGTTCTGTTTTTTCCGTTTGAGGTACGGAACCCAAAAATTTATATATATTTTCCTTAAAGCTATTTTAGGTATTTTTCAACCATCGTGCACCAAGTGGCTGGTAGTCTTAGACACATCATTTTGACAAGTAGAGCAATTAATGCTCCAGGAAAAGATCGTTGAACGGGATCGGCAGAGGGCCGATCTCGATCGTCGGCGGTGACACCAGCCGTCAAAAGGGCAGCAAGCTGCCAGAAAGTGGGGACCCCTGGCGTTAGATTAATTGTTGCGGTGAGCGATAGGAGTGCGGCCTGGTCGCAAAACTGCATCCATGCCATAACACGTAATGATAGGGGCGTTAGGTAAGAAGGAGCTTGAGCTTTCCTCAGGATTAGGTCTAGAAAGGCAAGGTGTCGATCCGAGGGGGCCTTGAAATAACATGGTCCGGTTCCTCCTCAGAGCAGGGCCTGAGACCGATACCGGGGTGATTTTTAGTGGAATCACCCCATACCGAGGAGCCGGAAAGCAGAAAGGATTTTCCACCTTATCAATAAAAAATATAATAAGGGCACACTTCAAAATACGAATATTATATTATGGGAAAATTAAAACTGTCACATTTGAAACACACTCTTACAAAGTTACATGGAAAGAAGTTTAATTCCTTATTACGGTAAATGAGAATATAAGTTTGTTTGTAACGCTTTCACGCAAAAACTGCTCAACCTATCAATCAAATCAAACTTTGTACACATATTCTGGGCGGTATTAGAAGTAACATAAGATACTTTGTAATAAATGCGGGCAAAGCCGCCGGCGAAAGGTAGTAGCAAAATAAGCCATAATTCGCATAAAATGTAAATAATTAGAATTATTTATTTGACGCACTAAGTGCCACATAATGAGTAGATATTTCACAACGAGGACGGCACTTTTTCTTCACAACACTTATGACGATTTCAGGGCCAAAAAAATTTTCTCATTACAATTCCAAATGTAGCTCGTGACTAAAGACGGAACGGAAACATACTTTTTGGTAAAAATATTTTTAATTTTAGTCTCGTTGTCAACGTATAGTAAAAATTTGTTTATTAAATAAGCTAACTATTGACGACCACTTATTTTAAATAAATTTGTGTATTTTAAAATACTGTTTATATGTATATTTAATGTATATTTAACTTATACTTATGTATATAACGATTAAAGTTTCAATTTGAAACTTTAATCGTTTGAAAACTACCGTACCTGAAGAAAATCGAATATGTATCACTGTAGATTAGGGCGGTTTTTCACATCGTCTCAAAAAAGGGCACAAAGTTGCTTACTGGTACTATTTCCAATGTTATTAATATATCTGTGGTTTAACGAAAGTTACAATGATAGGTATTTAGATAAATAAATATATATATATATTTTCTTCATTTGTTTAATGAGGGCTTAGTCACGAAGTGATTATGTCGCCCAAATAAATAATAATCAATAAATATTTCGGATATCTAACACACAACGCCATCAGTCCTAAGCTAAGCAGAGCTTATGTTATGGGTATTAGACAACTGATAAAAATACATATATACTTCTTACATAGAAAACACCCAAACCCTGAAACAAATATTTTCAGATCACACAAACATTTGCTCCCACCCGGGAATCGAACCCGAAACCTCAAGCCCAAAAGTCGTATACGCTACCACTGTGCCACCGAGGCACTTAGATATCAATAGACTCGTTTTCGAACAAGTTTTCTAAATATACAGAGAGAAACATACAGACATAAATTTTGGTTATTCAGAAGACATAGTTCGTATTAAATATTGAATAATTCAAACAATATTAAGTTAAATTGGGTAAAAATTTCACCATCCCATTTCTCCAATAACACACTTATATGATTTGTAAGTTATAGTGAAGGGCGTCAAATATTATTTTTTCCCGGAGCGACCTTAGACCAGTGCCTAGGAGAGGACCACTTATCTAAAGTGTTTCTATAACCTGCGATCAATGTTATCACTCGAATCATCACCGAGCCTAAATAAACTAACGAAAAATATATACACACTTTCCCGAATGTGTATTTAGTCCTTTGGAAATTCGAGAAAGAATATCTTTAAAAAAAACAAGAAGAGAATTTTAATATTGCTCTCGAACTATGATGTTGAATTATGTTTTGTTTATTTTAATGTGTTGTTTCGCATATAATTTTATAGCTCTTCAATACTATAAACTAATATTATAAATCCAAAATTTGTGTTTGTCTGTCTTTCACGGCTAAGCCGCTGCACCCTTTTCTTTTCAATATTCAATATACAAACATGCTTTTATTACTCAAGCTTAAACAAAAGACAAACAAGTTATTAATTTAAAAAGTTTTTTTTTTAAAACAAGCTTTTACAACTTGTTAATAAAAAATATAACTTTAAGTCGTTTCATTAGATATCCATATTGGGTGGGTTGTTCAGAAATATGTATGCCGCCATTTTGTTACGGCGGCCATTTTGGATTATATATAATTGCATTGTCATCAGAACTAAAGGTATCTTTCAAATTTCAACTCAATTGAAAATCGGGAAGTGGATCAAATCAAATTAAACTTGCAAGATTTGATTGCAGACAAACATTAGGACGAGTGAAACTAAACTAGAATTGTAAATAAAAAAGTTTCTCAACGTAATGTTCTAGAAATGTTTTTAAAAATTTCAAGGCAAAAAAAACATAAAAATTGTATTTGTTTCACAGACATATAAAATATTGTCTTAAACAACTGGAGAATGTTCACATAATACTAGTCTTGTTCAAACATGGGGCACGTTTATAAAAATATAATTTAGAAATAGCTCGAGTACCTGTACACCGAATTGTATATTATCCGAACAGTGTTTTGAATATTTTGACTGTATACGAAACGTGTGGCATACGTAATTTTGAGGTACCTACCTAAATGTTACTATGTGCTCTTGCAGACCAGAGTAATTGCGGAAAACACATTATTATTAATCTCAAATAAGCTTTAATTAAACAGAGAAAATATTTTGGATAGGAATACAAAAGTACTTATCGTGAGTCTCGTTTTCAATGGCAACAAAATATGAATTTCGTTAGGCCTGATATTATATGATACTAGCTTTGCCTCGCGGTGTTACCCGCGGTCATTGTGGTATTGCGGGTAACGCCATGGCACGAAGCAAGTTAAAAAAAATAGTCTAAGTTACTCCTTATACCATCAGCTACCTATCAGTGAAAGTCCTGTCAGCCGGAACAAACAGACACAAAAACTGTAAAAAAATGTATATTGGTACTAGCTGAACTCCGCCGTTATCATCGTACCGTAGGCAACGCCGCGGGGCGAAGCTAGTCTAAAAAAGTGGCCTAAGTTACTCATTGTATCATAAGTTAGGTACCAGGAAAGTCCTAAAATAAAAAAAAAATTGTATAGACTAATGGTCGTCCAGTGGTCTAAATTCGACCATAATACATTTTTTAGCATTCTGTACTCCTCCTCTATAAAAACTTTAAGTGTGTCAAATTTCATGCCCCTCTGCGCGTGTTAGTATCATATTAATATATATATACATATAAATATTGATATGCAAAATGTTTGTAATGAGTTTATTATTAAACTCAGAAAACCATATTGTAATTTGCAAAACGGTAGTTGATTAAAATACTCGTACATGTTTGTCGTCGTTTGCAATGACGGTAGTTGATTAA
This sequence comes from Spilarctia lutea, assembly GCA_916048165.1. NCBI lineage: Eukaryota > Metazoa > Arthropoda > Insecta > Lepidoptera > Erebidae > Spilarctia > Spilarctia lutea. Next base: position 14,281,431 of record OU696481.1, read on the forward strand.
AATACATGTTTGCCGTCGCCCATAAAAACGAGTGTTCTTGCTGGATTGAGACACTTCTTGTCGAGACTTGGACCGGTGCAGAGCTCTAACATTTAATCGGTGGCGACCAGTAGTGCCAGTGCTGATTTCACATATAGATTTGAAAATTAAAGATAAGTATATACTATTCTGTTGTTGTTGTATGTTGTGTTAATAATACTTTCTATGTAGTTAAGATGATAATCAAATTATTTAAATTAGTGTATAAATTATGTATTAAAATACAGATATGTATAATAAATATATGTAACACAATTTATCCTTTTTCACTAGAATAAATACTTACCTTTCGTATATTCTTTTGTTTTATTAAACATATAATAATTTGAGTGACGGGAATAAATTGTGTAAATACAGGTCTACTATTACGCGCATAATTTTCAGAAAAAAAGTGATATTAAGCATAGAGGGTGGATACATGTATTTACAAGTACATATAGTATGTGTTACATAACTAAAATGTTTTAAAATTATTGAAACATTTTCTATACAAATTTTATTTCCTTTTATAAGGGTTCATTCAAGTTCAGTACGGCATTAAAATCTTGAAATGAATAATTTGTGTATAATGTAACTTTCAGTAATTTCATAATAAAAAAATCTCGTATAATCTTTACAAATGTTGTTTTATATTTCGGAAGACAATTAATATAATTTAGAATATTTTTTCCTAAAAAGAGCGGGTAAAGAAAATAGAATATGCTCGTATTAAATTTTTTGAGGTAAAATTTCAATATATTATTTTCTCTCAGCACCTATTCGTCAATATTTTCTTTTTACAGTTCTTGGGTTTAAAGTACAGTGAAAACAATATATCTTTCAGTATTTCGTTTATTCAAACTCAACACGTAGCATTGACATAAAATATGACTGCAATATGTTCTGCTGTGTGAATATAAAATAGAAAATGCATGCGCATTTCTTGAAAGAGTCCTATTCTTATTCTATTTAATTTTAGTGAAGTTTCCTTAACAAAATTGGTATCCAAAGTTACATTATATAGCTTAAAAACAAAGTTTTTTTTTTTTTTTTTTATACATGAGCTACCAAAATGACTCTGCCCTGCCTGATGGAAAGCACCAGCAGAATCCAAGAGTGGTGGTCACCATCCTCAATGCAAACAAGGACAGTGCAGCATGGCGACCAGCACTATGGCGGCCTAGTGAGATGCTTTTTTACGCCCCGCTTAAAGGACCCGGGATCATAGTGGGGCGGAAACACGTGCGCTGGCAGTGAGTTCCAGGCTTTGACCGCTCGGCACAGGAAGGAAGAGCCGAATCGATGAGTGCGAGAGTGTATGTCTTCCACTCTGAAGCGGTGACTTCTGAGGCCAGCACGAGTTGTCCTGTAGAGGAAGGGAGAAGGGGGGACCAGTTGGAACAGCTCTTCAGAACACTCTCCATGGTAAAGGCGATAGAGGACTGCCATAGAGGCGATATCTCTACGCAACTGCAGAGGCTCAAGGGACTCGGTGGCCTGGGGACTGCCGACAATGCGAATGGCTCACCGCTGCAACCGGTCGAGAGCGTCGAACAGATACCGCGCGGCTCCATCGCAAAGATGAGAACAGTACTCCACGCAGGAGCGAACCTGGGTCTTGTAAAGCAGACACAGATGCCCGGGCGAGAAGAACCGTCTCACCTTATTAAGGATACCTAACTTCCGCGAGGCCGCCTTAGTGACACTCTCAACGTACTCGCGCGGGTTGAGGTCGCAGCAGATGTCCATGCCCAGGACACCGAGCCTGCCTCGTAATGGTAGTTGAGTGTTCTGAAAAGTCGGAAGGGGAAGGAATGGAGACTTTTTGGCAGAGAACGCGCACACCTGTGTTTTCTTGGCGCTAAACTCGACCAGATTCTCGCAGCCCCATTGTGAAATGCGGCCTAGAACATGGTCGAGCTGAGCGACAAGCTCCTGTCGATTTTTCTCTACATCTACCGGTTTTGCCGCAGGGCGCCCAATATATCGTCCATGAACTGTGCTGTCGTCTGCATAGCAATGAATTTCAAATATATATGTATATGATGCCACTTTTTACGTATCATTTAAACCAAAGAAGTTTAAATTATAATAATATAAATATATCAAGATTGTTAGGAATGATTACAAATTACTTCGAAAGACAGTTCATGCGAACAGTCAGAAATTATTTGAAATTAATTATTATCAGATTTGAAATCGTTGTTTTTAAGCTTTTGAAACTTGAATAGTTGTATTATAACATGTTATTTCAACTTAAAAATACTAACGTATACGTATACCTAAATAGTAACAATCAGACTTAAAGTTCTCAAAAACGTGTGTCATTGGCTAATCTTAAACAAAATATTAGCCAATGACACACGAGAATTTAGGCGTTAGCGATTGTAGAAACAAAAACGCTTGCTACTTGGTTGGTTAGACTCACTAAATGTTAAAAACAAACTGCTAAGTTGGCTGTTTTATTTAGACTCTGTTGAAATTGAAACTAGTTACTGTTATTAAATAATAATAATAATAATAATATCAATTTATTTGCATAAATGTGGTACAAAAGATGGTAAAAAATAAAAATAGGCACGATACACATTTCACCAGTTATAGGCATACAAATATAGTGTTGCAGTCTTTCATACAATAGTTAATTAATTGCTAAATTAACATTAACTATTACTAAAACAATTTTTAAAAAATTAAAAGAATTACGTGTTACATTTTGAAAATATTTACAAAAACTACTTAACAAATTCAATACACACCTACAATGCATTTCTAAAATGATAAGACGGACACGCATTTTTTTGTAGGAATTCCCTGACGGAATAATAACTGTTTTCTACCAACCATTTTCTAAGCACAACATAAAACTTCTTGAGTGGTAGGTCAGTTATACACTTGGGTATTGTGTTATAAATAAGTGGAGCCATATACACGCAATTTCGTCTAAATAGTTCGATTCTGGGTATTGGCATATTTAATGGTAGTTGTGTTGCTTCACGTTTGCTAAAATTAACTTTAGATTCAAAAAGCGAACGGTTATTTTTAACAAATTTTGCAATTTCATATATATAAATACAAGGAACAGTTAAAAGGTTGTGAGCTTTGAAAACAGGTCTACAGGATGAAGTCCATTCCATGTTAAAAATTGCGCGAATACATTTTTTTTGGGCTATAAAAACTCTTTCAATTTCAGTAGAATTACCCCAAATGACAATACCATACCGAATTATGGAACAAACATGAGCGTGGTAGACTATCATTGCAGTTGACCTTGATACCTCATTGCTTACTACTTTCAAAGCGAAAACAAATCTGCTAATTTTCATACATATTTCCTCAATATGATTTTTCCACGTGATATGTTCGTCAAGTATTATGCCCAAAAATTTAATTTTAAGAACTTGCTCTATCATTTGCTTTGAGTGTGAAATTTTAAGAGCGATATGGTTACTTTTCGGTGTTTTGAAGTTCAATATTTTAGATTTTCCTAAATTAATCCTTAGTGCGTTACACTCTAACCATGCAATTATCTCATTTAAGGTGGTTTGTATTTCTAATTCGTATGTTTCCTCATTCTTACAATCTATGATGATTGTAGTATCGTCAGCGAATAATATGCATTTTTTTGTCACTGCTTGTGGCAGATCATTTACATAAATAAGGAAAAGAAGAGGACCCAGGATACTTCCCTGTGGGACTCCAAAGTGATTAAGTCGCGGATGTGAGTCATAGTCTACAATACTATTGAGTTTGGCATCATATTTAGTTATTCTAGTTATCTGAGTTCTATTTCCTAGGTAGGATTTAAACCATTCTAAAGCTGGGCCTCTTATGCCGCTTTTATCTAGTTTATCAATGAGAATATTATGCTGAACGAAATCAAAGGCTTTACTTAAGTCGAGAAATAGCGCCGTAGTTTTTATTTTTGCATTAATGTTATTTGAAACTGACTTAAGTGTGTAAAAAAAAGTGAGTGACGTAAATAACCTGAATGAGAATAATTGTAAACTATTGCTAAGTATGTATTTTCTTAATCTATATATGCATCTATCTATAATGTGTCTAAGTTTAAATAAGAAACAAGTACACAATTTTAACAGTACAAATAAAGGAATTGCTCGAAGAGATCCTGGGGTTCCCATAATACGAGCCAGACCCAGACTCGGTGCTTAATATATTTTTAGCTTATGGTGATGTTTAAAATCTGTACTCTTACAATATATAATCATTATACATATATATAATGATTATCATGTATTGTATATGCGAATATTATCGCCACATAAACTTCAAATATGTGCGGAGTATGGAATACGGACCATTGAATAGCACAGATTTCCCTCGACACCGCAAAAATAGCCACTAAATTTGCTCACTCGAATAGTTATTAGTGATATCTTTTTATAAATTAAATTAGTTAGAAGTAGCAGTAATGTGTACGTAAGATCTATTGCCTATGATGATTGTTTAGAAGAGTGCAGTGTATCACAAAGGTACACTGACGCAAAGACACAAAAGGGCAATGACGGATTAAAAATACGGAGTATTCGATACCTAATCATCCTGTGGTTTTTGAAAGAGCTGACGAATGGAGCAAACTACATAAGGCAACATCACTGCAAAGAAAAGGAAATCTAGAAACAAACCACATACCTACTTGTATGCCCAAGGTCGGGTATACTACTAATTTTTAAGAAGCAGCTTTTGACCAACGTAGGACTAATAAAGGTTATTTATTAACTTGATACGATTCTCTTTTGAAGCTAGCATTTTTTTTTATCTTTAGTACTTAATAAATTTATTTAAAGAATTTTTCAAGAAGTATATGAAAACTTCGCAGCTGAGTCGCAGTATATCATGGAAAGTAGAGTGCGACAAAGACGAAACTACCACTATCCTAAGTACATATTCGTGCAAACGTATTCTTCATATTTCTAGTTAAACAATAGAAAATAAATAAATAAGCTTTAAAACTGTTATACTTTTAATACCAGGTTTCACATATAATATTGTATCTGTGATTGTTACTGGCACACTATAACAATTTTTTTTGTATATAATACAGTAAGCGTAAAACGTAATCTTTGTAACACGATAAAATAGAAAGTAATACAATTAGAAATTTAAGTGAGATTACAAAGGTGTGTAACTCTAAGCTGATCTGAATTTATCTATCAAATAATTTAGTAAGAATTTTAAGACTGATTTAGAATAAGGAATGTAACCACAACTATACATTCCGGGAGGATTGGTGAGGATTGTAAGAGCCGTCTAAGGGAGCAAACTAGAGAAAATCACAGCAAAGAGAAGAATAACCTTTGTAAAAAGAGATCTTTTTCCATCAGAAAGGCTGTTGATGAGTGAAGTTTTAATTTTAGTTTGATTTTAAATAGAAATGAAACTAAAATTAAAATTAATTTATAGTCCATTCGTTTTGATAGTATCGGTGTGTGTCGTTATTGTTGTGAAGTACGAATATAATAATTGTTTGATTTTGTGGCGGCTTGACGCACGTGTGACGGCGGTGCGATTAAGGTGACTGTATCTAAGCGAATGGACTACTCTTTCTGTTATAACGATATTATCTAACAAAAAACAAAGAGTGGCAAGCAAGTGCATCGAATCAAAATTTATGTTAAACAACAGATCTAGTGGTAAAGTTTTAGGAAACAACAGTGAAAAAGATAATGAGTTCGAATTAAAGAAAGTTCATCACAACTAAAACCAGCGAACGGAAACCACTGTTTTTAATTAAATTACAAAATGGCCGACACGACGGACAGCGACTCATTTAATTAGGAACGTTGATTTCAGTTCAATTGTACTTCGTACTTTGTGGCACAGATAGTCGTTTCGTTAACATTTCCGAATTTACATTAAATATATGTGTGATAATAACACAATTTAATTCAACTGTAAATTGCAAAACACAGCAAAAATATTGTATGAGTTGATCATCACTTGAAACAAGTTTACATATTTCACTTAAAAAGTCTGAGAAGAGGTTTATTTACTACGATAAGTTACTTTTTGTGAAAGAATTGTTCAAACAGCCCGATATTTAAAATAATATTTATTTAATAGTATATAAAATCCTCATCATGCATCTTAAAAGAAAGAAGATCGAAGACAAGATTTATGAAGTTGTAAAAAGTACATGCATACAGTAAAGGTATAACACATATATACACATACATAGAACCGCGTCTTTTTCTAAGTCGGTTAAAAATAAAGAGATTGAAGTTCTATCATAATAATTTGTTTGTAATTTTTTTGTAACGTTAAGTATAAAAAGTTATGAAATCAATTTTTTTTTTAATTAATTAAAATTAAGTACATATAAAATGAAAAACTAATAATAATGTTAAGATATGTAGGAATAAGATAGCTCGCATGTTTTCTTTACACCCTTCGTTCCCTGCGCGAGACTTCAGAAGGCACCTATTATTCATTCAGACACGCTAAACGCCAACTCTGTATTGTTAAGTTAAATTAATGCGAATAACAGCAATATTAATTGCTACTTTGTTCAACCAAATATTCACATTCAAGGCGCAAGCTGCAGCGCCATCTAGGGTGGTAATTACGACATTAATATCTGGAAATTACTCATATAGACATAGCCAGTTGATTAATTAACTTTTACGTCTACAATGTAACTACTTAGGCTTTTGATTGGATAATAAACGGTAAATAAGAGGGTTTGATTATTTTTTGTACAATGTAAACATATTTTTTGTTATGTTTGTAAACATAGAAAACTTGCCATGCCAAGGCAAAGTCTAAAACGCGCTTTATAATACAAATTATGGCAGCAGGTTAATGTTTTTTAATATATTTTTAGCAACTAGTATGAAATGGTTTTTGGAAATGTTACCTTTAAAATAAGAGTTGAATTGTTTTCAAGAAGTTTGTCATAATATAAAATGGAAACACGAAATAAGAAAATTCACGCAAGTGAAGCAGCGGTACTGTGGTAGTAATCTAAGCAGAACCGCTTTAAAAACAATGTCAGTTAGTGTCATACTAAGATAATTTAATGATATTCCTTACCAGGATTTAAATATTACCAAGAAATCAAATCAAGAAAATCCTCTTTAGCTAAGCTTGTGACTTAGAAGACTAAAACACGTACAAACCTCATTTCCATGATATTTTTATACAATTAATATTTAATTTAAGCAAGCCTTAAATCACTTTCATAAATGAGAAATGCTCCCTTTATATTATTATCACAATTTGCATGCGTGACCGCCGGCAGCGAAATTGAATCTCATGCATTTTAAGTTACCCGCATGAGGGATTATTACAGATGACTGTACCATGTTTTGTTATTTAATAATGCGATTACAGAAAATTAATGCAAATTCTTTTACTGAGTTAGAGGATTTTCCGAAAACAGCCAGTACGTAATACTACTATTGCAGAATCTTCCCGATCGGTCTTTATCAAAAAGTATCCCTTTTCGATACTTACTTTTTTTTGGTACCTAACCTTTCAATGCGCCTACGTGCCTTAAATTACGTTGAATTAAAGGTTTTCCTACAGTTTAAGTTTTATGTTGTCTTTATTTTGTTAGTTTGGTTACAAGTATAGTCGGTAACATCTCGGCGTGTAATACCTACTCTTCCGCATAATGTTCTAACATTTACTGATTGACAGTCGGTCGTAATCATGATTATTTAGTAATGTATTATTTAATAGCCATTGACCTGACATTGATACTAAAAGGTAAAAATTAACTGAGAAACAAAGCAGACAAAAGTTCAGAATTCTTTTGTTTTTCTCTGAAACTATAAGCAATTTTTATTATATTTATATTAGTGATAGTACCTACTTCTTTGGCAGGGAACATGCATTATTATTTTTGCTTTTATTTGAAAGAATTTCATGTAGAATAGACCACGATTGTAACAAAAATTTAAATACCATGATTCGTTGTCAAAAAATGCGGTTTTAAACAGTTTAAATTTCCGCGCGAAAACGGCTCACAATTTCGATGAAGTCATTCCTGACTGTCACTGGCCACGTTTGTTCGTCTCTTGTTAGTTGCTGGCTTTAGTAGTTGCTTAACGTTATGAATCTCGTGAAATTTTCTGAATGAATAGATGCATCAAGCCACTATACTAGATATTTCCAGAGCTGAAAGTCTATTATTTCTTTATCGTGACTAGATGGGATCTATTTTTGACACTTTTACTAGAAGTGTATTCAAAGAATAGCTAACAACTAGAATTTAATAGCATATTTGAGGTCATCGTGCGGCACAAATCATGGCATTATGTTAGCAATAACTCGGCATTTTATTATCAAGATTAATGTTTATGGCTGTCTTTGTGGCCGTGGCCATTCTCTTTGAATCATAGCCTTTAAAGTTTATATCTTGAGACTGAAAAGTTTCTTATCTTCCTAAGTAAGCTTTGTACTCGTTTGTTCCAGGTTCTAGAACTCCTGATTGTTATCGAACAACTTGAATCAACTTCAGTTTTGCGCAATTCTGCTGCTTTGTATTCTCTATTTATACTTTGTTACTTATCGTAACTTTCTGTATTGTTTTGATAGGTACATCATCATCATCTCCTTACCCTTTTCCCAATGTTATTTGGGGTCGGTGCTATGAGGTTTTCTCCTCTATCTCCTCTATCACTCATCAGTTCACCGCTTACTCCTTTTCTGGCCATATCCTCTTTTATGTAGTCCATCCATTTTTCTTTGATCGTCTTCCACTCTTATATCCGTCGACCATTCCGACCGTCATACTTAACACTTTTTTAACTACATTTTTCTCATCGACAACATTCGAATTTCAGCTACATGTAGGCGTCTCTCGTCCGTTTTCTTTTTTGGCCAACACTCGGATCCATGCAGGACGGCCGGTCTGATGATCGATTTGCATATTTGTACCTTTAACGTTAAAGGGAACTTGGGATCACAAATAGTTACCTGCTGCCACTTCACACATCCTGCATTGATTTGATGTTGCATAGCCTATCTATTTCGCCATTATTATGTAACAGCGAATCGAGGTACTTGAAATAAGTGCAGATCGGAAGCGCTTTTCCATTCAGTGACACGGCAGCAAGGTCAGAGAGACCGCCGAAATCACAGAACATGTATTAAGTTTTAGTTGTGCTGATTTTCAAGCCAACATTATCTAGACTTTGTTGCTATGTCTCTAGTCTGCGCTCGACCTCGGACGCGTCCTCACCGACCTACACAATATCGTCTGCAAATAGCTTGCATAATGGTGCAACCTCCTTTATATCCGATCTCAGAGTATCTATTATCAGCAGGGAGAGGGATGGGCTAAGAGCCGGTCCCTGATGCAGATATATCTACCATGTAATATAATAACTTTTTAGATGTAGAAGTATCTCCATCTTTGGCGTGGTAATATTGGAATGAGCAGGAGTGTGATTGGCTCACAAAAAAAACAACTGTAATATATTTTATTAATGCATGTAATCATGAATGAGGTTATTGAATCTACCCCGAATTTCCCATCTCCGTGCGTGAGACAAATTGAAAATCGCGGTAGTCAATTGTCAGTCCAGTAACTCATTTACTCCCATTATTTATTTAAAAATATCGAATACAAACATATTATGATATTAACGTTAATGTAATTGAATCTACTTAAAATTTATACACAATTAATAAAACCAGTTTTGCTGAACCAACTCGCTTTAAGTGTACTTTTAGTTGATGTATTTATTAAAAGTTTCGCTCAAATACTGAACAATATCACGTCAGAACAATTCATGGTAAAGTAATTCCTCCCTGTCAGACTTTTCGTGATGGAGAGTTCTGAACTACAGACCTACAACTTTTCCGTGGTGAAGTTATAAAAATGTAGATAATAATTATACATTTAATTACGTAGTATATAGTTTGTGAATTTTACGTGTAAACGACAATTTTTTAATTTAAGGATTCCGTATCCAAGGATAAGGGAACTAAGACTCGGTTGTCTGTCCGTCTGTCTGCCCGTCTGTCACCAGGCTGTATACGAGTATCATAATCCGTGATAGTTAGACAGTTGAAATTTTCACAGATGATGTATTTCTGTGGCCTTAATAACAGAAAAACATAAATATTTATAGGGGCTCCCATACAACAAAAAAAAAGTTGCGTGTACTAGCGTACACTCGTAAGAAGTGAAACTTCTTTAACTTCTAAAAGTTAAGGAGCGAGACCTGAGTAAATATTTCGCGATCTGTGGTGTGAATGAAGTAAGTTTGTGGAATGTGATGTGTGTAGTTATTTACATTGTGGACTAAATAAAATAATATTGTTTGTAATGTGATATTTCATTGTAGTATTAATTTGGTCCTGTTTGTGTTTGAAAATGTTTTTTGTTTTATTTTATAAATTTTTTTTGAAGGATTGTATATAACTACTCTCAATAATGATAAAACATTTTATTTTAACCCCGATAAAGAAGTTTCACTTCAAAAAGATAGCGTAACGGATAAATGAGACGCGTAACGTAACGGATAAATGTTACGCGTAACGAAAAAATGTTACACAAAATTGTTTTGACAACCCCGATAAAGAAGTTTCACTTCAAAAATATTATTTGACGTTTTAATTGATAATGATACGGAACCCTTCATGTGTGAGTCCGACTCACACTTTACCATTTTTTTAGGTACTTGAGTATGATATTTGCTATTTTACATTTCATTTAAGAATCATAACCTAGACGATATTTATTCCATTGTCATTGTTACACATTTCATTTGTAGTATTCGTGAGTTATATAATAGCCCGGTCAATTTAGACATTTGATGGTACATAAATTCCCAACAAGCTGAAAATTAGTAAAATTGTTCAAAACATAATTATAAACAATCCCTGAAAGTTCCCCATTATTCCCGTGTGAGGAAAAAAAAATATTCAAGGTCAAAGGTCAAAAAAATGATATTTTCATGATTTTCAGCAAAACGGTAGGTTTTATCATAAAATTACCTTGGACAAAATTGTAGATCATAAAATTATCTATAAGAAATGGATCAATACATTTTCGTACGAGTCACCGTTTTTGAGATATAACGATTCAAAAAGTTATAAAAGTTGTTATTGTCATAATATGCATGAGTACGCCGCGTACATACATCTCTAGAGTTGTAATATATATTTTTTTTTTTTACTCGAGTTTTTTCTCAGTTTTTATCCTGATTCCCGCTCTGTAACCTTCAGAGAAGAGGAGGTTAGGATTCCCTGGAATTTAAGAATACAGTGTCCCCTAAAACTTTTGTGAGTATTGTGCATGAGGCAGCAGCAGTTTTCCATCGTCCTCCTCATGTCCTGATCACAACTGACCCGTGGAATAGGAGGAGTAGACCTACTGGGGAAACCACGTTACAAAAAGCGGTAAGTACACTAGCTCATAGGTGGCGTGGAAACGTGTGCACATTATGACAATAACAGCTTTTATAACTTTTTGAATCGTCATGTCTCAGAAACGGTGGCTCGTAGGAAATAAATATTGATCAATTTCTTATAGATAATTTTATGATCTACTTTATAATAAAACTTACCGTTTTGCTGAAAATCGCGAAAAACTATTTTTTTTTTCCTTTGACCTTGAATATTTTTTTTTCCTCACACGGGAATGATGGGGAACTTTCAGGTATTGTTTATAATTATGTTTTGAACAATTTTATAAATTTTCAGCTTGTTGGGAATTTATGTAGCTTCACTATCATTTTTTGGTCTAAATTGACCGGACTATAATTAAAGATCGTAGTCAGCACTGACAAGTATAAGAACGACACTACAAAACAGTTCAGTAAAAAAGTAAATAAATTTCTACTTTTTAAGTGGTTTATGTGATGATCATTATGATGATCATTATTATAAAGAATTATATCATCAAGGACTTTGATACCTTTAAAAGTTTTATAAAACTTTAAATTATTTTTATAATTTAATGTGTATATACAAAGTGAGGCGCTCATAGCCCAGTTATACGCAGTAATTATAAACAATTACCGAGGGTAAGCAATGACGGCTCGGTCAGTACCTGGATGAGTGACCGCTGGTGGCAGGACACCATGAGCGTCTCCGTGTTTCGCAGGTCACGTTAAGCAGTCCATTCCGGATGTTATCATAAGATAACAGTCGTGAAGCTTAGTTGGAGGCCTTTGGTTTAAAAACATCCAATGGTTTTTTTTTTTTTTTTCAGACTATCCTCCAACATTATTGGAGCCCTTGTGTAACTATGTCTCTTTGTCACTCGTCTTCAATTATGCCTCTCGCACTATTTTTCCACATCCTATTTCTTTCTTTTACTCTCTTCACTCTTACATTCTTATCGTGGTTGGGATTGCCACATTTCTAATTCTATTCTAACTATTTCTTATGCTTTTGTTTCCATCTGTTTCTATTTTTCGGGGAAATAATTTGTACAAGTTTTTTAATTTACTTTTTCCTTAATCTAATACATTTTTCCTTAGTCTAATACATGTTTATTTATTTGTAATACTAAAATACTATTTTATTACACTTTTTATTATACTCTATGCTTAGTTCTATTTATTTTTACTATTTATATATATGCTAGTATGTATATATATATACAATATATATCTAAACATATTTGTCTTATCTATAATTTTGTGTTTTTTATCTATTATTTCTTTATAGTTTTTTAATATTTTACTTACGTTTATTGTTGTTATTGTTACGGTTTTTAACAACCGTGTTGACTTGGTGTTTCAACCGGATCCGGGAGTCCGCTTGGTAAACATGTTGGTTATCGGTGCCCGACGGGTTCTCCCGACACCCGAGAACATTCGGTTGTTTGGAGAGTCCCCCGTGCCCCGCAGAGACCCGCTCTGTCACACCTGTCGATTTCACTGAACAGTGTTATGTGTAGGTTGTCACAACGTTGTCTTGACAACCCCAAAACCGCACTTGGCCAGCGAGAGGACATTTGGCCTTAACCCTCTCCTGAGAAAAGACATTATGGGTTGTTGATGTTGATGATATATGACATATTTTTAAAATCTTAATAAAATAAAATGCACCCATAAATCACTCACGCCTTAGAAGTTCAAATGTATTTATAATACAATCGTACTATCATTTCCATGGAATCAAATGAAACCTGTTGTCAGTTAATTAACTTTTCCTATTTGCGACACGTAAACGTACAACAGTTTATTTATTATTAAAAAAAAACCTTTAATTAATTGGCAATCATTACAGTGGGCCAAAGAATAAGGCTCTAATTTGGGACTGAATACCGTCACTATTGCCATCTCAGGCACGTACATACAAATTGATACAGAGTACGTGAGCCACTCAATTCGATGACACTCATTCGGGTTCCGTCCACAGAATGAGTAAAAAGAATTTGAGAATCAAGTCATATAGGACTATTTGGTAAGTAACCATTGACTTCGAAGTTTGACAACGAGTGTCAAATCTGATAAAAGTGTCATCGTGTTACAATGTTTTGTCGCAATATTTTCTCTAGGAGATCGTTTTTTGTTTTTTCGAAAGCCAGTCCTCTTTTCATGTCATCCACATTTTATATATTTTTCATCATTAATTCCATCACGACGACGACTTGAAGACTCGAAGACTTGGAATTGATGACTATAAATACTTGACATTGGCAGAAATAGCTGATCTGAGTGATCCGACTGGTTGCCATTTCATCAATCAAACTAAACTAACATTTTCTCTATATAGAGTAATGATGTCACGAACTTAAATAATAATAAGCTTATAGTTCAAAAAATTCTTATTAGTACAGACCTACATATACATTAGTACTTACTATTTCTTAACTCATAGGATATTATTTAAATCTTGATCATTATTGTCTAAGCTGGGTGAGATATTTATCTTCCTAGGAGTAAATAGGTATACCTAATAAAAAGAGCCTTGCGTATGTTTCTTAGTAGTGAAATGTGGATAAGTTTCTCATAGTATAAAATATGTGATAGAAGTAAAATATGGAGTCAGTAGACCAATTATCATCATCATTATTATCTACTTTTGCACTTCATTACCAAATGAAGGTTTGCTCCTAGGACCGAAAAACAATCATGTTCTTTGGTGCAAGAAGAAAAATCGGAAAAAACTATCATTTAACAGTAGGAGAGCCACGCTTCACAGGCCCGGCTGTCCCTCGTATTCTGAGGAGGGGAAAATTGCGCTAGGGGTAAGAGCAGTAACATCACGGCACCCCCACCACGCAGATATCGTCTCCAGCGGACACATACTACCTCAGCTACCCTAGGTATGGACTAGAACATTCCTTTATGTGTAAAGCCGGAGTGTTCGTGTAAGTCAGACGTGATATCAGCTCACATTGCCTCCCCTACTCTTCTGGCGTAGTCTTGACATCATGGAAGGCAGCATTGATCCACCCGATCCCTAAAAAAGGCGATTGCTCTAATCCGTCCAAGTACAGGCCTACAGCCATAACTTAGCTCTTCTCGAAAATAATGGAGTCCATTATCAACTGATCTCCTGCGGCATCCAGAAGGTTATCATTTGCTTAGTGATACCAGGTGTATACCAGGTGACGCATTGCTGGACACAGGTGATTGAGACTAAGGGGAAAGTCTTGGCTGTTAGTTTGGACATTTCGAAGGGCCTTCGATATGGCCTGGCACAAAGCGCTTCTTTTGAAGCTCCCTTCCTTTGGGTTTCTCGAGAAACTATGCGGTTGGGTTACTAATTTTTTAGCAGATGGAAGCATATTAGTCATAGTCGATAGTGAATGCTCTGACTTCATATCTGTTAATGCTGGTGTTCCACCACCTTGATGCAATGATTGCGAGTTACATCCTAACTCCACTACAACTGTAATCACATGGAGCAATTACTTATTGGTCTGAGAATCATCATCAAAAGCTTTTAACAATTCAATGTTGGACATAAACTTTTCTTTCGAAAGGAGGTTTTGAAGCTTGCTAAACCAGGCTGGCAAGATGGGTTTATATAGTGTTTGCGTCACTTACTTACTTCGCTGTCTCAGCAACGGCATTTTTTCCTATTCTGTGCCGTTTTAGACTAATCTCACTCTGTCCGATATAATTTGTATTAAGTTTTCCTTTTTTTTGCAGTGATCTTGTCCTGCGTAGTTTATCACTTTAGTCACATCGGATGACTACGCTGATATGAATAAGGGTTGTAACACTCCGTATTCTTAATACGTTACACGGATAAAAGGTCGATATGAAGTCCTACTAACATTATCGACGCGAAAGTTTGTGAGTATGTAAGTGAGTATGTTTGTTGCTCTTTCACGCAAAAACTACTGAATGGATTTTGGTGAAACTTTACAATAATATAGCTTATACATCAGAATAACACATAGGGTATAATTTATAAAGATACTAGCTTCACCTCGCGGTGTTGCCCGCGGTTATTGTCGTACCGCGGGTAGCACCGCGGGTAGCACCGCGGGGTTCAGCTAGTATGATATAAGGTCGGCGAATATAACAATGAAATCAGTAATGTGTTACTTATCACGACAAGGTTTTTCAAAATAAGTGCTATGTATAATTTAGTAGTATTTATAAAATAATTATAAATTACTGAGTTTACCACTTCATAGTACACCGCAATCTGACGCAAATGTAATCGAATCTGTGCCATTATATTAGTACATTCAGCATTTAAACGAACCCTCATCATTATTGAGTACATGTTTGTAAATAATTTATCATGTATTGTACTATGATGATGAATGACGTTATTGTTCTACTGAATTATTTGTTTCAATGTGGTTACTGATGAAAATCTACTCGAATCTACGAATCGGTAATTCCATTTTAAAAATTCAATATTATAAATTCAAGAGTTTCGTCGTTCTGAGTAAATTTAATATTTAAAAAATATATAATGCAAAATATGAGAGGAGTTCGTATGTAGAGGGGTGAGGTACTTCAGACGATCATTTCGATCGTCAGACATCGTTAAAAGTCATTCGTTCTGTCGCTCGTTTGCTGCGAATTTTGCGCAAGTTGTACACTAAATAGGCGCACGCCCGCCACCAGCTATACAATTTATTTTTCATTTCTCACAGAGAAGTCCCCTTGTTATTTGACATTAGGTACTCTTTCACGAAACATGCTTTTAACCCTGTCGCGTTTGAGCACGCTTAACGTCATTAAGTACACGACGACGGGTGAAGTTCGAAAACCCTCATCGGAATATTTCACATTACACAAAATTGTTTCGGACGTATTCTCTGTATAAGGAAAGGGTCAGGTACCGCCATTATTGTTGGTTTATTGATTCCTCGATTGCTCTAGTGGAGTAATTTCCGTACATAGATACTTAAAGCTGACAGTGATTATGTAACCAGACCTTCGAAAAAAGGTCTTTAGGTTGGGGAACACCTTCTATTAGGAATAAGTGGCCCAATCCACTTGAGTGAACGCAATTTTGCGGCACCTCTATCAAGTGTAGCGTGTACAGATTGCTTATGTTGGTCACGTATTATTCAATAAACCCAAAATTAATACTAAGAACGTGAGCCGCGTCCGTGAATGGCACTTTTCTGTTATTTTGGTCTAATAAAGATACTGGACAGTAGGTTGGGAACTATTTACTATACTACAACAAAACTGTACTGGCTCACTTTGGTGGGATAAATTATCAGAGTATAATTATTACATTTCTTACGAAGTCTTGCAATTTCTGGGCAAAGTTTTTGGCGGCATGTTATAATTATTTAACCACGATAATTAATAAGGCGCAATAATTTGGAACTGCTGAACAAATTGAGGGAGTCGTCATGCTGCTGGGGGAAATTCGTACCCGACGCACGTTCCTTATTAATTTTCAACGAAATAGAATCAAATTACAGAAATTATTTGCCGAGGCGAGACTTAAGTTTCATCTTGAGTTGAAATGTAGGTATAGAAATATCTAATTAAAGAGATGTTCTTTTTATGGGCGTCATCATTTATTATGACGTCATCTTAATATCTGTTTATCAGAAGATTGTATAAAGTGTTAAAATAAGTTCAAAAGAAAAGAAAAGATAAATATAGGGTAACGCGTTTTGTTTTGTCAAGTATTAACTTCATTATATGTATGACCTTAGTAAAAGGACTAAAATTAGTAATTATGCAAAATAATTGTTACACTAGACAAATAAATTAAAATAAAGTTTTCGTTTGTAATTTCAAATTCATAGCTTTTCATTAATCCTATATGAACGTTCATAAAGTTGTTTTTTGGTTGGTCGGTTGTCTATCAGTCTTTTTGTACCGACTAATCTTTGGAACGGCTGTAGGGATTTTAACCGGAATTTCAATGGCCAATAGCTGATAACATAAGAAGTCATTTAGACCTTCTTTTAAGATACTCTTCGCCTTGTTGTAAAAAACAACCACAGCCACGGAACAAGATTAATTTAAAATATTTTAATTACAATTATAGGTTTATAACCAACCCTTTACTACAACATAGATATATTACTTTCTCAAGAAAGGCCTATGGCCTAACGGCTGTTGATATGATAGCTCACTTTATCTTATTTCTCTAAGAAATACATCAATTGGTACCTATCTCCCTAAATGTCAATTCAATTCTGCAGATGTATATTGAAACACAAGTTTACGTAACGTTTACTTCAATAAAAATGAGAAAACGAACAATATGAAGCGTGAAACCAAAAAGTATTATGTTAAGTGGAAACCCAGGTCAATTGTAATAGACGATGCCTGCAAGATCTCTGAGATAGCATTACGTAGCTTTGGCAGAAGCAAGCCACTCACAATATTATTTTATCGAAACTGATTATGTTACCTAACGGGGTGGCTAACTTTTCTTACCGTTCGCCAATCCTGCTTTTTTTTAATCTCTTGGACTATTGTTACTTTTAAATTGGAATACTGAAGAACAAGATACTGCTGGTTAGACTGAGATATCTTGTTTAAAAGTTCAGAACAAATCTTGGAATTTGGATACAAGTAAGACGCGAATCAAAAAAAATTCAAGTACTTCATCATCATTAGCCTATCGCAGTCATCAATCGATTGCTGGACATAGACCTCTCCAATTGCAAGCCACTTAGTTCGATTCTCGGCTTCAAGTACTTAAATGCACTATATTTTAAAGACTGACCAAATTTGGTAATAGGCTAAATGGTTTATGCAAAAGCAGACCAAAATTCAAAAGATTAATTTTGTATTTGACTTGTACGTACGGGCCTAAATATATGAAAGGAAAAATTTTATATAAGTGAAATTGATTTAAAAAAAAAAAAGGTTTATTTTTGGTACAGAGCCAGTAGGGGAAGATACAGGAAGATTTTAAAATGTGAGACAGAAGTACATAGTCCTCCTTTGGGTTAATCCGCCATCAACTTCTCCTTCGGTAACCTTCATAAATCTGTAAAATGCAATTAATTGATTGTTTTATTTCATCTAATATTTAGGTTTTCTGTCAGCCCGAACTATCACTTAGGGTCGACCGAGCCTAAGTGATAGTTCGGGCTAAGCAGCCGATGGCGAAGCCGTATACAACAATTTATAGAAGTTACATGATAAATTAAATTTATTTTGTAAGTAAATCTTTTCAGATATTTTTACATGTTAGACTTTATAGCTGGAAGAGGTCGATATTTCCTCACTCTTGGAAAAAATGCCGAACCAAACCACAGACGTGTCTTTTTTTAAGTCCGTGACTATTAATTAAAAAATATATAAAAATCTATACGAGTACAGAATACGATTTCGGTTACCCTTTTGAAGAAAATACCATAGTATTGAGTCGGCCTGTCCATACCATAGACGGCATACGAGTCCCAGCCATCGTATTACCTACCTAACCAGTATAAGACAAGATTAACGACCCGAAGCGCGACACTACCACCAGAAAAATACTAAATATGGACTTATATTACAAGCCTAGACTATACTTACATTAGCATACACAAAAGTAATTCAGTTGTTATTAACAAATGAAAAACAACATACAATAAAAAATGTCTATCACTTTCACACAAAATATGTAGGTAAGAACTGAAAAAATGTTTATTGCCTATATTTTTTTAAATATTAACTTTAAAGCTTGCAAAAGTAACCTACTCTATCTGATGGAAAGCATGAGTAGAATACAAGAGTGAGGGGGAGGGAGGGGTTCCGCTTGCACTAAAGTTTAGAATTGAATTTTCCATTGCAGTAAAATTAAATAGTGTTTTCGTTCATCTTTGTTACGGTTAAGTCTGTGAAAGTGCTCAACGAGCTCTCTAAAGTTTATAAGCATTGTCTCAGAGCCTGAATGTATAAGCGAACAGTTCTTAATACTTCCTTATGCTCGTGCACTAAACATCATTCGCTTTTATATTACAACTTTGTGCATACAGAGATGGAACTTGCAATTGTTTTGTACGACAAACGTATTAAAATGTAAATGTGTAAATACACTTTGCTTTTATAACGCATTGAATGTTATCAGAAAAATAACACTTATTCCACAGCTTACTTGCAATAAACAAATGAAATATCAGAAACATTATAGCTCTTTTTTTTTTATACTTGAGGTACCAAAATGACTCTACCCTGCCTGATGGAAAGCACCAGCAGAATCCAAGAGTGGTGGTCACCATCCTCAATGCAAACAAGGAGAGTGCAGCATGGTGACCAGCACTATGGCGGCCTAGTGAGATGCTTTTTCACGCCCCGCTTAAAGGACCCGAGATCATAGTGGGACGGAAACACGTGCGCTGGTAGTGAGTTCCAGGTTTTAACCGCTCGGCACAGGAAGGAAGAGCCGAATCGATGAGTGCGAGAGGGTATGTCTTCCACTCTGAAGCGGTGACTTCCGAGGCCAGCACGTTTTGTCCTGTAGAGGAAGGGAGAAGGGGGGACCAGTTGGAAGAGCTCTTCAGAACACTCCCCATGATATAGGCGATAGAAGACTGCCATAGAGGCGATTTCTCTACGCATTTGCAGAGTCACTACCTCTGATCATCTAGTGGGTGTCGTAAGAGAGTTTTCATAACTCATTCTCTACTTTTGCTTACCACTGTTTAGTTTTTCTTTGCAGATTTCTTACAAAGGCTGTGTAAAATATAAGTATCATTTTTAACGATAAGACCTTCCATTGTTCTTACGGTCTATTTTAGACTGTTTTAAATTACCTTTAATCACTATCTAAGACGTGGTGTAAAACAAATTTGTTCAGACTATCCTTGTGTCTATCTAGATTGTGATGTAATTAACAATTTAATTACTTAAAAGCAAAGACCCGTCTGCAAACCAATATTTGTTTGTGCTGTATTTAGTTTTATGTTTGATTCTGAGTAAATATTTTCAATTGGGTCTATGAAGTTAAATAATAATAAATATTTCTGACATCTAACACACAACGCAAATTTAGTCCCAAGCTAAGCAGAGCTTGTGTTATTGGTACTAGACAACGAATATGATCACATACATACTATATATACTTTTTATTGGAAATATATACATATTATACATAGAAGACACCCAAACTTCGAAACAAATATTTATAGATCATACAAACATTTGATTCTAGTTGTAATAGCCCATTACCATTGTTGAAAAAATCACCATCGTCCTTTAATAGTCTACTTTGAACATATGCCTTAACTTTGAAAAGAGGTTTTCAGAGTAGTGTTATCTCTGGAACGGCTGGACCGATTTTGCCGGGACTTTCACTGGTAGGTAGCTGACGATAGAAGGAGTAACTTAGGCTACATTTTAGACTAGCTTCGCTCCGCGGTGTTGAGTTAGTATATAATTTATATAAAGATGGAGTATGACTATCTCCGTTATCGTTAATCCGTCACCACGTAGAAATTATCGTCAGAAATCGCATATTTTCTAAGCTAGAAGATATCACAACTCTACTTATTGTGTATGAATATACTAGCTTTTTATAGCGGCTCCGCCCGCGTTAATGGCACTTATCGCGGTAAAAGGCCTATGTATTATCTATGTGATTGTAAAGTTTAATTTAAATATATAGAGTAGATTTTGCGTAAAAGAATAACAAACATCCACACAAACGTTTGCTTTTACAATATTAGTAGGATTGGATAGGCTCTTAGTAGGAAGGTACATGGTGACTAAATATAACTGACGACATATCTTGATTGCTTTAATAAGTCGCATTTAATAGCATTCCTTACTTTAATCCTATTTAAAACAATTTTTACAGTTACGTATGAACATCATGAACATTCATTTCCTCGGTAATCATGAACACATGATATAGAAAACTCATAGTTAATATATGAGTATCTAAAATCAGTACAAGACTAGACTTTGAGTTATCTCCAAAATAATTATCTTATGAAACAGGTTTTAAGTTTAATCTATTTGCACATTTAAATCATATTCATCATTTTACATTTAAAATTAAAGCAAATGAAATATAAGCATAAATCAACCTCTTTTATAATTATTCAATAATAAGTACTGGATAAGAAAATATAAATGCTTGTATTATATCGTATTAAAGGCCGAATTTCGAGACCGACAAATTACATGTACAATTTATTATCTATGTAAACAGAAATCCCAAATTAAACCAGTCTAGACAGCAATATTATATTTTAAATTAAACACAACAGCTGCCAGAGAAACTAACATTTTAAAAGGTTGGACGTAATTCAGAAGAATTAGGGTACGTATTACGCTTGTATTAGATGTGATTGAATTTGTGTTAATTATTTTGTTACAAAAGAATTAACGATTTACTATAAGATAGTAAAGCCACACTTATTTCAGCACGAACGGGCTGGCTCAACTGGGACGGTACTACCCTCTCATAGAAGGCCAACCTAAAATCACAGCATTCGTGCTGTCGTATTTTGTTGGTGAGTGAGAGACCGAAGTTTATTTCAAAATAATTATCAATTTACTACAAGATAGTAAAGTCACACTTATTTCAGCACGAACGGGCTGGCTCGACTGGGACGGTACTACCCTCTCATAGAAGGCCAACCTAAAATCACAGCATTCGTGCTGTCGTATTTTGTTGGTGAGTGAGAGACCGAAGTTTATTTCAAAATAATTAACAATTTACTACAAGATAGTAAAGTCGCACTTATTTCAGCACGAACGGGCTGGCTCGACTGGGACGGTACTACCCTCTCATAGAAGGCCAACCTAAAATCACAGCATTCGTGCTGTCGTATTTTGTTGGTGAGTGAGAGACCGAAGTTTATTTCAAAATAATTAACAATTTACTACGAAATAGTAAAGTCACACTTATTTCAGCACGAACCTGCTGGCTCGACCGGGACGGTACTACCCTTTCACAGAAGTCCAACCTAAAATGACAGCATTCGTGCTGTCGTGTTTTATTGGTGAGTGCGGGACCGAAGTTTATTTCAAAAGAATTAACAATTCACTACACGATAGTAAAGCCACACTTATTTCAGCACGAACGGGCTGGCTCGACCGGGACGGTACTACCCTTTCACAGAAGTCCAACCTAAAATGACAGCATTCGTGCTGTCGTGTTTTATTGGTGAGTGCGGGACCGAAGTTTATTTCAAAAGAATTAATAATTCACTACACGATAGTAAAGCCACACTTATTTCAGCACGAACGGGCTGGCTCGACCGGGACGGTACTACCTTCTCACAGAAGTCCAACCTAAAATGACAGCATTCGTGCTGTCGTGTTTTGTTGGTGAGTGAGAGACCGAAGGCCTAATGATGTAGAAGCATAGTGTGGGTCGCCATGCTGCATTGTCTGCATTTACAATGAGTATGGTGACGACTACTCTAGAATTCTACTTATGCTTTCCATCAGGCTGAGTAGAGTCACTTTGATACTCATAAAAATAAAATAAAAAGGCAGGTTTTTTTTATGGAATAGCGGGCAAACAATCAGATGTATTGCCTGATGGTAAGCGGTTTGCAACGCCCATGGACACTCATAACATCAAAGGCGTTCGTTGTCGGTCTTTGGAGCGCTCTCTAAGCTTATTGCCGTCCACTGCTAAACGAAGGCCTATTACCGTCTAGTCTTGTAAAATTCCATTGAAAAATTAAAAACATTAGTAGACCTCCGACAATCGACGAACTATTATAACGGTAGGTATAGGTATTTTTGTTAAGCACGTCTTCCAGGCATCAGAAGTCAGAAATAGCAGCTCCATATTTATTTATTACATGCAAATTTCAAGATTTTTTTTATATAGATAGCACGTTAATTTCTGTGTTTTGAGTATAGTTCTGCGAATTAGGAGGGTTTTGATCAAGAGTCTAAAACACGAAAAACTATATTTACAACTATGCATGCTGGTCTAAATTAATGTAGGAATTTAAAGATAGTTTTTGATCACTAGTCTCATTATTATTGGGTATATACGTATTGTGCATAAGCATAACATAGCGATTGTAGCTATAGTTTAATGAAATTTTGTACGGCATTCATATAACTAATGTTTTGAGAACTTGGTCGTATCCTGTTTAGATCGTTTTGTTTTATGTATAAACAATTAAAATACAGTTTTGAGAACTGCAACACTTAGTAACACTGTTGTATGGTTTCTTTATTGTTATAATGAATATAGCAGCTTGATTTTGAAGGGATAAAAGTGCAAAAAAATATTTGATTTCTTAAACAATTTCTACTTAAATTTAACTTATAAATTTTTTTGATGAACTTATAACATGTATATATACACGATTTTGATATAGGAGTTAAGTTTAAAATCTTCCGTTTCCATAGAAGTAGTAATTGTATGTTGAAAGTTGCAGGTTCAAGATAATCTAAAACAGAATACCTATAGCTATTAGTTAATGCCAATTTATATTGAACTAGCATTTACCCATGGTTCCAACCGCGTGTTTATTGGATATCGCAGTAAAATGTGTTATTCTGATGTATGAGCTAGATTACTTTAAAGTTTTATATAAATCCGTATTTTAATTTTTGCGTGAAAGAGGAACAAACATCCACTTATCCATACATCCTCACAAATTTTCTCATTTATAACATCAGTACAGTTCGAACCAAAATATGATGGTTCTGAAGTTAGCTGCGAAGGCTGGTGTACAGTTAAGTCGAAAATAATTTGTTTATTTATTATATTTATACTTTATTGTATACAAATTGAATAACATTTATGTTACAAGGAAATAAAACGTACAAGAGCTAAAATTGTAATATATGAATTCAATAAACGATCTAATACTGTTTTATGTTATTCTATTGTTGTACTGGCTTCATATGATAGTTTCCTTGAAAGGAACATCATTAATATCTCCATCTTGAACATTCAAAAGAGCGCGTGGGTCGTATATACGAGTATGTTGAGATGTAGCAGACGTGCAATTAGCCATTTAAGAGTTCATATTTTCTCAACTATTAAATAGTGTGAAAATAACAGTTTATTATGAACCGTGGGAGAGCTATGCTTCGGCATGAATGGGTCGGCTCGACCGGAGTGATACCACGGCCTCACAGAAAACCGGTGTGAAATAGCGTTTGCGCTGTGTTTCACCGAGTGAGTGAGGATACCGGAGGCCCATACCCCAACCCATCCCCCCATCCCCTTTCCCAACCCCCAAAGGTCGGCACCGCACTTGTGACACCTTTGGTGTTGCGGGTGTCCATGGGCGGCGGTAATCGCTTACCATCAGGTGATACGTCTGCTCGTTTGCCCACTATTCAATAAAAAAAAAACGCTAACGTTTTTTCATATCCGCTTGATATATTGAAAATAATAAGATACGGTAACGCTGAATTTTACTTTGTTATATGTCCCCAGGTAACCCTTTGACAAATAAGGCTTATGAGTAGGTATAGGCAAATAAAACATATATTATTTGTACATGTACATGTATATACATGATAATACAATGATCATATGTGTAATTGTGTATACAAGCGCCGAACTCTCTGTCACATGGGATTCGGGACAAATAATTATTACATTTTGTATTTGTGACCTACAAATAAATTTATATACCCTACGTTATCAAGTTAATAATTGGTGGGTTATTTGAATTCATCATAACGCTTGTTTGTATTATTATATTTGTTTTTTGTTACCTACAGAAATGTTTTCAAATAACTCGTTAAAACAACGAATGAAATAAGTAATTGTATAATACTTATTATTTTAACAATACTCGGTTTATTCATAAACGTTAACTCTTAGAAATAGTTACGAGTAAACAGAAAAGTGAGTACATGACGATCTAATTCCAAAAGCATGCGATCTCTTATTTCTTTAAAACTACAGAATAGATACTGGATACATTTAAGCATAGCACGTTGCGGGTACTATAGCAGTTGCCACCTCTGGCTGCGTTTCTTTTACTTAATTTACATTTATATTACCTGAGTATACTCGCCAACGTGTTGCATCTCAAACTAACTGGCAGATGCGTCCATTTTCCGGTTCTTGCACAGTAATCGAAATACTAATACATTTTTTACAGAAATAAATAAATTTATGTTCATTATTGAACGCGCAAACGAAGTTTACCCAAGTAAAAACTGATTTAAAATGAGAAAATTACATCAAATTCAAAGGTTAATAAAGCTTCATTCGATTTACCGTTTTAAAAAAATCTAAATTCATTTCTAGAAATTAATAATTCTAGCGATTTCGATTTAAGGAGTATTTAAATATAATAAAATGATCCAGAGGTCGAATGTCGACCATTATTTATTAAGTTTTAACTGTTTTGTTTAAAATCACTAACTATAACTGTTATGTCATGGCAGGACAATACATATGTGTATTGTTCCACTGCAGTTTACGGTATATTCGTATACTTATTACATAACATTGTTGAATCGACCATCAGGTGTGCAACAGCACGTAAGGGTGTGACGAACTTTAATGTAACTGATTGTTTACTCGCCAAAAGCGACGGAACTTTACATTGACGAACGAAACTGTGACAACCATGAGACGGAATTTTCTTTAAAATTCTTGGAAAGAAACTTCTTTACTTATTAATAACAAAGATGGAACAAAAGATAATTTGTTAACTTTGTGGGTGGTGTATGACATGTATACCAACCCTTGACTGTATGTCGTACATTTGTAAGTCATCAGCGTACAGTTGATACGAACACCGAAGGTGTTGAGTCAATCAAAAAGATCAATGAGATATAGAGAACAATAAGAAGAATTATAACAAGAACATAAGATAATCGTAATATAACGAAGAAGAACATTTTCAAATAAACAACAAAATTGAATATTATATAAACTTACATAATATTATTTAAATCGTAACGTAGTATATTTGGGAAAATAAATTGTAAAAATACATTTATTTGCTAGTACTTCAGACTTTTTTCGCGATCTTATTCAAGGCTAAAAGTTTGGTCGTCAAAAGGAAAAGTTTGCCGTAAATTGAAAAGGGATCGCTGAGTAGTCGACCTGCTTCAGATTGACATTTTGCTGTCCAATCGAAGCCTTCATCTATCATGATGTAACGACTCGCTGCCTGTTTATTGCTATTTAGGTGGGCATCTCTTTAAGTAACTTAATAAAGTAAGATATATATAAATATATTTCCGTTCGCTTTTTTATCAAAATGTTGTGACTATCAATGTTTATTTCTTTGAGGTTTAGTGATAACTATATAGTCAGTTTTATAATTTATAAAATGTTTATAATCTTTAAGTAAGCAAAGCAATATATTCATTTTTTCGTGATTTATAAAGAGAAGTTCTTTGTGAACGGTGAGTTCTGTAAATAAGTATAAACATTAATGGCTTGTATAAATAAATAGTAAATTTTACATAACCAGGTATGACTGTCTGTGGCATCATAGCTGTTAAACGAATAAATTGATACTATTGTGACAAGTGATTCATAGATAAATCATGAATAACTATTGTTCAAAACTACACTTTTTCAGAATGATGTACTGAGATATTCATAGTTCTAATGAATATCTCATTACTCTGAGGAATTCACATACATATTTGTAATTAATATCATTCAGTGTTCTGCACATGGGATCTTATTTTCCCTGGAAACGAATGTAATAGGTCAACAAACTATTTTCAAAACAATCGCTAGTTTACAGAATCGTAGAATGTATTTACACATAATTCATAATAACAGAATATGCTTTGATAGGCATACGGTTACTATAAAACACAACGACTATAAAATACTTGGCTTAGTACGTATCTAGTATTATATTCAATTATGTGTCGTACTTTGCAGTTGATATTGTGTTTTGTAACTCCAAATATTGGTTTCAGAGATGATCCAAGTTATGTTATGACTTCACAAGGACCAGTGCGAGGACAAAAAGAGTCTGATGGTGTGTACACATTTTACAACATTCCATATGCCACGGCTCCTACTGGAGAAGATAAATATAAGGTAATTGTAGAATAAGGCTTGCCGTTTCATATTTGAGAGGTAGAGAGGTAGATCATAAACAATTAATAGTTTATATTTCCAGGGTATCAGAGAATTCTAGTATCAAAATAAATATAGCGGGTTTTGCATGTCTATCGCAGTCCACTGCTGAATATAGGCCTCTCCCATGGCACGTCATTCAGAACAATTTTGGGCTTCTCGTCCTACCAGGCATATTGTGTAAATTATTATTTTACCTGACCTGTGGTCTGTCACTCATTCTAGAATGCGTATAGGGTTTAAGTTTTGTTACACGATCACTTCCAGAGTTGAATGTGAACTTAATATTTTGCACGTAAACAGCGTTGCGAATGTAGTAAACAGGTGTAGCGTGTACATGTATGCTGATGACATGTGCCTACTGAGTGCGTCTAAAGATGTGTATGAAGCTATGAGGAACGTTCAACACGACTTCGAGAAAGTCGCGCGGTGGGCGCATGACAACAGTATAATATTGAATATCAACAAAACTAAAGTCATGCATGTTTACTCACCTTACAATCGTCGCGCCAGAGCAATAAATAAAGAGGAGATAGTAGTTGTTGGACACACATACGAGTGCTTACACATAAATAAAATAAATTGTAAGTGTGAAAAGTTACAATCGGTTGTAAGTTACAAATACCTGGGATTAACGATTGATACACATTTTAATTGGAAATTACATATTAGTGAAGTTAATAGTAAACTTAGATCTATTTTAGGTAAATTTTATGTTTTAAAAAGAATTATTAACAAACATACGTTAACAGTGGTATACTATGCTCTTGCGGACTCATTACTTAGCTATGGACTCAGTGTGTACGGGCGAACGTTTCAAACTTATGTAAAAGAGATAAAAGATCTTCAAACAAGGCTTATAAAGTATCTGGCTAACGAACAAGACAAATTAATGTGTAGCAAAGAATACGAAAAACTATATCCTTTATGTAAAATTCTGCCAGTAGATAAAAAAATTGAATATTTAATAGGCATAGAATACTATTTTAATGACAAACACAAAAAAGCTGTAGAAAATATATACAATACAAGAAGTATAACAGAAAAAAAACTAAGTAAACCTAGAGTAAATAATTATTATGGTGAAAGAATGTCTTCATACGTGGTTCCCGATGTTTTTAATGAAATCGGCCTACTGCGACAACTACCTAAGTTGAGTTTATGTCAATTGAAGACACAACTAAGGGCTCTTTTGTTAGAGAGGATGGGTGTTGTTGATGTGTGAGGGAATTTGATATTTTGTAATTTTATAATGTACTAGTGAGAGTTGTTTAAATATATATGTAGATAAGAGCGCGTCTCGCCAACAAGCTTAACAGCTTGGCGAGTATTTGATTTTTTGTCATGTGTAAGATGTTGTTGTTTATATAAATAAAAAAAAAAAAAAAAAAAAAAAGATTAACATTTATAATTTCGTTAATTTTTAGGCACCATTGACGCCACCAGAGTGGACTGCACCATTCGAAGCGGTGGACAAAGACGTGATATGCCCACAAGCAGAGTACGGAAACAGTCAATTTATGAAAAAAAAGAATATGCAAGCGAATTGTCTAAAAGCTAATGTGTACGTTCCTGATACAATGAAAACTAATCTTTCAGTCGTTTTGTATATTCACGGAGGAGGTTTCCAAATAGGATATGGAGATCGTCGAAAAGCAAAAAATCTGATGCAAACTAAACGGATTATTATTGTGACATTCAATTATCGCCTTGGTATCGTTGGATTTCTATGTTTGGGTACTAAAGATATTCCAGGTAATGCTGGAATGAAAGACATAATAGCAATGTTACGTTGGCTGAAAAAAAACATTTACAATTTTGGTGGAAATCCTAACGACATCACTGTGTCAGGATATAGTACAGGTGCCGCTGCCGCAGATCTCTTACTCTTTTCTAAAACTGCCAGAGGGCTTTTTCATAAAGTTATTATAGAAAGTGGCTCTGGTATTGCTCCTTACGCTGTTCAATTAAATCCTATTGAAAATGCAAAAAAACACGCAAAAAGCTTGAATTTTACAGAATTTAATAACATTTACGCCCTTGAGAAGTTCTATAAAAAATTACGTCATGACGCATTAAGAGCAGATGCATTTCTCTCAAGAAAAGATTCTTCTTTTGTATTCGTACCCTGTGTCGAAAACAGCGGAAGAAGGGATGTATTCCTCCACGACTCACCAACAAATATTTTGAAGAGTGGCGACTTTGCAAAAGTTCCCATGCTGTATGGGTTTACTAGTATGGAGGGATTAATGCGCGTGCCTTTATTTAATTCATGGAAGTTAGCAATGAATCAGAATTTTTCACAGTTTTTGCCACCGGATTTGATATTTGAAAGTCATAATCAAAAACAAGAAGTTGCACGTCAGATTAAAGAATTTTATTTTGGAAAGAGACGAATAGATTCAGATAACATAATAAGCTACATTAACTTCTTCACAGATGTTATGTTTGTGTCACCTGCATTGCGATCAGTGAGTTTGAACGTAGAGAGTGGTAATAATGAGGTGTATTTGTATTACTATTCATTTGTAGATGAGACTGAACCATACATAATGTACACAAAGTTAAGGGGTGCTAATCATTGTGCGCAATCATTAAGTATATTTGATGACTTGAAACCTAAAAATTATACAGAGGCATATAACAATATGAGAGAAGTTATGAGAGAAATGTGGCATAACTTTATTACAATGGGGTTAGTTTTTAATTTCTATAAACGTATCTACAGATTTTAAAACTTCTCAGGTTATGAAACTTAAAAAAAAATATCAATACATTCCATTTTTCAGAAAGCCGGTGCCAGACGAGTCATCGCTACCATTATCTTGGCCACCAACAAATGCTGACAGAGATCCGTACATAATATTAGGTCCGACAGTTGAAATAAGTGGCAAAATATTAGAGGAACAAGTTACATTCTGGGATGCTATTTATCGAAAATATTACAGGGAACCCTCACCTCCACCGAAATCTTCGACTATAAAATATTTGAATCGTAGAAAAATACTTCCAAAGCGAATTGGATAGAAGTATGCAAATTTAAAGTATCAGGACATTACATTAATAAATGAAGCGATGTTGAAAAAATAAAATGGTGTATTTATAATACCTTACTACTAGATTGTAAGGTGAACACATTTTGATTCATTGTCGTACATAGATATTAACACCAAATATAGAAAGATGGAGAAAACTAGAGAATAAGTAACGAATTGAATTTTTTTTTTCAATTTTGTCTGAATATCAGTTTTTTCATTGTGTGACTGGCATCGGACCTAAACAATTTGGAGGGTGAACCGAATAATAAAGGGCTGGTGATTACGTTGGTTATTTGTTATTAAACAAGGAAGAAAATAGACAGACACTACCAAAATGTGTGCCTGTTTTGTGTACTGTATTCTTTTCTTCAAATAAATTAAGGAAACCAGCAACCTTTTATTATTAAATTAAATATTAAATAAAATGATGATTTTTATTATTATTATTGTTTGAAAAACATTCCAATAGTTTACTTCCACAATGAATTAGAAAAATAGATTTACAACCTATCACATTGAACATATGACGATATATTATACTCGTAGTATCGGTAATTTAGAGAATGAACGGTTTAATTTGTAGAAGTACCGATGACTGCTGAATAAATGAGCTAGAAAATGCTCTTAGAGTATTATTTTAAAATGAGTTTCAATAAGGATTAAACAAAAATATTTTTCTTCTAAAGTCATACATTTTCAAATTGAATCTTGTCCTCACCATAATTACCCCACAGAGCTAAGAAGCAGCCATATATTCAGGAAAATAGTCATAACCATATTTGGTAAGTTATACATTTCAAAAGGCGTACTTGTCATATGATTAGTGATCCAGACTGCTAACTTACTGATCGATTTTCACCTAGGTCAAAGATTTTTTTCTATGATACGTGTTATTATGATGTTCTCTTAGCCAAATACGGCCGCGGCGGCCAGTCTCAACAGAAACCAGCCAACTACACAGGAGATATTATAGTGCATAAGTGTGTGCGCAAACTCAGGTGCACTCTCTGTTCCCTCCTCTCATAATCCTATGGGATGGTTAACCGACACGACCGGGAAGAGATCAGGCGCAGGACCGACAGATTTATGTGCTCTTCGAGGCACGGGGGTTCAGACCCCAACTTCCAAACTCAGAGCTGTTATTAAGTATTTCTATAATCAGAAAAACTCAATGATACTTTTAGCCCGACCCGGGTTTCGAACCCGAGAGCTCTTGATTGGCAGTCGCATACGTCAACCGCTAGACCAATGAGGCAGTTACAGAATATAGTATAATCGCACGAAGAATCAGTACGTCAGAGTGGAAATATGCCGGTAATGTCTCCAAATGAACTGATGGTCGCTGGAGTCGAAACGTGCTAGAGTGGAGACCACAAATAGACAGACAATTTGAAGAAAGTGGTTTGCGACGGATATATGCGGACGACCCAAGACTGGAATGGTTGGCGCTTTTTGGGGAGACCTTCGTTCAGCAGTGTACGACTATATATTGATACTGAATATACAAGTATGTTAACGAGCAGTCTGGTTATCTACTTGTTATCAAAATATACAATATATCAATCTTCTGATATTGCTAGTGTCCGATCGATGCATATTAAATGATGCAACGCTCGAACAGTATTTCTTTGCACAGCTTGTAAGTAAAAACTAAAAGAACCTATCATATATGTAAATTAATAACACTAACTCATTAATAATAATAATATACAGATTTATATTATATTTCGGATGCAAAGTTAAACTCGAAACCGACGTTTAAGACGACCGCGCGGAGAGAACTTTTCTAGAGTCCTGTCTTGTCTAACAGATGCATGTAAATTGAAAGACACAGTACTAAACTAACTAGAAACTCTAATATCGTTCAAGTGTAAGTGTCTAATAGGGAGGACAGCTGCTTCGAAACAAAATATTTTTAATGACTGTCCAAGTTATACAGATTGTGTTATAGAGGCCGTATCTATACATGGGTCTATTGCAGAGATCTTTGGTATACCCCAGAAAGCATATCCTCAAATTTTTTAATATATTTTGTTTCCATATGTAACCACACAAATAAATGCAAGAGGCAGAGAGCGACACAAGCAAACTTTAACTTTATAGATGTAATACTTTAAGGACGGGAGAATACTTAAACTATTACAATTCTTACTCACCACCGGATGTTACCTTAGAAAGGAATACCCATAACCTCTTCAGTGGGTTTTTGACTCGTACAATACAGAGTAATAATTAACAATCATTTTTCTAAAACTGTCGTAGGAGAGACTCTCTAGCGTTCCACATTGTGCCGTGGCTGAGCTGTGTTATTAAAGTCTTAAGAGCTGGTCCTTACACCATTAATGTTATTACACAGACTCTTCGTCTCAACATCTCATGGTGCGCAACCGGCTAGGAAATTCATAGCGTAAGCATAAACACTTACTCTCATGACTCTGACAGGCATCGTTCGTTGAGGTCACCGCAATATGGTGGCATCACCATCCGACAGGGTCGCCGTCGATTAGGTTAAAATGAAATTTATAAAATGTTTATTTGGATTGCGTTGTGTTTATATAGGAAGAACGTAACACCGTGTTTTAAATGTATTATTATCACCGTAACAATGACTGGATTCCACGTATTTGTTTGTTATTATTAATGACAATGATACCAAGATCTGTTGTGATACTTGAAGAACAAGTATAAAACACATTGCTTATGGTACATACTCGTAGTCTTTCATGAGTTTTACATCGTATCAGTTACTATGTGGTGGTGTTCAGTTGTTATGTCCTATTTGATAACATCTATTTTAGGTACTGAAGATGAACGTAATTTTGTCATAACTGCACAAGGACCAATTCGCGGGTACAAAGAGTCTGAAGACGTGTACGCATTTTATAATATACCATATGCTACTGCACCTACTGGATCAGATAAATTCAAGGTGGTTCTTGAAAAAAAAATTTTTTAATGCTTTTTTTAAATCTTTGTTCACTGAGCTTAGTCACTCATGACTATTTCGGTCCATCATAGCCACTTTTTTATTTATTTCACATTAGTCTTAAATATTCAGCATACAAATAATAAAAGTTTGAATGGTTTGTGAATATTGTTTATTTTCTTGTAAAAAATTACAGGCACCACTACCACCACCAAACTGGACAGACATTTTTGAGGCAGTAGACAAAGGAATAATTTGTCCTCAACCAGACTTTGGAACGGAAATTTTTGTACAGAGGAGGACAATGCAGGAGAATTGCCTTATATTGAATATTTATGTGCCCGATACTGAGGAAAATAATCTATCAGTGGTAGTGTTTATTCACGGAGGTGCATTTCAGGTTGGCGCTGGTAATCGACGAAAAGCATTAAGTTTGATGCAAAGTAAACGAATAATTACTGTTACTTTCAACTATCGTTTAGGAGTAATCGGATTCCTTTGTTTGGGCACTAAAGATGTTCCCGGTAACGCTGGTCTTAAAGACATAGTAGCTATGTTACGTTGGTTGAGAAAGAACATCTGAAGTTTTGGTGGTAACCCTAATGACATTACCGTTTCAGGATATAGCTCAGGTGCCATTGCCGCAGACCTGTTGATACTCTCTAAATCTGCTAAAGGCCTTTTTAATAAAGTAATAATAGAAAGTGGTTCCAATCTTGCTGAATTTGCCATTCAGTTGAAACCGTTAGATATTGCCAAAACATATGCAAAAACTTTGAATTTTACAAATGTGGATGACATATTCTTTTTAGAAAAGTTTTACAAAAGTTTATTGTACCATAAACTTACCGAAGAAGCATACGTTTATAGAAAAGATTCTAGTTTTGTTTTTGTGCCATGCATTGAGCGTGATGTCGGTGAAGAGATGTTCCTTCATGATACTCCGATGAATATATTAAAAAGTGGTGACTACATAAAAGTCCCTATGTTGTACGGGTTCACAAACATGGAAGGCTTAGTACGACTGCCTTTCTTCGATATATTAAAACCAGCAATGAATCTGAATTTTACAGACTTTTTACCACCTGATTTGAAATTTGACAGTGACCAGGAAAGAGACCATATTACGAAACAAGTTAAAGAGTTTTATTTTACTGAAATACCTATAGATGACAATTCTGTACTGGCTTACGTCGACTATATTACAGATGTCATGTTTACTTCACCGGCATTACGATCAGTAAGTCTTAATGTAGCTGGTGGTAATCGACAGATATATCTATACTATTACTCTTTTACGGATGAAAACGATCCTTATGTAGCTCATACAACAGTACGTGGAGCCAACCATTGTGCTCAATCACTTGCTGTATTTGATGATACCGAAGCGAAAAATGTAACAACTAAATTTGTAATTTTGAGAAAGATAATAAGAAAAATGTGGTATGGTTTCATCACTACAGGGTAAGTTCTTTCATATTTTTTTTTATAATTAAAAATGTTGATTATACGAGTAGGTTGTAATGTTCGAAAGGAATTTAAAATCATACTTTAAAAAAAATTAAACATGTACAATAAATAGCTTATATTTCTTAATTTAAAATTTTCAGTGAACCAATTCCAAAAACGTGGTCATCGCCAATGACTTGGCCACCCACAAGTGTAAATAGAACGCCGCACATGTCTTTTGGTGAATTTGTGAAGCTAGGTGAAATACTTTTGGAAAAACGAGGTAGATTCTGGGATAATATATATGAAAAATACTATCAGCAGCCGGAACCACCACCTCCATATGTCAACACAACATTAATAATGGCATTATGAAGCCATTTTAATATAAGAGTGCAAGTGTATAATAGCAGTGTTTGTTGTATAAGAAAATAGGACAATATTTTTTAAACCATGTGATATGTGAATCTGAAATAAATTTCAGCTAAAAATAACTAAGAAATAAATACCTACAATAAAAGTAACCAATTTAATTTTTTTGCCTAATACCAAAAAAAAAACAGGTAGCAGATATTATTGTACTTAAAATATTAAATAAAAAGCAAAAGAAATCCAAGTATTTGGTATTGAAAAGAAATAGTTTCTTTACGTGTTTAGTTTACATCACGTTATTGCTTTAAATTACATTTTAAAACATGGATCTAAATTTAAATCAATAAATGAAATTAAGTATGTAACTAACAAATTGAAATGCCCAAGTCCAGCAGTGGACTGCGATAAGCTGATGATGTTGAACTAACGAATTAATTTGTCAAAAAAGCAAAAAAAAAATGTATTTATTTAATTATGTATTCTTTTTTTAATACCATGGTCTCACAGAAAACCGGTCTGAAATAGCGCCTGCGCTTCAAATTCTTAAGATATCATATCTTATCGTCAATAATAGACTAATTAAACATACAAAGTTTCTGTAGCATTGCTCTGATACTTTATTGATATATACTTTAGAGACTAAATATTCGCATAACACATTACTTCTGAAAATAGATATTTACAAACACAAAAGGCGTTCGTTTTGCCTTCGTGACGGTAGCAAAACGGCGAAGCCATACATTTTTACTGAGATGTAGAGCTTGTAAAGTTAAAGTTGGTAGAGTTAGGGCGTGTAGATTCAGAAGCTTGGCTCTACATGAGATATGATATCTTTTTCACAGCCATATGCAGTCGTCTTGTCAACATTTTACAGTAAAATTATTTTTTTGGTGGGATTGACTTTCAAAAACATACAAAGGGAAAATATTTGATACAATACAAAATGGACAAATGAAAATTCATATTACATAACTATCATTGTTTTACTCGTGATCCAATAGATACTACGCTCAAAATATGTAAATATAAACAAAAGTATGCCAATTGTATAGATAAGGAATGATAATATATTTAAGACCTTTGAAAATGGTATAAGATATTATAAAGAGTATGCGTGAGAGTATGAGTTAATAACTGCCATATGCGCCATATGCCTCTTCTTGAATGAGGCTAATAAAATTATATTGGTATTGGTATTTTTTTTGGAGTAAGTGGCAAACGATTGACACTTTTACAATTAATACCGTTGGGAATTTAGGTCACCAAACTGCTTTGGGGAATATGATTGACAGCTCAAGATTGACAACTTGTGTGATAGATGACCTACAGAACCTACTTTGTTACTCAAGTCTTTGATCAGTGTCCTGTCCAGAACTAGTAATTTTTTTAATAAACATATTTTAATTAAAATCGTAACTTCTAACTACTAAATAGAAAATTGTTTCATCGAAGCTTCAAAGTTCGATTTAAAATAGGTACAACCAGTTAGAAATTATTTCAGAATTTAATGAAAGGGACCTTTTTCCAAAATGACATTTTAATATGACATTCATTAGCTGAGATGGAGTAATTTTCTTAACAATCTAAATTAATTTCTATAGCAACAGAAAATTTGCTAGTAATTTTCTTGATAACGAATTGAAAAATATGTAAATGATTGTGATTTACATAAGATTAAGACGAGAAAACTAAAATAAAAATTGAAACTGTTTGATTGCAAAAAAAAATTAAAAGAAGTTCAAGAATGTATGACGTGATGCCAAAAGTATTTACAACAATTTAAACTAATTTTTATTTTCTTCTAGCGTGTTTCCCAAATTAGGGGTCAGCATTAAGTCTATTATGATTCGTCCGAACCTCAACCAAGTACTCTCAGACCTGCATATCCTAAGTAGTAAGTAATATCAAAGTTCTACAAAAAGACCGCTGCGGAATTATTTAGGGCTCTAACTACCCATAACAACTGTAGCCTGATGGCTCAACGTACTGGCCCAAAATAATCTCAATGTGTCAGCAATCTGTCACATATCATAGAATGACTTGACTCAAATTACTTAAACAATTGTTAGTTACATTTCGATTTCTAAACATGGGCATTTGAAAAACAGTTGACACTCGCAATTTCAAAATATTATTTTCTAAGAGTGATACAAATAATATGTTTAATAGGTATGTAACAGTTGAGATAGGAGGTGAGTCGTCTAAAATGTTAGTGAAAGTTGTCTAAAAGCAAGGTTTGGGGTTAAAATATAGAACAAAATACTTTTCTTGTTCATGGGCATCAACTTTGTTGCTTAGCATTTGAACATATCTTTGCTTACCACTTAGTTATCGTTCTCTTGTTATCCAACTACGGCAAAACTAAAGGAGGGTTATTTTGATTTGTTCCCTCATAGCTCTTCAACTACTTATTAAAACTTGACAAATGAGGTATCGTTAGAAGCGTCTTAATTGTCCGCTGGTTATAGGCTATATGACGTGTCACTGAATCTAATTTGACGCCTCTAACGATCATATAGTGCTATGTTAAAAAATAAACATGTTTGGTATAAATAAATAAATAAATATTTCGGACATCTAACACACAACGCCATCTAGTCCCAAGCTAAGCAGAGCTTGTGTTATGGGTACTAGACAACTGATATAAATACTTATATATACTTTTTTTTTTGTAAATACATACATATTATACATAGAAAACACCCAAACTCCGAAACAAATATTTGTAGATTCCACAAACATTTGGTCCGACCCAGGATTTGAACCCGAGACCTCAAGCTTAGCAGTCGCATACGCGTACCACTACGCCACCGAGGCAGTCATATATATGTATATTATTAACATTTGCTTGTGACTTTGTCCGTATTTATTCGATAATTATTAGTGTGATATTTCTATAGTATTTAAAATATATATGCAAATAAATTTATACTATAAAGGTACCAAAACATTTTAAATAAAAAAAAACCTAAACCCAACTATCACATAAAATTAAAAACGACAAGTTTGAAAAGCCGTAGTGATATGTTACATAGAAACGTACCAGAACACTTTAACAACGCGTGACTACGGCTTTACAAACTTTTTTTTTTTATTGAGTAAGGGGCAAACGAGCAGACGCATCACCTGATGGTAAGCGATTACCGCCGCCCATGGACACCC
This sequence comes from Spilarctia lutea, assembly GCA_916048165.1. Taxonomy (NCBI): domain Eukaryota; kingdom Metazoa; phylum Arthropoda; class Insecta; order Lepidoptera; family Erebidae; genus Spilarctia; species Spilarctia lutea. The sequence goes on from OU696481.1 coordinate 14,319,765, forward strand.
GCAACACCAAAAGCGTCACAAGTGCGTTGCCGACCTTTGGGGGATGGGGAGAGGGAATGGGGGGAGGGGTTGGGGTATGGGCCTCCGGTATTCTCACTCACTCGGTGTAACACAGCGCAAGCGCTATTTCCCACCGGTTTTCTGTGAGGCTGTGGTATCACTCCGGTCGAGCCGGCCCATTCATGCCGAAGCGTGGCTCTCCCACGGAAAATGAAACTTGTTTCATACTTTTCCAGCTTTGTTTTTTGTCGTAGTTGGGTTTTAGTTTTTACTTTTTTATGTTTAGTTAGTGATGTATTTTCGGGTATTATTTTATTTAAATGAAAGAAAATAAAGTTGAACGATTTTAGGCACATGTAAATTGGTACTTAAAAATTCAAAAACAAATTTACAATGTACACTGTTTTATTGTAAAAAAATATAATTAATAAGTAGCCACACATAAGTAACCTACTAAATGTTATAGTTACAATAGGAATAATTAGTTAAATACGGTTGAAAATGCGGACTTTTCTATTCAAATATATTGCGTGCAGATAAGCGTTATACCAACCAGTAATTTATGAATAGATTTACCGAGCTCAAGCCTGCATTGAACGTGCTATTCGCAACCGCTTTACTTTACCAATTTACATTTTTATTATACACCCCATGTGAGCTGTTTGCTGTGACAAGGCAAACATTTTGTAAGGCTTGTGTTGTTCCAGTTTGCAAAATACCAAACGCTTTGTTAAATACAGTAGTGTGTTTAAACCTAAAGGTATCAATATTTGTTTTAAAATAAAAACTAATTTTAGATGTAGTTATATGTAGACTACAAGTAAATGTAGTTGGTTTCTACATTATTATTCTTACTATATTTTTATTTATTTACTGGCTGTGCCCATTTTTAGTTTTTAAATTTTAATTTTCTACAGTTTAAACCTTTCCTGGACTACGACAAACATTACAAAATCAAAATCAGCTAAATCGACCCAGTCGTTCTGGAGTTTTAGCGAGACAAATGAACATCAATTAATTTTATATAAGGTTATAGATCTACCTTTACCACTGCGGGTAACACCGCAGGGCAAAGCTAGAAACAACTCAGAACCATTCGTGGGTTCATGCACAAGACTTTGCTTAAGATCATCATGATTGAATTCATAGTTTAAGATTCTATAAAGGACATACAGACAAACATTAATTTTTATATATATAGATAAGTTTTATTCACTAAATTTGTACATTGATAGACTTTAATGCTCAGGGTATTCTCTTCCAGTCAACCTTCAGAGGGTGTAGAAATCTTATAAGGTATATAAATATCCGGCAAATAAAACAGTAAGTGATTCTTAAACGCAATCTTCATACATAACAGAAAACCGACTTGCCGCCAAGTATTATTTTTCTTCTGTACTAAAATTTCAGGTTACAATGGGTGACGACAACCTCTTATTTATTTATGTATACCAACAGCACACATACGATACACTTTTAAAATAATTATACAATCATATTATCTCATATACATGCCCATTACAGGTACTTACAACATTCACCATATGAGATAAAATAAAATACGACTAACAAAACAGTGTTAGCAGTAAGGTAACATTTACAAAAAACAAAATACTAAATGGAGCTTAATACTACTTAATTATAAATTACAATTACGATACTCTTATTAATATAATGTAATCAAAGAAATGAAAGATGGGCAGGAGGCATTGTTAGACTGGAGTACAGCCGGTGGGCTCGAAGAGTGCTTGAGAGGAGACTCCGAGCAAACACCCGAGGCAGGGGAAAACCACCAAAAAGATGGGTCGACGATATACGGGGATAAGCGGGAATGAACTGAATGGCGATGGCATGGGATCGCGAGAAATGGAAATTGGGAGAGATCACTTAGAGACATAGACATCTATGTCTCTAAGTGATCTCTCCCAATTTAGATGTCTATGTCTCTAAGTGAGCAGATGCTATTATTCTCTATATATACGCGTCAGAGGTGCATTCAGACCTAGATTAGATTTGCGGGTGGGTATATAAAATTTTCTGGTGATGGCATATCTCGGCGGTTTTGTTGGGACCGAATAAAGTCAGTTCAGTTAGATCACTACATTTTATTGAGACGTTTACTATTTTGTGAAGAAATACGAGATCGTGAATACGGCGATGGTTACGAAGAAAATCCATTTTGAAACATTGTAAACGGTTTTCATAGGGACAGCGATGAGTGATGTTTTGTGAAATGTAAGCAAGATGTCTGGAAAAGGCTCTTTGTATACTTTCCACTCTTTGTGAATGTACAGCATAAAAGGGATTCCAGACAACACTATTATATTCTAATTCTCTGCGTACCAAAGCGTTATACAATACTACTCGTGTTTTTGGAAGGCTAAACCCGCGAGTATTACGTCTGATGAAACCGCACATTTGAGCCGATTTCTTGACTATACGTACGTCGTATATGTGTTTTAAAGCTAAGGGCACTGTCCAATATAACGCCTAAATCTCGTACTTCATCCACTTTTGACAATATCGTGTCGCATAGCTTATATGCACTCTTACATTATGGTGATGATTTGTTTACTTGTTTATATATATTTATACTAATATATAATATTAGTATAGATTAAAAAAAAAATAAAAGCAAGTTATTGTATAAAACGAAAAACAGTATATTTCTAACAGACTTTGAAAACGTCTGTGAATACCAGAAATTTTTCAATAAAATGTTCCATCCATAGTTAAATGTTTCTTCTGTTGTATGTTGTATCTCTAAGAAGAACACTAACATACGAGTAATTACAATCAGCCCGTACGGGGAAGGATATTGAATTTTTTATATGACTTGGATAACTCAGACCTTTCTGATATCACACAGGCAACCTGTATAAATGCTGACTGCAGTATGCTGTCAGTACGATGGCATATGAACCTAACTAGAATTATCCTCTGAATCAATGTCTTAATAATATTTAGTAATGTATAAAACGTATCTTACCAAACTAGGTTACTACGTCCAAAGGCCAGATGGACTGATGATCTGTGGTAGACGACTGATAGGAGCTGGGTACGAGAAGCCGAGGATAAATCCAAGTGGCGTGCAATTGGAGAGGCCAATGTCCAGCAGTGGACTGCGATAGGCTGATGATGATGATGAAACGTAACTTGAAGTTAGTTACACAGGCTCTCCTTTTTAGGCATCAGTTAAAAATGCGAAGGTTGTTTTAACTAAATGTAGTCAATTAAATATTGTCATATTTGGAACATTAATTTAATAAATTTGTTATTCTCTTTAAATACAAACATATTAATTACAATTTAAGGTATTTAAAAATGAAACACTTAACTATAATTGATTATTATAGTTTATCGTAAACAAATAATATACACACACAAAAGAGATAAATTGCAATAATAAGTGCAGGCAGCGTGAAAAAGAAACATCTTTAAAACTTTATCTCATTAACTCGGTCACATGGAATAAAACTTTTACTTGAGAATTTACAGTTTCTTGGCACAATTCAAGTAAGACTATCTTAACTTTTGAGAAATAACAATTCATGTATAAATGAATTTTGTATTTGTAGTATTAGGTAATGCACCAGGGATTGATTAATGAGCTTTACTTCTGTGCACTGAACCTTCTGATATTTTAAACGCTGACTTCGTTTATCACGTGACTGGGCGCACACGGGGCACATTTTGATTTTGGCTTCCTTTGTTCCACTGCAGTGTATTTGTTTCCGCCTCTGGGAGTACAACTCTGTGACACAATTTTCTTGCTGATACAGCTGTATAAAATGTTTTTTCTCTGACACGTTTGTAGGTAATATTTTTGTTAAGCTGACTTTTGCAAAATATGGGATAAGTTTGTTTTATTCTGATTTGTATGACTATTGTTTTTTAAAGAGGGTGAGCAGATATTAAGTCAATTAGCATATCTAAAAGAAAATTATCAGTAAATCATTGTCTTACAATTTTCACTTAGGAACATCAAAGAGAAAACGACAGTAACTTTTGCAAATAGTATTTACTTAAAAAAATAAAACTAAAATAAACTAGAATTAGTACGAGTACATAACTTTCAGGAATATTAAAGTTGTAATAAGTATGTTACATTTAGTGTAGGTAGTATTTCGTTTCACATAACATAAATCTAAATACGAATATACATTTACTATTAAATTTTACATATATATATATAGTTATGTTTAGGGAAAGTTTAAGGTTTTCACAATTAATAATTTACAGAGAGGCTCGTGGTCAAGTGATAATCACGTAGTTAAACAAACAAACATTGCAAAGTTATGTAATCCATTCAGCCAGTATATTGACGACTATTTAAAAAAAGAAAGAAACCAAGCTAGTTTCGTAAAAAAGCTCACAGGAAAATAAATTATTGGGATTAAATCAAAGCCCTAACGGAATTGTTAAATCACAGTAGATTATACTTTCATTAAATTTACACGATATTTTCCTACACGCAAACCACAAAGAGGTACCGGAGCATAAAATTGAAACGTACACAGTTTACTAGTTATTAATGACAAAGCCCACCGAACCAAAATGAAAAGCTGAACAATTCAGAGAACATGGATTCGAAGGTATTATGGAGAAATTAAAACGTGTATGTAATTATATTGTAAGTTTTAAGAGGTATGTAAAATAAAATACTTGAAGATGAGTAATGTAGCGATAGACAACATCTAGTAACAGTTTTTCTTCGGACTTGTTAGAAGTCCCGTGAGTCTTTTTACCGAAGAGAAAACACAAGTAAGCGATTATAAGAAAAAAAAAGTATTATTTGATTTGCAAATAGCCATAGCAATATAATTTTAAACAAATGAAACTGATCCTTTAAAGAATGCGGTCAATTTATTTTATCAGAGTGTTAGATAGGAAATGCAAGCGTTCAAAGCTTGAATTGTAGTATTAAGTATCTTGTACGAACGTTAGTTTCCAGTGGCAAAGAGAGATTACTGCACAAAGACACCATAGGGAATTGTTTTTAATCGTAATTGAATCTGCAAATCCAAGCGTATTAGTTTAATGTATTTATTCAAACAAGTTTAACATTTATCAGGCGATGTTTTGATGATGTATTAAAAAACATTAAAACTACAGACTGCAATATTAAAACAGTAAACATGTGGCAAGCGTAACATATTTATAGTAAAGGTAACGTATCATATTTATATGCTAATTATACAATATCACTACTCAACTGTGAGTAGAGATGTCATTGTGAAGTTTTCGTCGTCAAAATCGTGAACCTGGAATGTTGTACATTTACATCGCAGGATCTTGATATTATCGGAAAATGCCCAGCCATGCCACGCAATTTGCTGACAATTTGTTCTCAATGTAAAGCAGTAAGAATCTGGATTAACCTACTTGATGCCAATTAGACAAGCTAAATCTCTGCAAACCTCCAAGAAGACCTTCTCAGATAAAGGCTGCAAAGGGAATGTTGATTATTGTTGATGCACTTCGTTTACATTACATCAATTTGTCATGGGATGTAGGATGTATTTGTATGGATTTGTGTGTATTATGTAAATAGTATATTACTGTAATAGTAGGTTAAAATATTATTATTATCAATAATTAATATTAATTTTAAATGATGTACACCTCAGACTTCCCAAAAATCAAAGTTACTATACCCGTACTTAGGATGACTGGATAAGATCACCGTGAGCTATAAGACCGCCTATTGTAATACCAAATTCAGATCTCAATCTATGTACCTATGTAATTTTAGTGCAGACCTTTACTAAAGTTGGAAAAACAGTATGAAATTAATTCACTGCAAAACATTTTAAATGAGATATACATGTTTTATTTGATATAAGAAAATCTCTTCATTTTCACAGGCCGATATTGTCATCAACATAAACATCAAAAGACTTTAACAGTCTACTGCTAAATAAAGGCCTTTATCTGCATTAAATAATTATTTAACTCAAGATTATTTTGTGTACCGTTGCTGAATTAATTTATAAAAATGTACTTAGAGATATTCTGACATAAAATAATTGATTGAAGGTACGTTGTAGGACAAAAACAACTGATGTAATGTAATAAATAAATGTCAAATTATAAGGTGGATTGATTTAGGAAAAGCTTTTACCCGAACATTACTTAAACACGAAGTTGTAAAATGTTAACTGAATTTTTCATCTGGAAACATTTTTCGATTAGGCAAGGCCTGAAATTTTAACAAATTATCCAAACTCCCAATAAAGAGCTTAGTGGAAATTTACCAAAAGGTTGTTCTTGTTCTCTTAAATGTTTTTAAAGTAGCTAACAGTGTTAAAGTAGAATTATTGAGAAAATTTTAAGAGATTCGATGGGAAGTCGCGAGTGGCTGTTTGTAAAGCACAACCACTCCATCTTCCTATAATTGACTTTTCTTGTATTCCTTAAAGGTTATTTGAACACTAGGGAATTTAAAACGTTGAGAATCTAAGAAAACTACAAGATCATTCTTTGAAAAGCGATGGAAATGTCGGAGACTGTTTACAATAAAGTACAAACAAAACGTATAATGGCTCTTTAGATAAAGCATGCATGGTATTTCCTGCAGGATTTCGATAGTGAAATATGTGCCGTAACAAAGGCACAGGATTAGTGCTGCATCCTTTCTATAGCCGGTTTAGTAGTTGAAGAGAGTTTTACCTTTGTACCTAATCTGCTCAAAGAGTACTATTAGATCATACTATTACATTTGTAATGTTATTAACTATGTTAACGTTATATTTATATGTGTTTGTGTGTCTCTTATGTTCCAACAATTTGCCAGAACATTGAGAATTGTGTATTCAGTACTGCGCACAATGTTGATCGTCAAATAGTAATTGAAACGACAGTAGCATGGCGTCGCGACATGCAATCACGTCCCATCAGTATGTGTTACTTATTCAAATAAGAGCATAATATGTTGTAGAGATTGTTATAGAAAAGAGTTTTCATATTTTATAGCCATAGAATACCATACAACGTAAAACGATGGCAATTTCTTTATAACGCTACATTCTTACGCGTTCCTAGTATCTTAAATTCATTTTAAAGTAGGAAATTCAGATTTCTTATGTACACATTATAATATTGATTTAAAAAACCTAATAACTTTTGTTTTGTAAAATATGTGATTAATACAATATAATTAACGATACAGAAATTGTAATTCTAAAAAGTGATATACTAATTAAAGTGATAACATACAGTAAATAAATATATTGTGTGACCGTGGCTTCGTCTGCGTGTATGTCGATTATCGTGGTAAAGAGTAGTCTCCTCATGAATCAAAGTATCTATTTACTTAATTTTATTGAAATCGGTGCATTTGTTTAGCCGTGAAAGTGTAACAGACGGACTCGTGGAGATATTATGGAATTTATAATATTAGAATGGACATGGATTTTAATGCATTAAATACAAGAAAACAAATATATATACTCGTATATAGTCTTTTGAAAAGATTTCAACTAACTTTACTAACAAAAGTCGAAGTATAGAAAAACCTAGGTCAGCGTAAAAAAAAAAACTTGAATTTATAGTAGACCGATAATTTGCAAATTGCTGTTATTTACATTAAAGTTGGAGGCAGAAGTCTGCAACATAATCTTCACAAAGGTCCGACGAAGTAAAGCTTGGCACTGACGTTTAAATAAAACTTCCACAATATTTTGGCGTATAGTCTCACAAATGGTAATTCAGGAACGGGTAAATGGTGGGAGTTCTCAACTCGGCCCGGGGCTATACTAAATAGGAAAAGTTTGTGTTAATATGATATATTTTTAGATTGTGATGTCGTTGTCGCGTTTGAATATGACTTTTCATGACTTAAATGGTTATATAATTGGGTTCTACGACATGGGTTTGGTTTTGCAGCCTGCTTTTAAAGTTTTATCATTGTTTGTTATACTGTATGTTTTAACTAAGGACTCGATAGGGTTTACACGGCTGTAAGTACACCATTTCTAAGTATAACGAAAGGTTTAGCCTAGCTTTAATACATACATAAACAATCCTTACAAAGGGTATAAAATCAGTTGACTCTGGTCACCATGTACCTTAGTCGCAGACCGCGGGCTTTAGTGGGTAGGCTGGTCCTCCGGGAGTCTCACACACATGCGCTATGTCTCTCTCCGCGGAGGATATGGTGCGAAAAGCATTCCCTGCATAAAGACAAAATTGATAGACACGCACAGCGACTTGTTTCCTCAAATTGCATAACTCAATAAGAAATATTAAGGAAAATCTTTTTAAAATATTAACAACTCTCATAATAGCCAATCTAAATCACGTTTGAAATTATGGCTTTAAATCTCGTTACGGTTGAATGCGGACTCCAAGAAGGAGAGTCCAATTATGAGGCTCCCCCTTCGGCCGTTTAAATAACCTCGGCGTGCAATAAAAGTTGCTCAGACAATATATTACGAGTACACAAAACCATTAGATGGGAAGTGCAAACATCCTTGCAGACTAATGGCCTGACCATGTTTTGTCATGTTGTTTAAAGGAATTTTGTGCAAACACTTTGATGGAATAAGTTTAGTATTTCAAACCTCACGCTCATTTTATTTATTTATGTTATGCAGTCATAAAATGTATATAACGATCCTAATGCCACAGTCATAATCTTCCAGTCTACCTTAGCACCATGAGGAAATGTGTATCAAAACGTTTCAGTTTCGATTAAGATTTTTTCTGTGTCCCGATTCCTTTAAAATCGTTGATTTAAGTTATGTCATTAAATGGTACTATCGGCCGTGAATTCTTGACCGATATTTTTATCGACTTTACCTTTTGTTTTCGTTTTTTTCGTTGGTTTTGGTTTGTTATTTGTGAGTGATTGTAAAATTGAATTATACTAAAAGATACTTGCAATTTTATTAGATTGATCAGGGGATGGTTCATTTACGGACTAACTAATGCTAATGCTAGCTAATTACTTTTAATAAAATAAATTAATTAAAAATTTTAGAAACCCCTACGCAGTATCAGGCCGAAGTTATCAATACATTGTCATTCAACGATTATACTGGCACGCGTGGAGCACTGAATCGAGTAATCAAATACCAACAATGCCTTACATCATTTTCGAAAATAAGTTTATACTCTTACACTGCTTGACCGATATTAACCAAATACTAGCTGTATTGAACCATCGCAAGGAAACTGGCTTTCAAATGATAAAAAACCGCATAGATATCGGTCCATCCGTTTGAGAGTTACGATGGCACAGCCCAGTGTTATGACCTGTATTTTTACTCTATTAGTCAAAGAGGAAAGCCCTTAATTTTAAATAAGAACTTTTTTCATATAATAACTAGTTTTTTACGTACAATAAACATTTTGTTACAGTTTTTCTAATTTACTTTATGAAAAAGAAAAGTATGTGTCACTTTTTACGTAACAATTTTAGTATACATATAACGTGATAAATTCTCTGTTTGAAATTTACTCTAGAATAGTCTAGATGATAACTTTATTGAATGTACCGCAGTCTTTCGTGAACTTCACGTGAAAAAGTCACGAACGGGAATTTCGATGTTTGCCAGAGATTTTCATGTGTCTACATTGTCTTATTGGCGCAGGTACGGAGGAGCACAGAATAGAACGTGTTGTTTTAACTCAGTTTTCCCGTCACGTAGCTATTCATTCCTTGAGTGTGCAGAAATGTTTCTACAAAACACTGTATGAAATTTCCATGAAATAGTGGTTGAGTTATAATGCATTGTTTAAATATAAATATTCATTGTGAATATGTATACCAAAAAAACTATTATGTGAAGTTCAATTCTCCTATATATAAATACATTCAAAATATAGTATCGTTATCCCCTCGATCTCACTAATGCCGTAGAATATTCCAAAGTATCATGAAAATAAATTGAGTAAACCCAGAGTAAAAATTATTATTTTGAAAGAATGTCTTCATATATATATTTCCACAAGTAGACATTTAGTTAGCTAATTGCAACAAATGCATATGTTGAGTTCATATCAACTAAAGACTTAACTAAGGTCTCTTTTGCTGGATAGGCTCGGAGTTTGCGATGTGGAAAGAAGTTGAAAGATATTTTATAAAATAGTCAGAGATATTAAGTTGTATCTGTATTATGCTAATTTTAGTGATACATTACTAGAAGAATTATTTTAATAAAGTTTGTTATATCGACAGTATATTGGAACTCAATTTATAACATTTTTTTTATAATGTAACTTAACCTTCTGTGCTCTTTTCTAGCTGTTGAATATTCCCACGGTCTAATTAAGTGTACCCTTTACTAGGATCTAGAAGGGTCGATTAGGACTGCTTTGGTAAACATCGGTTCTTGTTTTTAGTGAACTTCTATTCATTCAGGTTAAATTACTTACTTTCATGATTGATCCCTTGCTCTGAATTATTAATTTATCTCCTTTATCGCCTTTCACAGAATACATTAAAACTATCCCGGTTTTAATGTATTCTGTGAAGTAAAACATCAATTACTGCTTAGAAACATCATTAAACATAATACATTGCTTTTTTTGTGAATATAAATATTTAAAACGTGTTATATTTCTATCCTTAGTAACCTTTTTGCATCTATTACTCTTTTAATGTTATTGTATATTACATTTAGGATGTCGTAGTAATTCAGATAGAGTTGTCTTAAATTGATTGCCCATTGCCAATTGTACTTATTAAAGAAATTGTTTTAACGATTTTATTATGCATACAAGTCTTTGTAAAACATTGAGTAAGTATAAAAGTAAAAGTGAATTCTCATAAATATTGCCAGGGTTAGGTCTCGATTGAAAGTATTTGACCTAGACACATGAAAACATTTACAAGAGAATTGAAAGCTATGACGGATCCGGATTGATAAAGTATCATAGGATATCTTTCATTTAACAAAAAGTATTGTGGGTATAACTTTTTATTGCTAAGTAATAACTTTTAAAGGAATACAGAAAAGTTCTTAAGCCTAAAAGAATTACTAGAGATATATTAAGAATACTTAGACAGACATATATATATATATATTATATATATAAAAGCGAGTAGAGTCACATGTGAAAATTAGTAATTTAACATTTTTTTTCATTGACCAATTGTACACACAGGCAGTCTAGACCCAATTTAGGCAGAGCCTGTGCTTGTCACACTGTTAAAGAAAATGTGTATATATGTACTTCGAACTTTATAAATTCATAATACAGATAAATATTCACGACAGCTCAGTAAATTTTTATGCATGCATGCAAGTACTGTACACAAACATAGGTAGACTATCTGGCTTTTCGTGTTTACATACGAATCTATGGCGTTAAGCCAACCCAGTTCGTAGAATCAAAATTTGCATATAGCCTTTAGTGTCTACAGTACTTTGTTTACATTCCAATTAGTAGTATTGTTTTTAACATATCACAATTTCTTCTGAATGAATTCTTCTGAATAGTATAGGTAGTAAAATGTAGGGTAATAAGGAAAACGCCAGCGGCTCAGTCTAGCTTCGCACGGAAGTCTTTGAAATTCTTTGATTTTCTCTTTTTTTATGTGTGTCCCTGCTAAAATGTCTCTACACTGCGTGATGGAAAGCATAAGCAGAATTCAAGAGCGGTGGTCACTATACTGATTGCGAATGTAGACAATGCAATAATGCAGCATGGTGACCCACACCATCGCGGCCTAGTGATGATTCTGCAATATTTTTGCATATAAACTTCTTATCCGATACAGATATCGGATGTAAAGTACATGTAAAGAAAATGAAATTTTGCGGTTGTAGACGATTAAATGGTGGCATTTAATCGTCTACAACCGCAAAATTTCATTTTGTTAAACGGCTTAATGGCCAATTTTCAACTAAACTTTTTGCTAGTGTATTATTTTTCTTAGTGTATTAATTACCAACTGTTGAAACTGTAAGGATTTTTATTGTTTATCTGTATATTTGGATTAAGATTTTTTCGTAAATACCAAATAATATTCATTCTGTATTATTAACATTCAGAAGGCCGCTCGGGGACAGATGTTAATGAAATACGAAACAAACAAGGGAGTAGCTAAACTTTTTTGCCAAATTTTTCGCTTTCAAATTATGTTTGTTACAATTCCTACCTTGTCGTTAGTATAATTTATATTTTTGTTGTACTTTTATTTATAAATCACTACTAAATTAAAAAACATATTAAAATTGATTTTATAATTCTTTTTTTATAGATTTGTTAGTAGCTTTTTATCTTGTAACGTGTCTTATGATTGCTTGTAATATTTTATTGCTATTAGTAAATAAAATTGACGTTTTTATTTTTCCGGTAATAATTACGCTTAAGCTTCAAGTACTTAACATCTTATTTATTACTGTTTCGTCCGGAACGATCGATATTAGAAGGCGTAGTGTCCTCTAGCCACGAAAATTTCTGTACCAAAATTGTGTGGTCGATTACTTGTCAAGAGGAAGTAAATTAATTAATTAGTTTCTTGCTAATTTTTTGCACGAACTGTATCGTTACGTTTATATGTATTGGCTTAAAATTTGGTTTCGTGACTAAGCCCTCATTAAACAAATAAAGAAAAAAAAAATAATTTTTAAGAAAAAAAAAAAAATGTTTATCTATGGTAGGAAGTGAAGCTTTATGTCATTTCACTTCCTGTCAAAACGACTCTTGCAAAAATTCCTCTTGCTAACGGTGGATACAGCGCGCGCCGGCCTTTATGTTATTTTTGCCAGATGTATTGGAAAATTGTTTGATGATAGTGTTGGAGCGTTGGAAAACGTATTCTCATCATAAATAACTTGGTTTAGCATTCGGTATTGCAAGCACAGTATATGCTTTTAACTAGAGTAAAATTTTTGGTTTGCCGCATTGAACTTCTTGTTTTCCATGTCCAAACCTCAATTCGGATGCGAAGAACTGATAAATTGATTGCAATTCTGTGGATATTGAGTCCCCCTCTTGTTGTGTAAATATTAGCACACGGGACTTTAGTGAAAATAAACTATTGTGACAAATACAAAGTGAAACAAGCTGACACGCTTGCAGAGGATACGGAACACGGAAGGTTACGGGTACTTTAGACTATTTTCTGCGCAGTAATTTTAGTTCTTATTGCAGCTTGTAGCTCTAACGTGATTGACTTTTAGCTGTAACCGCCAGGTGAGTCAGTATATATGTATTTAAGTTTCTTTCAGCCGCGTAGCGCGGTAGATGTATCAACCAAAACCCGACCTTCGGACTCAACACTAGCTTCCTCTGCAATAACAACAGCCACGGTGGTCAGGTCTGAACGGGTTGAACATTTATAGTTTTTGATACAAAAAGTGTACCTGTCTCTGGTTTGTATGCATTGATTTATTAAAGAAGGCAGAATATAGTTTCTTATTTACTCACTTACTCGTTTTTACTTTCGGATTGTAAATTTCGAAATTATATAGCTACTGTACAGCCTTGAAGCCAATCTTAGCAAAACTATACTTTGAATAATGCCCAACTATTTTACTAAATATCAATCAGTGGGTAATCAATCAATCGGCTATTCGTAGTTCGCTGTTAGTCATGTCTCAATCTCTATGAATCTTGGAGTTAGACATACTGTTATAACTTCTTTAACTGTTGTAACTTCTTTAGTCCTAGTGATATAATATTCACGTAGTCGATAGTTTATAATGAATAAAATACCATTTACCAACTACAATAACAATTAAAAAGTTTAAAAAATTAAAACCCAACTACGTACAAACTTTAGACGAAAATATAGTTCATGTCAACCGAGTCATTATTACGAACCTATCGACACCGTTAATTAAAATTGGTTCAGTAGTCTAGGTGCTACGGTGGAATACATACATGCAAAGACGTAATAGTATTTATGATTATTAACAATAATTATTATCACTAAGCATTGCTTGTCATGCTGTTATTGGTGTTTAAAATTTCATACAAATTGTATATTCTTTTAAAATTCCTGCGCTTTTGAAATCACACTGTCACAATAAATATTTTTGTACAATTATATAACTGGAGTTTGATAATTCCTCAAACTCAAAATACCAAATCACTAGTCTCCAGCCAAAAAAAGTCTTTTAACACATCAAACTATAAGGTCCCGCACCGTCACGGAATTTAAAAACAGAAACAACGAAATCACACATAAAATTTGAATTGCACGCGGTTTTTTAATAGTACTTTCTGGAAAACAAAAATTCCAAAAAGATGACCTTTTAACTCCATGAACCAACTCATTATCGATGCCTTGCAAATTTTAAACTCTATCAATTTTCAAACGCCCTTAGACAGTCTCAAAGTAAAATACATACACAATGTGTTCCGGTGCATATTTTGTGCTCGCCTGTACCTGGCATCACCTTTAACGGCAACATACCTTAAGTAGATATCGCTTTAGGCTGGATCATGGTTATTTCCTGTTATGGTCCATATATTGGAAGCAAAATGAGTTTTCATGCAATGAAAATAGGTATGAAATTTATTTTCCATAATCGATTGCTATGCTTGACTGAAAGTAATTGTGAATCTGTTGAAAACGAAACGAAAAAAATTCGAACTGAAATGAAATCTCGTGTCTGTCAACCACTCTGTAATAAATTAAAAGTATTTGAAGTCATTTAAAAAAATTATAAAATTTTCTCATTTAACTGCTGAGCGTTAAGTTTAGAAAATACTATAGGTTCATTACTTATCTATGGTCTAAAGGAAAGCATATAAGAATACTGAGAATGATAGCTGTAACATGAATTTCGAAATGTAATAATTTTACAGAGATTACAATACCTTTAGTGGAACATTTATAATTCTTATTTGATATCATATTAGGTCAGTTTTAAAGAAATCAGAAGCTTATTTTCCGTCTGCGGATTAGGCATGTTCAATTGTAGATTTAAACTCAAATCTGAAGTCTACCTACTCATTGCATTAACTTTTTTTTTTTTATTGAATAGTGGGCAAACGAGCAGACGTATCACCTGATGGTAAGCAATTACCGCCGCCCATGGACACCCGCAACACCAAAGGCGTCACAAGTGCGTTGCCGACCTTTGGGGGATGGGAAAGGGGATGGGGGGAGGGGTTGGGGTATGGGCCTCCGGTATCCTCACTCACTCAAGAAACACAGCGCAAACGCTATTTCACACCGGTTTTCTGTGAGGCCGACCCATTCATGCCAAAGCATAGCTCTCCCACGGTAACTTACGAAAAAACAGTTAATACTATCAATATAGCAAATTTAACTAGAACCAAAATAAAGGCGAATAACTTTTCGTATTAACCACAAGAAAATCGCAAGAAAGAATCGTACGGAAACACCAATAAAATATTACGCCTTCCCAAATTAGTGTCATTAATACCCGGAGATATCTATAAGCCCGCTCTGGATATGTGTTGAATCGGTTTATTCCCTACATCAATCTATTTCCACCTAATCAGGCTGTAGCCGGAGTCCACTAATTATATTGCAAATACCCCATATTAAGGATATCTCTCACGATCACAGATTAACAGATTAGTAACCCGCCGATTACCGCTCGGAAGGGTTTGTAATTAAGGTTCTTTATTTGTTTTTTTAATACTGAATTAGGTAACTATGTATGTCGTATGCTTGTAATCTTATTGTTATAGATATATTATTCTTATTGGTACATACCTATAACTAATGAAGGTTTCATTACGTATATAAGCAAAAATATTAAATGATAAGAAAAAATAAATATGTTTTGAGAAAGGCCAAGGAATCTTTATTTCATCCCTTCTATTACTTCTTCTGTAAAGATGACTATCTGCTTTGAGTGTGTATAGATAGTGTCAATTTCTTTTATTAAATATAACTTATGTAAATATTTAAAAACTTATTTTCGTTCAACTTTCAGTTACGTCCCATCAATAAAAAGAGTTTTGACTCGTTAAAACGACATCTGTCCGAATTATTTTGATTACTTGAATGTTTAAATAATTTTGCTGTCGATACAGTAGAAATACTTTCACGAAAATCGTTAAAACAGTGGAAAAATTTAAAAGTTAAGCTTTTGTAAAATATAAAATTGGAATACTGTGAACCTAGAATTGTAATCATAATATTGTTTTTATTATGTACTTTATTTATTAAAAGTTAAATTTATTTGTATTTCTTTGGGTACCAGCCACTTATGGCAGAATTCTCGGATCTATTGCGTTATTCAATGCAAAACTGTCGAGGTTTTAAGCTATCATAAGTAATTGAATAAAAAATATATGTTCTATCGATTACAGCAGTATGTACATACATATATATGAAAGATGATATCTCGCATGGGCTTTCATTCTGCATTACTGTCGTTAAAAATATTCAGTGAGAAATAAGGAGTATCGAAAACACTTTGTAGATTTACAAAGTAAACTTTTCCAACTCATATTGTTGAACTCCAGTCATCAACGTAAAATGATAGCGTGCGTTCTGTCGTATTTAGTTGATGCGTGCGAGACCTAAAACAATCAGACAGCTTGGCAGAATCATGCTTTGATGCAAAGAAAGAGAATAGAGACACCTTTTATAACCACCGACTTAAAACTGGTTTTATGCATCTTATCTTTTTGTTTTCACCGAGTTAATCCGTATAAAAAAATGTTAGGTGGTGGAGGTTGCAATTAGCTCTAGATCCATTATAACATCACGTCGCAATTCACATACACGGCCTTGTAATCCAAAACCAGGCAAAGCTTGTATTATGAAAATCAAACTGGTCATGAACATACTTATATAAATACACAACATACTATATAATTACATATGTATTATATAGAAAAAATGATTACACCCAGACACAAAATAAATGATCGTGTTCATCACACAAAGATTCGTACTGGGTGATTGTTTTGCGATCTCTGTGATCCTGAGTCGTCTGCGGTACCTAGTCCGTTCCCGGACTTGGTGGAATAGGCGATTTGTATACGTTTCGCATTCCCACTCCACCATCTCCTTCGCATACATAACAAGCTGAAAGAAAGAGAAGGCGGAGTTCCACGCGTCCTCGCTACGTATCATGGTCGCAATCATGTGTACGAGCAACAGAATCTGCGCTCTGATGGTGATCACGAGGTCACGCCTCTGCTCCAACTGCGCACTATTCGCCACTGCGCCCAGTGCTGATGCTCATACCTTGCAAATTAAACACAGATGATCGCCGAAGTATTTCTTTTTAGCGATATGAGAGGGTGCTCCATAACTGGTGTTACCGCCGCAATTACGGCATGCCCATATCAGTATCACTCTCAATTGAGACTCAGGACACGATACGCCATAAGCCATCATAGCTACCGAGAGTATGAAAAAACAATATACATAATTACATTAACAAAAATAAAACTGCCTCTATTGCAATTAGGTAAAACTACAGTGAAATTTACATCACGCCATTTCCGATCCTAAAAGTGTTAAAAGAAAAAAAACATCCTGTTTTAGCCATCCATATCGGTAAACCTACTGAGATCACGTGTTTGAAAAGGATTACATGGCTTAAATATCTCTGTATAGTCTGTGTATATGTAGGTTACATAGAATGCAGCTCCATAGTTGAGCTTGGGTTCACTCCCCGGGAATTGTCCTGATAATCCGAGATCAGTGCTCCACTCGGTGACAATGTAGCGATTATTATCCGACCACAATGCTCGGTATTAACTATACTGCTATTCGCTGCTTTCAAATTTACGCTATCGATTTATAAATATTATTTTATGCACAGTGAGCAATTGCATACACAAATATTGTCTCTTTTTTTATTTAAATTTCCAGTACGTGCAAGCAGCTAAAGTTACGTTACGTTCATATACCACATTTTTTTCATATTTCTAAGTTATAACTTCAAATGAAAATGAATAAATGAAACAATATAGGACCTAATTGTTTCCTTATTCTAGTTTAGTATTATAATACCAAGGAATATAAAATAGAAATAAAGAAAATGAATAAAACGTTTCATATTGTATGAAACAAGAAAGACTATTTATCTTAATTGCAATCACAGGGGCATTATTTGCCTGTTCACCTTATTTTACTATTGAAATTCTATTTCTGTATAAAATCTATTTGTTATACAATTGTATTGTGTTTTGTAACAACTGGATATGTTTTTATGGATTCATTTTCTATGAAGACTTTATAATAAGGCATAAATATATAAGGTATAATTTTATAGTAAGGTTTAACTGATTCACATTGTTCATTATCACATTTCTTTTAGTTTATGTTGTTATTAAATGTGCATAAAATATAAGTAACTGGTGATAACTACTAAGTATTATGTCTGTAGAAACCAAGGACATTTAAAATAACATTTTAACATGAAATACAGGGACGAGTTGTTTTAGTAGATAAGTGGATTTTTAAAAGTAAGGAACAGATTCCACTGTGATTTTAGCCTCTCGCCGTTCACTGCTGCAACCAGACCTCTCCCCGAAGACGCTAACTATTCCAATCTTAGATAGTCAGTTCCCATATTTATTAAAGATAAACTAATATTGTGACAGTATCGTAGTATCATTTTCCCTTTGAATTTATTCATGCTGTTACTGTTTTGTCGAATGTACAATAAAGTTTCACATTCTTGTTTCACTGGAAAGTGTTCGAACTGTATCTACATGTCGCCAAGGGAGCTATTCTAAGTTCTGTATCATTTCCCGTCTAGACCAATACATAGCAGATCAATACTGAGCCATTTCCTCGCCTAAGGCACTCCATATCTTACTGTGCAGAGCATAAGAGACAAGATACGATCCGTATAAATGTATATTCCTACATGAGATAGTTTTATGTTTCAGCTGTAGTGTAGATTTTTGTTATGTCTATTTAAGAGTTAAAAAAATGTACACGTAAGTTTCTGGCCTATTAAAGAGGAGCAATTAGGGCATACATTTTACCAACTATAATTTTACTTATTAATAAAGGCGTGGAGTACTAACAGCTATGAAAAGGACAACCGAGATTTTTATACACGATTAGTTTCAAGAAGAGGTACACTTACATACTCACAAACTTTCGCGTTTATAATATTAGTAGGATCACATAAAGTACCGTATAGGACGCCTCACGCTGAATTGATTGCATGTTTAGCCTAGTGATTTAAGGGGTCGCCATGCCACTTTCTACTGTAAGTGTTTTCCACAAATTGTAGTTCTGATTCTGGGTGTACGTAGTGTAAGTTTCATGTATGTTTGTAAAGTCCCGCGTGGGACACAAGACATGTGTTCTTAATGCGGGATTTGTCTTTTAATAAAAAAAACTGTTACTAGAAAACTCAATGTTTGTTCTGTTGTTGCCTATTAGATATCTTCTATGCATTTGTTTACTACATTTTTTTAATTGCTTTGCTTTTTAAATTGTTATACAGCGATAGGCCACCTCTCTCTCGCTTTAAAACCTACCTGGTTAGAACGCGTCATTTGAATTAAGAATATTTTGAACAATTAAGAAAAAAACTGACACTGAACTTCCTATTTATGTCTCATGAAAACCGTTTTCATTAGAAATAATACAAGGTATAAACTACATAGTGATGTATTTATTATGCAAATATACTTTTATTTTCATGATTCAAACAGAATTCAAAGTTTTGACAACTAAAAAACGTATTAATATTTCTATCAAAGTTAATTTTATTTAATGTATTCGAATTCTTTTGTAGGTTCCGTCAGCAAAGGTTTCGTTGCTGTGGGTAGTTTGGGTTTGGGCCCAGCAGTTTAAACTAGAATCGCCAGCCCTGTAAAGTAAATAACAAATAATACATACAGTTAATTTTAATTACTGTAAGTAAAGACTATAATTTGTGTGGTTTGAATACGAATATACTAAACATCCCAAAGTGTCTAAGAGACAACTAACAGCATTGCAAAGAGAAACTTGGAACTAATGCTTTACATCTCGCCAGGCCAGCGTGAACAAGCCAGAAGGGTAAGCACAACTTAACCTCTAAGGAGAATCTTATGTCTAGTAGTTTAATATTAAATATGAAGATAAAAATATTTAGAATAATTAAAATGCATGCATGAAATAATTAGAATAACACTTAAATCGATGTCAGATTTTTAACACAAGTTTCAGAAACAATCTGGTAACCTAAAAATACTCGTATACGATTCCACGAACCAGAAACGAAAACGTTTATTCTAAGATTAGCACAACAGTACCTGGCTTTCATACAAATATTAATCATAATAGTTTATTTGACTGCCTCGGTGGCGTAGTGGTAGCGTATGCGACTGCTAAGCAAGAGGTCTCGGGTTCCACTCCCGGGTCGGACCAAATGTTTGTATGATCTGCAAATATTTGTTTCGGAGTTTGGGTGTTTTCTATGTATAATATGTATGTATTTACAAAAAAAAAGTATATAAGTATTTACATCAGTTGTCTAGTACCCATAACGCAAGCTCTGCTTAACTTGGGACTAGATGACGTTGTTAGTTAGATGTCCGGAATATTCATTTATTTATTTATTTATATCCTCTTACGAAGTAAATATAAATAATCACATTTGTACAATAGTCACTTGATCACCATTATCAACAGTCATCGATACCGTGGGAGAGCCACGCTTCGGCATGAATGGGCCGGCTCGACCGGAGTGATACCACGGCCTCACAGAAAACTGGTGTGAAATAGCGCTTGCGCTGTGTTTCACCGAGTGAGTGAGGATACCGGAGGTACATAACCCAAACCCCTTCTCCCATCCCGGCAACGGGCGGCGGTAATCGCTTACCATGTGATAGGTCTGCTCGTTTGCTCCAATCCCATAAAACAAAAATGTCTACTGCTAGATTTGGGCCTCTACCTTAGAAAGGAAGCATATTCTATCGTTATTAATATGTGGAGAGCTCCGAGGAATTGTTCAAACTGATCCCTTAATTGTTCGAACTGATCCCTGCCGCCTCTTTCAACCATCGTTCTAGGCGACAGCAGTTACATGCCCATTATTAAGATGATCCACAACTGTGTGCTTTTTTAGAAACTTTCTACCTCGCACATTAAAACTGTGGAATGAACTGTCATCTACGGTATTCCTGGACTAAAACGATCTTCATACCTTCAAGAAACGAGCGTACACTTGTTACGCCTCTGGCGTTGCGGGTGTTCATCGTCGGCGGTAATCGTCTACCATCAGGTGATTCATCTGCTCGTTTGCCCCTTATCCCATAAAAAGGACCACATTAAAATCTTAATTTAATAAAACCGATTAATCCATAATTATAGAGAAGTTTTGAAGTAGATGCAGAATATTATTTAAAATAAAATGCCTTGGTCGTGGAACACAAAAGAAAAGTAATTGACGGCGTCACAATGATAACAGACATCGCTATTGTGCTCAGTAACATATCGGGGAGAATTTTCACTTCATGCTTCTCTATTTCCGTAGGAAGCTTGTCACAGTGTAACGTTCTCTGGAATAGTAGTTTCTTATATTTTATGAGAATAGTACTTTGTTATTTTGCGAAAATTTAGAAAGTTTACAATAGCATATGTTTTAGATGTAGTATTTTTAACTTTTAAGTATGAACTAGCTGAACCCCGCGGTGCTACCCGCGGTACGACAATAACCACAACGCCACGAGGCGAAGTTAGTATCTTTATAAATTATAGTCTATGTGTTATTCTGCCATATTATTGTAAAGTTTCATCAAAATCCATTCAGTAGTTTTTGCATGAAAGAGCAACAAACAAACTCAGTTACATACATTTGTTTATTGATATATTTAAAAGGGGGTAAATGTAATCGTAATTTTTAAAAATTTTTGTTTTTATTTATAAAATCTAAATTCATAATTCACATATCAGAAAACTATAATAAATTAGTTTTTCCCGCGGCTACACTCTCTGAAGCAGTAACTTATGACATCTCTCAAAAAAATAATATATCTCCAAGTCGTATTTCATTTAAATCGAATGAGTAGTTAGTAGAAAACGTAACGTATTTATAATATATAGTAGTAAGAATCACCCAGATCTAATTAAGAAGTAATTAACTAAAATAAGACTAATTCATTAAACTTACGGTAGATTTTCGTTTATCCACGGACAGAAGTAACTAAGCTTCATGCCGACAGCTACGTGATCACCATCAGATTTGATTCCACCTACTGTTATAGCAATTAGTTGTCCAAGACGAACCACAGGAGCACCTGAGTCTTTCTGCCGAGAATATTATTTACTGTTTATTTACGAATAGTTAACTAGAAATGAGTACCGTATTCTTTTATGCATCTACCACTTCATATTTTTACATCACCTTAAGATTGACTGGCAGAGTTGATTTGCACAAAGAGACTTAATGCCCCATGGCATTAAGTCCGCCTTTGAGCAAATTCAAATTCATAATCATTTATTCAATTAAGACACTAAGTGATATTTATGAACATTAAATTGAAGCTACAGTTAAAAATCACAGACACAAACAGACGCCACAGCGTGTACTGGATTGTCAATGTAAATTAGGTGAAAACACCAAAATCTACTGCCTGCTTGTGTCGATCCATAACTTCCAGTTTTCAAAATTCGTAGAGCCTTTTGAGAAGAATACTGGCAAAGAAACTTATGGCCATAGACTGACCCCAAGAAATGTGTAAGACATATCTACACAAAATTAATACATTTTAAAAATGAAATATAAAAATCAATAGCATCTCATATTTACTTTTTTTGTGTGAACTTATTTTATATATATGTAGGGACTTGTTCCCCGTTTTAGGAGTGTCGGTAGATTCCATATTTTTTTAAATGAGGGTAGACGTGAGTTGTCGGGCGAGGAGAATGATAGTAATGGTTTTCCTCACAATCGCTTTGTTATAATCACTTTATGATAATACATAGTGAAATACAGTCACGATAATCAATAATGGTATACAGGTTACAATTTAGGTACGACACTCCACCGAACATGTGATGCTACTGCGAGATGCTAAACGATAATGCTTGCCCTCCGGCTGCGTTCCATTAATAACTACCCACAGTTCTTTAGGGATGGGATCAAAGTCACTGTTACCTACAACTAATCACATAAAATAATCGACTACCATCAATTATTTTAACGCGTGATTATTATTTTTAAAGTGGCAATGATTTCCATCCCTATTGTCATCGGTCGCACGCTTCAATGCTCGGTGTTGCGTCAGTGTCCAACTACCGACACTTATGTGTTACCAAATAAAATAAGTGATGCGCCGTCATATATTTTTTTAAAATTTAAAATAAAGAATTTTAAAAACGTTTATTTATTTATCCCTTTTTCCACAAACCTCAGAAGCCCGTGTATCCGTTTATTTTTCTTGATTTAATTTTCGCACTTTGTTCAAGTGGTAAATACACATATCCATGCAAAGTTTCATCTTTCTGGCATTAACTTTTTAGGAGGTAAGCCGAGCACAGACGAACGGACGGACATGACGAAACTATAAGGATTCCGGGATATGAACTACGGAGCCTTAAAAACAGAGAAAATGTTTCGAAGAAAATACAAGTAAAAAGATTTACTCACTTCATTCACATAGTGATCATCACTAGAGTAACACATAATTTCATTGTCTTCTGTAAAGAAAAATGAACACAAAGTTATTTATTATTTCCAATTTACTAAAATGGGACAGCTATGTTTCAGGTCTTATTTGCACAGTAGTAGTATAATACATACCTCGAGAAGACATTCGTGCTCGTTGTTTAAAAAGAGACTATAATGCGCAACATGCGACAATAAAATAAAATTTCCACAGCGAGTATTATGCTTACATTCCTTCTGTTGTCCGCTTATGCTCTTTCTGTTGTATGTTCTCGTTTTTTCTATTGCTCGCTTACGCTCTTTCTGTTCGACGCTTTTTTTTTTAACGCTTACTGTCGTACTCTTTTTATCGATCAATTGACTATTTACCATTGTTCATACGTTAATTAAATTAAAAATACACTTACGAATCATCATATCAGGGTGGGCCTTCTGAAGCATTTTTTTACAAGTGGCTGCATTAAGAAAACCGAAAGTTTCAAGTGTCAGTTTATTTCCTACCTGAAATGGATAGAAAATATTCAATAAATATCGTACTACAACGCCATCTACCGAAGTTACACTGAACTACGGAGTAATATACAATACGAAGAAATCACCAACACTGAATCGCGCAATTACAGTTCTCGCGCCGATTAACATAATATATACAACATCCCAACATTAAACGTTGGGCAGTGGCCCACTAGTCGGAGGATTCTTCCTTTTTGTTGGTGAGACATGCTACCCGTTCCACCACATCCAGTACATATTCAATGGACAGTATAATAATGCAATATATATACGTACAATACATGGCTATCTGATCTCAAAGTATGCAAAACCTGTACTATGGTAACCACTTCTAATAAGCATACTTATATATTACTTCACTTTTTTATGGAATATGGGGCAAACGAGCAGACATATCGCTTGATGATAGGCGATTACCGCTGCCCATGGACACCCGCAACACGAGAGGCGTCACAAGTGCATTGCCGGCCTTTGGGGGATTGGAAAGGGGAATGGGGGATAGGGATAAGGTTAGGGACCTCCGGTATCCTAACTCACTTGGTGAAACACAGCGCAGGTGCTATTTCACATGGTTTTCACTTTATAAAAGTATGTTCATCGGCATTCACTAACATAGCAGTTTGTTCTATATATAATATTTATGTATACATTTACAAAAAAAAGGATGGATAGAATACATTTAATTGTACACCAGTTAAATTAGTTTACGTTCAGGAACATAACTTAAAAAACAAACACACAACACAAATTGACAGTTTAAATTCGTATTTATATCAGTTTTGACTAGACAACTGGGTATGAGTACTAACTAAAAAAGTTCTGCTAAGTTTGGGACTAGATGAGGTTGTGTTTTATATATCCGAAATAGTATTACATATATATAAATATCGCATACGGATCATGAGTACAGGACGTCAACAACATACACACACACTCTCCGTACATTGCACAACCTAAATTGGAGAGGGTAGCGTTAATAAAAGGGCGTGCTATTACCACTACTGGATTTTACATATGCTCTACATCAGGCAGCATAGAGTCATTTTGGAAGGCAATATTAAAGCACTTTGTGAATGCAAATTTTTAAAAAAACTTTTTGGGTGTATATTTACCTTAGCTCCTAATTGTCGACGCCAGTTCGTAGCTTTAGGTGCCCAATTCTCAGGTTTCTTAGTTTCCTGTTTAGATGAACGATAAAAATTTAAAATTGGAAATTATAAACATTGCTTAAAATATCAATATTTCTTACATAATATGTGCCTATTCGGTAAACTATGTGTAGAAGAAAGCTATCCATGTACGGCGACTTAGGCTCAATAGACAATTCATACTAGAAACTTAAATTTAAAAGTTAACCTAGTAAATTCACAACACAATACTCATATTTCTTCTGAAGTAAAAAAAAGATTTGCGGATTCTCGCTCCTTCGACAAAGCGCTGCGTCAGAGCGCAACTAGCGCTGATTGGTGCATGCATTTCGTGTGAACCTAAGGGCCTACTACGCGAATTAACGCTGTCACTCTTCGTTTAATTTGGACACACAGACATTGACTTCGCTTTTTTATGGAATAAAGGGCAAACGAGCAAACGTATCGCCCGATGACAACCGATTAACCGCAACACCAGAGGTGTCACAAGTGCGTTGCCGGCCTTTGGAGGATGGAGAGGGCGATGGGGAAATGGGTTGGGTTATGAGCTTCCGGTACCCACACTCACTCGGTGAAACACAGCACAAGCGATATTTCGCACCGATTTTATGCGAAGCCGTGGTATCACTAAGGTCGAGCCGACCCATTCATGCCGAAGCGTGGCTCTCCCACGGTAAAACTTACATGTGAAGAATTTCGTTTCGATGCTCTTCGACTCTATACTAATAGGAATTAGCCCTAATGAATAAACTACAGGACAAGAACACTGCAAAGAAAAGATAAACTTGAAACAAACATTATACTAATCTGTCTGGTCAGCATGGTATGGTAGGTTAAAAACCTCTTTACTGAGGAGAGTCATCTCCAGCAGTGAACTATTAAAGGATATACTAGAATTGTAAGAAGACACAGCAATAGGTTACTACAAATAAGTTTAAAACATTTTAATATGCCAATAAATTTAGGTCTACAAGTACCAGAAAGCGGTTTAATTTTACGTATAACTTTGTTTTATACATTAGTCGAATTTCTTTACTAATTTTCAGAGAGTAAGTAGAAGCTTTGGCCCACAACTGCTATATTAAACTATACTATTATTAAATATTATTCTTAACTTTACCACGCACAATAGGCGCACTGAAGTCGTCGAGTTGCGGGAACCCAGCAAGTTCAAGTTATTCTTAACTTTAAGAATGTAAGGAACCGCTTTTCATTTTATTTTCTAAAAGCTCTTGTAATGTAATGTTAAGAATTTGAGTTTATTAAATTGGTATTACAATTGTTTTTAACTTACCATTGGTGATTGACCTTCGTAAACAAACCTACGGTGTTGCGTAGTTTCCTAAAAATCATAATAATAACATCACACATCTCACAGACGGCCGACTGATCCCAAACCAATCACAGCCTCTCGTATGGTAGCCAGAATGTTGATAATATATGTATTGCAGTGTGCTGTGGATAGGGTTATGCTTGGCGTTTCTCTAAGGGTTCGTATCAAAAACGAGTTAATCCGCCAAAAAACCGCAAAAAAACAGCCTACAGGATTAGCAAGCTGAGGTGACAGTAAGCTGGCCATATTTGACGTAGTGCCAATAACCAGTAGGTTAAACGGGTTCTTGAGTCAAGATCGCGTATCGGCAAATGTAGTGTGGCACGTCCACAGGCCAGGTGGAGTAATGACATGCGCAAGACGGCTGGCAGGAGCTTGATGCACGAAGCCGAGGATCAAACTAAGTGGTGTGTAATTGGCTGTTGATTGCTACATTCTGTAAAACATTTACGGCTAAACTAAAATATTTTGATTTTTAAGGAAGAACATAGGCTACTCTTTATGGCTATAACTAACATACACGCGGTTAGAGAAGCGGGCAAGAGTATAAATTACACTCAGACACAGAATAAATGATCGTGCACATCGCATCACCTATCATACTTTTTATCATTTAACTTTTTAATAGAATTAAATAGATAAAGCATACCGATTAGCGTGGTGAGCAGACGTGTTTCAAGTTTTAATTGAGTAAAATTAAATAGGTGCTAAAATAGATTAAACCTAATATCACTAGAAGTAAAGTATAATTTTGAATAATAGTGAGTGCTCGGCGTTGTTTAATCATAGTGTGCGTACACGTCACTAGGTAGTGCACATATTATACAAGCGGAGCGGGTAATATACTAAAGTAATTTAATTAGTAACAAATATAATTAGTATGAGTGTCTTAAGATCGCCTACTGATACCGTTGGAGCTAGTAGTTCTCAACCCGATTTATCAAGTTTCGGGACCGCTGAACCGGAAATTATGAACAAAACCACACGAAGACGAAAAACTCGTGACGATGATCTCTTGCAACAATTCACTGCATTCAAAAATGAAATTCTTGGAATGTTTAAGGAGTTTAAAACGTTCCAGACAGATAGTTTTACTGCCATAAGTCAAGACATATCTTCTGTAAAGGAACAATTGAATGATATCAAAACCACAACGGAAAGACTGACTACTGATAATATTATGTTCAACACAAAAATAACAAGTCTTACAAGTGCTGTTAACAAAACACAGGAGAAAGTTGAGTCCCTGGAGAGTGACCTCCATACTCTACAATCGAATGCAAAATTTTCGGTATCAATGGAAAACTTGGAATCGTTAACTACTTATGATAAAATAATAGCAGAAGTGCAAGAGCGCTCTGAACGTAGCAAAAATATAATAATTACAGGCATCACTGAACCGTGCTATGACCACGCCGAACAAAGAAGAGAGGAAGATAAAAAACAGGTGTTGAATGTAATATCAGCCATTTATCCAACCTGTCCTAACCCAATAAAAATTATACGCTTAGGAAAATATGACAAGAATAAAATGCGTGCCATTAAAGTTTGTTTCGAATGTCGGGACACGGCCCTTGCAGTATTAAAAGGAAAGTCTAAAGTCAATAATAACACTATTCGAATCTATTCTGATCAGACCCCAAATCAGCAGCAGATTATGTTAAAATTGCGAGAAGAGCTACGTCAACGAATAGAAACGGGCGAAAAGTACTTAATTATAAAATATCAAAGAGGTATACCGAAAATTATTAAACAACAATCAAAAAACTAGGTGCTATAGCAAAAAGTGTAAGAGCAAACAAGTTTATTACATATAAAATTTGTAAAAAATATACTCAATTGTCAGTTACTAATAAATCTCTTAAATTCCTCTATGCAAATGTGCGAAGCATAGTAAAACCAGGCAAATTAGACGAAATAAGGTGCATCTTGGAATCAATTCAAAGTACTATACATGTATTACTATTAACAGAGACATGGATAAAAAACGAAGAGGAAGCTAACAGAATAAGTTTACCAAACTACACGCATTACTTTAATTATGGAAAACATGCCCGAGGTGGTGGAGTTTCTATATTTATCCATAAAAACTTAAAGCATGAACTTTTAGAAGAACAGTGCGAGGATAAAAACTATTTTCTGTGGGTATATCTGGACACTTTTTCTATAAATATTGGAGCTATATACAAACAACCAGCATCTAACACTGATAAATAACTACGAAACAATCTCCCATAAATAATAAAAAAGCCTCCCATAAATAATAAACATATTTTTATTTTATATACTTGCTAAGATATAAATTATAACTACTAAACAAATATTATGTACAAAACACAATATATAATAATATTAAACTCTGATTTAGTATATATTTAATATACTAACTAACATTGAAACCTCTTAAACTGTTGTTCTTGCTATTAAATATATATTAATTGTTATTCTAACAAACAAAGTATTTAAATCAATCGACATGTCACTAAGTCATAGGCCTTAGTAAACATAAATTGTTTCTCCACTAACATTTTTGAATTATTTTGTAAAAGATATTTGTACTACCCACCTAATAAAAATAAAAAAAAAAAAACAAAACTACCTCACTAACTACGCTAATTAGGTTATATATTTTTTGTTTAAAACTATGTTTTTCTCTGTAAGTGATTATTGTAATCTTTAGAGAAATAAATGTCTTTAACCACAGATAAAGCTATATTAGATACATAGCTATTTTTAAACATTTAGAGAATTTTACCAAAGTATCTTCTTCTTCGTCTTCTGCTCGCACTTGAGTTTCAGATGGTTGATCGAGCTAAAAACATAAGTTGACCTCATATTTAGAATAATAAATATTCATTAACTCCAAATGAAATATATTTCTCCATAATTTTATACATGTATTAATTTTAGCTGATTTGACACAAACGTCACGTTTCACGTCGATAAAAATAAAGTTCAAAAATATAAGTGATAAAAATGAAACTAACAGAAAATTTTCATAAGTACTGTAATATTATACCTATAATGTAAGCTCTGCCGCACAAGTAAATTGTCAACTATTGTACAGTTTTTGAGTTAGAAATGAGATTGTCGAAGAAATGATATAAAAATAAATTAAATTTACGTCCGTTGCCCATTCATGTTAATTATCTGTATACTCAATGAGGTTACGCACAGTGGAATGCATTTTTACAAATCCACTTCAATATTTTTTGATTTTACAGTATTCAGCAAAGAATAAAAGATTCTGATTTAAATGGCTAATTTAACTTTTTTTACACTGATATTGAAATAAAGAAAGAGTTTAAAAGTAAAAATCGACTACTAAATTATAACGAGCAGAAAAAGGCAATAAATCTTAAAAATATTTGAATACAATGTTGATGGTACCATAGGTTAGTTCTTTGCTCGATGTACTTTTCTCAGATTTTTAATGTTCTTTCCCATGGTTCTGGTAGTACTAACAAATGTGATTTTTACTTTTCCCTATCATGAAAATACACTTAAATCAATTACTTACAGTCTTCAATATTTCAGCAGACGATAAATATCGGCTTCCACTTTCGGTTGTATATGCTAAGTTCGCTCCTTTACGCAAAATGAAACGATTATCAAAACTTTTCAATTCTTGGCCTCTATAAAGAACGGTCGATGGCTTCTCAACCATCTGCGTTCCCTCAATATGACCGGCTTCGTTTGCGTGTATAATAACATGACTGTGTTCTTCCTTTGCTTCATATATAATTCCTTCTTTGTGGTCTTTATTTTTTTGATGGCATTTAGCTAGCTCTTCGGAATAACAGAACTAAATAATAACAAAATAAATGATTAAAAGATCGAAAGAGAGAAAAAAGAAAAAATAGTAATACTGAAATAACATAATATTTTTATATTTATTTGACTGCATGGGAGGCGTTGCGGCTTAAGCGGTCGACACGCCCCTTTGTACTGCGCTAAGTTGAGGGTTTAAATCCCACACCAACACTCAAATTGTTGATCTGAGTCTTGTTGTTCTTTGTGGCCGTTTCAGTTTGTAAATTCCCCCGCGACACAGGATATACTCCCAATTCGGGATTAGTCTTTTAAAAAAAGCAAAAATAAAAAGATAAATATGACATACATTTTAAATAACGGGAGTACATATACTAGATGTAGATGTAAAATAGTTTTGGAAGGGTACTTTCTTACTGTATTTCTTTTGAAAAGTATAAGTACTTTTGATAAATATATCACAAATACAGTTTTTTTAAATATAAGTATCAATTAAGTGCCACATACCTCTCTACTCTACTATAATATGTCTGTATTACACATAATATAAATATTTCTCTTAAATCTCTCTATCTATTGATGTAAACTGAATTAAATTCCATTAAGTACTTTAAAAGACCCAACCGAATAGACAGTGGAAGCGACTTCATTTTCAACTATGCAAAGATAAACCCAAATGGCAGTTGCCTCTTTTAATTTAAATCTTTGTGCTATAACTACAATCCAAAGAATAATCAAAGTATCTAAGTTGATCTTTTCAAGTTTCATAATTATCTCCAACTCATTGTTTTTATAGAACTGGCGTTTTCATAGTAAGTATTTTTTCTGTTCCGCTAACTTTGTTACATAAATTGTTTGAAATGAAACAGAAAAACCTTTATGATTATAATTATTTTTCTCATTATGATTATAGTCTTTTTCTGTTTCTTAAATAACATCAGTAAGCCGTTCGTCGAAAGTACAGGATCGTTGATTGAAATTGTTTTAAGCATGTTCAGAATCAAAAAGATTAAAGTCACAGTACCGAAGTAAGCGATTTCCTTAAAAATCCCTCAAGGGATCTCTATCTAATAGTAATAGTTTTACTTAAAATACTTTTAATTATGCGTTAAGCTGCAATTTTAGATTATTAGAGAAGCGTTCAGGGTGAAACTAAAGAAAAATATACAACAGTCTTACGGTAAATAAGTACCATTAGAAGTTTGCTAGTCAGTTTAGTACCACAATGTTACAGTAATATCATTTTGTTTGATATATTGTACCTAAATATAGAGTACACTAGCTGTCCCGGCAAACGTTGCTTTGCCATAAAAGGGAATAGGTATATGTTGTAGAGGTGGGTCAATAAAAATCGCGATGCAAAAATAGGGGTTGATCGTAGAGGGTTGAAAATCTAGGGTTGTATGTATTTTCTAATGCTGCATCATAAAAAAATAGAAATTAAAAATTTTGTAAAAAAAATTCAAAAAAAATTTAGGGGTGGACTACCCCTAACATTTAGGGGGATGAAAAATAGATTACAACCGATTCTCATAGATACCGGATAATCACAAAAAAATTCATCAAAATCGGTCGAGCCGTTTCGGAGGAGTTCGATTACGCACCCCGTGACACGAGAATTTTATATATAAGAAGATTATTATAATTACGTTATAATTTGTATCGGTATAATTTGTATTTATATCGGTAATTATTAATACCTTATCACCAACACAGCAGGGATCTTCTGTTGTACCATCTTCTTGTTCAACCTAAAAGACAGATAATTTTATTTAAATTTAAAACTGTCTTTGTCTTAAAGATTACTATTAAACTCATTTCATCATCATTTTTATTGGTTTTCTTTATTATGGACTATATAATATTATAAAAATACCTTAGCTTTTCTGTCTTATTTATTACAAGCCACACCCCGCTGTATTACCCGCCAGATTCGTTGCTTTTGAATCGGATATTGTTTACTGTTGGTTTTTCCCTAAGACACAAGTGGTCTAAGTTACTCTTTATGTATCTCGTTATCAGCTATCTACCAATAAAAGGTTACTAACCTCTAGAATAGCTGTACCGATTCTGACGGGACTAACAAACAAACAGATCTACAACATTTTACAACTTGCTTTTTTGATGTTGTAAAAAGCTGTTAATATGAAATTTCAAACAGAAACTTCAGTTTGTTTTGTATAGATAGTTCGAATATAAGAATAAATCTTGCACTAAGCGTTGGATAAATCCTAACAAAAATATTTGAACAACTCAAGACTAAGACTAAGAGCACTCACCGCCTCCACAACACTTCCCCAACTTAAGATAGTGACATTCGGCTCAATAGAAGTAGATGTTTTTTCACCTGCCAAAGGCATAACAGCTCCAATTTTATCTGCAGTCATGCTCGCGAATGTATGTACTAAAGCAAGATCACAACTCCAACCTTTCATATTTGGATGCGTTATAACTCTCTCTATGGGCAAATATTGTTCGTTGCCAGATTCAAATTTTTTCTTCGTACCAATAACTACAAAAGAGCCTGTCAGTTCTGCCATTAGGTCCTGATGATGTGTTCGACTTGTAATAGGTACGCTGTGAAAATATTAGTACTTAACATTATTCATGCATTTAGTTTTAACGTTATTATAATTAATATAGATAGGTAACGGAGCTAGGTTGATTTTAGCAGTGTGTTTAGTAAAAATTGGTACAAATAATATTGAATAGAGTTGCGTATGTCATGAAGATGCCGTCGGGCTGATAAATCCTCGTGGAAGACAGACAGCTCGTGAGGACCTACAAATCTTATGGTGGTTAAATCTATTTGAATTAGATTTAGGTATCACTTTAAATGTTTCCCTTGTACCTATCGTATATTACGACACTGTAAATCTTGAGTTCGTTTTATTTATCATATTAAAACGATATTTAAGGTGGCGGCTCCTAGTCTCGATGATTCGCTTTATACACCGAGCCTGATTTTCTAAGTAAAATTGTACTAAAACTTATCTTTCTTATTTTATTAATAAGAATCTTAATTTGAAAAATAGACCATAACAGAGAATAGTTGCAAGTAGTTTAAAATTAAGGTTTTGGGAAAACATTATTATTTTAAAAAGTGTTAAAAAATGTATATATTTGTTCAGTTGTAGACCAACAAATACTTACAAACAGTGTCCAGCCGTGATCACTACATACTCATGAATTATTGCACCTGTGCAAGTTCGTGACGAACCATCGGTGAAGATAATACTACAAAACAAAGTAGAGTTTATTTTAAGATCGAATCTATACTAATATTATAAATTCTAATCTGTCTGTCTGTTACGCTATCATCGCTTAACCGCTGAACCAATTTAGATGAAAAGAAATATATTGGACCTTAGGGGACATAGGCTACGTTTTGTCTCGGTAACAGACGTACCCGCGGACGGAGATGCGGTTAAAAGCTAGTTTAGAAATATAGTAAAGTGGGTGTGTATTTCTTCTCGACTTTTTTTTTACAATCGCAGAGAAATGTTGAGCTTATAATTGTATCATATTATGTATTAGTGTCTATTAATTAATTTCTGTAAGGTGTGAAAATATGAGGCAAAGACAGTTTCATTATGTATTACTCGTATTATGTACTATATTTGAGTGGGCCGTCCGTTAGTATATCAACTATCACTGTAACAGTAGCTATGTGTGATTCTGAAATATTATACTGTAAATTTTCATTGAAATCCGCCGTTCAGTAGATACGTCAAAGAATAATAGATACCTATACATTCATCGTCACAGACTTTATTTATATATATAAAGTTGACAGATATAAGAGAAGAGAAGGATTTAGTAAAGCTACTGTATGTGAGGTACAAATGTAGTTAGATAAATGTTGAAATAATTAGTTAAGCGATGAATGACTGATAAAAAAGTATTGAGCCGATTTCAAATTAGAAAGAGCGTAAGAAAATTATTATGTAACTACGTTTTTTTATAGTATGTAGACAATATTGAATTATACATACTCAATCAACGGTGTTTTCTGCTGAATTTCTTCCAATTCCTCTTCTTTTTCTCTTTTGTGTTTATCTGAAAATTAAACATTACTGTAGTTTTCACAGAATCTTGTAAGTAGTAATTAATCGCTATCTGACCCTGCCAACCCGTCTGGGAAATAGGCGTGACTTTATGTATGTATGTAAAATAGATTTTATGATCATTGTTTAAGTTTAATTGATATCTGTCTAGTTTGTTTGAATCTTAACGTAAATCTTTATTTAAACAATTATAACTTACTTGAATCGACATTGTGAGTTAATCCTGATACTATAATGAATTGAGAGAAACATACACAAGCCCACAAACTTATCACGATATGCACCAAAACCATTCCGATATTACTTTCATATTGGAACGTTGAATTGTTATGAATTAATTTTAATCAAACCGATAAGCTTTGCATGCTTTGTGGAATTGGAATGAGAAACAACATTATCATGTATATTTGTTTTGTATAAGTATTTTGATCTTTCCTACAAGAGAAAGTGTAACTTCCGCAAGTTTCATATTAAACCTCAGATAGTTATCTATCAAATAACACTATTCAACAAATTAAACTTCCTGAAGTTCCTTCCTTCCTCCTCAGATCTGACTTATACGTCTCTATTTAAGACTTGTGAAACCTAAATCTGTAGTTATTTTACAGATTATTAAACTTAAATATATCAAGACTTTATCAGCGATTGGTGCAACTGACCCTAAATAAAATATATTCAGTGGGAGCACCACGCTTCAGCGTGAATGGGCC
This sequence comes from Spilarctia lutea, assembly GCA_916048165.1. Classification (NCBI taxonomy): domain Eukaryota; kingdom Metazoa; phylum Arthropoda; class Insecta; order Lepidoptera; family Erebidae; genus Spilarctia; species Spilarctia lutea. The sequence continues at coordinate 14,354,823 of OU696481.1, forward strand.
AGCTCGACCAGAGTGATACCACGGCCTCACAGAAAACCGATGTGAAACAGCGCCTGCGCTGTGTTTCACCCAGTGAGTGAGAATACCGAAGGCCCATATCCCAACACCTCCCCCATTCCTACCTCCATCCCCTACTGGGCACATTACTAGGCGACGGTAATCGATAACCATTAGGCGATACGCCTGTTCGTTTGCTCACTGTCACATAAATAAAATATTCCAATAATGTCAAAATCATATTATTATTATAATATTGATAATATTTTCCCCACAGAAATAATTCAACGTAAATGTTAAATTTTGATTGTACATGCCAGTCACGTTGTTTTCATTTAAACTATATTAATTTTAAACATGAACCTAAATAAAACATGTCGACACAATTGATAACTTGTATAATTAATTAATAAGGTATCTGATTGTAAGTGATTGATATTAATTTTTATTACAAATTTTAGGCATTGTTGGAAAATGTGTTTCGAAGACAGTCAGGAAAAAAATTGTTCTCAATCTCAACGGATTTATTTTGAAAAAATTTAAAGAAAACAGTTGTAACTGTATATTTCTTAGTGATACGTTAAGATATATGAACTAATAATAAAACTACCACTACCTACTACTTGCAATGGAAATAAATATTATTTTTGTTTAAAATGTTAAACTTGTTGCGTAATGAGATTTGTTATATAATTAATTATTACTTTCGCTTAAAATTAATTCCCCATTAAATTAAAGTATTATTTAAAAAATAAAAGCTTAAAAATTAAAGTTGTAATAAAAGAACGACGTAGGTCTAAAATAAGATTTTGTTAGAAAAAAAAAATTGCAGGATACTCTATATTATTCATAAATTTATAAGGGCAGCCATAAATTTCCTACGTTCGAGTGAAATATATTCATGGTCACAGGAAAATGTAAAAATTGCTTAATGTCTTTTCGAATATATCATTTGTTATAAATCCTTTTGTTGGACAACCGGAGGTAATTTTTTTCAAATTTAATTTGTTCAACAAATGCAAGAAAAAGAAGAAATAAAATTAAGTATTAATATTGCATACCTAAATGAGGCATTTGATACTTCTTAATTAATTTCTTTGCCTTGTGTGTAGATCCAATTGATACCTCATAGTGGCACACTGTTATGGAGTGGTAAAGAAGAGACAGAATTACTTTTTCACTGGATTTTGTGTGACTCTGGTGCTGTAAAGTTAATCCGGTTGAATTGATATATATGCCTATTTCGTACTGTTATTTACCCCCTTCCTTCAAATGAACCAGATGCAAATCTAAAGATTATTACATGCCCAAAAAGGTTAGTCAGGTACACGTTAGCCCAAGCCTGCTAAATTCAATATGCACAACACATTGCGCCAACGCCATATGAAGACGGCAAGAAGGGTATCATAGTAACTATATGATTAAAATTGTACACATTTTCAGGAAGCCAGAAAAGAAAATGATATTAGGTGTTCGGTACATGATTGCATATTAGAGATAAAATACTATCGTAATAAGCCTCAAGCATGTACCCATTTAATTATAAGTCTCAAGGATGTAACTCATACTCGTAACGCAATACATTCATATCGTAGAATATATGAGTATATAAATGTACTTTACACATGTGTAACATTGACATTACTGCTGATTCAAACTTTAGTCGTTACGTTAATATTGGATGTTACTCAGCAGTTTATCATTGATGTAATAAGATTTACAGTTAAAGACCTACAGAGAATTTGGAGTTTCTGTAGCTATTTAATGATTACACACAAGTGGTTTATTGATTACGTAAACTAGAAGTACACGAACACATTTCTGTACATAAATGAAGGGTGCGGATTAGTGTTAGTCGCGTTAATGGTTTAATAAATCAGTGGTGTATCACACAGTAATGGTAATCATTTTGACTCTAAGCTCTGAACGAGTCTAAGTATTTGATAGAAATATATTTCAAAAGACCACACATTAAGTACAAAGGTGATGCAATGTTCTATACCAGTATTTTTATTAATTAATTTTCTATTATTAATTTAGGGGTATTCTCATTCTATTCCTATACGAAAACTATATCAAAACAGCAAAACAAATACCATATAATGTGACAAATTTTGCATTTAATTCTTAAAGCTCCTGTCAACTTTTATTTTTGTAGTAATTTAACAAAGTTAGCTAAACTACGCCAAGTAATTCGAATCATTACTATATTTTTACACAATCTCTTTCCAACAAACACCTATTTCAACCCAAAACAAATTCTTCCAATCAGAATTTATAGAAGCAATAAAACTATTGGTATAATCCCCTATGTATCATAGCGGCTTAACTTTAATAATTTTGCTTTAAACTAAAGCATGCCTGAAAAACTATTTTTCGCCTACGTTGTATTCTCCCATCTAGGAAGCTGAGCGCTTAACTGAAATAATTTGTAGAAAATAAGCACGAAATTTACTGCGCCGGGGAGTCTCTCGAGTTGAATTTATTATACGTAGCACAATTGTTGAATTTTAAGCAGGTTGTCCCACAGTGTACAGTAGTAGTTTTTGAGGTGTACGTGTTTAGACCGGGGACGAACGAACGACGAACTTCTTCGTGTCGTAAATCTGAAACGTATGCGTATGTAAACGTGCGTAGAACGTAATAGTGGACCCAGTTTTTATAACTCTCATTTCATGTTCCATTTCCATAAGTGTAAGTTATGTATGAATACATAACCATCCGTTCCTATTTCAGACTCCCAACGCTATATAGAAACGTGAGTAGTCGATTTAATTGACCGATCTTAACTATGTTAAAACCAGTAAACCGCAACCCTAATTGCATATTTAAATTGCTATTATAATTAAGTATTGACAGCGCTTGTATGATGTTTCGATTTGTGAGGAACTTTTCTGAATAGTATAAGTATCGATTGAAATAACGGTCACATATATATATTTCCAATTGAAAATAGAATATAAATTGCCTTTGAATCCGAGTCTAATCTTTAGCATACCAATAAATACTGGAAATACTGAATAAAATTAAAAAGACTTAAACGGGGTGAATAGTTTCAAGTTTTTCAGGTCAGTACTAAAGATATGTCAGTTCTGAATGGAACAATGTTGCTGCTTATCATCATATACAAAGTTTAGAAACTTCCTGACTGTGGTTTGAATAACTTTTATCATTAGTTTTCCAGAGTGTAATATGTTCTATTTATAAGTAGAGCGCCTGACAGCACAGTTTTAAAAATCTATTCTGATTCGATGGATTGGTTGCTGCATTGTTGCATTGTCTGCATTCGCAACGAGTATGGTGGATTTGGAATTTGGTAGGCTCATATAAAAAAAAAGATTACATTTACTTTCAGTGACGTAGACAAAAGTATATTGTCTTCTTAATAGCTCTTTAATTTATAATCAAATGGATACTTAATTGCGGCTGACAATAAGTTAAGACTTGCGAAAGTCTACACAACGTTTTCATTACACAAAGTCGGCCTTAATCCTAATTTACAAAGAAAAGCATTCATTTGAAGACATTTAAGTTAAAACAAGCCATTATATCTACTCGTATAGCAATAAGCGTGTACTCATATAGGGAGGAATTTAATTTCTCTTCTGTTTTATTTTGGGGTCCTGTAAATACTTGTTTCTTCTAAAATTTATTTTAACTAAACTTTAAATCATTAGATAATATCAATAGCGATTAATCAGCAAAAGCTAAAACATCTTATAACATGCTTAGTAAAACAAACCCATATGCGTTCATTTAAACAATACATATTCTTGAGCAATGTTTTGGTTTTGTAAGTAATTATAACTTTAATTAATACGATATAACAGATATAAATGTATCCCTAATGTGTACATTTACATTTGGTCTACCTGTGACGATTGTAAGGGGATGTAATACATAAATAATTAAATATTTGTGTAACGTAATACTCCGAGAATAACCAGAGACAATTTAATGTCAGCTAATGAAAATAATTAGGATTGTATTTAAACTACTAATAAATGGTTTTATAAATACACTACTTCGTTGGTCTAGTGGTTTTTTAATCTTTATTTACGGAGCTTAGCTACAATTAACTTTAGAGTTAGTGACTACCGATAAAGAGGTCTCGAGTTCGATTCCTGGTCGGACAGCTGTTGGGCTTTTCTCACAAAACATTCTTAATAGCAGCCCAGAGTATGGAAGATGGTAGTATTTTCCGCCCGTTCCTCTGAGAGCACGTTAAGCTGTCAGTCCCGGTTGTTATGAACATCTATGGCAATCGTTATTTGGAAGTCAGTGCCCTCAAATATACTAACAACTAGTTCAATCTTCGAATTCAGTTCACCCTCAGGGTTGCGGAGGTTCGATGCCAGTCGCTCTATACAGAAACGGATATTCAGGTAAAACCGGTTGAACTAGTAGCCGACCCTAAATAATCTTGCGAATAATTGACGGCAAGGAAGATAATAAATAGTTTGATTCGAGGATACTCATAGTTATAACCAAAATTAAATGCACTAAATTGCTATAATAAATTAAAAGGTATATACATTGACAGGAGTTGTGATCTCAGTCTGTCTGTCACGTTTTCACGGATGATCCGCAGCACTGATTTCAATTGAAATTTGACATGGAGATATTGATTTTTGAGGTAGGACATAGACTACTCTTAAGCACGATAACCGATAAACACGCATAAATAAATAAATAATAAAATAAATATTTCGAACATCTTAGCTAAGCAGAGCTTATGTTATGGGTACTAGACAACTGATTTAAATACATATATACTTTTTTTTTGTAAATACCTACATATTATACATAGAAAACAGCCAAACTCCGAAAAAAATATTTGTAAATCATACAAACATTTGGTCCGACCCGGGAATGGAAACTGAGACTTTAAGAACAGCTAGCTTTAAGAGCAGCAATACGCTACCGCTGCGCCACGGAGGCAGTCAAACCGTAGGCAAAAGCTAGTTGTTTTAAACATTCCACTGTATTTATAACGATTATTATAAAATTTTAATATTAATATCAAGATGATAGGTATTATGATGTTTAGTTTTCATAGTACCCATAAAAAATCTGTAACGACAATGAACTCGATTGCAATTTTCATGTGCAATTTCAGTTGGAATTTACGAGTTTAATTAAGATTTAACTTACTAAGTACTAGGTATATGAAGTGTAGAATATAGTTACATGTCTAAATTGCAAGCATAGCTATATACCCTAATAAAATACATGTAATTTGTTGATAGTAGAAATGATGCATGTAGTTAAATATATATCATTATTAAAAAATAGCTTCAAAACTTTAAGTTAGTTACTTTGACTTTTTTTACTTATAAATGTTTATATTTATATAGTGCATCGTCTATATATAATATAAGTTCATACGACACCTTTTAAAAAAAAAAATATATGTTTGTATATCTCTCCGTCTTTACCTGCTAATATCTGAAAGGGTGGGTTTGATTTGGACGAGATTTTCACTGGCAGACAGCTGATGATACATGGAGTAGCTTAGGTTAGTTGTTTGAAGACTAGCATCACGCCGCGGCATTATCTGCGGATAACACCGTGCGGCTCATCTAGTACTAAATATAAGAAACGTATAAAATGATTGGAAGGTAGAAATTAATTGTATTTTCATGTAAAGTACTTTAATTGATAAAGAGACGTATATAACTACTTGAATTAAAATCAACCTAACGTTCCTGTAGCTATCAAAAAATGTAATATTATTTAAATGCAATTTTATTTATTATTATCCATAGATATTACATAACTCTCCTTTGGGAGTCGTGTAAAACCAGATATAAAACATCTATTTTCAAAATAGCCACGCTTCGACATGAATGAGCCGGCTCGACCGGAGTGATACCGCGGCCTCACAGGAAACCAGTGTAAAATAGCGCTTGTGCTGTGTTTCACTGAGTGAGTGAGGGTACCGGGAGACCCATATCCCAACCCCTTTCCCTACCCCACTCCCCATTCTCCAAAGGCCGTTAACGCACTTATGACGCCACTGGTGTCGCGGGTGTCAGATTTGTGCTAAGTGTCAATCGATTCCACGACCTCTGATTTAATAGTCAGGATCACTGATCAATAGACTAACAGGGATGTCAAAAGATTTCATTATTATAGTTTCTAATTACCTTTAAAATACATTTAAACGTAATATTATAATCACACTGATATTATAAAGGTGAAAGTTTGTGAGGGTATAGGTATGTTTGTTTGTATTCTTTCACGTAAAAAGTACAGAACGGATTTGGAAGAAAGTTTACAGTAATATATCTTATACATAGGCTACTTATTGCCGTGAAAACCAACATAAATGCGGGCGGAGCCACGGGCAACAGCTAGTTTAATCTAAATCTCGGCAACGAGTCCAACGATTTTCATAAAATTTAGTATGAAGGGGGTTTTGATGGCGATAAATTGATCGATAACTAGTAATTTATTTTATAAAATTTACCAAAAAAACCGAGCAAAGCTTGTTCCTTTAGAAATTAACCACTCATTTGTCGAATAAATTAAAGATAATTTTTAGCTCGATGATTAACTTTTTGTAGAAAGTGAATTTTCTTAGAACATTTCATCTACTTGTTCGTAAATCTTAACACCACCTTAACATCCTTGTATGTAATCACTCATGTTAATTAAAACGCCTCACAGCTAATACGCTAACTAATTGAAGCATGAAGTCTTTAACGAATGTTAAAACATGTGTTTGAAGTTTGAGAAAAATTAAATAGGTATTTAACATATAAATATTTATTTATAATTTGCTGATCAACGCAACTTTGTCTGCACCTCTTTTCAATCCTGCTCAGCTCCTGTTGGTCTAAGCGTGATGTCAAGTTTCCTATCTTAAGTACGCCAGCAAAATTTAATAATGTAACTCCTTTTTCAAAAACGGAACATTGTCAGGCACGCTCCTTTCACTACCACAACGAAGTATTTAAAAAAGAATGTTATTGTTATTCGAATTCACGTCGTATCCCGCCATTTTATTTCGATATTAGTATTGCACACCTATGGTTTCAGAACTTTTTATAGAGGATTCATATAATGGGTGTAGATGATGTCCTGTATGCAACTGTACACAATTAGGTATTAAAACACTCGTGTGATATCATAATCACACGAGGCGAATACCCTTTATCATACAACAGTTGCATAAATAACCATTATCTCTAACAATATTCAATTGACGTTTTTTTAAAACCTGTAATGTTATATTTCCCTTAAATATTTCTTATATCTTAAATATAGAGACAACTCTAGTTTCCTTATCACTACTTTCATTAATTAAATCTAAACTAAATAAAGCCAAAGAGTAGTTTAAAAAACTAATGAGGTTTAACAATTTGTTATCTATTCCAGAAAATTATAATCGAAATAATCTTCTGTCTTCATGTTAATATCCCTTTGATTCAAATATGCATTGAGCCTAAGAATTTTTTAATATTGCCTGCCATTAAATAATGAAAAGTAATAAATTTCTGGAAATTAAAAAGCAAAAATAAGTTTATCGCTCCAATAATTTATTTAAATATAAGAAAATGAAATGCTGATAAATATTGTCATTGCAATCGAGACTCAATACGATGATAAAGTCGGTTTAATTAAACTAGTAATTTATTTAGTTAGTGTAGTGTACTTGTTTCCAAATTGTAAACTAAAACACTCTGGATGAGATTGATGGAATTTTAATTGAATGTTTATACATTACACGTTTGTATTGTACTGTTGTTATTCTGTTTAAGGACGGCTTAACCGTATCTTTGCTTAATTTAAAAAAAAAACATATCTACATAGTTTATATTACAACTAACCTTACTTCTTACTGTACAAATCCATACTAATTCATTTTATAAATACGAAAGTAAATATCCTTCTGTCTGCCTGTCACGCTTTCCCAGTTAAACTGCTAAACCAACCAATTTCAATGAAATTTATTGCGAAAACTCTCTTCTACCGCAATGAGTATGGGGAGTGCTCCGAGGAATTGTTCGGACTGATCCCCGCAGCCTCTTTCCGCCATCGTCCTACTCGACAGAATTTTCATCCCCATCATCTAGATGGTTGGCAGTCCACAACTGTGCGCTTTTCCCGAAACTTTCTGCCTCGCACTACAAAACTGTGGAATGAGCTGTCGCCTGCGGTGTTTCCGGACCAATACGACCTTTAAACCTTCAAGAAAACAGCGTACTCCTTCTTAAGAGGCCGGCAACGCACTTGTAACACCTCTGGTGTTGCGGGTGTCACGGTAATCGCTTACCATCAGACGATACGTCTGCTCGTTTGCCCCATATACAATAAAAAAAAATGAAATACATGCGTACTGGACCATAGGCAAAAGCTAGTATATTCTAAACGTCGATGAAATTAGTGAGGAAACGAATTAATATTCAGTACAGTAAGTGACCGCCATGGTATAATAGGATAAAACCACCTTACGAAGGAGAACCTTATGCCTAGCAGTGGACTAGTGATGAAATAACGTGAGAAATACGGCAAAGTCACATCGAAATAAACCATTAATGTTTATACGTAGTAGAATCACAATTCTGTAATGAAGCGAAGCAAACAAACCTAAAATAAACACACAACAGTACTTTGCGAAAGCCAATATCCAATCAGTTGAAAACATTGTTGTAATTTGGCTCCTATTAATTGGAGCCGACATCATTATCATGACAATCAGGTCACTGAAAGGTGATTTAATTCGATTAAATACTTCAAGCTAAAGTTAATATGACAACAGTGTTCAATGGGTGTTCTGGGTTTATATGTTACAAGCATTTGACTGCAAATCTGTCCGCGTAAATATCAGTTATCGTGGTTATTTTGTATCTATTTCCTTCCTTAAGAAATAAAGTATCGCCATACCAAATTTCATGGATTCATTAAATTGCTTTTGAATTTATAAAATAATTAGGGACTAGGTGTCTGCTGCTACATTTCCCTGTGGGCACTGAACGAGTTTAACTTCTTTACTAGAAAGCGCGCTACTGAAGATCCTGAAGTCACGAAGTACCAACTTTCGCCTACCGTCAATAAATAATATGTATAAAAAATTGTATCCTAAAAAGTTTATACATGCTCTTGAAGCACGTGCTACCAAAATAAACTTAGTATGAGTTTAGAAAGTTGAATTTAATAAGTTTACATTAATATTATAATATAAAGGCGAAATCTAGCAAACTTTGCGTCAAGTTTAAACTTTTTCATAATTAAAATTTGTTACGTGTTTGGCAATTCCAATTCCCTCTTAGCAACTCTGCTACAGAAACTTCCCTTTATTATTTTCCTTGAGTTTACATTACTCCCAATACACTTATTCTTTTTCTAAGTTTGATAAGATCACGTCCATCGTACATAAAAGATAATGATCCGAAACAAAACTCATTCATTTCCAATAATTCGATTTCCCTGTAGAAACCATTGGAAGTTATACTTACAACTTAAAAAAAAACTTCTAGTTGTTTAACGTGATGATTGGTTATAATGAAATTATCTATCACAGTAGAAAAAAGACCACGGAACAGTACGTTAAACAATCTTAATATCATGGTACATTTTAAGCAAAACACAAAACTTAAATGCAGTTTTTGCTCTTGAAATCAGTTTATATTGTTTTTCAAAGAAATACCATTCTACTTCATGTTACGACAGCTTATTTACTGTCTTTAAAACACAAAAGACAATCAGCATAAACCAAAATATATGAAGAACCGACCCAATGTGATTGCCATTGAAAAGGGTTCCACATAAAAACAAAATATTTGACTACCGTTCTCAAAGATAACACTGTATTGGTTAGGTAATTCTCCTTTGGATCTCTATGAGATACCTACAGGAAAGTTTGTATATTGAATTTAACAGTTTCCTATTGTTATATTATAAGTTTCCGAAATAGAATTGTATTGTATTGTATTCGTGTAATGGGGGTTGGGTCGAATTTTTCCATTTGTTCTTTTTTTGTTACAGGTTAGACACGATTACTACATTTGTTTCTATTGTACTGTTTGTTTATTTTAAATAAAGGATATGTACCTATATAAATTTGTTGTATTTTAGTTGAATTTTATTTTACATAGGGATGACACAGACTAAGAGCTCGTCTGCTGTAATTTCGCTTTTGTAAATCGAATTTAAAATTTTAAAGTTATTTTTAATATCTGCACATTTTCAGCTCTGAAAGATTTAACAATATGTTGTTCGTGTACGTGTTTTTTACTTCAATACTAAAGATAACTTTGAGTAATGACGCACGTAAATTTTATGTTGCAATCTAAAAAATATAAAATAAAAGGCCGAGGATCCACACGCCTTTCACGCAACTGTTCAATTTACTTTACATTTTACGATTCGAAAACTTCGGAATATAAGAGCAGAATACTGTCTAATTTTACGTTATTTAGTTCACCATTATTACAAAGCCTTGTTTAAGCACAGGGTTTTATTTTATTGGCAACTAAACGAGGCATCTAGCCAATCAACAGAGCGCGAAGTAAGAATAAACTATATTGTTATAGCTTTACTTTGCAACGTTTTATGTGGTTACTAATTAAATGTTTAGGGTAGTTTTCAAGACCGAGGTGGCTATATATCGGTATTTAAAATTATCAATAAACATATATATGACCACGTACTTACTTTTTTGCACACAATTAAATTGAGAAATTCTGAAGTTACAACCGTGGAAGAGCCATGCTTCGGCATGAATGGGCCGGCTCGACCGGAGTGATACCACGGCCTCACAGAAAACCTATGTGAAATAGCCTTTGCGCTGTGTTTCACCGAGTGAGTTAGGATATCGGAGGTCCATAGCCACACCCACCCCACCTCCCTTCCAATCCCCCAAAGGCCGGCAACGCACTTGTGACGCCTATGGTGTTGCGAGTGTCCATGGGCGGCGGTAATCGTTTATCATCAGGCGATACGTCTGCTCGTTTGCCCAACTTTTCCATAAAAAATCTAAGCTACTATAAAGAAAACATGAAAATTTAAAAACAACAAAAAGCCGTCCTTATCTAGAATTTTGGAATACCTACGTATGTATGTCTAATTAATATAATTCTAATAATTATTTTCGCACACCTCTTGGATACTGACATATATTTTTAAAACGGAAAGAATATTCAAGAAAGAGCGTACTCCAAACTCAAACTCAAAATCAAACTGCGATACGTCTGCTCGTTTGACCTCTATCCAATAAAAAAAAATACATCCCAGAAAGTTTTTGTGGTTATTCCTCTCAGCTCTGTTTGTTTATTTACTGTAACAGAAACTGTTGAACACGAAATTTTAGTTAAAAACTTTGAATTTTAGTCAAAACCAAATAGGTGTCAGATCGCCGTATGTATTGTCATAGGTCGTAAGCGTAAATCCTAATTAAACCTGTAATATTTTTTTTTTGTTTATTAATTTATAAAACTAAACTTTAACTTACACATTTTTTTCAAAGAGAGCTTTTTTTCTAAGAATATTATTGTGTTTCGGGGAAATTAACAAACATAAATGAAACGGACATGAAAAACACCCAAACTCAAAATAACAATTTGTGTATCACACAAAGTTGTCCCATCTAGGATTTGCATTAATAGTATTTCCCCAATAATTTTTGCCATTTTTGGAGCAATCGAAATATGTATATGCAACTCCATGTGTAATTTCTAAATATATACGAGTGTGTACAATGTTAAGAGGGAGCCCTGGCAGTCATAACACAAGTTTAATCTTAGCTTGAGCGCCGACGGAGCCAACACCTTAAGTATGATTTAAAATACTTTTACACAGGACTCCATTGTATACTATATAGCTATAAGCAAAAATTTAAAGTCTAAAATGTTTTAAATGGTAATTAAAATTATTATTATGGAATAAATTTTTCAGTTACGTGTTTCTGTTTTATTATTCACAGTGGCCTGGCTACTCCAAAATTTCTTGAGGTACTGTGTCACCCTGGTTCACGTATCTTCTTTAGCTTTACATCGTAAACTACTAAATTTGGTGAGATAGGAGCCAATAACATTGATTTGCAATCAGTCGAGGATTAGGAAAACTCTATCTGGAATAGCTTACGTGCTAAATGTGTGTATATCATCCCGAGACAGGACTAATACGTCTATAACTCAAGAATCTATTAGGTAGTTGCCACATTGATATTTAACTCGCTCAGATTCCTTATTAGCAATACTGAAACATCATAAAATTGAAAATTATGTAGGAAGTAGGATGAAACAATAGTTTATTATCTTCTTTAGGCTCGTAGCGATCACAGTGCCTTATCAACGAGCTCCGTCTAAACAGTGGGAAATAAAAATATTTGATAAACAATATATGCGTAATTTACAAGTATTAAAGAAGCTTTAATAAACGAAATCAGTGACAAGTTTGGGGAAGCTGCAATATTTATTGACATTTAATAAAATAATTGAAATATTTTCTCGTACTTCAAGAAAGTATTTAAAATCAGGTAGTGCAGCTTAAGAGATACCATATCGTTATAATATGCGCTCTCCCATATATCTTCATTCTGATTAAGAAACCAACTATCGGCCAATGGAAAGCCGGCAGTTTGTGTAGGCTCTTTGTTCTTTTACAAACTGAGAGAAGAAATAACAATAACGAAAAAACTACTTATGATTGTAAAAGCTGTCTAATAATTGGTCAGTTTTAATTGATAAAATTGAACTTGAATACATTGTAAAAGTAATAAATTGGTATTGGTCCTTTTCTAGTCTATAATTTAAACAGATCATATCCTTATGAATTTAAACTTTGCAAACTCTGAAACATGCTTCTATTTTAATTACTCATCTAACATGCCAATTTCTGTATAGAAGTTAAGGGTACATACACTAAAATTATAGTCAGTTTAATAAAACACGTTACTTTTAATTAAACCGTTTGTAAAGCAAGTTGTTAATGAAATATTTACATATGGTAAAGTTAATGGTAAAATTAGTTAGTCTAATATGTATAATATAAATATAAGTGAAAACGCACGGGTTTCAGTAAAATACAAATTTAAGCGTAGGTATTTACGAAATACATTAAGTAACATCGTTATTTCTATCTTAAACAGATCAAAATACCTTAATGCTATTTAAATTATAATTAAGCTGAAAATACGTTTTCAACGTGTACTTTATGGTTTGGTTTAAAATTTAAGTGGTCGAATTATTGAAACTTTCCAATTACAATCCCAAATACTTCACGCGGAGTTAGTACAACGGTTGAAATTAAAGGAGATTTCTCTTGAAAGCTTTTGCTATCCTTGAAATTTTTAAGTAAATGTTCTGTTACCGGCTTAGCGATAAATTCTAGTACTTGTGTTTGACTCTTGAAGACTCCCTGAGCTATTAGTTTCTCTTAGATTTGTGATGTTACTTAGAATTGATTCTAAGTTAATATTGCATATACCATTAGCATCGTGAACATCTATATTAATCAATGTAAATTTAAATTTACCATGGGATGGGCAAATGTTGTTTTTGGATCCCTAGGGTAGGGAACTTTGGTTGCACCTAAATCATTCACAAAAGTTAGTCTGTTTGTTTTACAAGATAACTTTGAGCAAAAAGTATATAAAAACTGGGTCAAATAAATATTTGATCTTACTGACGGAAATTCGTGGAATGATTTCTGGGCATACAGTTGAAATCCTTGTTGTAAGTAAGAGTGTTGCTTTGGGTGCGGAAAGTTTCCATATAAATCTATATTTGTATATAAAAATGTTATGATGGTTTGTGTACGCTTCAAAAAGTCAAAAAGTTCTGCACCAATCGAGCTGAAATTTTAGAAATCCGCATCAAGGATTGTTTTTATCTAATTTTTGCATCAGTCACATATTCGCGACCGCGAAAAAACACGAAAAAACCGACATAAACGCGGGCGGAGCCGCGGGCAACAGCTGGTATATATGTATATGTTAAAGGAATATGTTAAACACATTTAGATTATAAATTATAATCTAGTCTATTTTAGATCAAAGAATAAAATTATTAATTTATCTCCAAATTTCAAAAATTTTGAAATGTACTATGAATTTACTAATTTTTATTTTTTATTTTATTTATTGGAACAAAAAACAGATACATGTTAGATATAACTAGATGCAATGTGTACACAAAATTTATGAACATATTACCAACACAATTGTTCACAGATTACCTAAAAGATGATAAGTCTTGTTATTCAGTAAACTCCCTAATGTACCATGTAGAAACCGAAATCAATTGCAAAATAAGTTTAAGTAGTGAGAGTAAAAGGTGAATATTTCTCATTTCTTATTCCTTAACTGACAGACTTAATTTAATTTTGTTTTGTCACCAAATATTTATCTAATACCTACTAATGTAGGCTCGTCGTAATATTTTGTCGATAACAATATAAAAGTTCTCATTTAAGTGAATGTACAAATTCTTATGAGAATAAAAATTTCTGAAACCATCTCCTGTGCTTAGAATTTGTTGAAATATTGTGAACTAAAAATATACTTTCTGTCCTGTATTTTTTTTAAGATCGCGTTAGTCAATTAGTGCAATATGGTGTCTCAGAGGTAGAGGTTCAATCGTAAAAAATGTACAATTTGACGATTTCCTTTTGATAGATTTTCATCATCATCACAATCTCAGCCGAAAGACGTCCACTGTTGGATATGTAGACCCCACCTAAGGCTCTCTACGATAGTTATCCGGTCCTGTGTTGCCCTTTTCCGACGGCTTCCGGTGACTTTCAGTAGACCTACTGAAAAGTCGTCAGAAGACCTTCTAAGAGACCTACTCACGATAGATTTTTAATTTCTCTGAAAATAATAAGTTTAATTGTAGGCAGTTCCGGTTTACAGTTTTATGTTAGTTTAAAACTCGGTAGATAGATTTTAATCCTATAAGATTTTATATATTATTACACTTTTACAGACCAAGAATATTAAATCGTTATTGTTCTATCATTGGTATAGATACCCGGATATTTCTATTCATCATTAACTTTCATATTTTTAATCAAGATATTATTTTTGTATTGGACACTACATACAAGTATATTTAGACGTCTATTTATAATCCCAGCCGATAACGGCTTCGGCGGCCAACGGAGGCCAGCCAACTACGCAGGAGATATTATAGTGCACAAGTGTTGGCGCAAACAGGTGCACTCTCTGTTCCTTCTCTCTCATATTCCGATAGGACGGTTAACCGACACGATCGGGGAGAGATTAGGCGCAGGTCCGACAGCTTTACGTGCTCTTCGTGGCACGGGGATTCAGACCCAGACTTCCAAACTATTAAGCTGTTATTAAGTATTTCTATAATCAGAAAAACTCAATAACACTTGAGGCCCGACCCGAGATTTAAAACAACGTAACGAACTCTTTGTCGTAGGTCGTTAAATAAAGTATTGTTCGTTAAGTAGAAGTACAAATAGCACAAGATATGAATGAACCAAGCATCCCACTAGTCTACCCACTCAATAACAAATAGAGTATGTCATTTCCCTCTTACTAAGTTAATGTCTATAGGCATTATAGTGCCATGATGCGCTTATCAGCCTTATGTTATGATGATGCTTGTCTGTTTATTTTGGCTGACTGTAGATACTATGATACTCGTTTGCTGATAATGACTTGCCAACTGTTTATTGTAAACATTAAGTTTTAGCGACGGACTTAATAACTTTATTAGAGACTAGCTGACCCACGCAACCTCGTTTGCGTCTTATATTGCCCGTAGCGTGCAAATTTTCCCCCGTTTTTAAAACATTCTTGATTGGTGCTCTGCATCTATTAATAGTAGCGTGATGATATATAGCCTATAGCCTTCCTTGATAAATGGACTATCCAACGCTGAAATAATTAAAAAAAAAAAATCAAATCGGACCAGCGGTTCCTGAGATTAGCGCGTTCAAACAAACAAACAAACTCTTCAGCTTTATTATTAGTATAGATATTTGTGTACTTCTGAAACTTAACAGTTTAGTTGTAAATATCTTAGACTTATAAGTTATTCACTTTCTTGAATCGAGACAATTTGAGCTTATTTAGCAATAAACAAATCTTTGACTTTAACTAGGGTTAGAGTTTATGTCGGGGAAATTTGTCAAAGTTAGTGATGGCAGCATTACCACTGAAATACAGTACAAAGCAAGGAAAAGATTTCTGTATTCGTAGTTTTAGATACACTAAATTTTTAATCGATTTAAAAAATGGAGGAGGTCCTCACTCCGACCGTTTTTTTTTTTGTTAGTTACTTTTTTCATTTGAAAGCTTCTCGCTTCCCGTTTCAATTTGGTCCAGTTCTTGAAATCGTTTTTTTAAACATTTTGTGTAATTTTAGTGTACATTAATTAGTCTTGTTTATGTATTAAAATGATATTGGGCCTTCCTTTTATTACAATCAAATTTACATTTAAAATTTTGATTGCTCAAACGTATCCTTTTAATTAAAATGGACAAAGTGTAAAGTGCTTTATTTCTAGTGTTTAAAATATTCCCGAGAAGTTACTTTAGTCATAATTTGTTTCATCAACATCGTTGTTTGTGACAAAACAATATGTAATATAAATTCTCGTAAAATTTTCAAATATTTGTTTATTTTTGAGTCACTGGCCTAAGTAAATACATTCTTGGTAATCTAAATAAATAAAATGTTTGATAGCCCTAATTAAATAAACTCAACATTAAACACAACATCTGTAAAATATAAATCTCAAACAAATGATAAGATTTGTTCAGTAATTACATCGCTCGAATAAATTATTTGAATATCTAATAAATTATTCTTCAAATTATATAAATTGGAAAGTTTTATTGGAATATTTAATATTTATTTAATTTTTTATTCATAAATAATAATATCTTTATTGTACACCAGATTCATAAAGATAATATTAAAAAAAAAGAAGTACAATTGGCGGCATTAATTTAAAATAACAAAATTATTTGATTGAAAAGCGATGGCCTTGTAATTTTGTATGTTCCCATCTAAAGTAATATTATGGTATTTTGTAATTAAACATAAAACGGTAACAGGTTAATGTCTCGGAGATGGAAAGACAACCATTGAATTGACTAGAAATTCGACAGTCTGGGTGGTGAAGGTGCTGTGCATGCGACTCGTGTAAACATTTGGTTCGAGTCGGACCGTATAATATGTATGTATCACTAATAAATAATAATAGTATTATGTATAATAGTGTTTATATCAGTTGTCTAGTACCCATATAATAAGTCCTATTAGATGACGTTGTATGTCAGATGACTAAGGAGTATACATATATATATTTTGTGTATTGATCAATGTTTTTGTATTGCTACTGCAGAGAATATATTATTATACTACGGCCCCTATTTAAAAAGGCGTCTCAAATATCCGTTAAACTCTGATCAGATGAAACTAGTTTTAAGTTCACATCAAATCTCAAGCGTCGCTCTTATTATAGAATGCATTTTAAGGTCTACGCAGCTGAAACTACTCTCAGTAATTAATCTCAACTCAGTTTTTACGCTTCTGTATTATCGAAATGATTGTTCCGTGTCACGCATCAAAATATATATTAAACAAAATGAAATTAACGAACATAATTTAAATATTATTTGTTTATACATAATATAGTATTGGCTAGTGTATCAATGTAATTATAATAATAAGAAACAATTCGTCCTAAATTAAATAATATACCTATATATTATAATAAAAATAACTATATATTACCACTAACGGAACGTTCAAATTGTTATCAGTGCTTGTCGTGTCTAAATGCCGAACTATGATTTTGATTTTATGAATAAAATTATGTCATATTTTTGTCAGAAACCATAAGGTTGTTATTCAGAAATATCATCATAAAATACGTTCATTTCCTCTAATATGCCTTACAAATGACCACTTGAGACTAGATTAAGCTTGTCTCAGTTGAACAGAGATCAGATCTGTTAAAATCTATTCTTGAGAGGAGATATTGAGATGAACATCGTTCTAAATCTAAAATAAGGTATACACAGAGATTTATTGATCTTTACTCACTTGATTAACGATCAGCGAATCTTGTTTTAAGAGATATCAATACTAATATTATAAAGCTAAAGAGTTTGTTTGTTTCAACGCACTAAACTAAGGAACCACTAGTCCGATTTAAAAAAGACTATCAGTCTTAGATAGCCCATTTATATATATCGTCACGCTAAGAACAATAGGAACGGAACACCAATGAAGAATATTACCAAACGGGAAAAAAATATTACACTGGCAATAGGAGAGGTAAACGAGGTTGCGTGGGTCAGCTATTTCAATTATAAAATCTTGTCTTAAAACTGGTTTTAAAACTAGATCCACGGCTAAAACACCTTTTAAAATACGGGCCAACGAGATTGATCGTCGTCATGATTAGTCCAGATCTGTTCATATTTTAGATATAGAATAACTACTTTGATTACTTTAAATTGCTAAAATATTATTGTGTTTATTTTCAGAGTTAGTTTTCGATATATCCGCACTGTTGTAAGCGCTATGAACATGGATAAACTTAATTTTTTTTCTTACGAATAGTCAAATCTG
The DNA here is from genome assembly GCA_916048165.1 of Spilarctia lutea. Lineage (NCBI taxonomy): Eukaryota > Metazoa > Arthropoda > Insecta > Lepidoptera > Erebidae > Spilarctia > Spilarctia lutea. Next base: position 14,373,386 of record OU696481.1, read on the forward strand.
TTTTCTCACTTTCTAGTTCCTTCCAAAAAAACAAAAAACGATCTCCTTTAAAATTGTTACGAACATTGGTAAACATGGAGTTCTATATTGGATGAATACCATGAAAGTTGTTTACGACAATGTCTAAATTTCGCTTCTGAAATTGTTGTGAAAGAGTTATAGTGCAGCTAGTATCGAAGCTTTCGCCGGCACTGGCGGGTAGGCTTCCGGTCAATCTTGGGTCCACGGTCGTATAGGTATGAATATACATGATGTCCAAAATATTATATAGATATGTGAAAACATTTCGTTCAAAGTGACATCTAAACAATGTTTGTAGTATTCCTTTCCACTTGTTTTAAAGTTGTAAAAATTTTGGAAGACTCTGTAGTCAACCCGAAAGCTAAAGCTGTACAACATTTTTTTATTTTGTTTGTATGTCTATGTGTTTTACCTATTAAATTATATTTTGATATAATTAATTGCAAAAAAAAATGCAGTTGTGGAGTGTATAATAAGCATATAGAGTATGTCAGAACTTTAAACGTCACATTTGAAGTGTTGTTGTGTGTTTAAAATAAATATGAACGATATATTTAAGGTCTTTGACATTGTTGCGCCATAGAGTTAAATGGGTTTCGTATAATCTAGAATATCTAGATGATTCAAGATTCAGAGGGCAGCGCCATCTAGTATCATGTAGTGCACGACCTTTAAGATTATGATTAATAATTCCTGTGTTGTGTGTATTGTCATTAATAAATATTGTGTTATTTTTTTGGTAATCAACCGACTACTTTTATTTAATCAATACTCGGCTCGTAACAATATGATATTCATGAGAGATCTATGATTTTTACTTACTTATCACTGGTAGCGCAGTGCTAGCATTTGCCACGGCTATGCTTGAGACCTTGGGTTGGATTTGATACTGATCAAATCTATGTTTGATCTACAAATGTTTGCTTTGGAGTTCGGGTGTTTCCCGTGTACAATAAATATGTATTAACAATAAAAAGTAATGAATTATTCTATCAGTCAATCTAGCTCTCATAATATAAGTTCTGATAAGTTTACAATCGATGACCGAAACGTATCAAACAATTATAAAATATTTTTTACAGCAGTCTAAAGGCATCAGTATCAACGATACGACAGATCGATTTATCTTTTAATAAAGCAGTTTTGTGAGTGCGAAGCTAATGGTAGTTAATCAAAAAATATAATCATAAAAGTGCAAACATACATTTTGTGTTGGATTTTCTTTTATATTACACAAAGATCTCCAAATATAAAACGCCTTTCCGTTAGCTTTCTCTCTTTTATTACTCGCATTTTATATTTACTTTACCTAATATTATTCGGTCAAAGTCAAATACCTTGTATATAAAGTCAAAGTAAGACAAAATACAAGTATCAATAGCTGAGCCAGATGAAATAAACTACTCCACGGAATGAGATTCTTAAGTTTTTTAATAAGACAGACGGAGATGATTCTTTGAAGGCTGTAAATTTAATATAATTGCCATAAAAAGAAGAATGTCTTAATACCCGTGGGATCGTTTGTGTGGCCCGGGCGGTAGTAAAGTTGTGGCCTTGTCAGTCACTTGTCTGAACCAGCCTGACACTGTATTAGCATGTAAATTGATGGACCTACGATTTATAGACTTTTAAGCCCTACTTTTACTTTTACTTGAGTATAAAATGTACCAAATCTTCATTTAGAATTCTCATAGGTTCTTCAGTGATCTTTTTTTATATTTTAGTGGTTAACATGTGTTTCTAAGGGTCTATTACTATCATGCTATTGGAAATATTGTATTGAGATCACTCCATAATTACTTACTGACAAGACTCTAGTTAAATAATAGTAAAGGTGATATTTTGTGAAGATGTAAAAGTAGATATATATTTGGCTTACGAGCTGATGCAATGCAATCCGCATTGCATCAAAATGTGCAATGTGGATTAGGCAAAATTGTATTTCTAAGGATTGATTAACTGAATAAGTCCTGAATAAGCTCTTAACGTTTTTGAGCTTTACAACTCTATCAAAGGGCTAGCAGAGCATACAGCAGTTCTTCTTAACATGGCCCGTGTTGTAAGAAATTTACTTATATTTGAAGCCATAATCATCGGTATCTAGTTTTCTCTAACTAGTGTCATTACTACATTGTTTTACGTCTATGATATAAACAAGGACACAAAACATCAATACTTTTGAATATTAATAAATTATCACAGCCGTCTGATCCCGATGTTCATGTTTAAATATTACTATTATATTATAACTATTATTTGTAACTGCAATAAGTATTATAAGCTAAACGCGGGTACATACATTTTTACATCCAAACTCGCTGTCATTCAAAATATTCTAACACAAAGAAGTGCAAAACAAAATTATACGGTGGAACCGCCGTAATCCAAAAGCTAAAATGCTTTTCCCGGTACACTCAAACCCTTTCAACGTGAGCCGGTGAAGGGACCCGCACTGAACAGAACTTCACAATTTTGTACATTTATATTTCATCACGTTGTTTGAAAATTCCATCATAAATTATCTCCCATTTGTCCGTTCGAAAGTTTGTACAAATTACGGTTATGTCTATGGTCCCCGAGTAATTTAGTTAAACAACAATGAACATTTTGATGTGTTGGACAATGAGATTTATATTAGAAAGTTTAACTACCCTGTCCTTTTTTCAATGATACGTGTTTAAGTACTGTTCTTTGTAAGTTTATTGAAAGGTTGTATTAATATTATATTGTAATAATTATTTCGAATAATTGTGTTCATTATACAAAATTTTGTTAAGTTATGAATAGTTGCTATGTAATCTATAACGAACAATTAATAAAGATGATTTGGTTTGATGGTGAATATTTAGGAACAGTCAAAACAATTTTACGTAATTATGTTAACAACGTTCCTCGTTTTATAAACCAGAGCTAAAAAAGATTTAAATATCTACCTTTTACTTGTTAAAGTAAAAGCGAATATATTTTGTTCGTATATTACTGAAACTATTATGTTAAAATCTTAAACATTACTTGTGATAAGGGACGTTAAATTAAATCAAAATCACTGAATAAACTTTGATAATAATGAATAACTGTTATGATGTAATTGGAAACTTCTTGTAATAAATTAATTGCTAACTAAATTGAACATTGTCCGTATATATTAAAACTTTGTTGTTGCTTGACACTTTGTTGAAAATTGTTTACCTACTCTTATTTTAAAGTATTGTGAAAGTTTTAAATAAAAATTTACTTATATTTTCATTTTGTGAATATTTCATTAACTTTTACGATATCGCTTAGTACTTGAGTTGTGTCTAATGGCAGGCGGTCCAAGTTAGACCGTTTTGAAGGAGATAAAAGCTTGTATGAGTAACATCAAAATTCATTATTTGAATATTTATTCATAAAGTAATTTAACGTCTTGAAGTACAATTGAACAAGGCTTCGTTTTTTGTCCACATTTCTTCAGTTTCAGTTAAAAACAGAATTGGTTTGATGTCGAGTAATATCATTATCGTATCAGAAGATACTTAAAAGATACATATTGAGTACATATTAAATGCATGTCATCGCTTAATTATATGTTAGTTACTGTTTTAGGACTAATATATTTCGGTTTTCAGTTTTTATCAAACCTAAAAACATTGTGCCAAAGAATTAGGACTTAAATGGAGTTAAGTAATTCATCTATACTTACGTATGGTAAGGAATCTTTTTTTAAGCATATATGAGTATTTGTAACATTTTGATTATTTCATTGCAAGAATTCTAGAATAGCGCTTTGCATTTCGTTTAATTAATTTTACGGGTTCTTGGACGAAAGACGGCGCTTGTTATGTTACAGTCAGTGACTGAATTACGTACCGTCAGTGCACGAGTAATGCGCGGTACACTCAGACGCAAGAAAATATATTAGCATGAACGTGAGTCTGAATTGATGACAGTGATTTTTTTTTAACGATGGGGTCATTGAGTCGAAATTTAAACTGTACGTAACCTTAATGTTTATAAAAGACCTGTACCACGATCTTTCTAGCTTTTATTATTGCTGAGATTATTTTGGGTCGGCTTCCAGTTTAATTGGTTTTACCTAAATATCAGTTTATTTACGGAGTGACTGGCATCGAACCTCCGTAACCTGATGAGGGCGAACTGAATTCGTAGATTGAACTAGTTGTTAGTATATTTGAGGACACTGACTTCCCAGTAACTATTGCCGTGGCATAGGCATGGAACACCGCCAAATCTCCATACTGTGGGATGTTATTAACAAGTTCTGGTAAGGAAAACCCAACAAAACTATCTTATGTAAAAGACAACACCCGCATTGGGAATATAAATCCTGTGTCACGGAGTACTTTACAAATAAACATGAAATAAACACTAAGAACAGACGCAGACTCAGAATAACAATTTGTGAATCATACAAAGTGTTGTCCTTGGGATATTAACCCACAACATTTGGTGCCGTAAACAGCGGCGTGGCGATAGCTTAAACCACTAGACCACCTCTTTTGTAACTTAAACCAATTTGTTTATGAATTTATATCACTAAATTACAGTACATAAACTGTGAGATAAAAAATAAAAATAATATAAATAAAACCTTCAAACACCTAGCAAAAAAAGGAAAATTGTAAAAAAAATATGTAAAAAAAAATCTCAAATAAACTAGAACTTAATTAATATGATGAGGACTACTACTGTTACTAAAAAATGTTTCAAAATACATTGTAATAAACCAAATATAAACATTTTATTTATTTAATAGGGGCAAACAAGCAGACGTATCGCCTGATGGTAAGTCTTTACCACCGCCCATGGACACCCTCAACACCGGAGGCGTTAGAAGTGCGTTGCTGGCCTTTGGAAAATAGGGAGGGGTATGGGCCTCCGGTATCCTCACTCACTCGGTGAAACACTGAGTGGCTCTCCCACGGTTAATATAATATTATTATTATTATAATTGCAGAACATTATAATCATAAATACATTTTAAATCCGTATACTTCATAAGACTTGATTGCTCTGAGAAATTTGTTTACATTTAATTTAAAAGCTGTTAGCTTGAATTTTTTTCGTGTTTACTTTATATCATGGGCTGAGTGTACCCACGAGTACGCGGTAAGTCACGTAGCGCGGAGAAATTCACTCACTTTCTTAACCCTTGCACATTTCTGCATAAATTTGTCGTCGCTTTTGAACCGTCTAAACACAGTTCCACTGCTTGACACGACGGAACGTGACTTGGGCGTATGGTGCTACATATAAGTATTTGATTCGTCATACTTGTCCGATTCTGGATGGAGAGTGAAGGAGAAACATGGAGAAGGACTGGAAATGTTTTAACTATAATTTGGAGTAACATAATGAAGTTAATGATACTTATTAAGATGTACACTTCTCATCAAATAATACATTAGAAATATAAAAAATACACCGAAAATAGCTCCTCGTTTTTGCGTCGGGGGCTAAATAATTTATTTAATATATAATTGTTATTATTATGCTATGATTTTATAGTTTCATTTGTTACCCCAAGATAACTATCTTAGAATAACTATTCTTAGAAGAACTGTACAAATTATGTCATTTCATCTGATCACTCACTCACTTTGGTCTATTTCCACACTAAATATTATTCACATGAATATAACTTTTCCTTTTACATTTTCTACATTTTACTGAAATATCTTATATACACATATATTGTATTTCGTAAATATATGTTTAATTACAAACAAAGAGACAAAATGTGGGCAACAATATAAATTTTCATAAAGATAACCTTCCTAGAATAATTTGGACTACCTTTCTTTGTTTTTCAGTTGTTCAAAACAGTTAGCAAATTTCCTGAGAATCACAATTTATTATTTAACTTGTGTTGTGTTAATATTTACAGGAAGGCGAGTGCGGTCACCTCACCGGGTTTTGTCGGTGCTGTACAGCCGAGACCATTACGTTGTTAAACTATCTGTATTTACGTTACTAATTGTACATAATTTACTTTGATAGCTATATTTCATTTGAAGTTGTTCATAGTTGTGAAAGTACTGTTACACTGGTATTGTTATACGTGACACGAAATTACATAATTGTAATTTTAAAAACGTGTAAATAACGTTATAGTCTTTTACGTTTTTGGTTATAAATGTATATTTTTTAAATAAATAAAGAAGTAAATAATAAGTCTGATTATCTCTTATTTTGAAACGCTTTTGTAGCAAATATTTTATTAAAACTCTGCCTCAGAAAACACTTGTGGCTACGTAATTTTATAGACCACAGTAGTAGACGCAATCAGGAATATCCCGTGAATAATGTTACTCATTTTTCGAAAGCTCTCTAACTTAAATAGTAACACAACTTATTAAAATATATCATTATAACATGTGTATACTTCAGCAAAGAATATTGTTCACAAAAGTAAGTTATGTGTAAATTAAATAGAGCAGAGTTCAGGCAAAATTTTGTACATAAAATTTTCATCTATTATTCAAATGTACTTTTGAATTCATACGACTACATGAATACATAATCATGTTATACAAAATCCAACATGTCAACATAGCTTTACAATGCACTGAGTTGTATAGGGTGTCTCAATAATAGTGCACTTTTATATTTAGTGTCATTTTATCTTTGAGCATATGGCAACTCTGAAATTTTGCAGGTGTAACATATGTTTAATCGTATTTTAAAAATGGAGAATTATAAAATAAAATTTGGAATCTTAAAATGAGACAGTTCGCACACTTCGAAGAGTTTTCAGCCGAGACGCTTCTTTATCTATTGGGATTTTGTAAAACCTCCTGTTTATGTTGTTAAACCAAAAACAATTCGAAAGCGATTACCGCCGCCCATGGACACCCGCAACACCAAAGGCGTCACAAGTGCGTTGCCGACCTTTGGGGATGGGAAAGGGGATAGGGGGTATGGGCCTCCGGTATCCTCATTCACTCGGTGAAACACAGCGCAAACGCTATTTAACACCGGTTTTCTGTGAGGCCTATCCAAAATCCAACGCGTCATCAATAAAAGAGTAATGACCCCTCATCAGAACCATGTACAATTTGACAGATATTTTGTTCCATTAAATCAGAACATGTCTTCTTTACCATCCAATAAAAAATCGCAACTCTCTAAAAGAAAAACGAATATTTATTAAAAATGATATAGTGCACTCTTACTGGGACACCTTTATCTAAAGTAGATATTATACATATGTATTTTAAAACAAACTTGATGGCCCTATTGTCTAGTGACTTGTGGTCCTCACTGCTGAATTAGAGGTCGTGAGTTCGATTCTCACCCAGGACAAATGTTTGTGTGATGAACAAGACCATTTATTATGTGCCTATACACAGTATACATACGTATAGTTCATGGAAAACTTTCAGTGACGATGACGTGAGTTCCATGATTTTTGCTCACCCAAAAATGGCTCAGTGTTTTCACTTCAAAAAAGTTTCTGATCGAAAGTTATAATAATCATTACTATTAAATATATTGATTAATTGTTATTTAATAATAAAAACAGTATACTTAAATGTATTTACGATAAGTCCGAAAAATAAAATAGTAATAGGCATTTGTTTTAGGTACATTTTTAGCGCCGCCAACGGATATTGTGTACAAGCCATGAGTGGCGTACATCAGCCTGCCAGGAAATTGCCAATGTTTGCCACACACCGACCTAATGCGTGCGGAAAAAGTAAAGGCGAACATTTATTTTTCATTTTTATTATAATATACAATGATCACATTCTGACATACAAAATTTTCCATTTCTAATAATTCTTGTTTATAAGTTATCAACCAAACCGTCTGACCAGCATAGTAAAGGAGGTCGAATTCCTACATCTGAGGAGAGGCTTATGTTTAGTAGTAAGTTAAGGCTGTTGATGATTTTGAAGTAGTCAAGATAACATGTTATCCATCAAACTGTAACCGCAGTCAGTGAAATCTAGGCAACATGTCGGTTAACTCCATAACCACATTTTAATACTTATTTATCATGTTCGTATAAATATTTGATTTTTGTTTCATAATTACTATTTTTAACTATCTCAATAAACATAAATCTTAACAACAAAAAAAAACGACTTCAACAACTGGAGCAAATTGAAATTGAAGCTGATGCCCGTGTAGTCCACGGGCATCAGCTTCAATTTCAGGGAGGTACGAATTGATCGTCAGAATCTTTTTGTGTTCGTCGTTAATGATAGAAATATATTTGCATTGGTTTTGATGTAGCTCCCAGGCGCTCCACTTGTCACGTGTTGAATCGCGGGCGTTCTTCAAATTTATCTTATAAATGCATCTTATAAACCGACGATACAACTTAGTATATTGTAAAATATTTTTATTTATGAAGAGAGCATAAACGCAGTATAATCCGATTTCACTAAATGGTTAGATATTTAATAATAACCTGAACGTTACCGCAAACAAAACACATCTTATAAAATATTAGACTTACAGTGAACAGACGTCTTTTAAATGATACATAATTACCAATATCAGATAAAGTAGTAGAGATTCATTTGTTTTGTTTTTGTAGTCGGTTAAATTTTTTTTTCTTAAAAGAATCTTATAATTTATCGTTAACTGTCTTATACTTGTAGAGTTACGCGTGTCATATCCATCCAATACAAAGAGCGGATCCTTCGACCAGCCGAGATATATATCATAGCTGGTGGGCCGCGGGCTCAACCATTAATTTTGGCATGTTTTATAAACGCTAATCAGCTTGAGAATTTTCATATTGCGATACAGAATCAATAGTCACTCCGTAGTTCTTGCCATCATCTTGAGTACATGTAGTAGTATGTATCTGTTGCGCTATATGTGGAAGTTGCTATATAATTTTAGGCAAACAAGCTAATAGCTTACTTGATGGTAAATTGCTACTGCTGTTCATTAAGACTTACAACTAAGTTCAGTACTTCCTTCTCCCTCCTTTCCTCTTGCATTAGTGGTCCGAGGGATTCGAAGCTCCGATTATCTCACTAACTGTGTAGAAAAAAGGCAAAAAAATGATACGAGTATTTTGATGGCAGTACTCTATATACATTCATATGCATTTAGTTAAGTAATCAATTTGATGTTACAAACCGACAGTTGAGTTTCATTTATTTATATAGATTTATATATATAAAAAATAAATATCATAATATTATACACATAATATATGATGACCAAGACCATCAATAACACGAAATACATAGAAAGAGCCAGTCACGTCTTTAAAGAGGTCCGAGCGGATATTTTACATCGCGCGGTGAATCGTCCATCAGACTTGGCCAGGAAATTGCCAATGTTAGTACACGTTTCTTCAAAAAACAAGTTCACCCTACGAGGAAATGACTGCAATTTGCGACCTCGCAGATTAGTTTAGGCGACGCAATTTTAGATGTCATTCCGTGATAAGTTCTTGGGATGTGATCAGAGTTAAAAAATAATGTTCACCATTTGTTGTAAAGTATAGAAGAAATAAATACATTAAATCTGCTGTTTGTAATATGTAATTATTTCACTTATACAGTTCTTATTTGAATCAGAATAAATCCGTCCTTCTTTTTAATATCTATGAATTGAAGAAAAAAACTATTGACTAACTGTTAAACGGGATTCGAGAAGCCGAGGATCGAACACAGTGGTGTGTGGTCAGGAAGGTCTATGTACAGCAGTAGATTACGGTAGAAGGAATTCTATAAAACAGCGTATAACCACACTGTATAAACCAAAAAACCTTACAAGTGAATGTTAAGAAATGAAAAATCGTATTTGTTTAAATAAAAGGGCCATGTCCCTTTTGTAGTTAATAAAACTTGTAACGTAGTAGAGGTGTCCATGCTATGTTAAAGCATATTTTACCCCTTGTAACCCTTATAGGTCGAGTTTCCATTACTAGATATAAATGGAGGATTCAGAAAAGCAATATAGAAATTGAAATTCATGTTTCTGAGCGGGTATTAGGGACTGATAAGGGATCCAAATAGGCTCTATTTTAAAGTATATGACTTTAATTTGTAGGTTATTCGAGTTTATTTGGCGTTTTGATGTCTTTGTTTTCATGGGCATACATGCCAGTTTTATGTTACTTATCTATTGAAAGTTTCCTATTTATGATAATCAATAGAATAAGTTGCAAACGATTACTTGAATGTAGTGATAATGTAAGGCGAGGACTCAAAATAACCGATGATGCAAGTTCATACGAAATCAGACTTAATAAGTATTTTTGTGTGGTTAAATTTAAGAGTTTATTGATGGTTTTTTTTTATAATTTAGCTACGTCAATCCTCCCAAGATTTTATCTATAGGTAGTTAAAACTAAAAGAGGATGTGAAACTCTTAAATATTTCAGTTTTAATGACCATCCGTGTACTCTTGTGTAAGATGTAGCAAATTGTTACCGTAACAGCAGTTAGCCAGCATCTACGACAGCAAATAATATTTTGTCGTTTGGTTTCTTACACCATTTTATTTCCTAAAGATAATTCAATGTACCTGTGCTGTGGTAGACTTTATAAATATACATGAAAGAGACACAATAAACATCATAATTACTTGATTTAATAGCCTTCACAGAATACTTCTTGTAACATTTCTAGGAGCATCTCTTGAACTAAACATGTTAATTTCTTTTTGTAAAAGCTATAACCAAATATATGTACATAATTGTCAAGTCAATAAATACCTCCAAGATATTAAAAAAGCAACAGTTGAAACAAAATTGTAGATACATAGTTACAGTTTATTAATTTAAAGTATCTATGTAATTAATTAGCAGGCTATATACAGGAGGTTTTAGTTTCACACAAAGTGAAACTAAACCTCCTAATATAACTTTATTTCTCTATAACTACTCGTACATTAAAATGATAGTTTAATTTTACGAACTCGGAAACTTGAGCCTAATTAAAGTCTTGCTATTACTCAAGATGAAAAGGGCAAAACAGTCTATCATAGAAACGATGCGGACTTTCTCATGGGTATAGCTTTAAATTCGAACAACCCAATTTGGACTGAACTATCAATACCTGTACTATTTCCCCGCCATATCCTGATTGTCAAAAGAATAAGAGGGGTAAGAAGTTCAAATTATATTGGTTATCTACAAGATAGGTCTTTTAAGCCGGTGGGCTTTGCAGATCTCACGATCCCGTGAGGCTTAGGCCGCCGTCAACATAAACAAAATGTTGTTATTGCTTGTACCTTATCTCAGAGAAAAAATATTGGGCATTGGTTTCGATGCTTCCATTTTCATTTAACGGCACTGCTGAAGATATAATCTATAAATGGACTTGTGATAAGTAAAAATAGTACGTAATATTTTGTTTATTTAAGACTATTAAATGAGATGGCAATATTTTAGTGTTATAATAGGTACCGTGTTGTGACAGTGCTTATTATAACACTATAACACGTCTTCTTCTATATTTATTTTTTTCAGCGAGATTCTTTAAAAGTAGAAGAAAGAAAATGTTCTTTATTGTGTACTAAATCATTATATCTGATCCTGACTAGTAGGGTGGTAACGCACCCGTATTTCTTGCGTGTTGCTAATCTACGGGCAAGGATATTCACTATCAGGTTTTCTCATCTGCTCATCATAGCTTTCAAGTTTTTTTAAAGCAGTGTACCATATTCTGATTTGAACTTGAAAAGAGAACCGATGGATATGGGTCAGTTTCAGTACGTATACCACTCAGTTTTTAGTTCAAGGAAGGATGATTTCTCGATTTAAATAACATCCGACATAAAAAAGAAGAAGAAGTTTCCCTATTACGAAAAGAGATCTGTTTTGTAAAGTTCTGTATAGCACTCGGTAAGTAAATGAAATATTTTTAATAAGTTTCCAGAGTAAAGCCCGTATGTAAGTTTTCTTGTTCACTCCGGCGACGTAGAAGTATTGCAAAAACTAGAACTCAGCGTCTTATAAAACCCTGAGTATACTCAATAGCTATTCACCATCGAATTTATCACAGTACAATGTACTTACTTTTCTGTTTATTTTTCGTTACAGATAATATTTTTAACTTAAAAAAACGATAGATATAGAGAGACGAAAACAAAAGTTTAATGAAATTTGCTAGGGAGGTACTTTGATTCTTGAAGATATTTATTGGATATTCTTAATCGCGATAACAGATCTACACGCGAGCAGCTACGAGTAAAATATACTGTATATATCGTATTGATATTTCTCATTCGTTAATTAGCAACTACTATAGCCAGTCGAGGAACCAATATTTAACATATATATATAATACAACTTTGAACCATGGGTGTTGTATTTGTTACAATATAAATCTATTAAGAGTATTGAAATCGAATCAAGTTTAGTATTAGTCTACTTAAAATTGTAAGTTTCAACATTTAACTAGTGGTGTATGGTAGCAAATGTTTTCTAATTTATTTATTTTTGAAAGATATACTTACAGATCACTGCCAGTACATGTTAGGAGACAGGAACATTTAAGTCTAGACAGTAATCCAAATTTAGCATACACAACATGAGATGTGAACATTTTCTACGCCTCATCTACAATTAAATTGAATTTTTAATTAAAATGAAACGTAAATATTTTTACCGTGGAAGAGCCACGCATCAGCATGCATGGGCCGGCTCGATCGGAGTGACGGCCTCACAGAAAACCGGTGTGAAACAGCACCTGCGCTGTGTTTCACCAAGTGAGTCCTCGCTCATCCTCATACCGGAGGCTCTACCCCAATCCCTTCACCCATCCCTTTCCTCATCCCCCAAAGGCCGCACTTGTAATGCCTCTGGTGTTGCGGGTGTCCATGAGCGGCGGTAATCACTTACTATCACGCGATCTTACATCTGCTCGTTTGCCCCCGATTCCGAAAAAAAAATTCCGATTCCATAAAAAAAAATATTTATTTATTTTTTTATTGAATCGGAATTTTTTTTTTCAATATACGTTAATATTAGTAAGTATTATTTCAACACTTATAAAATTACGAGTATGTTTCAAAAGTTACTAGTACAGTTCTAAGTGAGTCGAAATCGAACTTACAGCAAGAATAGTTCTTCTTGTAATCAAATAAAGTGAAGTAAATGTAAGTTCAATACTGGTATATAATATATATATTTAATCACCTATCAATCTTTATATAAATCCATGGTATACATTATTATCGTGTCATAAACGAACACTTAACCTTTTCATCAACAAAACACTTACGTGCGTAACTTATTTAGGAAAAATATTTTATAAAAAAGCCCAATTTTGTCCGAAAAACCTACAACCTTTACTGTAGCCAACGCCCTAATTTTGAGTAGAATATTAAATTATCTTCAAAGTACATTTTCTTTAGAAATTCAGGCGTGTTTTCTATATACATGATAAAAGTTGCACAGATGAGGAAGTCGATAACCGACAGTAAGTCGAACGCATGTTCCTTATTGCCTCAATGCGATGAATTAGAGTAGAAGCTATATGATTGATTTTGTTCATTTTGATTGAAATTTATTATAAAACTAGGTTTTGCTCGCGATTCCGCTCGCGTGTATGTCGCTTATGTATGTCGATTATCGCGACAAAGACAATGAGATGGTGCACAACACTTTATGAAGAAAACAATGAAATATAATATATCTGCGTAAATATACCTCTGTGGCGTAGTGGGTTCGATTCCCGGGTCGGACCAAATGTTTGTATGATCTGCAAATATTTGTTTCGAAGTTTGGGTGTTTTCTATGTATAATATATATGTATTTACAAAAAAAAAGTATATAAGTATTTATATCAGTTGTCTAGTACCCATAACACAAGCTCTGCTTAGCTTGGGACTAGATGGCGTTGTGTGTTAGATGTCCGGAATATTTATTATTATTATACAAGAATATATATACATACACACACATGCATATTCATACACAAACATACACATGTTCATACCATAATAAATACAGTATAACATATCTCCAACTGCGATTGACTGGTTTCACAACTACCTGTGTGGTCGCCGGCAGCGTATTAGTATTGAAAACACCGTTTCTTCTTGGTGCAGTACTACAGTCGGTGTACCACAAGGCGGCGTGCTCTCTCCCCTACTTTTCTGTGTTTTTATAAACACCATCACTACAGATCTGTCTTCTTCCTACCACCTATACGCGGATGATCTCCAAATTTATAGCAGGGCATCACTGATCAATCTGACTGACGCTGTTAACGCCACTAATGATGACCTGGACAGAATTTGCAAGTGGAGCAACACCTATGGCCTAAAAATTAACCCATCTAAAACTCAAGTAATTGTCATTGGAAGCTCGCGAATGATTTCTAAAATTGATTGGTCGAGACTGCCTCAAATCACCTGTAATGGCACACCGATACCGTACAGTGACAGGGTGAAGAACTTGGGGATTTTCATAGATAATACCTTATCCTGGCGTCCTCAGCTACAAGAACTGAGTCGCAAAATGTTTGCTGCTGCAGGGTCTTTGCGCAGATTACGCAATTTTCTGCCTATATCCACCAAGATTGCTCTTACACAATCCCTTCTTTTCCCCATCCTTGATTATGCTGATGTCAGTTATATAGATCTCACTGAAGACCAATTGAATAAGCTCGAGAGACTCCAAAATCTTTGTATAAGATTTATATTTGGATTACGCAAATATGATCATATCTCCGATTATCGAAAACAGCTTAAGTGGTTACCCATTCGCCTTCGCCGGAATGCTCATGTTCTTTCTCTTCTTTATAACATTCTATTTAATCCTCTTACTCCACGTTACCTTAAATCCCGGTTCACCTTTCTACATGACACACACTCTAAATTGTTGAGATCGTCAGAGAATCTGACATTGAAAATGCCTGGACATAGCACCAAATTCCTCGACCACTCCTTTACTGCCAAAGCAGTTCGGTTGTGGAACGCCTTACCAATAGAAACAAGACGTGCGCAGACATTAGCTGCGTTCAAGAGACTGGTGAAGGCATATTACATGGGAGACCTCAAAGACTCGTAACCGACCCTGCTCTGAATGAAGTCTCAAATTCCGCTGCAGTTTATATGGAGTATCTATCTATTAATACTTCTACGTACTTATTTATTAGTTTTAACATCCACTCTAGATGTTACTATTACTTATAATATGTATATGTAAATACTTATTTTTCTTATAAACTTTTTATACACCAGGCACTACCCTACACTTTCCACGTGTATCTTTCCATCCAATGGTTGCCTGTAAGAGATTGCCTTCGGGCGATAAGGCCGCCAATTGTACCTCTTAGCTTTAAGTTGTTACCTTTGTTAACTATCTGGTGTACAATAAAGCGATTATTATTATTATCAAATATGTGAAGAATCTGCTGCATTTCGGGCAAGGAGAGCGCGTACCTTGAATGAATTACGAGTTGGTGCCATTCTAATTTCCTGGGGAAGAGCATTCCAGAGAAGGACAGATTGGATGAGGAAGGAAGAATAAACACACGCAGAAGTGTGAGAAGGGCATGACAGTAGGAGATTATTTTAGAGCGAAGATTTCTATCATGATTGTCACACAGAAGCTGGACGGAGTAAGTAAGGTAATTAGGTGCGTTAGGAGAGTTGAGAATGGTGTAGAGAGTCATTAGGGTGTGGAGGTGATGACGCTGACGAATAGGAGACGTAGAAGTAGACATATACAGACGGAGTTCCTTTTGAATTTAAAATATTAATAAGGACGTTCTGGATTTATAACATGACATAGGTCTTTATCACC
The DNA here is from genome assembly GCA_916048165.1 of Spilarctia lutea. NCBI lineage: Eukaryota > Metazoa > Arthropoda > Insecta > Lepidoptera > Erebidae > Spilarctia > Spilarctia lutea. The sequence goes on from OU696481.1 coordinate 14,389,140, forward strand.
ACATGAATAAAACACTGTATTATTTGAATAATAATTGTAAGATTGCACTATAGTGGACATATTACCTTATTTTTTTAGAACTTATTTTAATAACAGCATGACCCAATCGAAAATCATGAGCTTTTTTAGAACCTACCATTTTTATATAGCATCAATAATTTGAGTTGATTTCACTAAATTTGTGGTTTAATTTGTTAATTAATTTAGACTTACAACTTAAGTATAAATATATAACACATTACAATAATAAATAACTCAGGAATATATCACTGAACGTACATGAATCGTGATCTCAGGCGAGGGTTGGCAATTTCTAATGTATGATTTAAGCCTGAAATTTAAACAAAGGTGGGCAACATCAAGGGAAAATACAACAAAGGGAGTTTATTCTAAAAGTATTTATGCTACTAAACCACTAAGTGAGCCCACTGTGTTTAACAAATGAAACAGACTGAAATTTACAATCTATTATAACTTTATACATGAAATGAAGTGAAAAGTTCTACTAGTATAAGAAGTAAAAAAGAAAAAATAATAAATACATATAGTAGTCACAATTCTACAGTTTTATTTTTCTCAAACAGTACCAAGTTATAATATGTTCTCTGCAACTACAATCGTCTACCAGCTACGCTTTTACGAAGCTACGAAACCTCTACGAATAATGTAATAACTAAGGAAACACGAAAAAATGCGTTATTTTTTTAATTTTCTAACCTAAATTATAATGAAAATTTCCTCGAATTTATGAAACTAACTTACTATTCGTATTCTGAAAGGTCAAATTTTGAAAACACGTAGAATCGCATGGCGGAAATTTTAGCTCACGAAATGTCGTTCCCCACTTTGCGTATATATTGTATGTATAATAAGATCCAGTAAATGACAATTTGAATTTTAAAAGTAGGTAGTATAAGTTAAGCTCCGCGTGACTTGCGCATTTCACACCGGTCTTCGTGAGCTTGCTGGCGTTGACGTTAACGCGTATCAGTATCCTCCTGTGCGTCGTGGGGGGCGGTTGTGCTGCCCCAGAAAATTACGACCCTAACGTGATAGTTAAACCGTTCATTATATAACCGAGTGCTGTTTGTTTTGTGAGCCGAACCTATAGTGAACTACGGATATATTGAACTTTGCAGAGGTAATTTTCTTTATTTTATTTGAACATAAAATGAAATTGTGTTTTATATTTTGAGTAATTAATTATGCTATTTGGTACGAAGTTTTACTACTGTTATAAAATATTTTAATGGGAGTTGATCCGTCTTTGAGGCGTTCAGTGTGTGCGTGTGTATGGATGTAAGGTTAGTACCTTACCAGTTTACTGGGTGGGGATTGGAGGTCTGGTAAATAATGCAAGGTAACCTTTTCGTCCCTAAACTTCTTATACCAAGTATGATGATGTGTTGCAGTGTATTTACTCATTTCAGCATATAGCGTTGGAAGTGTGTATTTAAATTATGGTTAAATAAGTAGCTTAGGGTTGTTATTTTATATGAATACTGATTACATTCTAATGATGGTTAATGAGATCTCGTTGTATTTTCTGTTTAAACACGTTTTATATTAATGTAGTGGCATAAATATTTTAATTTTAATATAATAGTAGCAGTTTTTAACAACTGATTATATAGCTTTTTATTAATACGTGTTTTAGAACGTACATATTGACAAATTTTTGGTGGCGTATTTAATTGTTTTTTGAATTGATTCTTAGATTACACATAAACACGTATATTCGTTAATTACAAAAGCGCTTTTAATTATCATACATTATAGAGACAGTTATTGTAACTAGTATTATAATATTCCATTTCAAAGGATTACCATATTTTACGGGGTAATTATTATTTTTATTTTATGAGAACTATTTGGCAGTCTTCGTATTATAAATACTTGTAACATATAATTAAATAATATCATTTATACGACATATATTTTAGGGGCTATAAAAACTATGTTTCATGATAAACCGAATAACATTTTAATAAATTACTCTAGCAACACCGTAGTGCATTCTTGGATAAAAACAGCTTTGTTCCAGAGGATATAGTTTTTCAAATAGAAAACAGGTAAATGTATCCTCATTCGCTTGCTTTTTGTTTGAGTGAAACGAAAATACTTTCTATATCAGAAGTGTATATTTATATATATGTGTGTGTGTAGTGAATATTCGTAGCCTCTGTCTTACGCCTTGGATGTCACGAAAACAGATTTTGTTCAAATCTCTTGCGCTACGGAATATAACGAATCCAATAATATTTACATTTCCCCCGTCACGGGAGTGACTTGGTAATGTTTTACGAATAGAAAAACTCATGCAATAACATTTTATTTATTGACAATAAAATACACGTAAACATTCCGATATTCTTTTTGTTTTCTTTTTCATTCCATGTGCAAAAAAGACATCTGTACCGGCCATACTATCAAATGTATTTTTCTTTTTTGTACAATCTTGTTGACAAATATCAGGAATACACGTCTCAATAGTAGAACTGTATATGCGTTTTGATATTTTTTTACATTACAATAGGACAACTATCACTTATAGTTTTGTTGTGCTGATTTTTTTAATGAGAGACTACGAAAGTGACTCTACTCTGCCTGATGGAAAGCATGACCATAATACAAGAGTGGTGGTCATCATACTCCATTGCGAATAGAGCACGGTGACCCATACTATAGCGGCCTTTCGAGATGCTTCTGCATCATTGGGCCTCCAGTCTCGCAATTACCAACGAAACACGAGAGTACGAATGCCATCGTGGTTTAGGTGTTATATTAGGTTGGTCTTCTGTGAGAAGGCAGTATCGCCCCGGTCGAGCCAGCATTCATTTCGGCCTCATTATCTTCTTCGTTTATTATAATTATACTTTTTTTAAATACAATAATTCATCCTTTGAGCAAATTACATATGTCCATAACTATTTGACAGAAATATTTACCATAGTAAATTAACAAAACTAATAAGAGCATCGTGATTTTAATCTATAATTAAGTAGTATTAAGCTCCTTTATTTTGTTTTTTGTAAAAGTTACCTTACTCCTAACACTGTTTGTTAGGCGTACTTTATTTTATCTCATATGGTGAATGTTGTGTGTACCTGTAATAGGCATGCATACTAGAAAATATTATTGTACAATTTTTTTAAAAGTGTATTGTATGTGTGCTGTTAGTATACCTAAATAAATAAATAAACAAAACCATATTCTTCACAGATTCTTCAGTTCTGATTTGACATCTTCTACCTTTTAGCATAATTTTAGATGTTATAAAGTCATGCACTGAGTCCATATCAACATTATAAATTTGAAATTAACTTTGTCTATCATCCTTTCACGGCCAAACCACTACATTTATTTTAATGATATTTGGTATGGAGACAATTTGAAGAAGGACATAGGCTACAATTTACTGCGGTAACCGACATAGATATACGCAGAGCCGTTTTCAAAATCTGGTTTAGTATTAAAAACTAAATTCTTGACTAAAACAATGCAGTGCTTTTCTTTAAAAAGTAAAACGAAAACATAGATCTGTATTTTCTGTTGTGAAAAATGTAAGAATTTTTTGCCAGATGCTCTGATGACCTCTGACTGGCATACTGCCATTTAAATACAACTAACAACAGCGTAATCAGAATATCAATTCTGCAAATATGCTCCTATTGGTTCAGCGCTCTGAGCGAAGTTCTAATAGTAATTATTGGTTTTTGTAGTAAAATAAAAACCTGGTATCAATAATTTATAAAAAATTATGTGATATTAGAATTTGCCCAAGCCTCTGCCCTCGTGTATGTCAGTTATTTCGATATAAAGTAGTCTAAATCCTTCTTCAAGGTCCAATCTATTCTATTCTATAAAGTAATTCATCTCAATCAGTTCAGCGATTTGACTGTGAAACCGTAACAGACAGACAGACTGAGTTACCTTCGAATTAACAATATTATTATCCATGAAATCTATTTTGTTAGTCTTTCTAGATGTATTTGGCACCTACTTTATACTTAGAGTATATAGCTTATTAATATTATGAAGATGCTGAGAAAAGAAAATAAATGTTATTGTAATAGAATCAATATGACAAACCTAGATTATGATTTTTAAAATCTGTGTTAAGAGAAAATATAGACACTTAAAATTAATTTTTGTACTGAAGAAGAAAATTTAATTTAAAAATAAAATAGGTTAAAATTCTCATCCATAGCAACAAATAAAACTGTAGATTGAAATTTTTGAGACTAGAGTTTTTCGTCGTTAGTTATTCTGATAGCTAAAGTACATATCGTGAATTCGATTTCCACTGTAGGACAAATAATTATGTGATGAGAACGATCGTTTAATTCCAGGTACCAATTATTGTATCTACAACAATATAATTGATATCTGGAATGTGTACTGTTTAAGTAAACTTTCTAAAAATTAATCCTAACTGGATCAATTTATCGCCCCCGAAACTCTTACATATTAAATTTCATGAAAATCGTTTGAGCCGTTTTCTTCGAAATTCAGATTACTAATATAAAAGAATATATAAATTTATAAGAAGTGCTTATTTATAGGTATTTGATACTTATCAATGGTCTTGTCAGGCTCTACTTAGTGGCAATCAGAGGGAATGTAAGATGTTTGATGTTATTTTAATCGTTTTAACATGAAATGGTTGTCATATGAAAACATGTTGTATGAAGACATTTTTTTTTAAAACTATTCTCAGATTAATATTGCTAAAGTAAAATTATCAATAGTGGACTATTATGAAAACTATTCTGGTCTGCTCTTGAGTTTTAGCGAAAGTAAAGACCTGTAAAACATTAATGTATTAACTCATTTAGACGGTCATGACGACAGCTAAATATAAAAATCTACTTATAACTAATAGCAATAAGCGTAGAATATTAAAACCCATATGAATATTTGATGACAAAAAAACGAAGAACACGTACCATTTTGTATGACTTTCTTCAAAATTAATATTCTTCCAATATTGTTTGAGTTCTAAATTAAAGAAGAAATGTTGTGCCAAAGTCACGTTCATTTCGAATTCTTTATTATTTGTAAGTTATAAGTAGAATAAAAAAAAAAATTAAAAAAAAAAAAAAAAAAAAAAATATGAAATATTGGAGACGAACACGAAATATATGTATAAAGATGTTGAAATATGATGTACGTTTTATTTTTGTTTTAACTTCACGACCGTGTGAAAGTTACAGAATATTGCTATTACATTTTAATGTTAATATTGTTAATTCTCCTGTTGCGTCACTTCACTAAACTAAACCTAAATATTTCTATTTTCGGCTTATTTTAGTAAAGGATTTTCAAAATGCTACTCTAATTTGTTGATATTCAATGATATTCAATCTTCAGCGTTTATTTTTTAGTGATTTGTAGTTTACTTTAGATAGTTTCCACGCAACAGATTTGGCATCACGTTCAGCATCTATTTGATATCTCGATATCATGGAAAAGTTATATTGCATTTAGCGATTAGCAACTGTTGATCAACATTGTTGATGAGCAACGAGAATGTTGCTGGAAATTTTGTTTAAATCAATATAGGTTGTCCACACGCCAGTCTGCGTTAAAAATGTTGCCTGAGGTAGTAGTGTTGTTGTGTTCTGTGTCTGATGTATAGGATTTCTAATAAAAAAAATAAAAAGGTGAAAGTGTGAAGGAACAGTGAAATCAACTGATCATAAGCTATTGAAATCATGTTTAATTAAATAGCAGGATTACTATCATACATCCAAAGGTTAATTCATCTAATATTTGATTACGTGCTCTGATTGTTGCACTAATACAAACAATTAGGATCCAGTCATACTCGTAGTTACGTCATCTACTGATTTATCACTTTAATCGAGCAAATCAACATTACAATATTCGATAACCACTCGATAGTCATCTGTAAAATCTAGATTATAAGGCTGGTAATTTATTGATACTGTTCAAAATACAATATGATATATGAACATGCGAACATTCAAAGTTATCTACATTAGGATTTAGTATTAGGGAACATTTAAACGCTGACATTTTGACAATTATATTTAGGTCCTATTACTTAATAGAATGCAAGTACTTTGAGTACTTGAGAATTAGGTGAAAAATCATCATCATTATCATCAGCATCAGTCTTTAAATTCCATTAATGGAATTAGACCCCAGTGCCGAAATATCCGTTATATAATAAGAAGTAAAAGTAATATTGTACAAGATACGGTATGACTGATAAGGATAAATTAGGGAACGGAATGTAGAATGAACATATTAAGAAATTTGTACTAAGCGGAAATTGGATTCATATCTCATGCTGACGCTAAATAGGTCATATTCAGCATTATATGTATATCATAGTATAAAACGTCGTCTTAAGTGGTTTAAAAAATTATAATATCAACTTGGCTTAGGTATTGGGCTTTTGCTGGTTTCTGAATTTTGATATTGCTATATCCAATTCAAAAAATTTCATGGACATGTAAAGCAAATGTGTAAAGACGCAAATAGATCTCTAGGATTCACTATTCAACATATTATACATAAATACAATAAATAAATAAATATTTCGGACAACTAACACACAACGCCATCTAGTCCCAAGCTAAGCAGAGCTTGTGTTATGGGTACTAGACAACTGATATAAATACTTATATACTTTTTTTATATATGGATCTATGCCAAAGATAAAAGTGTTTAAAAGGACACTCCATGAACTATTAGTAAACAAGTGTTATTATTCCATAATGAGCTACCTAACATACATGTCACTGTTACAATATGGTATACATCGGTCATGATGTGTTCAGTATGGCTACTTATATATTGTGTTGATTGTTATTATTATTTTTTCGTAGTGTTTTCAAGTTAGAGTTGGTTGTGCATGCAGTCATCCATTGGATTATTGTAATTCGCTGGTGTTTTGAGTAAGGTAAAATTTTTGTTGTAAAATTTGAGATAAAACTGACAATTATTTGTGTATGAATTTTGACATTATGAGAATTAATTAATAATTTTTGAATTAACATTGTTGACTAACGCAATATGTATATGTAACTCTAAAGCATACAAACGTTTTGGTAATACACTGTACGTTTGTACTGTTTTTAGAAATAAATAACAATATACAACAATGTAAATTACAATTTAAAATGTTACAAATTATCTAATTACATAATAAAACCGTGTAAATCTGTGAGAAGACTTTGTTATGAAGTTTGATGAATTAATAAGGTTAGTGATTAAGGAACAAAAAATATGACATATTTTTTGGAATTACGTTTTCTAGTCTCATCCTCAAAATTTATGAACGTATTTTTATTTAGTTTGCCCTGTTTAAAGTTATATGAATATCAACCTCATTTGACAGCGTTCATGCAGTCGAGTTTCGCTGTTGTGCGAAAGTGCGAGACCGAAGGCCCAGTGATACAGAAGCATCTCAATAGGCCGCGATAGTGTGGATCACCATTGTTGCGTTGTTGAATTGCTTGTATTAAAAATGAGTACGGTGACCATCACTCTTGGATTCCACTCATGCTTTCTGTGTGGCGGAGTAGAGTGACTTTGGTAGGCTAATACAAAAAAAAACAAACACACGTACATTTACTGAGTAAAGGAAGTATGTACAGTAAATACAATATTTGGTACGCAAAGCTGGCGCCGCCGATGCACGATGGGGAGTAAGGAATGGAATGATTTTGACGTGAAAATTGAATTATAACTTCATTTCAGAGAGTGCCTTCCCGACGTTGCTTTGCATCACATACATGTGTAATAACTATTTGGGAACTGAATATTAATGGTTTAATGGACGACACTTGTGTGGAAATTCATTTGCCTTGTAGACATTGAAATGTCTAACAAAATATTATTGAGAATCATAAATGCCTGTGTAGAATACAAGACGTTGCAGATGTATTGCATTAAACTATTTGTATTAAGCCCTTTTTTGTTAATCATATAACTTTTTTGTTATACTATTATTTTAAATACAGTTCGGTTTTTAGACAGATGTTTTTATCATAAACAATATTATTACACCATACGAGTCAAAGGACTAAATATTGGTGATGATTAACACCAATAGTACCGTGCTTTGCTTGATACTCTTTTTCGCAAATTTTCTAAAAATGAGTCCGGGACAGATCGATTTACCGCTCCCAAAATCCCTTACATCTATACTAATAATAAAGCTGAAGAGTTTGTTTGAACGCGCTAATCTCAGGAACCGCAGGTCCGATTTGAAAAATTATTTTAGTGTTGAATAGTCCATTTATCGAAGAATATCGCTAATACTAATAGGAGCGGAGCACCAACGATGAATGTTTCAAAAACGGGGGAAAATTTTCACGCTACGGTCAATTGAAGACGCAAACGAGGTTGCGTGGGTCAGCTAGTACATACATAAATTTAATGAAAATCGCTTGAGACATTTTAGATTAAATATACACAAGAATGGCACGTTTAAAGGTATTAGTTTAAAAGAATTACCCGATGAGAAAAGTCTTAACGTTACTGAATTTATTAGGTAACAAAATTTTGTAATGAGTATCAATATCATATATCTTTATTCCTTAAATAAGTTGATAGATAATAGTGACGATAGAACGGCAATCGTATTTAATAAAGCTGATTATTCTTATTTGATTATGCCCTGATCTTTATATTCCAAAACAAAATGAAGAAAGAAAGACAAAAAAGTTGGAAGAAAGTACAAACAACCTTACATATTAGTCTATATTATTTGTTTTGTTTTATATTTTATTTAAAACAAGACCTTTTTATATAAAGCAATATAAAAAGCAACTACCATCCCATGTGCGTTTAATACTGTTGCATTCATATGCAGAAATGAAGGGCGGCACATGGTAATTCCGCCATTTACATAATTTGATATGAACATGAAAGGGTCGAATCATTGCGTTTTTGGCATATCTGAAGTATGCTGTGGTTTGGGTGATTTGATGTAGGCATCACAACGCTGGCATTAAATATATTGATTTGTAGAAGCCAAGGAAATAAAACTTCACAGATTTAGAATCTTGGTTACAAGTTGTCTATGGTTTGCATCTTATTGTTAATATATTTTTAAGTACAATTATGTGCATATAAAAGCAATATTAATGCGCAAATGCGCAAGAGTGAATAGAAGACAGTGATTTCAAAATATCACGAATTTATTTGCAATCGGCTTGAGCTACGTGTAACGTTATGTTAGAGATAGGACGTTACATATACATAACCACATGTGGTATCCGAGGGGAATTCCGCACAAAAAAACCAAATTACATATTATAATAGATTAGTACAATGTCACTTAATTAGATCTGGTTTATTTACCTATAATATGTATTAATTATTGTCAATGACATATTTGTAGTCAATAAATTGCTAAGATGTTGACGTCTGTGTCTACATAATTAAGCTTACCTAAGCCTTCCGCTACTAGAGTAGGTATAACATTTTGTGTATTATACAGTGAATATTTCCAAGCCTTAATTATCTTACTACTACGTTTATCTCGGTTGACTGCCTCGTTGATCTTGCGATTGACATATGCGACTGTCTATCAAGAGGTCTCGGGTTCGAGTCCTGGGTCGGGGCAAAAGTGTTATTAAGTTTTCCTAATTATAGAAAAACTTAATAACAGCTCGGAGTTTGGAAATTGGAGTCTGAAACCCCGTGCCTCAGAGAGTACGTAAAGCTATCGGTCCTGTGCCCGATCTATAATATCTCCTGCGTAGTTAACTGGTCTCGGTTGAGACTGGCCGCCGTGGCCAGTCAACATTATTATTATTATCTCGGTTTTCACGGTAAAAGTTACCCTGTGTCCTTTTTCAAGAATCAAAGTATCTCCACGCAAAATTCTATTATCATCAGTGCAGCGGTTTAGGCGTGAAAGCGTGACAGACAGATAAACAGAATTACTTTCGAATTTATAATATTAGTATGGGTTTATCATACATAACTATGAATAGATAAAATTTGCTAATGTTATAAGTATGCATTGTTTGGGGTTAAACACACACAATGTCTTACCTTCTATTACGTAATATAACACAACTGAAATGGTGCCTCCTTCGGTGTTTTTTTTTTCTGAATAGTGGGCAAACGAGCAGACGTATCACCTGATGGTAAGCGATTACCGCCGCCCATTGACCGCAACACCTAAGGCGTCACAAGTGCGTTGCCGACCTTTGGGGGATGGGAAAGGGGATGGGGGGAGGGGTTGGGGTATGGGCCTCCGGTATCTTCACTCACTCGGTGAAACACAGCGCAAACTCTATTTCACACCGGTTTTGGCAATTTATAGAGCATATGTGTGTGCAAGTGTCAGATGAAATCGTTCACAACGAACATTTGACTGACCAAAATGGTAATGTTCCAAAGAAGGACCACGTGAAAAGCTCCAGGCACTGTGAGCACACGAACATGCATGCAGCGATTGACGAATCTGGTCGAAGCAGAATAGGTATTTCAGGACCGCAGTAAGTAGAATTGAATTGTCTCTTTTTACCTTTCTATGAAATTTCCTGACAACTGAGTAACTTTATGCATATACGAGTATGTACCGCTGAAAATGTAGTGATATTGTTAAGTTGATTCATAGACTTTAGGCGGTAAATTAAAAAAATATAAAAGAACCCGCTGCAATACTTTAAATATGATATATTTAATAAAAGTTTTTTATCATTATTCGAAAACATTCTTTAAAAATTATAAACTAAATATCGAACACAGCGTAATCACTTACTATAGCAGATCATTAACCACGTCAAAGCACATACTATTGATTAATAAATTAAGTGAGCTACATACAACCCTTACCCTTATAAGTGGTAATAATTGTAACTACACAAAGGCTTTATATTTAAGAAGCTTCGGTTTGTAAGCCTATCGCCTACGGGTAGCAAGTTACTTAGTTTATAAGGATATTTGTAATAGTATACCTCGAAGCCATGATTACGAGCTTTGCGTACAAGATCAACTAGTAAAAAGACGGTCTTTGTTTTATAAATGTATAATAGTAGATGATGTTACACGCAGTGTATATTATATTTTATATTTGATTGTGCATATTACTCTAATCTATTTATAATAATAATACCTTTAAACGAGTAATTCTTGGATATATATTCCGATTTTCATGAAGTGTAGTATGGGCCTCGGGGGCGAGAAATCGATTTAGCTACAAATTATTTTTAGGAAATTTATGTCCTTCCTCAAGAATTCAAGAATCAGTCATCATCATTCAGTATTATGAAAAAGAGTGGGTGAATCTGTGTGAGAGACTGGTATCTGCACTAGGAGAACCTGTATGATAGATTACCAGCCTCTCCTATGTCTAGATAATCCAGAGCCTAAAGCAAGTGCAATCACGTTTATTCATAACAAGAAGCGAAACAATTTGAGCAAGAGACATAACAAACATAAGTGTTACAATGCCATAATGTGTAGGAGTAAGTATGCTTGTGTGTGAGCGTGCGTGCTGTAAAAAAAACTGAAATGAAAATGAAACTTTCTTGATCCTTTAGGGCTCTATTGAAAATGAAAAAGTCTTTAGACTTGTACGTGATCAAAAACTTTTTAGGTTCCTTGAAAGAAGATATATTGAAACATTAAATATAAAGTTTTAGTCCACCGAGACTTTTACGTGTCCTTAATTTATCAATAATGTATGTAGTTACTACGATAAGTCAAAGTATGTTCTGTCGATAGGTAAATATGAAATGTCCTTGAAACTTTTGGTAGTAATTAATTATAGCAATTTAAAGTCTTAAATGTCTAAATATCATGTAGTATTAATGGAATTTTCAATTGAAAACAAATCGAGACAAAAATTAGTGGAAAACTTTTATGGAAAAAATCATTAATGTCTTTCCGTATTAAATGCATGAGAATGAATCAGTGAACTAACGTGCATGCGTTTATAAGTTATTGTTTAAATGCGTAAGTTAAAATTAGGGGGCTAATTAGTATTGTAGATATATTACTCATACCGGCTGACGCAGGTGATCACTGAAAAATAATGTTTCGGAGATCACCTGTGTCTGATCCGCAAGGAGCCAACGCTTGAGTGCCATCACTGAGATGGTCAGACCGTGGACACGGCGCACACGCTGGAAAAATGTCCGGCGTGGGGGAGCCGAGGCGTGATCTCATGATGGCCACCGGGGTGAAGGTTCTCTCGGACGGCCATGTTGCAGAGCGAGAGCGCGTGGAATTACGCCGTTTCCTTTTACGAGCAACTCATACTTGCTAAGGAGACGGCGCAGCGGGTCCGGGAGAGGTTTATAACTCTCTCGGCGTTCCCGAGCCAGTTATCGCAAGCTAGTCAGGCGCCGCAGATCGCAGAACGGTTTACCTTTCTAGGGTGCACCAGGTTCTCCGACATCTAGTACCTGAGACGACGTACGGAAAAAAGGGGGAAAATCTGGAACTACTGAACCGTGAGTGTCATAGGCGATATTCGATAAACATGCGGGCGTAGCCGCGGGTACAAGCTTGTAGAAAATGTAAGAATATAGATATTATACATAGAACAAAATGTGATGTGAATTGTGAGCATACAATGCTGTAAAAGTTAATATAACCTTTTTTTTTGTTGGCGCAAGTAGAGTAATACGAGTATATAAACTAGTTTTGGCGTTAAAAACAACTTACCAATCACCGAACCCAAACCAACGGCCTTAGTAATTTAGGTAAAGATACAAAAAAAATCAATTTTTAATATTCTGTCAACAGGCCTTAACAATCCACTGCTGGACAATTTTTCATATAACTAACAGCTTTTCCTTTTGTTCTTCATACTTTAGAATTGTATTTTATAATTAACGTAGTCTGTCAATACCAGTTAAGTTGTAATTTCTGTGGGATATGGCACCGTTAGCCGAAATACGGGTTTCTACCTAGTTTGGCAATGGCGGTTATCTCGATCGATTTGTAACTTAACCTAGTTTTCTTGAAATAAATATTAGTATTTTATAAGATTAAAATGTGTTTAGAAACTTAGTGTGGCCCAGTCTCTCAGTTCATTTTGATGTCATTATTAGGGCTGGCGCGCACGGGTGACTTTTGTCGCCACCGCTCCGTGACAAAAAGTTCCAGTCACTGTCACATTATCAAAGTTGAGTGCGCTCACGAAGGGTGACAGCTAAGAAACTTTTTGAAATACAGACGTCACTTGCCGACATGGTGTTGGAAAAAGTCATGGCTGTTCAAACTTATAGGACGAAGAAAAAATATCGAAAATTAAGTACCTTTATGGTGTAACAGACTAATCACATTTTTCCTCGTTTCAAAATTTCTCGTTTAGAATAATTATAATTTCAGTACAATATTTTTTTTTGCATTTGTGCTAACATACAAGCGTGTTTAAACTGCCAAGCCCTTCATTTTAACTGCGACGTAGTCGGTTAAAATTTAATTTATTCGTATAATTGATAATGATAAATGATATTTATTTTATATGTATCTAAATCTTTACAGCTTTACTATAAGAACTTTATTTTAAATTAAGTTAACTACTTAGAGAAATTAACTTAAATTATCTTTATAAAATGCAATATGTTTTCTCAAGTCTTATTTAATCTTTCTGTAAGGCAGAGCCACGCTTCGGGCAGACGCATCGCCTGATAGTAAGCAATTACCGCCGACCATAGACATCTGCAACACCAATGGCCTTACCGACCTTTAAAGAAGAAGTACGCTCTTTTCTTGAAGGTTTGAAGGTCGTATTGGTCCGGGAATACATTATAATACTTATATATATTATACACGGCGACAATTTGTTCTTTCTACAGTTTTGTTTTGCGAGGCACAAAGTTTCAAGAAATGAAAAAAAGTCATTATTTTACTGAGAAGTAAAATGTATGACTACTTTTTTAGTTTGTTAATAGACCTTCGAAAACTACCAATAGTGGAGATTAATGATACTCACAATTGGATTCACATCAGATTCACAAAGGGCCTGCGTCAAACATAGAACCTTAAAAATTCCAACGAGTTAGATTGTGCTTTATAGACGGAATTCCAATCAGGGCCGCATCTCGTCCGATGAAAGTTTAACGAACTCGAAATGTAATCTGATTTGTATACGGCTTTATTTTGTGTCAGATGATGAAAAAGAAACAGATCGTTCCGTTTCGATTTGCCGTAATAAAAATGTTATCCGAGTTTCGAAGATTTAGTTTAATATTTACGTACTTTGATATAATTTTAGGAATGCAAATACGAATCAAAGATGTAGATGAGATTCATGTGATTAAGCTCATCAAAAGAAGTCAAAATATTAGAATAAACTAATTATATTGAAATAATATTATTCATATTTAAATGGAGATTAAATAAAGAACGTCAAATTTAATTTAGAGATTTTCTAGATTTTCAGTTGTTTACAAGTAGGCAGTATAGTTATTGACGTTGATTCAGTTTGATTGAGACAGCTGTCAAAACCTTAATGTCATAACATAGCAATGTGAACTTGAAGACTTGAATGAACAGTAGTTAGGATCTCGAGGGAATTATAGCGTGCTACAACAAATTGCGATATTCAACCATAATCAAAGTTACTCTGTTTGTTCGTAACACGCCAAATTGTTGTGACGTTTTGTTGTAGTTAATAATGATGTATGGATGCGTATCCGTCCACCGCATAATTCTATGTTAAACATTGTCATTGGTTTCTCTTCACTAGAAGTGAAATGTTAACTGTGTTTTTCGTTCTACATACTTTTGAAAATAGTTACAACAAAATTTAAATAATTACTACAGTAAATAATAATAAATAATAAATATTTCGGACATCTAACACACAACGCCGTCTAGTCCCAAGCTAAGCAGAGCTTGTGTTATGGGTACGAAACAACTCATATAAATTCTTATGTACTTTTTTTTGTAAATACATACATATTATACATAGAAAACACCCAAACTCCGAAACAAACATTTGGTCCGACCCAGGAATCGAACCCGAGACTTCGAGCTTAGCAGTCGCATACGCTACCACGAACGTGTTGAATAATACCATGGGATTCAGTAATAAAATGCTTCTAGATAAATATGGGAGTAGTTTTTGACCCATAGTCTAAACCCTACTAGAGGTTTCAATGATTAATATAACATTGCTGACATTAATGGTTAATTTAATTTGGTTTTATGTACCTATTGTATTTTATAAAACTTTAATAGTAAAACTGGAACGCAAGTCATTAGCAGGCTATTTAAAGTTTCTGCTACAGCTAGAGTTTATATCCATTTTCCTGGACGAGGCGTGATGTATAAAATTGAGGTCCATTAAGCTTTCAAAAGTTATATCTCTATTTATGTGTTCCTCATAGAGAATTGCAGACGTGACGGGTATTTACGAGCTGTATGGAATGCTAATAAGGTGGAACCGTACCTTGCATATTTTTAAATTTACGTTCATTATATTTTTCTCCTGCAACATTTATATTTTATATTAGTGTGCAACAGGAGACATGGTCACTAGTGTAAAACCCATAAGGTGAATTATTTTTCAAAGGTAATTGGGTCGTTTGTGTTTCATAAACACTTACGTGGACTAAATTTCGTGTGCAGCATTTTAAGTGTGTGAGTGTATTTTTTTTGTCAAATTCAAGAATAGGTAAAACAATGTTTTGAATAATCATCGCAACCTGAAAAACACAAACAGTCAGATCAACACAACGCCATCTAGTCCCAAGCTAAACAGAGCTTGTGTACTAGACAACTGATATAAATACATTCAATATTTTTTTTCTTAAAAACATACACATTATGCATAGAAAAGACTCAAACTTCGAAATAAATATTTGCAGATCATACAAACATTTGGCCCGACCCGGGAATTGAACCCGAGACCATAAGTACAGCAGTCGCTTACGCTACCACTTACGCCACCGAGACAGCCATATATATGTATAAGTATAAATCATGATATTTGAATACGTACTGTCATACGGTGGATATATAAATAAAGGTAGGGTGGAGGTTACATTGACCCTAATTTTATGTACATGGGACAGGAAATATATCCCACTGTCAATATTTACTCTCCGAGATAGGTCGGCTGAAAAGGTTGTCCTTTCAGTTAACAATGGTCAACCGCTCTTTGGACCGATCAATATTCGAATGCTGAATGTTGACACTATCACTGAATGGTCATTATCATTATTTTATTATTACAACTCGCTTCGATGTTAACAGTACTTCTCAGTATTTCATTGCCATATTTTAGGTTTTTTACCAAAAAGTTTTCATCGAAATATTTTTACGTATTTATTACGTAATCATCACCTAAGACGCGTAAAATAAAGAAAATGGAAAGAAAAGGGTAACTTTTTTACTTATTTTGTACAAAAAGTAAGACACCGAAGGGTAACAGCGGCAACTAATTCGATTCTGTCATAAACGCCCAACCCGCCATCAAAGTTATTTATCAGAATAATGCGCTTAACTGGTAACGAGTTGTATGAAAATATTATACCACATCATGAACCTTGAGTAATTATACGATTGAAGGTTCGAAACTGAATTTACGAGAATAAATGCAAAATACATACTAAGAAAATCAATGCGCTTTAACACGCGATCAACAGTCAATATGTTTACTTGAGGGATAATAAAAACTGTTTAAAAATAGATTACAAATCAAAGACAATTAATTAATTCCTTTGCTTTATTCAATTGTTAGTTGATGTAAAAACGATCACAAGATAATCTGGTATAATTAATTTATTTATTGCATCGTGGTTCAATACCTAACCTAAAACACCATGTCCGCATTGTCAACTTAGAATAAATAAGGGTAATATTGCGAGCCTTCAGCACTCGCAAAAAGGTTGTCTAGGCCATCTGAGGCCAACAACCCTACATCATATAAAATAGACAGCAGGTCATTCTCGCTCGAGATGTCAGACCATTAGCATCTAATGTTTAACTGTTGATATGGACTTGAATCCATCCATAAATTGAATTTACTGTTTCTACTTCATATATATAATAAGCTCAGAGCATCTAACTTTCTAATGCCAGAGAGCCTGTTAGCCGAAGCTGAAATATGAAAATATGCAGAATATTGCAGCTTATAGCAGTACAAAACCCTGACGTGCATTGCAGGAGCAGGCAATGTATTGCGCATAAAGGTACGTGATTGAATATCGGTTTTAATTGCAAGGGATACCATAACAAGAGTTTCTGTAAACCGGGTGTATCAGTAACAGGTATCATTCAACAAAGGTATATAGTATATATAATTATAGTTACATTAATGTAATATAATAATATGATAAAGTTATGGTATAAATAATAGTTACAAATGTAAGTATGTAGTATAGTTTATTGTAAGTATGTAGTATTATTTACCATGGGAGAGCCACGCTTCGGCATGAATGGGCCGGCTCGACCGGAGTGAAACAGCGCCTGTGTTGTGGTTCACCGAGTGAGTGAAGATACCAGAGGCTCATACTCCCAACCTTCCTTCATCCCCTTCCCCATCTCCCAAAGGCCGGCAACGCAGTTGTGACGCCTTTGGCGTTACGGGTGTCAATGGGCGGCGTTAATCGCTTACCATCAGGCGATACGTCTGCTCGTTTGAACCCTCTTCCATAAAAAAAAAGAAAAGGAGACCCCATTAGGCCATTCGAACATGTCTGGGAATACACAGAATTGAGCTAACAGCAAAACTTTTATTTAAACTTGAGACTTTAATCAAAAGTTTTGCATATCATTTGTTCGTTTCAAAATTATCCGTGGCAGAGCTATGCTTCGGCATGAATGGGTCGGCTCGACCGAAATGATACCACGGCCTCACAGAAAACCGGTGTGTTTCACCGAGTGAGTGAGGATACCGGAGGCCCATACCCCAACCCCTCCCCCCATCCCCTTTCCCATCCCCCAAAGATCGGCAACGCACTTGTGACGCCTTTGGTGTTGCGAGTGTCCATGGGCGGCGGTAATCGCTTACCATCAGGTGATACGTCTGCTCGTTTGCCAACTATTCAATAAAAAAAAAAAAAAAATTAGATGGATACAGATTTGAGACGCTAGAAGCGTTATAATGAAAAATTTTAAGTTTTACCTTTGTGACGACACCAACTTGGTTAATATAACACGTTGGTTCTGCCAGTTCTAGCTAAGTAATCAACGAGTAGATGCACAATTATCATGAAATTGCTCGGAATAATATTTTTTGCTGGTACGTAGTAAGTCGTTCAAGTAGGCAAGTTCCACGTAAGAAAGTTCTCTTAAACTCTCATTTCCAATGTTATCAATCTTAATCGATCAATTGCCACATAAGATGGTTCTTACCGGTAAGTTTGCCATTGAAGTGGTTCCAATACTCAGTTCATTTATTACATTTACGTTGACATTTTACTATATTGTGAGTTCCTAAGTGATTAGGCTTCCCTGAAAATCCTTATTTCTTTCTTGAAATAGATTAACTCAAGAGGTATTTTTCTTCCTTTTTTCCTCATTTGCAGCCTTCTATTCTTCTTCTATTCACCTTCTATTAATAAAAAAAGCATTTCATCACAAATAAATTTATCAGTGTGATTTATTTGTATCATAAATTATCAATAGGCATCTTGCTATACTTGTATTATGATGAAAATATTTTTGTTTAATATTTTAGTAACACTTTGGATATTTTAGTACCTTTTGTTTGATTCTGAGAAATTAAGCTACAAAGGGCTCCCGCCTACGCGCAAACATGTAACTCGTTAACAAACCAACACAAAAGATAAACAAGCAACCTTTGTCCCTTCACATTAGCTTTCATAGTTATTAATAGCTACACAATAAAAACAACACTAGAGGGCACTCGACTGTTTTTTAACAACAAAGGGAAATTTAAAGCCTTTCCCCGTAGTATATATAAGTAAATAATGTCTTGATGACGTTGGTTTGTCGAAAACATGTTTAGCTATATATATAGCAATGCTATTTATTATGATGACATTTCAGGACATAACATTTATAGTCGTTCCAATCGTTTATTTAACTTTTGACAGCTCTAATACCTAATCAAATAGTGATACCCTGACCTGTTACCGATTCGATTTCTTTTAACGATCGATTTTATGCATGTAGAAGTTTTAATCGATTTAACACACTCATTATTTTATAGATAATTTTGTACTTTTATCGATTACTAAACGGCAACACCGAACGCGGAGCCGACGCGCGACGCCATTTTGATGTCAGTGTTAATCCACATTTTCATACGTCGAGTTGAGTATTTATATTCCTCCATTTTGATTTATTTGTTTGGTTGAGTTGAGCGTATTGTTCCTCCGTTCGTTACTGTCAAAATGCCAAAAAATAAAGTATAATAATATATAATGTATTTTATTAATATAATCGATAATCGATTTATTTCAAAACTGTTTTTATAGTCTGTGGTCAAAAATTACGAATGACACATTTCTAAGTGGGCGGAGCCCGTCCATGAAGTACAGTATTACCTGTAGTACATTGTATCAAAAATTATTACAAAACTTTTTGTGCGTGATCTGTCAAAAGTTAAATAAACGATTGGAAAGACTATAGTAAAGTAAATTTTCACATCGTCACGTCTCAATATTATTTTATATTTCAGCATATATATGTACACATATTAAATAAGAAGATCCGTATTTTGCTAATTATTACAATAACAATAGTAATATGCAAGAATGGAAATAAAAATTACTTCAATTGAAAAACTGGTCAGAGGGAGGTGTTGTAAATGTATTTCATTTTAATTCAATCGTCATAGTCATCGCATTCTGCGTTGTGATTGGTGACGAGTTTCGTTTGATCCAATCACAACGATGAACTCAGTCACCGTGACAATCGAGTAGTAGTGAAATTATAGTGAAATAAGTTCAAAAGTAGAAGAGCTACACTGATTTCTGCACAAACGAGCTGGCTCGGCCGGGACGGTCCTATCCTCGCATAGAATTTCAACCTAAAATGACACGGTTCATGCTGTCGTATTTCGTTGGTAAGAGCGAGACATCACTAAGCCGCCATGCTGTGGGTCACCATGCTGCATTGTTGCAATGTCTGCATTCGCAATGAGTATGGTGACCACTACTCCTAAATTCTACTTATGCTTTCCATTAGGCAGATAAAAACAAAACTTATTTTAGACTTTAAAACCAGAAAAAATAAAAGGAGAACCCAGCCAGAGTCAACGTGAATGGGTTAAAAATACTGCCTATAAGCTAGATTGTGTGTATTTAAGGATAATTGCCCTCATCAGTTTATGATGATTGTCTACTAAATAACCCGTTATATTTCTTTGTCAGTTAAATGTAAAACAGGTTTCTGTTTTGTACGGTATGCAAAGCTTGACGTTTGTTTAAACGTCAAACTTTGCTTAAAGTTGCTTACAAGCTAACTATACTCTGAGCGACGTCACACATATAAACAAGTTCTAGCAACTTTATTTTACTTCAAAAACAAAAAAGTAACGGTCATCTTCAGAACGTTAATAAAGTATTAATAAAGTTTGAACTTCTTGTTATTAAGAACGACGTACTACAGAATCTTTTAAGAATGAGAACTTATCTACTGATTGAAAAGTGTCCCCTAAGTCAACAGTTACCTGAGGTGAATATTGAATGACCTCTTCACCTTTAAAGGTTACTTATTTTTAGATGTGTATGTTAGGGGAGACACGTTTAAAATTAGAACGTATTCGTATGGTCCCAAAGACGTATTCTTATGTTTCAGGTGTGAAAACAATCACGCAGATCCAGTATTTTAGGAGCTTTCACTTAAAATTTTACTTTCTGTAAAAAAGTTGTTCTAAAAGTGTCCTTAAAAGTGTTTTTATTGAGAATACAACTCAGTAAACGTCAATTTCACTTAAGTTGATTCTTAAATCAATTGTAATGATTGTATAAAATAATAAAGATATAATAATCTATAAGATGTATAATATTTGTCATATAAATAATAATCCGAATTCGGCCTCACATGGAATACTGTCCTCAGATTTGGGCAGGGGCATAAATACAAATAAAGATGTATTAAACATGACTGTTGATATGGTACCTAATATAACAGCAAACTCAGTGGTTAATAATTCACCTGATATTCCATTTAGGAGACAATTCAACAGAAAATATTTGTTTCCAAAATAACGACACAGAAACAATTTGTTATCAATTTGGTAAGTACTTATTCCTTTTGTATGTAACATAAGGGTTGTATAGAAATATCTTTTTTGAAATTTATCTTTAACTTTTTTACAAATCGAAGATTAACATTGCTTTTATTGGGGCACCTCAATACCAGCTCTTCCCTCTGGACCACATTCAGTGGAGGGCGACTCGTATCGTAGATTGCCAAGAACTTTCAATACGACTAGACTCTCTGGCGATGCGTAGAGATATGGCTTCGCTGTGCATCTTCTACCGCATTTAATATGGAGAGTGCTCCGAGGAATTGTTCGGACTGATCCCTGCCGCCTCTTGCCACCATCGTCCTACGCGACAGAAGTTTCATCCCCATCATCTGGATGGTTGGCAGTCCACAATTGTGCGCTTTTCTTAAAACTTTGTGCGTCGCAAAACAAAACTGTGGAATGAACAAAATGTCGCCTGCGGTATTCCCGGACCAATACGACCTTCATCCTTCAAGAAATGAGCGTACTCCTTCTTAAAAGGCCGGCAACGCACTTGTAACGCCTCTGGTATTGCGGGTGTCCATGAGCGCGGCGGTAATCGCTTACCATCAGGCGATACGTCTGCTCGTTTGCCCAATAAACAATAAATAAATAATAAGCAGAGAAATGAACCAAGTGGCGGAATTTCAGAGGTTTATGTTCCGCAATAGATAGCGATATATTGATGATGATACGTATGAATGTCGTTGTAGAATACCTTCATTATTTAGACGCGCGGAGATCGTGTAATATATGATCGGCTTTTTATTCTTTTATAAAACAATTAATTCCTTTTAACTTAATGGGACAGTGTAGAAAGCTTACAATAAGACTATTCCCATAAACCTATTCTACCGTTGTTCGAAAAACAAAGCGCTAGGCCTCTATTCAATATAAAGCTTTCTACTGTATGATAAAAGCTATCTTCCATTACGTCATGTCCAGCTTAGGGACCGGATAATAAATTGGAATATTGGGGACTATTCCACTGGGAACGTCGTCATCCAGATCCATAAGTTAGTTTAGATTATATCATATACGAGTATGATATATGTTAACTTTTTATTAGATGACTATACTAGATTAAAGAAGACTATTTCTTGTTGCTTAGTATATTACTCCCTTTTGCACTCAATATCGTGGTCTCACTGGAAACGGGTAATAAGCAATTTTAGCGTTGTTTTTCTTTTGAAATGATGTTATTAGAGCCCAATTTTCACTATTACATTATTTTGAAAGGAGAGGGAGAAACACAATTGTGAGTTTTGAGTTGGAAGTTCTAAATTGAGGCTGCAGGTACGTTTATAATGAGCGGAAGTAATCGCTTACCATCTAACTGGATGGTATAGGGACTACTAGTATCCATTAATTCACTCGTTACCCCCGTTTGTCGTTACCGTGATAGTAACGAAGTTAATAAGAATAAAAGCTCACAAAAAATCATTTCAATCAAGCAATGCGATGTCTGCAAAAGCTTCTAAAGAGATTATTTTTAAATCCATGACAGGATATGGCAAAACTTAGGTATACAAGCGAAGAAAATCATATATTCGAACTAATCATAGATGGAATTTTCAAATCGTAAGTGTTGAGTGCTACGAGTAAATATATATAGGTACTTTACTTTACCAATATTGGGTTAGTTATACAAATTGTAAGGAAGGTAGAACAATTTTTTTTATATGAATTAACTCGTTGTTTTAAGGATAAGGTTTATAAAGGAATTCATTATTATCGTCATATTTTATTTAGTGTAGAGGTTATCTTTGTAAATGTACATATTTATATGTGTAGAAAAAAATTGTACCCGAGTTAATTCGCACACTTATTGTTTAATGTGTTTAGAAACCTTAATATTCGTATTCTATTCAGTAGCGGGCACTTTATAGAGTTCGCGCCGCCACACTGGACCGCTTCTGCTGGTGACTGGTGGCCTCAGCCTCACGTCTCACCCTCAGGCTTGCACTTATGGAGGACAGAGATCGTTGTCAGTCCGGTCCATTCCAGGCCTGGCGGACAGGAAGAGTTCTAAACCCGGTCCCACTCTGCTATCGCCGTGACAAGCGAGCTTGCTCCCAGAAAGAGACGGTTGTACTTGACAGAAAGAGACATATGTTTACATAGGCTGTTCTATCACATTTACTGCAATAATTGATTCCATTATTATTCTTTAAAACTAAAATAAAGTACAAAAGGCTTATGTTTTCAATGATGCTAAATAAGACGTTTTTATCTTAATGGTAGGAGGTAAAAATACTGCCTTGAATTGCAGAGGTCCGATAACAGTCACTCTAAGGAAAAGCCTGGCCGACCTTAAATAAATTTGGGCACAATAAAGGCTAGGAATGAGACAGGAGGAGATGAGACAGTAATTGCATTTAGTTATATGAATTGTTTACTTCTCTGTGTTTTATAGTGTGATTTTATTAGCAATCGTAAATATTTTTGTTTCAGAATTGATCAACGGGCTTTGGAATCTTCACTGACATTCCAGTGTACAAAGGTTAGTCATGATCTTGCTTACCTTCTTAATTCTTGTCAACCATATCATTTATAACTTGTGGAAAAAGCGACAGTTTCTACGTCTAGCTCGTCGGAAATATCTGCGAACCTGGCTAAATGACGTCATGCAAACTAAAGAGTTAATATTTCACTGAACAGAGAAACGATTGAAGAGAATGAGATTACGAAAGCATGAATAATACACGTGCGTCGGCGCTTAGCGCCGTTAGCAACGATACTGGATACGTAAAGGCGGGGCGATGTGTGTGGAAGCGAGAGGTGAAGCTAATTTTAGCCGGGTGCACAGATATTTCCTACGGATAATAAGTATTTTTGCCATAACAAACTTCATACGCAAATGTCTCTTTGAATTTTAGTTTTATAAGTATATGAAAATATAGGGACCATGTGTTTAAATAATATATACAAACATAAGATTACCTATTATGACCTATTATGACCAACAGATTTACCTATTATGATAATAACAAGTCACTTATCACAGTGATTATAATCAAAAGGAAATAACTTAAATATACGGTTTAAAAAGTAAAGATATCAAAGTTAGTGGTGAAAAGTCACGGTATAACTTAGTACTAAACTAATACACTTTAAATTATTTGGGTTACACACGTGTCACACTCAACAAAATAAATTTCAAAGTATTCTTTATTAAAGATCAAAAAAATACAAAACCATATTATTATAATTTATACCAAGGACAGTCAGTAATTAACTATTCATGACATTAACGCTATTACAAATACAGTAAATTATAACTTAATTATAAGCTCTTTGCCATTTTGTAAATTAGTCATCTCATTACTGATGTACATAAGATATTCGTAAAAGATCAAAGTTGCGAGATTTAAGTACATTTTATGTAGCTGGTAAGATTATGGTTTCAACTTCAATACTGTAATATTCAAGATGCTTACAGAGACCCCACGAGTCACCTTAGCTGTCGTTAAAGATAATGACGGTCGAACTTCGCCAAATAGGTAACAAGTTACTTTAAACTGACTGTAACTTTTATACTATTTAATTAATAAGTAACGTCTGTGTAATGTAATAAGTACTTCAGAATTTTTATATATCAAATGAAATTACTTTTAATCATATATCTATATATATATATAAGTAAGTGTTTAATATGACGATGTCTCCTATGTTGTCAAGGATTTCAGGATTTCAATAAAGTCATTGAGATTTAGTAATCTCGAACTCGAATCGTATTGAAACTGCCAAGAACTTTCAATTGGGCTGGACTCTTTGGCGCTGCTTAGAGATAGCATCTCCATGCATCTACTACCGCATACACTATGGGGAGTGCTCCGAGAAATTGTTTGTACTGATTCCAACCGCCTCTCTCCGCTATCGTCATACGCGACAGCACTTTCTTCTCCATCACTTAGATGGTTAACGCCATCTACCGAAAATACGTCGAATTACGGAGTAACGAGGGAAACGAAAGAACTACCAAATCACGCAATAGAAGCTCTCGCGCTGATTATCATATATACACCATCACAACATCAACCGTTGGACAGTGTGCATATGTGCAATGCGTTTTGTATAATCACCTCGCCTAATCGGCAAATTCTCCCTTTGTGTTGGAGAAAAATGACACCAGTTCCTCCTCAGCCTCTAATAAAAAAAATATCTATCAAGTTATCTTTTTCAATATATTATTTGCCAAATCTGTCTTATTCTCAACTAGGTATGTTTCTGTTACAAAAAGTCAAAGGTTTCCAAACATCTCCAGACATCATGTGTTTCATATTTTCACTCTCATATTCTGTATTTAAAGTAATAATAATATAGATTTTCTTGAGACGATATGTGTTATTTTCTCACCCTCATTTTGCGGAATGATTTAAAATATCAAAACATCTATATTGATAACAAGAATTTTTATTTGAAAAATTCAATCATAATGTCGGTTTATTCAGTTTTATTACATAAAAAGAAACAAATATGTCAAAAGTATTACAATATAATTTTATTTCAAGACTGTATTCATTCATTGACAGATCACAGATCTCATTGGAGTAATGTGAATTCCAATTCACGCTATTTTATACCGCTAAAGCTTTACAGACATATAAATTCAAAAGATGAAAGATATACATACATATAAGGTGTTCTAAAGCATTCATTACAAATCGAACGATGTTGGTTGCCAATATCACAGATTCCGTTTGAACTTGGAATCGCATAAAGACTGTTACGACTGTGAACGTGGTTTGCATATATAATTTCGTTTAATTAAATTCATTCAGAACCAGATTATCTATTTATATTCATCTTGCATGACATCCTTTTATGAAAAGTGT
Source organism: Spilarctia lutea (assembly GCA_916048165.1). NCBI lineage: Eukaryota > Metazoa > Arthropoda > Insecta > Lepidoptera > Erebidae > Spilarctia > Spilarctia lutea. Next base: position 14,415,138 of record OU696481.1, read on the forward strand.
ATAACTTGGTTTGAAACCGAAACAATTAGATTTACAACGAGATTTTAGAGACCTCGAAAATAACAATAAGGAATTAAGACACAGCAGTTACATGTGAATAATTATTGTTAAGGTTACCATCAACAATTACTATAGTTTTATCCTGAATTTTACGAAAGAAGGCCGATGTTAGTTCAAAAAATTAACACACAGATAAAAAAAGGACTTGTCGATGCCGTCAAGCCGTCTATAAATATTTATATTAAAGAAAAATCGAATATAGAGATGCCGAAATACTATCAATTTCATACTTTCTTTTAGAAAATGAAAAAGATGAAAGTAATGTGCAAGGAGTTCGAGGAGTTCTTCTCACGATGGTGTTTCTATATGCAGAACCTAACACACTGACATGTAATAACGTTTAATGTTATTAACTTTCAACATATTTTAAATCTGTCTTTAAAAACGACTGAAACTTTTACAAGTTACTACGTCTTTATATATACCTACATGTAATAGCCGCCAAAATGATCCTACATTGATAAATATATAAAATATGATTGTAAAGGTTCCGACATTTTAACAATAAATATTCTTTTTCTCACGGTTTTATTCACTTCTTCTTCTTCTTCTTCCTAGCCTCCTCTTATCCAAAGATTATTTGGGATCGGATACTAGTTCCACCTGTTTTAACTGAATATCAGTTTTTCCACGAAGCGACCGGCTCCACAACCCTGACGGTGAACTGAATTCGAAGGTTGAAGCTAGTATTAGTATATTAGAGAGCACTGACTTGACGGGCGGGAAACACTGCCATTTTCCATACTCCAGACCAGTTAATAAGAATTTCATATACGAAAAACACGATATATCAACTTTGGCCCGACTCGGAAATCGAACCCGAGACTTCTTGACTGGCAGCTAAGTTGCATACGCTAGGCATCAGATCAACGAAGCAGTCGGAGTCGAAGAACGGTTTATTCACTTAACAGTGTCAATTGTATAGAAGTTAAACTACGACCAAAGTGCAGTAACAAACAAAACATCATATTAAGAGATTAACGAAAAAAGTTTTATAGCTTTTCGATTACAGTAGATAATAGCAGATAAAAACAAAAACAATTCAAATGTGTTTTTATTTATGTATTTTACGAAGTTTAGTTAGTTTGAGGCACAGTAAAAGTTCAGCAATTCAGGAAGCAGTTTACTCACGTGAAACGGGGTATGGTGGCGAATTTAAACCAATCGGATATCGTAAAAGCTCCAGTTTATGACGTGGTACGTGACGCATCAAAATGGTAGCGTTGTGAAACGAAATTTTACGCGTACTTTAGGCTCAAAGTTAAACCATTAAATTATGATCTATTTTAAGCTTTCGAAAAAAAAAAGTTCGTTTTCAAAACAGAACATTGTTATTTTACTACGACATTACACAGGATATGACTTAAGCCATCGACAAATTTAAGAATCGTAAAGCGATGTTTTACTACAACATATATTGTAGCAATACAAAATAGCACGTGTAAACCTTGTAAATGGTTTTATGGGGGCATTTCAAAGTCTATTACTCAAAGATACACCCATAGAACCAGAGATTCATACTTTATGGTTATGAGAACTTTAGAGGTACTAAAGTTTTATATTATAGCGGTGGATTCTGAAGTTTAAAACACCACTTGCGAATTGATATTGCGATAATTACATAATCATACTCAAAAATATATCACACTAGCTGAACTGCGCGGTGATTTCCGCGGTTATTGGCGTACCGTGATAACGCGGCGGGGCGAAGCTAGCTTAAAAAAGTAGTAATTCCTTACTAAGTTACTCGTTATATCATTAGCTACTTATCAATAAAAGTACCGTCAAAACCGGTCCAGCGGTTCCAGAGATTTGCCGAAACAAAAAGACTGACATAAATTGAAAAAATTGTTATAATAGTTGAAATATATGCATTTACTAAAATGCAGTTGGTTTAATATTACAAACAGACACTCCTATTTTATTTATTTGTATGGATGTATAGCTAGTTTATGCTTTTAAGTTAAATAGTGATAATGCTGCCTAGTTCCGTTTATTATATTGATTGTCAAGACTAATTTGTTTTGTTTTATATTAAGACATATGATTGCCACAAATAAATAAATATTTCGGACATATAACACACAACACCATATAGTCCCTAGTCTAAGCAGAGCTTACGTTATGGATACTAGACAACTGATATAAATACATATATACTTTTATGTAAATACATACATATTAGACATAAAAAACACCAAAACTAAGAACGTAATAACATAATTTATAACTATTAAAAGAAAAGGTACTCGATGTTCCCGGTCGAAGAATAAACTTCTAACACTTCACTACTTAACTAATATATAATTATATATATATATTTATTTATTTATTATTATTTATTTTATTATATAGCGGGCAAACAAGCAATCGTAATTATCGTAATTACCGCCGCCCATGGACACCCGCAACACCAGAGGCGTTACAAGTGCGTTGCCGGCCTTTTAGGAAGGAGTACGCTAAAGTATACATAATAAATTTGTAGTTGTTTGGTGACTATAAAGTAAAATCTGTGTTGTGAATATTTGTAGATATTATTTCTATCGTCGGAGTTAACAAGCATTTCTCTTCAATTTAAGTGTCTTCTTCAAACAAAAAGTAACAATTGGTGTTACATTACACAAGGGCGGTTAATATGTCATCGTGTATTAACCACAATTCCTTGTCTTGTTGAAGCTGTTGATGATGATATTTCTTGAACCTATCACTAAAAACATGACTACATTCTGTCGAAAAATCTCCATTCAATGGTTTTAATAAAATATACAGACCTACTTTAACAGTTCAAAATTAGTCAAGAAAGTAAATCTTAATATATATAAATCTCGTGTCACAATGTTTGTCCTCAATGGACTCCTAAACCATTTAACCGATTATAATAAAATTCGCACACCATGTGCAGTTCGATCCAACTTGAGAGATAGGATAGTTTAAATCTCAAATTATAGTCGCAATTTTAATTTATTGCTAATTCAAAATTCAAAATTCAAAATTCAAAATTCATTTATTTAGTTATAAAAGATACAATAATTTACAATTAAATTCTTAAATTTATAAATATAGTATGTTAATTGTTATTTGCCCGAACTAGATTGAATCTGTGTCTCGGGCGGAGAAAATGCTTACAAAACAATTTTTTATTTACTTAAATTTACATTATTAGTGCTTAAAGTAACAATATAATTTAAAAACATACATAGCAATTTTATAGTACTAGAAATAAGTGGGTCAAAAATAATGCGCTAAGACAGCTCAGCAAAATATTTTTTTTTACATATTTCAAGTATCTGCTCAGTTTGCTCATATGACAAAATTTGTAACCAATTGCGTATTCTGTTTTTACAATTAACATAATTTAGTTTATAAATACTTATTTCTCTATTTAACCTATTATATAAAAATGGACCCAGAAAAGGAAAAAATCTGTTTGAATAAATGTATTTTGATCCTGATTGTGAGGGACAAACTATATCTTTTCGTCTTTTGTTAGTAATTTCGGCTCGATAGGGAAGCAATGTGTGTTGTTTTAATACTGTGTTATATATGAAAATTTGGCGGACAGTCATCACTTTGCACGATTGGTATAACATACTTGTGGGATATAGGAATGGACGGGAGGTGGCTACTTTTAGAATCGCTCTTTGAGCTCGTTCTAGAGGCAGGATAATGGTTTTTAATGCTCCACCCCATGAGGTTATGCAGTATTGGATGATTGATTGACATAAAGACAAATAAACTTGGGTGATCAATTTGGAATCTGCTATAACTCGCAATTTTTTAAATACGTACATTAATTTACGAACTCTATTTACTAAAATTTCTATGTGTTTTTTAAAGGAGAGGGTATTGTCAATTATGATACCTAGGTATTTTATGTTATCAGTTTCCTGGATAGTTGGACAATTGCATAGAGACATTGATGGATTACTGGAGAGGGGACATTGGTGTGCGTATATGGGTGTGTTAACTACGGCGTTTTGAGTTTTGCGCATGGAAAAGTGAATATATTTAGTTTTTTCCGGATTTAACGATAGGAGGTTATTCTCTAACCAGGTATTAACAATATTAAAGCCTGACTGGGCACTCTGATACAGTTCGTTATTAGTTTTTGCGGAAAAAATTAAAGCGGTGTCGTCAGCATATGTTATTATTTTTCCATGTTCTAAAGTAAGATTACAAAGATCGTTAATATATATCAGGAAGAGCGTAGGACCAAGGATACTACCCTGGGGTACCCCAAATCCTGGTATTTTTTCATCATCGCTCACGACATTCCCTATCTTAACACATTGGTGACGATTACCCAAGTAGTCCGCAAATATTTTAAGCTGCGTATCCCTTACACCAAGAGCCTCCAATTTGTTTAGCAGTAAAGGTATTGAGATGGTGTCGAAAGCTTTGGCAAGGTCTAAAAAGATCCCTAGGATCTGATTACCCTTGGTCAGTCCACTAGTGATAAAATTTGTTAGTTCATGCACCGCATCAGCTGTGGACAGTTTATTTCTAAAACCATATTGCGCAGGTGAAAGAAAATTATTGTGTTCTAGGTAGTTAACTAACCTATTGTTTAAAATTTTTTCTAGTATTTTTGATATAGAAGGGAGAATCGATATAGGTCTGTAGTTGGAGACTTGGTCTTTGTTGCCAGATTTAAAAATAGGAATTACTACCGCCTTTTTCAAGCACGTAGGAAAAACCCCATCCGAGAGACACAGGTGAAAAATATGCGTAAGTGGAGGTACCAATATGTGCTTAAAACGTTTAAGAATTTTAGTACTTATATTATCCCATCCGACAGAACAATCATCACGCATACCTAAGATGATTTTCTCAATTTCACCTTCATCAGTGTCCAGCAAGACGAAAGATTGCAGACTAGGCTTATGAATGAGATTTTGTAAAGGTGTAGAAGCATGGCTACCAGTTTGCTGCAGAACTCGTTCGGCAAGAATTTTTCCCACGCTTACAAAATAATTATTAACTTTGTTAACTGACAACAATGGTGAAGTGTTAGTACCCAGTAAACTCGAGTTGGATTCACGGTGTTTTGACGTATAAGTGAAATTTTTTATATGTTTCCAAATTTCCTTACTATTTTTACCTGCTCTGTGCAATATATATTTATCGTAATCAACTTTTAATTTTTTCACAAGGTTGTTACAGAAATTTCTGTACCTCTTGTATGTTGTTTGAAGCGCTAAATTATTTGGAGATCGACGAGCACTCTGATGAAGCTTGTCTCGGTGTTTTATGCATCGAACTAGACCAGGTGTTATCCAAGGCTTAATATTACAATACTTATTTTTGATGACAATAGTAGATGTGTTTCGTAATATTGCTTGTTGCACATTCTGAATTAAGTACGATAAAGATACATTAGCGTCAGCATTTTTGTAAACTGGGCTAAAATCTATATTACATAAATCATACTCGAGTTTGTTTACGTTTAAACGAGTTTTTGTTGTAGCTCGATTTAGTCTAGGCAGCGTTAAATTTACAGCAAGTAGGACGGTGTGATGGTCAGTAAAAGTCGAGTTAGTAACAAGTGTGACAGATGATAAGCCAGATCTGATCATCATATGATCGAGACAGGAACCGCTCTGATGTGTACGCAATGTATGCGCAGGGAGAAGCCCATGGTATGAGCACAGATTAAGGTACTCTTGTGTTCCCGCATCGTGATGACCAGATCCGATGTTTATGTTAATGTCACCTGTTAGTATAATGTTTTTAAAGGCAGTAAGTGTTTGAAGAGTCTGACTTAGTGAGTTGTGAAAGGCGTTCAAATTTTTCACTGAAGGAGATCTATACATAGCGATAATCGCTGTATTGGTACCGATTTTGACAACCAAACAATTACAGTCCTGTACAGGTTGTTCTTCGATTTTGTCTGTTATTATTTGACAGTCACAATTATCTGTTAACTCCAAATGATTCTAACAGATGTCGATACCTTTCGACTGGGTTGAGTAAGTAATCAATAGATGGCGCTGCTATGGTAAATCTATAGGCTATATTTTATTTTCGAAAAAAATAGGGTTCCGTAAGATATTGGGGTTTTTCGGACACAAGGTGTAAAAAATCAACCCTATACGGGGGAAAATTTTTCGCTACGGGCAATAAAAGACGCAAACGAGGTTGCGTCGGTCAGCTAGTAAAATATAAGATTTAAAGAAAGTAGTTACATAATATATTTTTAGATATTCAAAAGTAATAAAAATATTACTTTCTCCTTAAACTGTGTTCACAAAAAGTTATTAGTATATTTTTTGTTAGCCGAGTCTTCTAATTTTCCTTAAATAAGCTTCGATAAAACTTCTAACAAAGTATTTATTTTCGGTCCTCTGATGTCAATTTGGGACTGGCCCTAGGGGATAGAAGATAATAAGAAATGGTAGGTACGTATTAATTTACAAGCTATTAAACTTACTTGGACAAAGTCGGCCGAACTTACATTGGAGTAACAAAACTACTTATAACAGTTGGGTGAACAGCTAGCGAAACGAATAAGAAAAGTAAAATCAATTATGTTTTATCCAGAATTGAACTAAGTTAATAAGTAAATCCAACTATTGTGAGACCTGATTTTATTTATTTATGGACTAATTTAAGTTATAGTTTAAGCAATTTAACAAAATGAGTATTTTTAATAGATTTACTAGACAAAATACATTTGTGATATTATGATCACTTTACACTTTTATAACTAGGCAGAGATTGTACTATAGTAATCGCTGTTAAATATTCTTATATTTTTTATAAACATACGTTTTATAGACTAGCTTTTGTCTGCAGCACCGCTCACACAATGTGAACCTCCTCGTGTTCTATGGTTTGCCAACAAAATTCTTAGTAGGAAATACACTGTAATAGCTCATAGACTACGATCTGGACACGTTACACTCAACAATTTTCGACATCTTATGGGTATAAGTACCAGCCCGAATTATGGCGGTAATATGTAATGTGGTATTGTTGAGGATGTCTATCATTTTTTAAAAAACTAGAGCTGAGAGAGACTTTGTAACTGTGTTTAAGATAAACATAGTAGATGTTGGCATGTTTCAAAGTATGTTATCAAAGCCTCTGCAGCTATCAGAAGCGGCATTGTTAGTGTATAAACTATTTAGACACTAACAACGCCGTTTTCGTATTGCAGTATTTTGCAAACAAGGATATTTAAGATATAGATACGAGTAAATAGAAAATGAATATATTGTAAGTTTAGGGACGATGAGGCTGACATGATCTTATGTATAAATAAAGTAAGATTTAATAAAAGCACCGCCCACGCCTGTGACGGCTATCGCAGTAATTCTTTAAACTAATATAACTTTTTTAATTTTCTATTGTACTAAAACAATTCTTAAATATTGAGTGACATTTACTAAAACACATGAAACAAAACCGCATTTAAATAAATTAAAAATACTTCTAAGAATAGCCCACACAAACACAGAGACAACCAAACAAAAATTCTTAAATCAAACTGTTTTGAGTTTTGTCCTTTAAACACAATATTGTCTTGCGCGGAAAACAAATCACATAGACACATACCACAGATTTCAACTTGAATCAAAGTCTCTCGATCGAGGTAGGATCTTCATCCTTATAAACCTCTAAAGATGGCCTAGTGGATGACTCGGTGTTTGAATTTTTCAAATATTTTATGAAATGATAGCGGACATTAAGCAAAACAGTTAACTCGCTGTTGCGACAATCACATACAATCAAAAAGTCCGTAATTAGTAAAGCCGTTTCTCTGTTCAGACAGATGTCACAAAAAGTTTAGATTGTAAATGGCATTCCAAAAGTAAATTCATATGTGCAAAGTTCTTAAATATAGATGTACGCACGTCGATGTTACGTGATATTACGAAAGTTAAAAAGTTCATTACAAAGGTGGATTTGGAGAAACTTTTCTACTTTTCGTAGGCTTTGAATAAAGTTTAGTAAATGTGAATAAATGTTACGTACATTTTTCGTTACAGTTCATGAATAAAAAGAACGACGTAGATAAATATGTTGCATGACCTCGAATCAATTTTCTTTTTAATAAAAATCTTACGTTCTTTTTACGCATTTATGCCAACAAACCGACGAACCGTTTACATAAATTATTTGATAATTCTATCAAAGAACCATTAATATATATAATGTTCAACAGAATGGAATGGAATAATAGCTTTTACTGAAACGTTCAAAATCCATCTCCGCGTGCGAATAGCAAAATTTTGAAGTTAGCCGAGAAAACAATCTATGTAAATTGAAATCCAAATTGTATTTCATGTTCAATTCTCCAAGTCCCCGAACTATAGTGAGTACGTCTATGTACATGTTCGTTAATCCTACGGATGAGCCGCTCAATTTGCCTGTTGGCTTACAGGCCAACATGTTACATTGACCATGTGACAAGTAACGAGATGCAGTTAATTGTGCAGTGGTTTCTCGGTATCATTGTGAAATTGAATTTGGTTGCGGTACACGAACTCTGTGGGGATAGTTAATTACGGTACAAAGACATGCATGGAAACTAATCTTAAGTATATACTATTGTGTTTAACTATTAGGTTCCCCTAATTTCATCTGTGTTTTTAGTCATAGCTCAGTCTTCCATCCGTGCTAGTTTCAGTAGCTATTTTATTTAGGGCTCGAATAGATTCGAAATAATAAATAAACGTATCATAAAAATCCCTCCTTCCAATCCTTAAATAACCTGTATTTACTTTAGATATTAAAGTATGAATTTAGTTTCACAACTAATAACCATGCATGCGGTTTACTTTAAGCTTAGTAGTTAGATTATATCTCATATTTTCTTGCTTTGAAAGAATAATGAAAGGGAAACTCTAGCTATAATCAATACATACTAAATTCTTATATATAAACTAGCTGACCCACGCAACCTCGTTTGCGTCTTATATTGCCCGTGGCGTGAAAATTTCCCCCGTTTTTTTAACATTCTTCATTGGTGTTCCACTCCTATTAGTAGTAGCGTGATGATATATAGTCTATAGCCTTCCTCGATAAATGGACTATCCAACACTGAAAGATTTTTTCAAGTCGGACAAACAAACTCTTCAGTTTTATTATTAGTATAGATATCTTAAAATATTTAAGCCAATCATTCTAAAGATACCCCAAATATCATAACTATACATAGAATCTTAGAAGATATTTATACATACTTCTCTCATCACGTACAGTAGCTGAATGATCTTTTAATAAATTTTGTAAAGATGATTCTTAACTAGAACGATTTATCACCCCCGAAACCATCTCAAATTGCATGAAAAGTTGGAGCCGTTTCTGAAATTTAGATTATACATATACAAGAATTGCTCGTGTAAAGATATTATATATGATGTAGTTATTTTTTTCTAATATAAATGTTCAATAAACTTATAAGCAAATAGAATCTTAATAAGATAATAGCCTTGAATTAAGACGAGCCAACTCACTAGTATTTCGCGGTCTAAAATATCCATCATTCAAAACCAATCCTCAACCGCTAAAGTTATTCCTATTGAAATTAATTAGAACAATTACATCGACTGCGCAGTATTTCAATTAATTTAACAAAATAGCTTTGGTGGGTTAGCCATTCCTCAATCTTGAGATGAAACCGATTGCTTTTAATAAATTTACGTAAATATTAAGTCTGGCACAATCGACCTTTTTGTATGGTTGAACATTGCGTGGTTAATCCAATATTGCCTTTATTTAGTATAAAATTAAGGCGCTTCTTCTATTTGTTCGCTTAGATCTTTTAAACTACTTAACTGATTTTAATGCAGTTTTCAGTAATAAATACTGATTGTGTGTGTGATACTGATTCAAGAGAAAGGTTTTAAAGTGTAACACATTTTGGGTGGCAACGAAATCGGTTGAAAAATCGGTGAAGGCAAGCGCTGATTGAAGACCTTAAGGTATTAAGTTAGGTAGTTATTTACCTACAAACAAAAATATGAACCACAAATAGTTAATTTTTATTAAAGCTAATTATTAATATACTGTAAATAAAACGTAAACGGACATGAGATCATATAAACACAAATTGATTAATTAATAATTGATTACACAAAGATATAAAACATAAATTAACTCAGGAGTGACCCGTGTCATGTCGTTAAGAATGGATGTCGCGAGATCTGAATATCTGAAGAGAAACAGGGGCACTGTTTCTGATCGCGCCGCTTTATATAGATATCGTCCCCACCTCGCCTTACTCATAGCACCGTTCGATTGTATCACATGTTTGTAATAATTTTATTATTCGTACATCCTCATTCTGACATACACGCATATTATTGCAGAGGAAACCTTAAAATCTCGATGAATTTCGTGCGAAGCCGGGCATAGTCGCTAGTTACTTCACGTTATAAATTAATTTGACTGCGTCCCTAACAAAGTAGTTGTATAAACTGCTGTGGTGTCTCGAGTTCGATTCCCAAATCGGACCAGATACTTTTATGATCTACAATATTTGTTTTCTATGAATAATTTGTAGATGTTTACAAAAATATATGTGAATTTTGTTTCAGTCATTCTAGCTGCTCAATAACTACTTTGTTTGAAGCTAAATAGCGTTGAGTCTTATCCTCGAAAATATTTATTAGGTGATTTATTTAATTAATAAGAAATGAGCTTAAGGCAAAGTTTGTTAACCTCTTGTAGCCTTGAAGAATACATTAAGCGGTTGGTACCCTGTGTACAAAGAGCATCTAAAGCTCTTGTTACGAGCTTAAAGAAACCTTATAAGTTAAGATCGTGGGGTTATACAAAGTCAGTGTTGTGCGTACTAATGAGTGAGTTGTAGCTAAGTAAAATTTTGTATATGAACATTTAAAACAAAATCGTTAGAAATTGTTCTAAATTTTTTCCTATGATGGAAAGCTGACGTTTTATAAAATCACCTATCCTTTAGTTACTTTAACTATTACCTATATATTTACATACACCACGTATTCACGATCTTGATACAATTTAAATAATAATTAAACTTCCGAAGCTGTTTAAACAAACCCGGATCAATTTAATTCGCAAACAATGTAATTGAATTAAGTATCTAAACGACAAAATTGTTCCAAGGAAATGTTACTTAAACAATAATCAAGATTGATTCAAAATACAGCAAAGTTATTAAAACTTTAGTTATACTTAAGTTTACAGTAACAGCTGTGTGGCAATTAATTGTGCGGCAAACGAAATAGTTGCGGCACTGCGTCAGAGGTTAAATATGCGACATAATGAAATTGTTGTCGGTATTCACGTGAAATGCTATGTAGCTATTACACTAAGGGTACATAAATTTTGTTTTCAAATTTCGAAGCTCCCCGAGGCAATATTGGCGTTTTCTTGTGAATCCGCAATGCGATGCTTGGTATAGAATTTGAGGCATATAGTTGGATACCGGTTTTTATCTTGTTACGGGTCTTAGGAATAAAAATCGAGCCTATTATAAATCGACAAACCAACGGCTGAAAAATAATATTTCATTTTCCTGATATAAATATTGTGTTAGGCTCTTGACCATACAGTTCAAAGTTAAAAGCTGAGTGCTGAAAGTGGAAGAAATCTTAAAAATATACGTAATTGATTTTAGTAGGAAGAACAAAAAACATTTTTATTTTCAAAGGCTATAAATTAAGCAAAAGGATGTTCTTACCCTTATTTCGTTCAGATCAAGGCTATTCTGAAGGGTTTTAAGGACGGTCTGATCAAGTTCGAAGGTCCCTTTACTGGGGTCGGATAACAAATTACCCTTATTTATTCTGAAACAAGTTTGCCTATCAGCGATATACTAAAACCATTAAACAGATAATAGCATCGTTTCAATGAAACCAAACATTGTTTTGCTAAATTAATATAAGTAGAAAATTATGTTTAAAAGGAATTTGTTTTAATTACGCCATTGTTAAATTGAGAAATGAGTAGAACTTTTATTTCGAAGAGCTATCATTTTCACAACTTTTTTGTGTAAGAAATCAAATAGTTCACTTAGAATCCACAATATTTTGTGTTCGTGGTGTTTCCTTTTTCAGGCACTTCCCTATTGTCTTGCATTTGTGGGTCACTGCTATGTATAATGTTCTATATGTACATAAATTACAGTGATGGTGTATAATAATAATAAAATCTATAACACAAGCACATATATAATTCGTTCAAAACTAGGTTAGTTGTGGGAGGGTTATTTCCGTGTCTGAAGGTAAGGATTCCTGCCTATACATACCGCATACGAGTACACAGGTAACATTCTGCTTAAAAAAGAATAGTTCACACTTTGTACAAATCTTTCTTTTCTTGCAACTAGATTCATTTTTTATATGCCATACAGTTGCAATGCTTGAAGTGTTCAAAACTGTGTAGACGATTACAGTTTTACACGAGTACCTAATATTTTTCTTAAGTTAAGAAGTAGCACAATAATACTTAATTGTGTTAAGTGGGTTAAACTTCGAGTAGCACTTAAAATATTTTTGCACAAGATATCCTAGGCAAAACTAGTCTACTTAAACAGATTACGAATACTTGCAACAAATTAAGTCCATTTGCACCTACAACATACAAAACAAAACACGAGCAATAGTTTCAAGTTATTGTAGGCATTACTGTTCCAACAAATCTTCTGGAGGTACTTTACTGAATAGACGCAATTAAGGGGCTTTCCATACATTGAGGATACTTGTTTTCTAGTTTTAATGCGGAAAATATTTATGTTAGATATATTGCGATACGTTTATTATCAAGTGAAATTAATATAGAAAATGTACTTGATGTTCTTTAGATATGCTGTAAAAATAAGTTTCAGGTTCTCAGCTTATTAAACCAGAAGGTGAATAAGGCTCTCTGAACTGAATATATATTATTAAATATTTGAAAAGTCGTCTTGTGGACTTCCTTCCTATACTATGCGTGAGTTCCTTGCCATAGAGACGCTATAAGATAAGAATTCGTGCAGGTTTTACTTGATAAAACAACGTTATTAGATTATTGAAATATCAATAATTAAGAATTTCTTAACTGGAATTATATTAGATACTAATACGGTAATTTGAGGGCTGGGCACCTTCCCTCCGTCCGTGTCCTTCCTTTATAAGGGTAGTGATAGTAACACCGTCCGTTCGGGTCATTCCGTCTCCTAAAGCTGGAGTTTTCCCTCTTTACCTGCCGATTAATGTGGTTCCCAGAGCGATTGCGGCCGTGGTTTCTGCCTCTCATCAACTCTGGCCCCTGACGACTTAGTTTAGCTCTATCAGCTGTCAATCCACTACTCGAATATGATATTCCTTCCAGTTCGAGTGGGCGAGTCGTCTCCACAATTTTATATGCCGTGGAGGATAACTGCCAAATTTCTGGAATACGTCCGGTCATTGAAATTGATTCGATTTCTGCTGCCGCCATCGTTTATAAAAACTTATTTCATGGCTCCAAACTCGCAGGTTGCAACGTGTGATACTTTAATACTCGGTATCTGTGTGGACTACCGAGGAGTTGCTTCTTACGCCGCGCCAAATGTTTGCCTAAGTACGCTTGCACTTAATAACACTGTCCGTAAAACGTTCTCGTCACCGACCGTATGTCGAAGGTCACCAATATCGCATTAACGGGAAGTTACTCTAATGTGTCTATGAATGCGAATAAAGTCAATAAGATTATATGTAGTAAATTAGCACTTTTGCAGTATTCCTAGTCGGGACTGAGATATAAAACACGGAGTTAATTTAAACTGAAAATATTTAATACTTGAAAAAGATATACAAGGTATCTACACTCGATGTGTAGGGTTGGCGCGACGCAAGGCAACTGGCGTTGCCCGTTCTTACAAATGGGTGGCCAACCGACAAAGCTTACTCAGCTAGAATATAATACTGTGTGCCTACACTAGCAATTTATATATATATACATATATAACATTAATACAAGATAAGCTAATATACTATGAATGACCAGCTGGTTTTAAGGGGCTAGCAGACTACCCGATTATGAGGATTGGGAATATTATTTTTATTGCCCGTTTTTTTTGTTGTTAAAATATTAACAACAAAAAAACCGGCTTCAGGAACTGGACCAAATTGAAATGGGACCACACAGGAAGCACCAGCTTTCAAATAAAAAAATATATCAAAATCGGTGCACCCAGTCGAGTCGAGAGTTATGAGGTAACAAATATTTAAAAAATACAGTCGAATTGTGAACCTCCTCATTTTTTTTAAGTCGGTTAAGAAAACATCTAGGTATGATACAGCTTTAAGTCATTAAAAGTTTTGAATTCAGTCATTGAATTTGGTTTCATTTCACTAGTAAAACAGTATCAGGTTTACGACTCTTAATACTATTCTGTCACAGAAAGGGTAGCTTATCTCAATAAAACAAAAGTTTATTAGCCCCTAAAATAAGTTTAACGATTCGTAATACAGGTGAAAATACCCTTACAGCGGGTAGAAAATTAATTACACCTTGCATAATACGCTAGAGGTGGTAAGGACCTTTACCGCTCCACGTATTCACGTCACACCATAAACTAGCAATCACGGCAGTGTTACTTACATTACCGCGCAACTCTATTGAGTGAAATGGAATTGGCTGTGAGGAACATATTTAGATACGTTTTGTTTTATTGTGCTTTAAATTTTATGTTATAGGTATGAAGACCTGCGTAATGGGATATATTTACTGGTTTTAACTACTTTATATATATGTTGCCCTGTGGTAACGGATTAATAATCATCAATAACCCATAACGTCCCACTGGCGGACTCGTGTCTTCTCTCAGGAGAGGGTTAAGGCCATACGTCCCCATGCTGGCCGAGTGCGGGTTGGAGACGGGCAAGACAACTTTGTGCTTACGTAATCATGCCGTTGGATGTTTTAAGGCCGCCCAAAGGTCTCCAAGTAAGCTTCACGACTATTATCTTATGATAACAACCGGGACCGACTGCTTAAAGTGACCTTTGAATCACGGAGACGCTCATGGTATCATGCCACTAGCGGTCCCCCATTCAGTTACTAGTACTGACCGCACCATCGTTGCTTACTCTTGGTAATTGTTTCTAATCACCAGTTCAATTGGACTATGAGTGCCTGATTAATAATACAGAGAGCTATCTACACCATTCCTGTCATGAGTGACATAAGAGCCGACTAAGGAAGCAAACTACTTAAAACAGTAGCAGTACATAAAAAGAAAAACTTGAAACAAACCCTTTAATGACTTACTCAGCCAGCGTTGTATAGAAGGCCAAAACCTTTTTCACATGCTTTTTATTAGCTTCACCTGTATGTTTGGGTGTACCTATGCAGCTGTATTTGTTTGTAATCGTTCTTCGGAATACCGGAGGCCCATACCTCTACACCCCCTCCCCATCCCCCTAAGATCGGCAATGCACTTCTGATGCCTCTGGTGTTACGGGTGTCCATGGGTGGCGGTAATAGCTTACCATCAGGTTACACGTCTGGTCTTTTGCCCCCCTATTCCATAAAAGTGACTATACTCTGCCTGATAGAAAGCATAAGCAGAATCCAAGAGTGATGGTCACCATGTTCATGGCGAATGCAGAAAATGCAACAATGCAGCATGGTGACCCACACTGTGGTGGCCTATCAACACATGGCATTTTGCTCTTAGCAGATAGTAGGTAAAAGCTTTGAAAGTGATCTGTGACTTACTTACACGCGCAATTTGGCAATTTAAAAAAAATTATATTGTTCACAGTCTCGACAAGCAATTTGCCAAAATAAGTTTATTTATTTTACGATCGTAGTAAATTTCTGAACCACAAAAACTAAATGCTTGTATACTAAAACATATTGGACGATAAATGTTGTTGACCTTTAGCTATACCTATCCACCTAAATGTGCCAAGACCAGACTACAGCTGTCCAGTTAATGGCACGTGTAGAACAAAGTTTTAATTACGTTGTAGAACACTTTGTTTGTAATCGTTGTATTCACGCAAGGGTCACCATCGTTGAAGCGTACCCCCTATTTATATTAATACAAGTTCGCATATTAATGACTCGACTTTAATATGACAATTATTTATAAACTAACATAATGTATATTGAGAGTGTATTAAATGTAGTTATTAAACTAACTTTATATACGACAATTTCCTACAAATTACTCGTACTTTTTGTTCCTTCTTCGGTGCTTGTTGTTTCTAAACTACCTTCTAAATTTAGCTACAAGTATTAATCTGAAAAATAGACGCAATAATAACGGGCTACAAAAAGAAACAATCCTTTTTTATTAGCAGTAAAAATACTTGTATATGTTATATTCTATGTATTTATTATATTAGTTTAACACTTTTTTCTTGTATAATAGGAGCATTACATTGCAAGCATTATGATGTAATATTTTTTTCCTCGCCAATAACGGCGACGGCGGCCAGTCTCAACGGAGACCAGTCAACTACGCATAAGATATTATAGTGCACAAGTGTGTGCAAACACCCGTGCACTCTCTGTTCCCTTTCTCTTATAATCCGATGGGACGGTTAACCGTTACGATCGGGAAGAGATAATGCGCAGGACCGACAGCTTTACGTGCCCTGTAGGGCACGGGGGTTCAGACCCCCAACTTCCAAAATCGGAGCTTCTATTAAATATTTCTATAACCATAAAATCTCAATTACACTTTTGGCTCGACCCGGGACTCGAACCCGAGACCACTTGATCGGCAGTCGTATACGTCAACCGCAAAACCAACGAGACAGTTAATTACACGAGAACTTTAATGTACAAAGCCGATGATGATGCAAGTCAATTACCATCGCTCACCACCAGGTGATGCGTCTGCTCGTTTGCCACATAGTCAATAAAAAAAAACTAAACATTAAGTGACTCTTGAGCTCATTTAAATAAATAATGATATTGCAGACAACTGGCATACGACGCCTTCTAGCCTTAAACTGAGCGAGCTTGTACCGTTTCTTGTTTGGCCCCTTGTTAGAAGTATCCAATCAAAAGAAGTCCATTATACACAGTAAAAGTATTATATATTTAAAAAATCTGAATGTGAGCTAATCAATCACATGTCTCAACGCATGAGACTCTTTATGAAATATACTTGAACTGACTTTTATTCATAAAGTGTGTGCGATGTAAATATGTACATCTTTCATCAAAAGAAAATGATATTACTACGAGATTCATCATACAATTTGTGATATGAAAACAAAAGCGAAGATTGTCTCATAAATAAAAAATACACTGAAAAAGAATTGGAATAGATTTTCAGAATATTTTGTATTATATTCAGATGAAAATAAAAGAAAACGTAATTAATGTATTTAGTCTTCTATACGTACGTATAGAAGACTAAATATCGTGATATTTGTACATAGATATAGTTAATATTTAAGTTGTGTACGATAATTACATAAGCTTTGCTTTGCTCTTTTTAATGGAGAAAGAAACTGACTTGCAACTGCTATATTTGAGGTCTGGGGTTCGATTCGCGGGTCGAACCAAAATTTTCTTTGGTCTGCAAATATTTGTTTCAGAGCTTGGGTTTTTCCTATGTAGAATTTTGTATGTATTTATAATAAATAAGTATGTATGGAACTATTCTATCAGTCAATCTAGCTATCACTAGTACCTACAAGCTCTGCTTGGTTTGAAGTTAGATGGCATTTTCAGATATTCGAAATATTTATTTATTTACTGGCCGACCCGGCAAACTTCATATTACCGTATTTTTCACATGTAAATATTTTCTAAATTTCTTAAAAACTCATTTTCAGTTTCAGAAAAAAAAACTCAACTTGTGCTAACAATAATGAACACATAGAAAAACGAATTATCCCATTTGAAGCAGCCGATCGGGAGTTATGCGCATACATACATTTTGTTGATTCATTTATTTTCTATAGATTTAAGTAACGTAATCACAAATTATCATAAAATAGTTGAAGATACCGGTCATACAAATATATTTATTGACAATAGCGAAACAATGTAGAAAAATCAATATTAGAGTTACATTTTATGCAATGAAATTTTAATTGGACACATACCCATACTAGGAGCATTAAATAAATAAATAAACATAAAATCTCAAATAACACACAACGCCATCAAGTCCCAAGCTAAGCAGAGCTTGTGTTATGGGTACTAGACAACTGATATGAATACATATATACTTTTTTTTTTGTAAATACTTACATATTATACATAGAAAACACCCAAACTCCGAAACAAATATTTGTAGATCACACAAACACTTGGTCCGACCCAGGATTTGAACCCGAGACCTCAAGCACAGCAGTCGCGTTCACTACCACTGCGCCACCGAGGCAGTCAAATTTAATACATATAGATTAATTTATGTAACTATGCATGTCATGTCGTAGATTAAGAATTAGTAACATTCAACTACAGTAAATTCAACAGTAGTTCATTAGTTTATTCATACTAATATTATAAATTCGAAAATATACGTTTATTGCAATATATTATTCGTTGATTTAATTTCAGTTCTGACTTCAATGTAGATAAAATATATAGATGTTATTAAATATGTATTATGTTATGATTGCACAAAGTTTATTTGTCTACCAATAATATCACCACCAATAAACACCACGATAACCCGTTGCACTCAATTGATTTGTAGTTTCCAAAAAGCAGTCGGGTGCAGTGTTTAATATTACTGGAAAGTTCCTGATTCGAGTATAAGTTTTACAATATTATATAGATCAGTGCAGTAAGTAATTCAATACGTTTAATATATGATTTACAACACAGAATGTTAAATGAATACACTATGTCTTGGGTGGATAAGGGAAATTCAAAATTAGTTTACTTATCCGCTAGCATTGCTGCCGTACTTGCGCGTGAGGAAGGTTGTAGGATACTGATATTTTTCCATAAAGCTGTAAGACTCGAGAAAACGATTGATGAACAGAATCAAAAAAAATACGGATTCGGAAAGACATACCATCCACTCACTTAATATGATAGTCCTATTATATAAACCTAAGCTCATATCCAGACATTTAATGTTTTATCTCATTATTTCAAATATTTTTGTTAATTTCCAATATAATTTTCATCACATCATCATCGACAACTTATCGTGATCCACTTTTAGACATAGGTCTTTCTCCACTCCACTTGGATCAACCACGGTTTCTCGCATTCCGCTTAAAATAACTTTATTTCATGTAAATGGAATGAGGTGTCGGAGCGGAGTCACATTTTTATACTTTTACAGCTGTCGTTTCAATTTTCGTTTATTATTTATTACACCCACAGCCAGTACTCAACCTACTAACTAGTAACAAAGACGTAAGGCAATGCTTACCGTGTTTAATAAACCAACAGCTGCTCATGTCATTAGTGTTTTATTACGTGACATGAAAATTAACGACAATACGCAATGACTTGCGTAATTTACGCTGTGAAAGCTGATTGTGACCTCTAAACTATAATGTTTAAAATTGTAAAAGCTAATATCAATGTTTTTTGCTTACACATTTCATAACTAAACGTTTAAGCTTGGCTTTACTTTGTTTAAAATGCTAACATTTACTTTTATAATTTATTGGCTTTCGACCGTGACTCCGCCCGAGTGTATTTCGGTTATCGCAATGAATAAATAGCCCTTGTTAGTCGCTGACAACATAGCTTTGTATAGGTATTTTTAAAATCGATTTAGTGGTTTAGATCTGAAATCGTAATAGACAAACAAATATTTAATTACATGATTAGCTACATCACGCGTCTCTGCTTACGTCTGTCATATATCGCGGTAAAGAGAAGCCTATGTCGTTGTTCAAGAATCAAGTATGTTTTTGAAAAACTTTTTTTTAATCGGTGTAGTGGATTAGCTGTGAAAATATGACAGACAGGCAGAGTTACATTCGAATTTATAATATTATTAGCTGATTTTAGCTGAACCCCGCGGTGTTACCCGCGGTACGTCAATAACAGCGGGCAACGCCGCGACGCGAAGCTAGTATCTTTATAAATTGTAGTCTATGTGTTATTCTGATGAAGAAGCTATATTATTGTAAAGTTTTATCAAAATCCATTCAATACGTCTGCTCGTTTACCCCCTACAACATAAAAAAAATATTTTTATTTATTAGTTTATCAGCAATCTACTTATCATGCTTTGCTTAGTATACCTATTGAATAGCTAAAAAAATACTCTACTCTACGTGATAGAAAACAGAAGTATTGAAAAGCATAGTTAATTATCCAGTCTCCAAACACATAGCTAACACTTTGCAATTAAAAACATTGGTTGGTGTTTATCATTTTATTGAAAGAATAGTATTTAATGAATCTGAAGTTTTATGAAACTATACAATAACTAAATACACTATCTACTACTAAATATAACTATCTGTATCAGTAGGTACCTACAATTGTGTCAGATGTGAAAAATTATCTGAATGCTGCCAGTTTTTGGCTCTTGCAAGGCCATTATAACATCGTTAATGTGCTATTTATCTTTTAGATTACAGAACTTTTCCTATCTTTTATACAAGTGATACTAACTGAATTTAAATGTATATTATCACACTAAAAGCAAATGAAAGTTGAACATGCGTCACTTTAATTGTGTAATATCTTAATAAATATATTTAAATAAGCTTTTGCCCGCATGTACGAGTATGTCGATTATCGAGGGAAATACTAATCTACGTCCGTCTTCAAGAATCAAATCGAATCAATTGAAATTAATATAGTAGTTTAGCAGTGTATAATGGAGTGAATACTTTCGAATTTCTAATATTAGTAAGTATAAACTAATGAAGATACAAAGACAACTCATACTTAGTAAAACAATTTGTGGATCATACAAGTGTAGGGACCGAACCCAAAACACTCAGCTCTACAGGTTGTCGTGTGGCGACTACTTAAACAACTATGCCATCCGTACAACCAAGTAAGTCATTCTGTTTACAATATATCTATACATATATATAAATATATGAAATGTTTAGCATAAAGCAGTAACTATGCATTGTACCTGCCGGCAAATATATTTTCATTGTACCTCTTTTTAAATAAAAATATATGTAAATGATGTGTTTTTGTGCCAGACAAAATACCGAAAGTACACATTATGTTATCTTATGAAAATAAGTTAATTATTATATTATAAAGATTTTTTGGGTTAATGTGATGACTACGAGGATAAAAAACCCTTCAAACCGTACTATAATAATAATATATCAAAGTAGCAAACTAATATAGACTCATAGTAATACAGTCATAACCATGCATGTATGTCAGGTTAGTTGGTTAAAAATCAAATTATATTTCGAACATACAGAATGTTTTTATTTCAGAGAGTGTGGTTATAAATGTGCTACATCACAGACTGCACAGTTGGCCGAGTGGTGTCAGCGGTCGCCATGCCGCTTGCTACTGCGCCAAGTGTCGTGGGTTCAAATCCCACGCGGTACCTACAACACTTTGTGTGATCCACGAATTGTTGTCCCGAGTCTGGATGTTCTTTGTGTCCGTTTCATGTATGTTTGTAAAGTCCCCACGTCACAGGATGTTTATTCCTAATGTGGGAGTTGTCTTTTAAAAAAAAAAAAAAATCCATAATATTCATCCTTTATTAATAAAACATTATTTATATTAATGTCTATTGAAAGAGAATAACCAATTAGTACGTGGCATTTAAATTTATTAATTAGCCTCTATTTCTTACGAAAGCATAAGTTCCCAGAATACCTAATTATGATAGAAAATAAAGAACAAACATTTCTCAGAACAGGGTAGTGTTACGAAAAAAATAATATTCTAGTACAATACTTGAGACCAATAATTCTGTTTCTTATTAAATGTTTGGGTTGTTCTTATTATGAAATAAGTATTAGGTTACAGCATAACTAATAAGTTATGTATAACGAAATCATTACGTTGAAAAAAGCCTTTATTAGTCCACGACTGTATGTTGACCTCTCTTTAGAAAGGAGGTTTTAAAAAATAGAGCGTATTTTGTTTATTTTTGTTACAATAAATTTTTGGTCATAACAATGCGTCATTGTTTTCATTAGATTGAAAAAGTGATATAACCGTACGTAGGTATATAGCATTACATGACACAATAGTTTTACGGAAAACTACCTGGCAAATGCGTAGTAATGTGTTAGTTGTTATCAGCAGTCCTAAGACTGGGAAGATATACGGCAAAGTCTAATCAACTTAATAATACACATCTTAAGGAGTAATATCAATATTAAGTACAAGTAGATTCAAATTCAACACATATCTCAATTCCTAGTAACATTAACATTCCACAAGCGTTTGTTCACTGCTTATAATCTAAGTATGTATTTACTACACTAATACAGCTACTGGCTGTTCTCAAATAGCTCTATAGCGTTCGGGAATACGTGATTGAAGCGCGATCGATGATTCGCCTTTCACATAATAATGTGTATAAACGCCTTTTTCGTGAACTGTTACCTTGCACGCAATCCGCAAATGTATTTTGGGCATACTGTATTATTATATACACACTTTGATGTGTTTTGAGCGAAGGCTACGAAAGTTTAAGTTGTAAAGAAATATTGTATAACGATAAATAACACAAAATTTATTGATTTAGTAATACAATTTTAGTTCTCTCTTTTTAATCATTTAAAAGTATAGGTATAATTAATGATAAAGAAACAACGTTTAAATATTGCTATTTGGATAAAACTTAAATCGAACCCTTTTTTGTGTGATCAGTTTTTTTTCCACCATTTATTTTTTCGAAACAAGGTTCTAGGGTTCAGCTTTAAGTCTACTACGACACGACTAAATTTAATTTGTTTTAAGTAGAATGACTGATCATAAGACTCCCACAACTCAACTAGGTGATATTAAAGTTCTGAAGAAAAACTGTTGTTGGATTTTATAATGTCGAATTATTCTATCTGTAGCAATTGACACCAACGTTTGTTGTTATCGGCACTGGCACAAGGTTAACATACTCTCCGAGGCATAGAGCAGTTCGATGTATTCATATTGGTCATCCATTCACAGTCTGATTTGTTAAATTGAATTCTAGCTAGAATTGTTTAATTTTGCAATGTGTTTAACTTAGTTATCCTTCCTCTCCTTTCTCTGATTAAAACACGGTTATGTATGTATATATTGATTATGTCTTAAATCATCCTATTCCTAAAATATATGTTTTTTATCTAGTTATAGTCTAACATAGTGGGGGCCACCATGCTGCATTATTGCATTGAGTATGGCGACCACTAATTTTGGATTCTGCTCATACTTTCCATAAGGAAGAGTAAAATTACGAAGACTGATATAAAAAAAAAAAAAAAAGGCGTGTTGCACTCGGTGACTGCCGCGGTAAAGCTATTGCATAGCATTTTTTATCAACTTATGCAATTATAATTATATATTTTTCATTTTATTTATGCAGTATTTTTTTTTCTTCTTCGTTTTCGTTTTCAACAAAAAACAAAAACAAAAATAATAAGTTCTGGTATTTATCGATAGATGGAAAAACTAAAAAGTATCACCGCTGTGCCGGTCGGAATCGGGGTGTTAGGTTTTTTTCGTTACGGAATTTCTGTCTTTCGGTCCCCACGCTCAAGGCCCGCGATAAAAGCTATGCAATAGCTTAAAAAAATAGTAGTTGTTTCTATTCTTAATCAAAGTATTAACGAATAACAAAATATTACTACGAAACTCATGTTTATTACAAAACGAAAAGATTTTCCTTCTTAAACGGTTAAATTTTTATCACCCTCCAATGCTTTAATAGCCTATTAAGTAAACGAGTTACTCTAAAATTATATAATTAAAAATCTCTAATGTTTTAATGTTTTTTAGAAGTTTTTTAATTAATATTATTAAAACAATTTCATAGACGTGCTTTATGTTTTTTCCTTTACCCTTGAAAAGTGGTTTTAACTCTTGTTCACCATTTAAAATGTTGCAATCACCCATTAAAGCATTTTTAGTAACTTGGTTATAATCTTTAATAAATATTTATGATATATCAAATACTTCCTACCAATTAAGACAGATCATTATCGTCAAAAAATTGGTTTTAAGGAATCTGATAACAACTGTTTATATGTCAACATTTTGTCAAAATACATAAAGTATTTGGTAAAGTAAACCAATTGATTATAACAGTTCTAGTCTGGCCTGGTTCACCTATTGATCTCGTATTACACTCACTTGTAAAACTTATTCAAATACCATTATAAGTGATAGTTCCAGGAAACGATAGAAATAATTATTACATTTAAGGGAATGTTTACTCATTTAAAAGTATGGTTTAAAATATAAAGCTTTGTGGTACAATTGAAAAGTTCGTTGCACTTATTGCAGACTCTCTATTTCTTAAAATTTTGAAGATATATACATATATCTAGATATCGTAGATTTATTTTAAGGGTTTCATTCATCACGCTGATTTCAGCACGAACGGCTCGACCGGGACGGTACTATCCTCGCACGGAATATAAACGTAAAATGACAGCGTTCGTGCTGTCGTGTTTCGTTGGTGAGTGTGAAACCGGAGGCTGAATAAATAAATATTCCGGACATCTAACACACAACGCCATCTAGTCCCAAGCTAAGCAGAGCTGGTGTTATGGGTACTAGACAACTGATATAAATACTTATATACTTTTTTTTTTGTAAATACATACATAGTAAACACCCAAACTCCGAAACAAATATTTGCAGATCATACAAACATTTAATCCGACCCGGGAATCGAACCCGAGACCTCAAGCTGAACAGTCGCATACGCTACCACTAAGCCACCGAGGCAGTCAAATGAATGAATGATGAAGGAGCAGCACTACTCTTCCATAGTGTGGGTCACCATGCTGCATTGTTGTATTGTCTGCATTCGCAATGAGTATGGTGACCACTACTGTTGGATTGTGCCAATGCTTTCCATCAGGCAGAGTAGAGTCATTTTGGTAGGGACATACATAAAAAAAATAGAATCGACATACTTCGACTGATAAAGTTACGGTTAACATAGAACTACTCTATTTTGTCAATTACATTTTCGTCAAAAAGCCTTCGTCGAAACAACTGACCCCGATACAGACAATACGTCAATCAATTTCCATCACAACCATCCAGCTGTTACTTTATGATTGATGCACGTACCTGTTCGTGATCTAATAGGAATATAGTTTGTATTGGTGATATGAATACGGATATCAAAACATTAGTGTTTATAATTCCATTCCGTTCCCACAAACAGTACCTTTAAAAGTGGTCAAATATAGAACTTGCCTGTGCTTGTTTGTACTTTTAAAATCGGTAATTGGGAATATTAAAGAATATTGTTACGAAAATGATGGAATTATTATTTTCAGCGACTTTGGACAGAAGTCAAACTAAGAAATTTTAATACTTTTTTACATTATCAACAATGTGTGGACGGATTTCAGTACTTCAATTTTGAGTCGGTTGTATTACTCGTTAGTCTTATTAAAAAGTTTCTTACTCTGGAAATAACGATTAGTATCTGGATGAATCAGAAAAAATCGAGATGGAAAATTATTTGATGAAGAGGTAAGAATATTGATTATTACAACTAACACTACATATAGAAGTCGATGTTTTATATAACGACTAGCTGACCCACGCAACCTCGTTTGCGTCTTATATTCTCCGTAGCGAGAAAAAATTTCCTCCATTTTTGAAACATTCTTCATTGGTGCTCTGCTCCTATTAGTAGTAGCGTAATGATATATAGCCTATAGCCTTCCTCGATAAATGGACTATCTAACACCAAAATAATTTTTCAAATCGGAACAGCGGTTCCTGAGATTAGCGCGTTCAAACAAACAAACTCGTCAGCTTTATTATATTAGTATAGATGTTGAAAATATATACACAAATGAAGTACCTATTTATACACAATCATACTATCAAAACATGAAATTAAGTTTTACTAACAAAGTGAGGAACGAAGTAGGGAATATAATTATCTACTTCTCGTGGCACCGTTAAAAATTACTTTTCTTTTAAATTGCTTTCATTAGAGTAAGCTGATGAGGTTCATTAAGGCTCTGCCTGATGTGACTAATTAATGCAAACGACTGGAGCCTCAAATCTAGGAGTCAAAATCTTTTTAAATCATAACGACATAAATACGTTTCTTAACTGGTAAAAATACTCAAAATGGAAGGATTCAAGTAGAAATGGAATTAATAGAAGACTTTAAAAATGCCGAAACAGACTTTTAAATGATCAGTTAGTTAAAGTGAAAACATTAAATATAAAACGAATAAAATTGTGAGTGAAAATTAGTTCTCTAACTTTCTCTGAAGCGATCTATGAGCATCTGTCTACCACGAGGTTTTAAATTAAGTCCGCTATTTAGCGGAATCGGAAACTTGAAGAATAAGGCATTTAACACTACGCTTTGTGAATAACGGTAATTACTCTAATTGTTTTCACAAACAATTTATCATGTTTATGACATAATTATTTAATATGGCGTGATTGATTTTGTCATTATCTTCATAATTATCAACGACTAGCTGACCCACACAACCTGGTTTTCGTCTCTTATTGCCCGTAGTGTAATAGGTTTCCCCGGTTTTTGTAACATTCTTCATTAGTGCTCCGCTCCTATTGGTCTTAGCGTGATGGTATATAGCCTATAGCCTTCCTCGATAAATGGACTATCCAACACTGAAAGATTTTTTCAAATCGGACCAGCGGTTCTTGAGATTAGCGAGTTCAAACAATTAAACTCTTCAGATTTATAATATTGGTATAGATATTGTCCACTGCCGGGATTAGTTTTTCTTAGTGGCCTAACAAACTGACTGGTTAGTATAGGGTTTATTTCAAGATTTTCATATCTTTGAATCAGTGAAAGAATAGGGTGAGATGCTTAATTCCTTAAACATAATCAAAGTACTATTTATAAAACACTAGATATCAAATACAATAAACATTTTAAGCTATAAGCAATTAATTTACTACTGATCGCATCATCATACAAGGTAATCCTACTTATATCATAAATGCGAAAGTTTGTAGGGATGTATGTGTGTGTGTTTGTTACTCTTTCACCCAAAAACTACCAAACATCTTACCGAACTAGCTTAGACATCGGAATAAAATAATAAGTTAAAATTTATGGAGATCATTTATAAGTTGGTCATAATATAACTGTCAAGTAAGTCGAAAAAATCTTGAGAGGTGTCAAGGGACACCCGGATGGAACGAATTTCGAAATAGAAAGACGAAACGAAAATATCTGTGTGTGTCGTCGTCGTGTCGTGTCAACAAATTGTGTCGTGACAATTTTTCCGTCTAGCCCCCTTACACAACGCGCCATAAGGAACTTCGTTCCAAAAAAACACCCCTATGACCAAGCCGTTGAGGTTACACAAACCAAATTACTGAACTCTTATGAAAATTGATACATTTGTCACTTTAAGTATTGAATGTAGATAAACTTTGTCTTTTACACTCAGTAATTTGGACGAGTAGTTTAAAAGTTATTACGATAAGATTAAACTGACTGAAGCATCATTAAGCGCCTACTGTGGGAGAGAGTAGTGCGAGGGGCGCGGGGAGGGGTAGTCAATGCATTGCCAATGTTGCGTAGTAATTAGGTTTCTTTGTTCCACCTTTACGGCTATACGGCTGCACTGATTTTAATGAAATCTGCCATGGAGATACTTTGATTCTTAATACATTATTTATTCAAGATAGGCGTTTTTCATAAGCAGCCATGGGATGACGAGAATATATAATATACAGTTATGGAATAGTGTTTGGTGGAGTAACATAATGAGATACAAACAGGAATAATTTTATAAATAAAAGATGTTTGTAAGTAAATTATTCAATGTAATCATCTGATCGGATAAGAATATAAAAAATAATAAAGCTTTAACAAAAAAAAAGTACTGAAGAGATGGAAGATACCAGAGAAAATTAGCATTGATTTAGCATGTGTTCTCACTAACAGTGAGCCTTCGCAATTTTTTTGAAAACATGTATCTACGTACACATCTTATACAAGCCCCCGACTGCACGGTTGGCCTAGTAGTTTAAGCGGTCACTACGCCGTTTGCTACTGCGCCAAGTGTCGTGGGATCAACAAAGTGTTGACCTGAGTCTGGGTGTTCTTTGTGTCCGTTACATGTATGTGTGTAAAGTCCCCCGCGACACAGGATGTATATTCCTAATGCGGGAGTTGTCTTTTTCAAAAAAAAAAGCCAAGAATCTATTGCTTGAATATAAATAGATTTATCCATAAAGTTATGTAGTCAAATGTACCGTCGTGTTCAATGTCAAATATCAAGAACTTTGTGTTCGTAATAAGAGTGAAATTTTCTTTCAGACGTATTTTATATTATGTAAATGGAAAGGAATGTGTACAAACAAGATAATATTGTTTCCTATGAATTGTAGGTATAATTTAACTCTGTTTTTTTTAAATTTATCAATCCAAAAAGTAACTAATTGGTTACGTGAAGTATCTCACTAATATACTTGCATTGAGCTATGGTATGTAATTAAAAAGGCTTCGAAGGAAAACAATGTGAAAAAATAGCAGACTGATTGCGCTGCAAACGATTAAATGAGGTCGAGGGTTTCTTTTGTTATACTTGTTCGATCGCTTCGATTTACTCGTAAAACCCTGTAGTTATGTAGTGTATAACATTTTGTAATGTTGTACAATCATTTTTAGATAGGAAATAAAACCAAAAACTATTTTAATATGCTTTTTATTGACTAAATTACGTTTTTTTAATATTTCACAAATTGACGCCGTCCTTTTTTTGACTACCAAACCCTGAGTATTTAAATATATTTCTTTTTTTTTTATTGAATAGTGGGCAAACGAGCAGATGTATCACCTGATGGTAAGCGATTACCGCCGCCCATGGACACCCGCAACACCAAAGGCGTCACAAGTGCGTTGCTGACCTTTAGGGGATGGGAAAGGGGATGGGGTGAGGGGTTGGAGATTGGGCCTCCGGTATCCGCACTCACTCGGTGAAACATAGCGCAAACGCTATTTAACACCGGTTTTCTGTGAGGCCTTGGTATCACTGCGACCCATTCATGTCGAAGCATAGCTCTCCCACGGTAATTAAAATATAAAATAATTAAAATTAAAAGTTAATTAAAGCTTAATATATAAAAATCACATTTTTGTTATTTATGAGCCTGCCAAAGTACTCTGCCTGATCATCAGAATCCAAGAGTGATGAGAGTATTTCAACTACGAAAACTGCATATGTATAGAATTATAGCATTTACATTATGGTGCCAATCCTTGATATTAGTAGTAGAATGAAGTCGTTTTGAGAAACTCTAATTAAAAGGTTTCTTCTCGTGCGCCTCTATTAAAATTAATATCCAGTGTAAAACTACCCAAACAATAAGGAAGACTCATTTTCATAAAGTTTTATCTCATGTCCACTGCGCATCAAAATTTATTTTAATTCGTGTTTATGGTGGTTTCCTTTTTCATTCAGCTTTTATTTCAATATAATTTTTTATTGCCTTAAAATATTATAACAATTTCGATCTTTTATTTGAACAGCTTACTGTACTGTTGTAAAATAGTAACTGGACCGCTAACAACACACCGCAGGCGCAGGCGCTGTTTCACACTGGTTTTTTGTGAGGTCGTGGTATCACTCCGGTCGAGCCGGCGCATGCATGCCGAAGCGTGGCTCTCCCACGGTAATGGTAGATGGTAGCTAAATAACCTCATTTGAACATAATAAATCAGAATTGGCGTTAGGCGAGTGGCCAGCTATAAAAGAAACTGGCCAAAACACTTTGTATTGTTATAGCTCCGCCCTAAATAAATTTAGGAAAAAGTCAGTAGGTGATTTATAAGATTAGAGGTAAATGATTATATCAGCTGAAAATCTGAACTAGTTTTTAAATTACTTATTAGCAGAATCTTTAATAGAAATGAGCTCCCAATTTCTCATTCTCTCTATAAATCTGTGTTTCATTCTCTATTTCATTGATATTATTTGCATAATTGTATATTGAGACTGCTTATTTTAATTATTTTCTTGAAAAAATAGTCTGTTTTCAGATAATTGTCATACCGACTATATTTGAACATACCCTACTCAATGTTTTAAGTCTTATAAATACAGGCGAAGACACGTAAAACTATAGCTTCAAATCAAGTATAAATATTGTGTTATGTTTTATTTGCCATGATGTCCCATTATATTTTTTTTTTTGAATTTTATACAAACGAGCAGACGTATGGTAAGCGATTACCTACGCCCATGGACACCCGCAACACCAGAGGCGTCACAAGTGCGTTGCCGACCTTTGGG
Organism: Spilarctia lutea; assembly: GCA_916048165.1. NCBI lineage: Eukaryota > Metazoa > Arthropoda > Insecta > Lepidoptera > Erebidae > Spilarctia > Spilarctia lutea. Next base: position 14,445,506 of record OU696481.1, read on the forward strand.
GGATGGGAAGGGGGATGAGGGGAGGGGTGGAGTATGAGCCTCCGGTATCCTCACTCAGTCGGTGAAACAGCGCAAACGCTATTTCACACCGGTTTTCTGTGAGGCCGTGGTATCACTCCGGTCGAGCTGGCCGGCAAATATGATTAATTATTTATACAAATAATTAATCATATTTGAGTGTACATGAGTTTTAAATACCAAACAATAAAAAGCAATATTTTAATCAATTCAGAATACTGACAGAGAAACTACAAAAACGCAGCAATAATTGACGGTCTCATCAACTTTTCCATTTATTCCGTTTGAAACAAAAATCTGTATTCAATTTCAAGTGGCGAACTATCAGTTGCAGCTCTGTGGAAATATTTCTTCGATTTATCAGAAAAAGAAAACAGAGTAAAGATTGTGATAGAAAAAGCTCAGATAAATGGCTCCATTCTGTTGGAAGAGGGTGTCGGTACTGATAATAGCTGAAGAGATATCGTATCATTCGAAGGGAACTTGTGCAAACCGCTAATAAAAATCAATCTACCATTGATTTTTATACGACAGCATTAAAAGCTATCAAAGTATGTTATTTAGGCTCATATATTTTATTCTAACGTGAGGTATGGAGTTTTTGCTGAACCGTAATCGTAAACCTAACTACTTCGTTTATTTCTTAACGTTTTCAGAATTAAAAAAAGTGTTTTTATGAGAATTCGATTAATTAGATTAAAGTTAAATATTACGGAGGTGACTGGATTCAAAAAAGCAGCACACCAGGCTATACATAAATTATTACATAATTTGAAAATCATATTTCTACTTTGAGGTACCTAAAATGTGGTTTTTAGAACTAAGTATAACCACAAGCAGTAAATATAAAAATTCTTAAACATCTGAAATTTCGCAACAAATGTTTACTAAAGTGCTTAATTTTAAAAAAGGTAATTAATAATAAGAACATTTAATAAATCTCGATAATATGATTTAGTCTCAAAATTACATATTCTCAAAACTAAATATCAGAGGCGCACACTGTTATTACAAAATTTCCATAAACTGCTAGGAAATTATAATTGTTCACATTCATAAAGTATCCCAGAGATATTTCAATCATTATAATAATAAAGTAAATTTGGGATATTTCTTCTAATTTTACGTGACCTTATTATTTGAAGACAAATATCCACCAACCTCATTATCTTTTGATCTTGTTTTTAAAGAAAAAGAAACGTGAAAGAGTTCCCGAAATGTGCCTAAGAGAGATTTTGAAAGTAGGCCGAGAAAGTGTTTGCACGTTGAAACGAACTTTTGCTTATATCTTGCAAAGGTAAAAAGTTTAGTTACTTTCGGTGATCAATGTCTAAGGTTGTCGTTCTGACGCTTTACTTTTGACATTTGAGTATGATTCTTAAATTCAAAAAACTTTAAATTTTGAGCTTATTAATTTTTTTTTTAATTCTCCGTGCGGCGTTCCCCTCGGATACCTCCTACTGGTGGTATGTCGGACTCGAACCGACTAAAACCGCACGCCGTCTTGGGTACTAGGAGCCGGGGAACCAGGTGCACCCTAGTAAGGAAAACCCTGGAACCACGACGTACCTCGGGCCACCTACTAGTTCAGTAGTCAGTCAGTAGTAACTGATTCAAACTCCAAATTCATCTCGAACTCAGTTTTTATTCCGATGCCTGTCGATTCGTAGGAAAACTGACATTCGAGTGAAACTGGTCGAACTACTAGCCGACTCCAAATTATCTTGGATAATCCCAATTCAAAAGATTCAAATGATGACCTATTATTCTAAATAATTTTGAAATTAGTTTGAAGAACACGAAAAATTTTACGATACCTTTTGTTTTTCTTTCTTTGACTATAGATGAAAGAACCTGTATATAGTTCTACCAACGAAGAAGGATAAAAAAAATAAATTATTGTAAAGTTGTGTATAATATAAGGTTATTTAAAGATTAGTTACCATCTCTATATATAACGATTAGCAACACTTCTCAATCCACTCTTCAACACCCTATCTAATCAATGTTATAAAATTGTGGCTATGAACACTGTATCTGTAAATGTCTAACACAAATTTTGCGATTCATATTCAAAATGTTTATTTACTTTTATTATTTTTTTGTTTACAAACATGCGCTTTCCTCACAGGCACTGAGCCCAATACTATAGCGTAATTATGTAAGACTAATACTTATCACTTACATACAATCAATAAAAAACAAAAAAACACTGATAAACGAAAATATATAAAAAAAGTCTTATAGTTTCTAAAGGTAACATGTAGACCAATACGAAACTCTTGCGAAATCGTTCAGTGAACATGTAAATAGATCAGTATGGACCGAAATTTTGTTAAGCGTATATAGAGCCCTAGTCATTGGCGTGTGGTGCAAAAGACTAGTGCGTGCGTGCGGCACCACAAACAGCACTAGGCGCCGTCGCTGGCCCCGGTATCCGTCTAGGACATTAAATCGAATCTCTTGCAGGATGGCTGGGTCATTTATTTTACCACGTAATATTTTAAATATATAATTTACCAAGGCTACTTCTCTACGTATCTCTAATTTATTATAGCCCACCATTTCAAGTGCAAATAAAGTAGAATACAGTAGTAGATACCGGGTAATCTCCATACGATTTCAAGCACAAAAATCTTATAAACTTATTCTGTGTTCGCTCTAATATAAGTTTGTATTTCATTTGATGTGGAGACCAGATGACAGCGTTACACTCCAAGTGATTTTTACGAGAGCCTCAAATAACGCTTTCAGTGCCTTAATGTTGATAAATTTGTTAGCCTGACGTAAAACGAATTCTAAGTTTCGATATTTTTTTTTCAAACCTCTGTTATATGATTCTGAAATCTTAAGTCTATTGTGAAATCTTTAAATCTCATTGTCACGTCGTATTGGGATCTCGTCTACGTGGTAGTGAAGAAGGAGTGGGGCATGTGTTCGGTTGAAAGATAACACTGAGTATTTGCTGGCAATAAAATAAAGCCTGTTTTCTGTACTCCATTTAGTGATTCTATTCATGTCGTTCTGAAGTTCAACGCAGTCCGCATTTTGCTTCACCTCCTGACCCAACTTCAGATCGTAGGCAAATATTTATTATTATTATCGACCGTATCGAATGCCTTCCTGAAATCTAATTAGACGACGTCTAGTTGTCAGCCAGCATCTATAGACGTCACTAATTCCGACATCACAAGCTTAAAATTTTCCGTCGTTCCCCGGTCCGGGCGAAAGCCATGCTGTACGTCATATAGTTGGGCATTAACTTGCGCATAAAGTGAGTGAGTAAAGGCGAGTGAGCACCGTATATCATCAGACTGCAGGCGTGCGAAATGACTCCAACTGCTGTTGGTTTTGACGCCGCGATCGCCGACTCCACACTCAACGCCGCTGGTGAACTATTATATACCGCCTCAGTGATGAAGTGGTAGTGATAGCGACTGCTGTGCTTGAGGTTCCGGGTTCAAATCCTGGGTCGGACCGTGGTGTTTGTGTGATCTACAAATATTTCTTTCGGAGTTTGGATGTTTTCTAATATATATATATATATATATGTGTTTATATCAGTTGTCTTAGTATCCATAACGCAAGCTCTGCTTAACTTGGGACTAGATGGCGTTGTGTTAGATGTTTGAAATGTTTATTATTTATTTATTATTATTATTCATATACTGAATTAAAAAACTCATTAAACTCTGCAGCGCAATCTTCTTCAGATATAATGGGTCTATGTTCTGTTATCTAGTGTTTGTTTGAGTTGCCTTTCCTAGACCGCATGTAAGCCCAGAAAGCTCGCAGATCAGTTGCCAAGTGATTTTGCACTCGATCACACTATAAGGTATATGCTTTAGCCGTTTCAGACTGTACTATCGCCTGACTACGAGTGAAAACAATGTAATCACTATGTAATTTAATCGACTTGAACTTTTTATGTAGGTCGTTAATATTTATATATCATTATCAGGACAAACTCAACGACCCGTCTTTTTCTGCTTAAATACAACGGCCTTTTGTAACCCGTTGTATATAAGCAGCAAAAGACGGGTGGGCCCTCTACTATCACATAGTAGATAGAGGGCCCACCCGCTTCACAAATGCCAAAATTATAATCATTTGTAATAATATAATAAATTGAACCTAGCAGTTTTAAAATATTTGTCATGCGGGAACCCTATAGAGAGCGACCTAGTTTCCAAAAGGTCAACTTGATATCTGAACTTTGTGATATTTGAACCGTTTCATGACTGTTAGTCTCTTGTGTTTTCTTCTATGCCTATCGGTGGTAGTAAAGTTCGCATACGGGTACATTGTATTATAAATATGTTATAAGTACTATAGCTGAAACTTATAAGCAATGAGAGCAATGTTTTAGGATATAGGGGATTGGGTGCGGGGTGCGAGACGTGAGGCTCAACGAGAGTCGAATAATATGTATAATAATATGTATTCATGGAACATTCAAGTCTAGAACTGGTGTTATGTAAATCTTTCGTTGCGTTATACTTGTGACTCAACTGCAGATACCCATAGGCGGTAGTATTCACTTATACTATTACCTTTCTGATTGCTTGCTCTCTATACCGTAAAAAGGTATTCCTATGACATATTCTCTTCAATTGAAAGGTAGTTACAAACTATACTTCTAATGGTAATTATAAATTAGTTAACAAAAGGAAACCAATTGTTTGTAATATGGGTGACGTTCAAGTTTAAAGAAATAACAATTTGAATTAAAGCTTGCTTGGTCAAAGAGCAACATTTGCAAAATGTTCGTCAATTTGCTTTGTGCTATACAATCTCAAGTTTACCCCCAGAGTTTGTGTTTGAAATTAAATTGTATCGAATGGGGTAAGGGTTTCAGAGTTTATCGCTTTCCTGTTGTTTAATCTCTTTGGTATCATACCGTGTTAACCTGCATTAGGTTCCCTCGTAGCCGCATTTAAACATGGATAGAATTTTGGTCAGAATATTATCCTAAGCTAACTACGTGCCAAACCTATACATGACAAAATTTTACATTTATAATTTTGGTATACGTGTTATCATCATTTATACTCTACTAACACTTATAGATATTTACTATTTTTAATTCGAAACATTAAACCATTATTTCGTGTTTTTTCTATTTTACAAAAGTTGAATAAAAAAATAATTACAAAGCAATCATGAGAACTGCCTACAGAAGTGAAAACTCGATACAAACGGTTGTTTAAGCTAACCTGAAACAAACCTCTACGTTCTTTAAATAAAATGTGCGATAAAAAAAGTACAAAAATAATGCTAATGTTAAGCGTTCGGTGACGATGACGCTACTATGCCACATTTATTGGTACTTTTGATTCGCAGTGAGAAAAATATTGATTTCTTATTTATTGCAAGAAATTGCAATCCTAAGCTTTATATATTTTCACACAAAAACACATGACTCAAATAATTTATATTATATATATTCTATGCTTACCCTAGTATTCTATCTCATCATTCATTAATTGTGTCATTCATGTTGCGGTTGATCTAATAATGAGTATGTCCTATTATAACTCCTTTGGGGGCCTAGTGACCCGTAACACAGGCATTCCAATACCTATGTTGCGGGTCACTAGTCTCTCACAAATGTTTGTTGTAAATGTATTTTTCGATTAAGCATCTACACTTTACTGCATACATCTGTGGTGAGAAAATAAAGTTCATCATAAATATTGATGATTTTCGTCTCAGTTTATACACTGAATTTGAATAATGTGACTTGAATTAAGCCCTATGTCTAGAATTTTCCCTATAAATTAACTCACTTGAATAAAGCCTTAAAATGTTTATGTCTAATAAAAATCTATGTTTGTTTCAGAATGCGGACGAACTGTAAACAGCTCTGAACACTTTGATAAATGTGCAGCTATGTGCTTCGGACAGTGTGAGTGTATAGTGAGTTTCTTGAGTGAAATGTGAGTGACAGTATGACAAAGGGTAGCTGGCTGGCGATGGTCGCGGTGGTGGTGGTTGTCGGGGCGGTGAGGGGGTGGGATTGCGTGTGCAATCCGAGGGAGTGTGAAGTCCTGGAGCCGAGTGGATGTCCAGGAATGGGGATTGTCGTATGGGATCCGTGCAGGTGAGTTTTATTTCCATTCAACTATACTTTACTGACACTGAAACTCTATTATGTATTTTATGTAACGTTATATTAATATCGTTGAAAGCAAAATGTCTATCAGTTCAGTGAAAAGCGATCACTGTAGTGTATGCAGGTTGGTCTTTGATGCAATAATATCGTAAGTGTTGTCAAATGTTAGGTTTCTCTAATTTTCTATCACAGTTTTTTTTCAAACAGTTAGTTTAGTTTATGTAAAATATTTTGGTTTGATTCTTTCAATGTTAATCAAAGTATGAATTTAAATATCGAACATAGTATATGATAATGGGAATTGATATTTGTAATAAAAGCCTTTAAATTTAAAAATAAATTAAAGCCTATTCAAAAAGGAATAAGTACTTATAAAATTTTATTTTTTTATCTATAAAACTAACCTAACATCTGCTAGCCTTACAGATATAGAAACTATAATATTTAACAACTGTTTTCGGATCTTCTACTAAAAGTTTTAGAGTGTTGAAGGAATTATGTTAAACACCAACCTTTTTCTAATTATTATATAACAATAAACCGAGCTCGATAGAGAACATTAGATTTCTAAAAGCTTTTGTTTAGTTAGCATTGTTTTTGTTTGTTAGTTTAGAACAAAACTTGAAAGCAGAATTACAAATACTCCTATGTATTTCTTAGCTTTGTGTTATTGGAACTGAACTCATATGTATTTTTATAAACATGACCTGATTAGCTCCAGACAAAAGAATGGGAACTCAATGATCAATATTTTACACAGTTCTCTTAAAATGACTTCTTAACTATAAAAAGAGTGAATTATCGAAAGAGCAGCTCGCAAAACGATCTCCGTCTACATAAGCGCAAGCCTAAGGGTGACAGGTGAGGCCACCAGACACCTTAGCAGAAGCAGGCCAGGGTTGCGGCGCGAGCTCTGTAAAGTGCTCGCGCCCTTTTATAGCATAGGAATGTTAGGGTTCTTACATGGGAGGGGGCCACCTACAAACAATGTGTGACGTACGTCGGTGTTCCAGGGATATCCTTCCGAGGGTGCACCTGGTTCCCCGGCTACTAGTATCCCAGACTGTGTGCGGTTTTTAGGCGGTTCGAGTCCGACGTAACCACCGTGGTATACGAGGGGATTTCGGCACAAAAAAAAGGAGAATACAGCAACTCAGGTGACTTACGAAAACAAATGCCGCATATTTGACTTAATATGTATTTAATATGTACCATACAAGTTATTACAAAATGAAAAATAACAATTAGGTAAACAAATTACTGCTGGGGTAGATACTAGCAAAGATTTTTATGAGGAAAAAATATGACTAGGTACTTTTAACAAAAACTTTTTTCTTTTTGTAATCTTCTCCTAAACCGTTATTAAATTATAATATATCCAACATTCTTAGTAGATCTCCAGTATCAGCTAATGCCATTTCAACGGGACATTGGATATTTCCATAATCCTATTGCTTGACAACAGGATTTGTCATTTCAGAATAATTTTATTACTACGCAACGCTGGTACTTAAGTTGATCGACTGTTACAACATCTTTAACAAAATAAGAGGCTTATCGAATTTATTTATTCAAACCAAGAATTTAAATGAAATTATTATAAACTCTAAGCCAGTCTTAATACAAATAACTTAGTGGTTATATTCAAATTGATTCTAGATGCCTACTAGTCGATTGTATGGTTGTCCTAGTGGTTTGAGCGGTCGTCAAGCCACTTTCTACTTTCTACTGTGTGAAGTGTTATGAGTTTAAATTCCACATGGGACAATAATGCTTTGTGAGTTCCACAAATAGTTGTTCTGAGTCTAGGTGTTCTTGGTGTCTGTTTCATGTATGCTTGAAAATGCCCCCGCGACACAGTATGTATGTATATTCCTAATGCCTGAGTTATGTTGATAGTAGGTAGGTAATGACCACAAATCAGTCTATAGACGCATTTTTAGTTACCTACAATTTTAGATTATGCTCGACAGAAGAGAGAAGATAATTATAATTGTGGTCCATTAGCTATGTAAATATTATTAAAGTACGGCTTAGGAAGTCCTCTTATAAGGAAGACAGAGAATTACAATGATTTCTTAATTTTGGCAATCGGCCTTCTTGGAAGATTACAATAAAAATAAATTATAAATATTAATATGTCTGCATTTAATTTCAGGAACACAATGCTTAGGGAAATTCATTAGTAGTTATGAGCAAAGCGGTCTTTCAATTAACTCTTTGTTTATGTTCAACAAAAAAACAACATTTGAAAAATAAAACTTTATTTTCACACACACTTGTAATATATTTCATATATATATTTGTTTGAGAGGTTTAGTTTTGTCAGTACTGTTTTAATTCCTCTTGATATTATAAGCACTTACAAGTACTATTTTATATCATATCAGCCGCAAGAAGTCCACTGCTGAACGTAGGTCTCCCCCAATGATCTCCACATTCACCGGTCGTCAGCGGCCCGCATCCAACGAGTCCCTGCGATCTTAACCAGGTCGTCCGTCCACCTCGCGGGAGGTCTTCCTACGCTGCGCTTACCTTCACGTGGTCTCCTCTCCAGAACCTTTCTGCCCCATCGGCCATCGGTTCTCCGGACAATGTGCCCTGCCCACTGCCACTTCAGCTTGCTGATATGTCGGTAACTTTAGTTCGTCCACGGATCTCCTCATTTCTGATTCGATCTCGTAGCGAGTCCCCAAGCATAGCCCGTAGCATAATACTATTTTAATACTAGTTTATTTTATCAACAATCTTTGATGTCCCACTGCTGGGCTTGGGTCTCCGCTCAAGAGAGGGTTCAGGCCATACGTTCCCACGCTAGCCGAGTGCGAGTTGTTGCTAGTTTATTACTACTATTTAATTCACGAAAATCAAAATGTTATAGAGGTATAATAGCTATAGGGCCTATTTTTTAACGAAGAACTTTGAAACATTTTTAAGCAATTTGAAAAAGTATAGCAGAAATCTACTTGTTCAAGATATTAATTAAAACTTAAAGGTATAATAAATATTTCACTTCATTAAGTAATCAAGTGGAAGCACTCAAACTTCTAACTCAATTCAGGTTATGTTAAGTCATATTCTATTGAGGTTTCTCAAGTAAAGTAGCAATTTGAAACTCTACAAATACCTGGTAAAAATTTAGTAAAGTTGAACGATGTACTTATTATCGACTATATATAAAATAAAAGAGAGTAGTAGTAGTTAGTAGTTCATTATTTTTCTTGTTGTCAATTGATTATAGTTTTTTTGGGTTTATGGTTTAATTTAATTATAATCTGAACTAATTTTAAAATAAATAAAAAATAAAGAATGAATGACACGGCTCGACCGAAGTGATACCACGGCCTCACAGAAAACGGGTGAGAAACCACACTTGCGCTGTGTTTCACTGAGTGAGTGAGGATACCAGAGGCCTATATCCCAAAGGCCGGCAACGCACTTGTGACACCTTGGGTGTTGCGGGTGCACATGAGCGGCGGTAATCGCTTACCATAAGGAGATACGTCTGTTCGTATGGCCCCTATTCCATGACGAAAAAAAATTGACATGGAAAAAAAATCCTAATTTACATATGTTAGCTTTTGTAAGCGGCTCCGCCCGGTTGTATATCGGTTATCGCGACTAAGAATAATCTATATCCTTCGAAAAGAATAAAAGAATCTCATTGCCAAATTTCATTGAAATCAATGAAGCGGTTTAGCCGTGAAAAGGAAACAGACAAAGTTAAATTTGAATTTATGGTATTAGTAAGGATGTGCAAATGACAGCATTCTATCCCTATCACATAACACATTAACTAAGCTTTGTGTAGTTTGACATTGGCAATAGTCGAGTTATATGTTCCTCAATATTTAATATCAATACTAGGCAGACCGTGTCATGTAGTACCCGTGTGCGTGGAGTTCACTTTCATGGCTCTATTAGTACATTAACATCAGTTAGGCGTAGGAGCTCATCGATCTGAAAATTAGTTTGTAGTCCATGTTGCCTATGTTTCACGAATTAAAGAGAGTACTTGGGCTTCCGACATCTTCGGAAAGCTAACCTGTAACACGCAATACCTTCAACGAGAGAATAAGAACTAACAAGCTTGTAATGTTTCCTTACAAGAATGCAACAAGTACCTGTACCATAAGTTTTCATTTATTCAATAGTCTCTAGTAATGACACTAATAAGTATGCTAGCTACTAAGCTAGAGCTAGCAAGACTAATCTGGCCTACTTTTTTAATTATTATAATTTATTTGAATCCAAGTATGTTAATTATGCCGAAATTAAAGTAAAAACAATAATTTTGAAATATAATAATTGAGATGACATCGATTCCGTATTCGGTTCTCATGATTCCATTGCTTTTCTGTTAAATAATCATAAGTTCATAGTACTCAGTAAATTGAAAATTATCGAGAGTTAGAGACTTTTATATGAAAATTTATAGTAAAGCCACTTGTTTAATGGTATTTTGAAACCGGCACTTTAATTACGATTATTTTAACCGAAAATACCAGAAACTTACTCGTTTAGCTTTCTGCATTTCTTCATACAAACTTCAACTGAGCCAAATAAAAAATTGGAATAAGTTTTTGCTCCACGTATAGATATGTAAAACATATCTGGTAATTAGACTATTAAAAGCTGTTGATGTGATGTGATATTTCTATTCTGAAAATAATTAAGCAGCTTAATAAAATCATAAGGCTGGTCCAATTTTTACCACTGAACTAAATTTAACCCTTCTTTACCTAAATATCTAACTGCCTGCTTCCAACTTCTATGCAGCAACCACAACAAAAACCTTCGGTCCACTAATAACCTCCTTCTTCTTTGTCCCTCCCATACGTCTGAGTTTGTTGGCTCATCTTTTGTTGTTCAGTCCGTTCTAATTTGGAATGAGCTCTCTCTCGAAATCAGGATGGTCACCAATGTCTTTTCATTTAAGATAAAAGTAAAGCAGTTTCTTATTAAACAACTTGCTGAATCAACGTCTACATAATTGTCATCTATTATTCCTAGTAGGTACACCTATTTGCGTATGTATGTATGTACTCGTATATATGTTAGTTGATATGTATTTAGTTATATGTATAGTACGTATTAGTTCTTGTATGTATGATTAGCTTTTATATATTATTTGTATTTGATATGTTGCCAGATATGTTTATTTTAATACATTCTTGTTTACAAAATGCACCCACTTCTTGTCTTCTCTGCATCACCCGATGGTTGACTGGTAGAGAATGCCTTAGGCATTAAGTCCGCCAATGCACCTAAAGTGCATGATGTATTAAATAAATAATAAATAAATAATAATAAACGATCCCTTGTGTACATAAAAAAGCAGGAACCCTGTGTAGTGTCGTGTGTGTGAATGGCGTACCTGTCAATTTTCCCGGGCGCCCGAAAGTCGCCCAGCGTCCAAAAACGTTTAAAACATACTGCTAAGGTTATTAAAATAGGTCTTGGAAGAGAATGACAGTATGAACAAACCGGAACGCATTATGAATATTGACGAAAGGGGTTGCCAGCATGATTTGACAAATCACCAGAAGTTTTAGCTGAACGTGGAATTAAGAGAGTACATTTAGTAGCACCAGAACATGGCGAAAATTTCACAATAATTTCACATATAGCCATATTTACCTCCCCTATCGGAAATATGGCCAATTTCGTTTTTTTAAAACTGTTACGGTAACTCTGGTTTAATGTTTTTTTTTGCCTTTGTTCATCAACAATAGCCACACTTTAAGTGTAAAACTTGTTTGTTTTAGATGAATTATCATTTAAATAGGATGACAAACCTTAAGGTGGCCAAATTCGACCCAAGTACCTTATTTCATAAAAGGGTATATCTACAACAAATTAATATATGAAGCTGAATCTTTATCTTCAGTTAATTACCTTAAGCTTTTACCCAAAAAAGTTTTCTGCCTCGCCAAGGGGCTGATCCACTTAGTCAGGAGTTTGTCCGTGAACTTCAAAATAAGGAAGTTGGCCGGCAACGCAATTACTGAACTCCATCGGTAAAGTTGCTCGACCTCGCGATTTATAAATACAAACAAAAAATCAAAAAGTAATTTTGAAGTTAGGTGTTTCCTTCGAGTCAATATTCATTTGAAGTTAATGTTTTCTTAGTCAACAGGTACCTGAATAACTTAAAAGCAAGTTTTTATACAAATTAATGTCAATAGATTATTTACCTACTATGTACATTGTGAGACCAGTGGCACTATTTAGCAAGATATTAAATTTAAATGTGAAAACTACTTGCTGTGACTGATTGTCTGGTTCGGTTCTCCCCTAAGAAGGTAAAATAGAGAACGAGCGGTTGTATGGCAGACCATCATTTTAAAAACACGATTCTGAAATAATGATGCGGTTGAAACTACATTATAAATTATAAACATATCTAACAACAGTAACTTATAATAATAATTAATATTTATACATCTTTAAAATCCATTATTACTTTAAAAGTAGTTTTAATCCAATAATCAAGAGGGTTTTGTATGTATACAGTCACTCTTATATCACATCACCTTAATGGTCACATAAAAATTCACTAAGTTTCTTATTAACACATCTATAGAACATTTTAATAAGAACTGGAATATTAATAAAATATGATACGATGAGTAATAAAGAACAAGAACTAACTAAATTTACGTATCATACGGTTAAAAACAGTCCCTTATTTGTTGTGGGGGAAATCACACATACATATTTCAAGCCCCGTCCACATGCTTGATGTTTGCCACAAATATCAAACACAAACAGTCGTCCTCACTCTTGGCGAACGTGCCAGTATTTTATGAATCGGTAAATACGGACGACAAGCTTGTGGCAGCTATCACTTTCAGGTTGACCCATTTAAATTTTCAATTTAAATAAAACAGACTCTAAAGAAAAAGACGTAGGCGATGGTGTATGTATAAATTCTAAAAAATCGTACAAAGTTGGTATGCTGGCAATACAGATAGGGTACATTTACGGTGTATTGTAATTCATATCCCTTTTGTTTTACAAAATTTATAAATGAAAAATTTTATGAGATTCTTTTTGAACCATCAGGACATGTTTCATAACTTCTGCCGTATGAACTTAGTAGAATATGAATATTTGGTACATAAAATTTCTCCCCAATTTCGTAATAAGTAAGTAAGCAAGATACTGACTTCATATGGTATGGTGGTAAATATCGTCTAGCAATAAAATTAATGTTCATCGCAATTGGTGACAGTTACAAAAGTTTACTTCTGCCATTTTGATACGTTTCTACAAAGCAAATAGTTGTGTTTGCCGACCAATCAGGCATCATTACGAGCGAAAAACTGCTACAACTACAATATTTTGGACATCTAAATAAATAATATAAATAAATATTCCGGACATCTAACACACAACGCCATCTAGTCCCAAGCTAAGCAGAGCTTGTGTTACGGGTACTAGACAACTGATATAAATGCTTATATACTTTTTTTTTTGTAAATACATACATAATTATACATAGAAAACACCCAAACTCCGAAACAAATATTTGCAGATCATACAAACATTTGGTCCGACCCGGGAATCGAACCCGAGACCTCAAGCTTAGCAGTCACATACGCTACCACTACGCCACCGAGGCAGTCATACCTAACGCCTACTAACCTAACACACAACGCCGTCTATATCTATAACACCGTCGACAACTGACATTAATACATATTACATATTATTTTTGTTATTACATGTATAGTATACGTAGAAAATTCCCAAACTCCGAAACAGTTTTTCGTAGATCATACAAGCACTTGGTCCGACTCGGGAATCGAACCCGAGACCACAAGCACAGCAGTCGCATACACTTCCACTCCGCTACAGAGGCAGTCGAACGATATATCGACACTTCCACCGCCCGTAAATGCGCGCGTAGTACTCATGTAAACCAAGCGTGTGGATGCATCACAAACTATTTGCCAAGCACCCTTTGATTTGTGAAGTACGACATTGACTCCTAACAGTGGCGAACATAAACAAAAACAGGCAAACACATACAAACACCAATCCACATGTTCGTGTTTGCTGTTTGCATTTGCAAGCGTATGGACGTACTATTAGACTCAACTATAGCACAATCACCTGACATTACGAGCTCACACATAAAAATTAAAACAAAACACTCACAATTTCACACATACTGTGTCAAGCACAATGTAATACGTAGGCCAATTTAGGCTTGTACTTTGACAGAGAGTTACGTCTGGGTATGCTCTATGTACCGTTCGTATTTATTTAACTTCATAGCACTTATGAATTTTATTGTTTTCAGATGCTGTAAAGTATGCGCGCGGACGCTAGGCGAAGACTGCGGTGGATTCAGTGGGACTTGCGAGCCAGGGCTCAAATGTGTTGAAGGTTCGTGCACGCGAATCACGTGAACAAGATCTCACAGACTGCTATGTATCATATGTGTATAGTGTTGAATAGAAACAATACATATCCCAAACAACTTGAACGAGTGGACCAGACGGTAGCAACAAGCTTCATTGAGTGACAATAAATTGCTATGCTACGGTAAAGGAAACATTAAGAACGATATAGTTTTAGTAACTCAAGGGCATATGCGTAGATCTTGTATGTAGTAGGTATAATCTGTGTACATATTTTGTTGTGGATGTTTATAATAATCGCATAGATATTTATAATATACCTATATTTATACTGTGGTACTCCTTAAATAGATTTTGATTTTCCTACTTTCATAAAAATGCCGTCAACAGCCGTGCTGTATCAATATTTGTTATACGGTGTGTTGCAAAGATTATTTCTTTGGTTGCAAATTTCATTTTAATGTTGCTGATTTGGTAAGGGTTGCGATAGGATTACTGTGTGTTTTGTGCTATTCTCGTTTTCTCGTATTCAGCAACATTTTCTTTTCATATTGTGACCTTCATGATATTTGCCATTTGTACTGTGATCTTTCTTTAAATTTGAATGGTAATTATTTTTAAACTGTATTATGTGTATAAAGAGGTTCCGTGTCGTTCTATTAATAGTCCATTGAAATAATTATTTTGATTATTTTTTTGCATAAATAATATATATTATTGTATAGCTATACATAAACAGTTCATTTAGTTTATTGCAGTCGACTGCTGGCATAGGCCTCCCCCATTTTACTGTGCTGTCGTCTATTATCTTAATATATAGTTTATGGAAAAACAAAGCTATCGTGGAAGAAGTTTTGTCATTATGTATCGATTACAGTTATTTTTTGTATTTCAATTATGTATAAATGTAAAATATTTAAAGTGATAATGTGTAAGTAATTCATTAAGAAATTATATGCATTGAAAATTATTTAGTTCAGTTAAAGTTTTGAATGTAAAATGACTTTTCGTACAGAAGTGTTTTTAACTTATTCAAACACGCCTACAAATGTAATTATTTTATGTCTGATATTGAGGAAATTTGAAATAATTACAACATGTAATTATTTTTATTTTTTTATTTAAATATCTTTATTGTAAACATATAAAATTACATAACAAAACATAGGATGAGTCACAAAATATGCAAAATATGTAACAATAGGCGGTCTTATCGCTCACGGCGATCTCTTCCAGACAACAATGACACGGATTTTCGTTATCCAAAAAAATTTTGGGTAGCTTACATACAAGTGACACACACACATACATATACATATACACATACATACATACATATATATATATATCAATATACCTACACTTATATATATACAATACATACACAGACTAAATATAATATGCTAAAGAAAGTAAAAAGAAAAGAAATCATGATGACAAATAATGGTCCTTCACCAGCTTTTTAAAAGTAGACAAATTTTTGGCTTGTCGAATTATCTCAGGCAAGTTGTTCCATAATCTTACAGCTTGCACAGTGAAAGACTTGTCCGCAAACTGAGTGGAATGTTGAATGTGGAATTATGTTTGACATTGGAAAACAACACTTATTTTGTAAACTGTTCTATCATTATGTTCAAAAATAAACAAACAATAGTGACATATAGCCTTCATTATTCCCATACTTATTGATATATGATGAGTGTATCAAATTTATTCATAAAAAGCAAATAGTTCTCGCAAGAGTTTAATTTGATACATTACATTCAAAAACATATATTATTATTAAATAAGGTACTTTAGAAGACTTCATTTTAATTATTGTTTTTAAATCAATCGTTTTATGATTTTGCCATTCAGAAAATGTTGATTGATTTTGATTGAGAAATGGTTGTATTGCTATCAATTGTTCTAACTTTGAATGTTATTTATATAAATAATGATGCTATCATGCAAACAATAAATTTAAAGCCAGTTTCACCACCTGTCGATAAAGAATTAGACAGCTACCTGCCATTTGAAATGTAAAGGTTAAAAGCTGGAACTCACTACCAGCATACGTGTTTCTTTAAGCGAGGTTTGAAGAAACATCTTGCTAGGCCGCAATAGTGTGGGCCATCATGCCGCATTGTCCACATATGCATTGAGGATGGTGAGTACTCTTGGATTCTGTTCATCCATTTCATCAAGCAGAGCAGACTAATTATATCTGTCCAAAAAATTATGTCTATAAAAAGTTCAGGATAGCCAATCAGGGATTTTATCAGAATGTGGTGAAACTGTCCCTAAGATATTCCTATTTGGGCATATACTTTGACAGGGGGGAACGCCCGCGTATAGCTACTGCCTACCGAGTTGCTTTATGTAATCAAGTTACGAAAGTTGCAATTAAGGACTTCAAAATTGTATATAATATAAAAAAAACTTCTGAAATATATTTATGGTATGCTAATAAACTATGTTACGATTACGATAAAAAAGTACAGAAAAATGTTGTTATAAATAAAAAGGTAACATATTAAATGATTAATGATTGAATATAAATGTATCTATCTATATTTCTGTGTGCTTCCAGGTTACAGTAGATAAGTTTATATTTATAAATGTACGTAATAAATTGTTTCTCAGTTCTGTAAATATGGTCTGATTAGCATTTTTATCTTATATGTATATTTAGATGTAGGTATGGTACATATATGGTATACTGGACTTACAGTTTTAGATATAAGTACTCTATCAGACATACGAATAAAATATAATCATGAACAAATTGGTTTATTTTTACATTGTTGATGAAAATATTTATTTACGTACTTTTCAGTAATGTAAACTACAACTACAGTATAACATTTCCTGAAATTTTAAAGCAAATAAACGTCTATACACGTGAAAGGTCACATCATCACAGGTCCTTGTTTAAAATCAAGTTGCTCTTATTTTATGAATTAATTATCGACACAATCAGTCTTATCCCAAATTGTGAGAAGTTATCTTTAATATAGATAAAATAAATCATCTCATCTTCCTAGCCTTTATTATTCCCTAGATTATTTAGGGTCGGCTACTAGCTCAACCGGTTTTATCTATCCACGATATTTATCCACGATACGAAGTTGGTCGGGTCGGCTAGTTGTCAATAATCTTTATCGTAAACAATCAAGACTCATATTATGCTCATGGTAGTAAAAAAGTTTGTATATATGTGTTTATATTATTTACTAGCTTTTTCCCACGTCTCCGCTGAGATGGGCGCTTGTTTTCAAGTTATATTAAGTTATTGCACTCATTACTTAAATTAGAAATTGGACTTAAATTTTTCTCGCAGAATTTTGTTGTTTAGTATACATTATAATTGTAATTATTATTTTACACACTTATTCGGTTTTGTATGTCATAAGACGTTAAGTTAATTCATTATCCTATTTTATTCTTACAATTATCACCTGAATTATTTCTTCTTTCTGATTATAGGTTCTTGTAATTGTAGATTTTGACGATTAAAGTGCTATTATTGGAGTATATACAAAATAAAATTCAAAGTAATACGTATTTCTAAATATCAATTATTTAGTTTTTCCTTTCCACTATGATCCCAAGACAATTAAACGGGGCGTGAAAAAACATTTCACTAGGCCGCCATAGTGCTGGTCACCATGCTGCATTGTCAACATTCACAATCTGACCACCACTCTGAGATTCTAATCATTCTTTCTTAAGGCAGAGTTGAGTCGTTTAGCAGTTTTTACATAAAAATAATTCAATCATAGTTAATTAGTCCATGGCCTTGTTAACTTGATAAAATGGTCCAGAATAAAGATAAACTTGTGTGTCGTTCACGTTCTTAAACAGAGTTTAAAACACAATACCAGTTTTTATTTTTAACTATAATTACACGTGTAATCGCTTCTCTGAACAACCTAAATCTCTAATTAGACTGTGACCTTTCAATAACGCCTAAAATAATAATCTATATAGAACGGCAGACAATGTCATCGATTTTAGTTCCCTAAGTTTAGTTGTCAGCACATTTAGATACTGATATGTAATCTGAATATTAACTAAATATAAGTTGTATAAATAATTCAAAGCTACTCGTTAATTGTGCACACATTGAATAAATAAGGTAAAAATCAGTTTTATGTTGTTTTAATATCCCTGTTACGGACGAGTAATATTTAATGAATATGTAAATTTAAAATAATGGATCCGAAATCCTCCAATTTCAATGACATCTATTATTGAATACTTTAGCAGAATTTAATTTTTACATTTGAGATAATATTTCAAATTAAATATTAAATAAATACATTTCTGACATTTCAAAACAGAACGCAATCTAGTCCCAAACTAAACAGAGCTTGTATCATGGGTACCAGACAGCTAATATAAATACATTATATACTTTTTTATGTAAATTCATATATATTAAACAAAGAAAATATCCAAACTGCGTAACAAAAATTTGCAGAGCATACAAACATTTGGACCCAACTTGAGAATCGATCCTGAGACCTCATGCACAGCAGTCGCTAAAATAAACAAAATTCTCGCCAAAATTCGATTTAGCCTTTTCAAAGATTGGCCTAAACTAACATACAGAGAGACAGACAGTTTTTTTACTTCTTTTTGTTGTAGGCTATTTACTTTCAGATGCATTTAATGAAGAGCTGTTATTGAAAAATTACAAATAGACACTCAAATTTATTTATTTGTAAAGATGAACGTGTTCTTATACAATATCAAGATCTTCTTACAAATGTTGTTAATGTCGAAAAGGATAATCAGAAGTACAAAAACCAGCTCGAACGCTATGAAAAAAATTGTGTTCCACGAACATCCTTTAAATTCTTTCATGCCATTACCAATAGATGAAACTGAAGTATTTCAGATTATACTGGATACTAAAGGATAACTGTGGATTGAAATAAAATCAGGATATTTTAAAGAAACCCGTGTATAAATGTACAGGTCTCGCTTCCCGAGGGCGTTCAAAATAGCGTTGGTCAAGCCAATTTACAAGAGTAGCGAGAGGGACAGTGTCGAAAACTACCAAACTATCTCTATTCTGCCAACTCTATCTAAAATATTAGAATGGCTGATAAACAACCGTCTGACTCATTATATGGAGGGCCATAACCTTTTATCTCGGGCTCAATTTGGATTTCGACGCCTTAAATCAACAAGCGATGCAGTCCACGTACCAGCGTGTATGTTGGTTATCGAGGTAAGAAGTATGCCCATGTCTTTCCTAAAGAATCAAAGTACCTCCATGCCAAATTTCATTGAAATCGATACAGCGGCTTATGCATGAAAGTAACAGACAGATAGATAGACATATAGAGTTACTTCTGAATTGGTAATTAAAAGGAAAATTCTTCATAATAAATATTTATGTATATTTATTATGAACGCAATGTCAAAATAATAACAACTGATACAAAAAAACTCAAAAAATTCTGCACCAATTAAGTTCAATTATGACATGATATCATGGCGTTTGGGAATTTCGCTAAACATAGTATAAGTGTGCAACGTAAAAAAGCGAAAAAGTGTGTGGCGCCACGAAACCGGTTGGCGAGCCGTAAACTCCAGTCGTGAGTTGTAGCTGACACACACACACTTATATTTTTCACTGAAAATAGAGTCTTCTGTTTATTCTATATTTTTTTGAGGTAAAAAATCACATTACCTTGTCGAACATCTTTTAGACATTTTCTTTATTAAAGTTTTTATGTAATACAGAATTTCAAAGTTTTTTACAGGTTTTAGCTGTCCATGATCTTAATTTTTGCAACGATTTCCAACATTGTTTTGACACGACCTCGCTCGCGGTTACGTGACTATCGGTTCATCCGTTAATAGCCCTGTTAAATTTTACTGACCCATATTTCAGGCAAGCTTTAGAGAGATAAAAGCTGCGAATATAGGTTATAACAATAAAAGCATCTAAAAATTATACTACCTATCAGTAAAACATTCAGTTTGCACAGCCATTTATTTCTGATCGTTGTGTCTTTTTTATTTATTTTATTACTAGCTGACCCGGCGAACTTCGTACCGCCTAATAGTCAATGAATGTCGTGTTACCTTTTAGCTGAACTAATTGAGGCTTTGATGAACGTAATACAGGGTGTCTCAAAAGAAATTTTATATTTG
Organism: Spilarctia lutea; assembly: GCA_916048165.1. NCBI lineage: Eukaryota > Metazoa > Arthropoda > Insecta > Lepidoptera > Erebidae > Spilarctia > Spilarctia lutea. Next base: position 14,466,164 of record OU696481.1, read on the forward strand.
TTTAGCTTACTGCGTGAACGCTGCGTACTTGAGGGGTGCCAACAACGTGAGGGTTTACATTTAGACGATATTATTTTTAAGAAATGAATTCCCAAAAAGTGTATTTTAACAATAAATAAACATTTTTTCTATATACCGCTTCCTTTTTTTTTAATCAATCCACTAAATATGAAATTTCTTTTGAGACACCTTGTACAATGATTTCGTAGTGATTCAAATGATGTTGGCCCTCGAACATGTACCAGCAACCACTGCAAATAGAAACATTCATCATTCTTCGGATGAACTGTGTAAATACGACCGAGAGCATCAGTAGAAAGCATATCTGGATGACCAGGAACTGCATCGCCTTGCTTCCGACGTTGGAATTTCTTCGATGTAGCGTTCCAAGTGTAATAACTTGGCATTTCTGAGTAAAGCAAAGTTCGTGCGAACGGATCGCTTTGACAAATCGCAAAGAAACTGGTCAGTGTTGTTGCTGGAGGTGTTTCGGCACATTGAGCAGCATGTCGACGCTGTGCAATATACTCTCTGACCGTTCTCTAGATGCACCCCCAAATGTATAACAGTGGGATGACGTTCGTGAATAGGGAATGAAAATATACGCCAAATTGCTTCATTGCAGTTCACATATCTACCAACTTGATAGCGCGTGATTTCATCGTTGATATTGGATGTTTGGATACCAAAACCCGCCATGTCGCTCCCTTTCGTGACATATTTGCAAATGTATTTAATTGACTTGACCGAATTGCAATACTCAACATTACAATGTGCCTTGAATGTTTTGGAAAGAAGTGGCGAATATGGAACAATCCAACTGTGATCAACTACGAAATCGTTTACTTTCACTTTAGTTGTGATAGTTCTACCATTATCATCGGGCGATCGACGCCGATACAATGGATAACCATCGTTTCCTGTAATGGTCTCTGCCGTCAATTTTTGTGGATACCGTTTGGAACACTTGCCGTCGAACATGCACGGTGGTTGGCGGTTGATAGTGCAACACGGTCCATGAATCATATTCGTGATTACAACATCATGTAGGTCTGGATCGGTTTCAGAAGCAGGAATCTCCGCACATATGATGTCATCTATTTGATCTGGCCGAATTCTTTCGACTAACCAAATTAGGATGTGAGTATGCGGTAGGCCTCGTTTTTGCCATTTGATTGAATACATCAAGCATCGACTATTCCCAAAGACGTGTTGCTTAACAATGTAATTCATTAGTGACCGAATTTTTTGCCTGAAAACACGTGCGGTGATGTCGTGTCGATCACTTGATGTTTGTCCGGGAAGCAGCAATTGAATAATTTCTATCCATTTCGGATTACATGTAAATGTAATGAATAGATCTGGCCGACCATAATGATGAACATATGTCATTGCATCTTGCGCATATTCATGCAAATGACGCGGGCTACCTGTGTATGTCGCCGGTAAAATAGTCAATCGACCAACATTTACTGAATCTCCTTCTGTGCTAATTGCATCGCGTTAATGAATATACGCAATTTAGCTTGATTCAACCGAATGAAAGTCAGGCGCTCCGTTTCGATTTTAACGTACATGTCAACGCAATATTGTTGAAGCAGTCGACGAAATCGCAACAAATAATTGTCAGAATTTTCACGAATCATCAAACGATATGCGTAATAATTCATCGAACTAACCTTCTTGGTAGTTTCCTCACCTGAAACAAATGCAGTAAAAATTGTAAAAATTAGAACCCCTAATAGGTTAACGACTCTTACAGCTACTCTGTACTAAATTAGAAATTACAACTTTTTTTGGGTACTAAAAGCAAACAGAGTAATATGTATATCAAGTTTAAATGAAAACAACAATATTGATCTTACCATTCAATGGATTAATCATTTTGATATTAGAGTGATAACCATCGTCTCCTTGCCAAAACATCAGCGGGTATTGTAACGCGTCATATGAACGGTGTGTTTCATATATTCTTTGTAGTTGCCCAGTATTGCGTCGTGTAAGTACAATATCACGTGTTTCCAAGTTTTTACCAACAATCAGGATTGCCACTTCATCGATTGTTGGAGCATTAAATGTGCATTCATGTGTTCCAGATGGCATTTTATCTGCTCTGATCACAACTTTATAGTCATCACTTGGCATGCGCTCTAAAGCAGTCTTGAACAGCCTGACCAATGCATGATGTTCATGAAGCATTTGCTGCAGATCTTGAAGAATTGCTCTTTTCGTAGCTATGTTGATCCCTTGACGCCGGTCAAGTTGTTCTTCTATACTGCCCATGAAGTATATTTGCAAGAATTTATGCTGTGCATCTTCTATAGATTGCAATGATCCAATGCGATGGCAAATCTGGCCTTGAATCTGTAAAGTCGAAGCCATAGTACTTTTTTTTTCAAATAATAACATGCCATTTTTATTTCAGAGACAAATACAGAAATCTAACAAACTACATTCTAGATTTTTTTTGCAATAATAGAAAATACATTTTTTAACGTAAATTACCTTAAATGTCGGATTATATCCGTGTTCTTCGATAATTTCCGCCCCAAATGAAGTCATTTGGAAACAGACATTGAATTTTTTAGTGTTCGCTAGAAAATGTCGTGATTCTAGTGTTTCGCCATAAAGCAGGGAGCACAATGGCTCTGGTGGCGGGACCAATAATCGCAATTTCACTTTACCACTAAGGCAGCACAAACCAGGCGTTTCACCAGCAAACTTCAATGCTCCACAATGCTGGCAAACAACGGACAAATGCAAACTAAACGATGCAAGCTGTAGTCGATGGTGCAATCATATAGAAACACTCTCACACGCTCGATTCAAATCAATACTTGAACCATTTCTTCTTGCACTTCGAAGATTATTCCTCTGTTCATCTGTACGATAAGCTCGACGATTTCTCGTTTCTAACCTAACCGTTTCACGGCCTGTCTCTCTTTGCTCTTGTGTTTGAGAAGCACGAATTAAGGCCCTTCTTTGCTCCATACTAACGCGGCGCTCTTCTCGTGCGATTTCTCGTTCTTCATCAGATAATTGGCTCGCAATATTCCGTTGCCTAATTGCATTACGGCTCCGCTGGAAAAGATTAGATCTTCTAGGACGCGGCATTGTACGCACACATGAATAGTTGTTACAGTATTTGACAGGATTGGACAACAAATGTTTGACATGTAATAAATGCCTGAACTTTCGAGACATAGACAATAGCTCAAAGAGTATATAACCACTACGTATGAATAGTTCATCAAGAAAAATCATAGACAACCTATAAAAAGACATTTTGACATACAGAGTTTGACATGTAATAAACAAATCAGCATTTATTGAAATGATTAAATATTCGTTACACATATCTAGTTTTGATTGTTTTTAAGATGTATTATGCTATTCGGGGCGGAGACAAATCCAACGAATCAATAACCATGAAAATTGGTTCAGCAGATCTCGAGTTATAAGTGTTGTAACAAACCCGTCTTTGTTTTATATATATATATATATATATATATATATAGATATAGATAGAAGATGGATATTGCATTGCTGTTTGCAGGTCGTTCTAATTTATTTTTGTTTATTGCAAATTAGATACACATAAATACATGTAGGTAGGTTTTCAAATTCTAATATACTCGTACATAAGTTGCCTAGTGACTTCAATAAAACTGTTATTTCGTTTTGCTTATAAATGTCGCCGTAAGATTGTAAAAACCGTTAGACTATAATCTGCCTAACGTAGGTTGTAAATTGCGATATATTAACTGTGATAATTATACTCCTTACAAAATCACAATCTATACCGCGTCAAATTGTCAACTGTCCCTGATTGGTCGATCTTACAGTAAGCCGTTCAATGGCCATAGTAGTTAGGTAGGGTAGTTAGATTGCAAACTAAACGATGCAAGCTGTAGTCGATGGTGCAATCATATAGAAACACTGCTCGATTCAAATCAATACTTGAACCATTTCTTCTTGCACTTCGAAGATTATTCCTCTGTTCATCTGTACGATAAGCTCGACGATTTCTCGTTTCTAACCTAACCGTTTCACGGCCTGTCTCTCTTTGCTCTTGTGTTTGAGAAGCACGAATTAAGGCCCTTCTTTGCTCCATACTAACGCGGCGCTCTTCTCGTGCGATTTCTCGTTCTTCATCAGATAATTGGCTCGCAATATTCCGTTGCCTAATTGCATTACGGCTCCGCTGGAAAAGATTAGATCTTCTAGGACGCGGCATTGTACGCACACATGAATAGTTGTTACAGTATTTGACAGGATTGGACAACAAATGTTTGACATGTAATAAATGCCTGAACTTTCGAGACATAGACAATAGCTCAAAGAGTATATAACCACTACGTATGAATAGTTCATCAAGAAAAATCATAGACAACCTATAAAAAGACATTTTGACATACAAAGTTTGACATGTAATAAACAAATCAGCATTTATTGAAATGATTAAATATTCGTTACACATATCTAGTTTTCATTGTTTTTAAGATGTATTATGCTATTCGGGACGGAGACAAATCCAACGAATCAATAACCATGAAAATTGATTCAGCAGATCTCGAGTTATAAGTGTTGTAACAAACCCGTCTTTGTTTTTTATATATATATATATATAGATATAGATAGAAGATGGATATTGCATTGCTGTTTGCAGGTCGTTCTAATTTATTTTTGTTTATTGCAAATTAGATACACATAAATACATGTAGGTAGGTTTTCAAATTCTAATATACTCGTACATAAGTTGCCTAGTGACTTCAATAAAACTGTTATTTCGTTTTGCTTATAAATGTCGCCGTAAGATTGTAAAAACCGTTAGACTATAATCTGCCTAACGTAGGTTGTAAATTGCGATATATTAACTGTGATAATTATACTCCTTACAAAATCACAATCTATACCGCGTCAAATTGTCAACTGTCCCTGATTGGTCGATCTTACAGTAAGCCGTTCAATGGCCATAGTAGTTAGGTAGGGTAGTTAGATTAGGTTTGAACTTCTTTAATTAACCACAAATTCAGTTAACTGTCACAAAAATTTCATATAACTAATTCTAAAGCTGTGAAGTATTTCAACATTAAATCAATTTACAATCACAAAAATACTTTACATTTGGCAACAAACAAATTAACAAACAAATATAGCGGCGCGGGACATATGCTGTTCAACTAGTCAGCACGCGAGATGCGATCTGTCGCATACCATATCACAATTTGACGGTTTCACTTCGATAGATTATAATCTACTCGTAACTAATAAAAATAATACGTTAAATTTTAAGCACTGTATACAGTTCATAATCCTTCATCTGTTTACAATCTCGCGAGATAGATTACAATCAAACGGTTTTGACAATCTCACGGTGACATAAACACTTTAAAATATTTTGTTAATTTCTTTATTTCTGAAGTGTTTGTTGAAAGCAATAATTTAAAGAACTGGTATTTCAAATTAAAATATGATTTTAGTGGATAACCATTTTATCAAGGATGGCTGCGCCAATAGGAACGGAGCATCAATAAATGTTGCGAAAATGTAAAAAGCATTGCTTGAGATACAGACAAACTTATATACATACTTATATACAAAGACATACTTTTATAAAAAAAACTGTACTCTAGAAAATAGTTCTTCAAATTGACAACGAGCTCGAAAGATTGTTTGATGTTAGGAATAAAACATCAACTTTTATAAAACACGAAACCCTTTTCAGCCTCTGTATTAAAATAATCCGACAACCTTTTTTTGATGGAGTCTCAGAGTTTCACAGACAGATCTCAAATCGTGAATAGCATGTATTATTTTTTTGTGAATCAAACATGTCTTTTTAAAAACATGTACCTCAAACAATTAATTCTACATGTATATCAGTGAGTAAATAGATACCCACTGATATCGATATTATATAAGATATAATGTAAATTTTGGCACACAGAAAAAACATATACGAAAACAAATTTAATCGAAACCGAAATGGTTTCGGTGAATTAATATTTTAAAACTTTATTTGTAATGTTCTTTTTTTTTGACATTGTGTGTGTTCTCATTAAACTCCGTTCACCTTCAATTACATTAAGTAATAGGGGAAAGTGTTTTACCTATGGACATTTGCCGAATTTTGAACGAAAATAAGGTTTAATCACTTAATTTCCATTTATTAGCCATGAAGTATCACAAATGTTGTTACAGGAATAGTTAACGCTTAAGTATTAGCAGTCTTAAGTTTTTTACTAATTATAATTATTACAATAAATCACATTTTTTAAAAATACTAAATTTGTCCACAGGTACATGTTATGATTGTACCTGTGGACAGCTATACTTGTACCTATGGACAGATCACTTTTCCTCAGTAATAATTATATAAAAATCAACAATAAACAGAATTTCTTTTATAAAGCAAGTTTAACATCAAATAATCAATTATTATTATTTTTGGCATCGCAATACTTTTCATACAGTTCAAATGCAGAATCATCAGTGGCATCTGAATCACCATTATCTAATATAAAACATTTCTCACATATAAAACCAGATTCATCATCTGATTCAAAATTATCTTTGATATACATTTCTGGTGATATTTTAAATCACATAGGGAACACTTGAGCAATTTTCTTCAATTTTTCTTTTATTTTCCGCCTTTCTTATTGCTTCATTCTTTATTTCGTTTTTTTCAGGAGTATCAGTTAAAATTCTACTTCTTCCAGGTTTCCTTCCTCGTCGCGTTGCCTTTCGAGGGTCTGCTTTTAGAAATGGGCGTACTGACTCTGGTGTCACTTGTGAAATAAGCTGTTTTCTCGGAGTGATTGCTGCGTTTACATTACTTTTTCCACATCCACCAATAGTCTTATCAAGAGAGGACATTTCTAGTTGATGAACAAACTTGCTTGCAGTAGGTTCAGCTTCCATGTCTAAATTTAAGAGACAAACTTCTTAGCACTCCATGGATTCACCGTGCGGGTGCCGAGTCCATCGTGTGGCAGAGGGAGAAACTCAAAGCAGTTCCCAGGACTTACGACCTAGGTGTAGGTTTAAGGAGGCCCCCTTTGAGATGCGCATCAACGCTCACCTTCACTGCTCGAGTTTCCCGCTCTGCCTAGCCAAATTTGGTAGGAACCTGTTAGTGCAGCCTTGGATACTCGTTCTAAAATAGAACTTACTGCAGATCTCGACAGGACAGGACAGGTCTTTCAAAAGGTTATAGAGAGATTTAGCTGGTATACCTCTCGCTCCTACTTCTACCGCGTATAAATTAACCACATAGCCATTTTTGTTTAGTTCGGTTGTTAGATCGTAATATTTATTTAATTTTATTGTATGGTCTTTAGGAATATTAGTTTCCCACGGAACAGTAAGTTCTACTAATATTATGTGTTTAATTTGTCTAGAGAAGAGGAATATATCCCGGTCTGGATGACGAAACACCAACATCCTCTGGGATTTTATAGTGCTTATCATACGTATCCATCAAAATAGTCCAGTCAGGTGCAGTACCTAGGATTGAGAAAGGCTTGCTTTTAGATTTGGTAGTTGAGCCATCCTTTATAAAGTTTCTATTATATAAAGTTCTAATCAAACAAGAAATTCTAACTAAAATTTGTACCTGTGGACAGTCCATAGGTACATACATTTCGATGTCCACAGGTACAAATCTGACAGTATAACCTTAAAATATGTTACCACCATGATAGCTACGAGTTGACATTATTATACCCCTTAAAATGGATGTTTAACGATGTACACTACAGTCTGACCAAAAATAGCTATCTATATTCTGCATATATTGACAAAAATATAGGACGAGAAAGAGATAAATATTTACTTTTTTGAGTGAAAACGTTTAACAGTCTGTCACCGGTTACTCAACAAAAAACACAAGATGAGAGCAAGTCAGTGTTGCCACATATCAAAAATACTTTACGGATGCGTTCAATTCGTTCATTTTATGTGTTTATTTTATAAGATATCAGTGGTGTCCACAGGTAAAACCGTGCATAGGTACAACACTTTCCCCTACATATTTTTTTTTTTTTTTTGACAAAACTTTTGTACCCAAAGAGCTTTCAGTAAATATCTAAGGTCCAACCACTATCCAGAGTAAATAACTTAATTGGAAAACTTTCAAATGTGTCTTAGTTTTAATGTTAATAACAAAATGGTAAAGTGCCTATCTAAAGATAGTTTACTTTTCATAACATTAAGTGAGGTAAGGCTCAAATCAAATTTCGAGAAGTTGAAAGGTCTTAATAATGACCAATGGAGTGACCAATAAAACTTGAGATCTGGTAGGCACTTGACAGCGCACTGAATTGGCCCAACCCGTCGAGGTTACCGGTTTTGAGTTTGACTTAAAGTTGAAAGCTATTCCAATAAAACAATAATGTAACATTTTGTTGATTACGTATAAAATTTCCCTTAAAATGATGTTGATAAAATTACGGTTGATACTGATATTTAACCACAACTTCAGAATACAAATATCACTGAGACAAATTGCATGAAATTGGTATTGGTTTATCGGTAAAAGAGTAAAGCAAAGTTCTGTGCACTATTGGCAAAAGGCTTTACGGCTTGATACGGACAAAATAAAATAGAACTCGGACAACTGAAATAGGGTAGTGGACATTTTAGGTAGATATTGCTTATGTTACAATTTTTTCGTTGAAACTCTACCATGTTTTCATATTTGATTACATTAGAAATGGTTTCCTATCTGATGTAATAAATTTAAAACTAAAAAACCAATTAATTGACTTATTGATTGATCATAAAATATATGTTAATTAGGTCTGAAATGAGTAGAATTAAGTGAGCATATAGGAATGTTATACTGCATCAGCAGTCTATGAGATTATTCCTCCATATTATGTTATGTATAAATTTAAAATTTCTTTTAGTTCTACGAAATCTTCTGGTGTATTATGATGGTGATCATTTTTTAACATTTTTAAAATAATGATACTTGATTATGTAATAGGGGTAAAATTAATTATTTGATAAAACATTGTATTTAAAGGAACAACATAAACGTGAACGTGTTGAACTGTTGATATCTGATCACCGATCATTGAAACAAAATATTATTATAGTGAAGACAGGATCAATAAATATTGGTTATAAACAATCAAAAGCCAATGCATGATACGTTACTGCTACAGTTCACAGAATAAACAAAGCGAGTGGTTCGCCTACATGCCTTGCCATTGTTCTTGATTACCTATTGTATCGGCTTTCCTTTCAGCAATTATAGGTATACAATTTTGTATTGTGTATTGTAATATATTTACATATTCCCTCGAATTCATATTTAGAGGGGTTAAGTTATCATATTAAACTGACTGCGAAGATGTCTTCCTGCATAAGAAGGCAGCCGGGTATGTCAGGACGACGATCTATACAAATAAATAAAATGGGAGTGTCTGTAATATTAAAATAACTGCTTTTTACTAAATGCATATGTATGTTTACACGATACATTTACCAAAATATTTTTTTAATAATTTTTGTCTGTGTGTCGGTACGGTAATATTTCAGAGATTTCAAGAAAAATGTTAAATTAAATGTATGGCCTATAAAGTTATAAGACAGGTAACTTGAACCAGAAATGACTCACGTTCCTAGTCATTACCAGAATACAGACCTTGAACTACCAAACCATAAAGTAGTTTTTTTACTTTTTTAATGTATCAAAATATCCAAGCTATTCCATTGTTTTTTTGATTCAGTTTTATTATAGGATTTAATAAATAATTTTGTAATTCATTTAGCAAAATGTGAGAGAGAGTGAGTATTATCAATTAATAAAGATAAACAGACATGTTTGAAGCATGTACTATTTTACCAAATTTTTATATTAAACCTGTCACTTCTGGTGGGCTATAACTTTTAAACTTCTACTTTCGGCCAAACCTTCTAGTGTAATGATAATATAACAATAGCATAGTAGTCTATAAGGTTTATATCGGGATAAAGAATGGCCTATGTCCTTCCTGACTTGTTCAAATACTTAGTTCTATTTGCATGAAAATGCTGACACTTCAATAATCTTCTTTAAACAGGCCTTATAAGAGTACACTTTCAAATGTCATCGTGTCAGTACGACAAAAATGATTAATACCCAGTCATGAAAAATTGGTCACAAGCAAAACAGAGATGAGATGAATGTGGTGATCTAAGTAAATGTCTCAAACATTATACCTTTTAGGAAGGTTAATATTAGAAACATAAAACAACATAAATAAAAGAAACTGTGGCAATATGAAACTCATTCTAAATACACTGACAAAGGAGTTATTTACTAAGCACCAGTCCATTTAGCATCCAGCCAATGTAATATAAACTTACAAAGTTTGCTGTGGACCACTGCAAAGTTCTCTTAAACAACATCCCACAGTCCTGCATTGCAGTATACTACATACCAGGTTTGTATTCTAGAACGTGCTTCATAGCTGAATGATAAATTTCACGAATAAAACGAAATAAGAATAAGATAATTTGGTAATTATTATGGACACATTAATAGTGTAGGTATACCTTTGAAAATGACCGCTCATATACATAAATGTTTTGATGATATTTGATAACATAGGCATAGGTAATGAATCTATGCTAATAATAAAGCTGAAGAGTTTGTTTATTTGAACGCGCTAATCTCAGGAACCGCTGGTCCGATTTGAAAAATTATTTCAGTGTTGGATAGTCCATTTATCGGAAATAGCTATAGGCTATATATCATCACGCTACTACTAATAGGAGCGGAGTATCAATGAAGAATATTTCAAAAACGGGGTAAAATTTTCACGCTACGGGCAATATAAGACGCAAACGAGGTTGCGTGGGTCAGCTAGTGGCTAATAAAATATTTGGATAAAGTTCATTGATCCCACGATTTAAGTCAAGAAAATAGGTGCAGAAGTCATGTGCAAACTTAAAAAAACTTCAAATTAGATAGACCCATTTGTGGTGCACACACTCGTAATTATGTCTTAAAAGTGACCCATATGTGATACAAGCTTTAGCTGTTTCATATTCAGACATTCTTCAGTAACGCTTTTAAAAAAGACAAATTTTAAATAAGGTTTTCGTATTGTATGACCTTTTTCGTTTTTGTTATATAACAAATAAAATCATCGCGATGTGAACAAAGATACATATGCAAAAACTCATTGATACTCGTAGATGAAGTATAATCAAATAAAGAGTATATTTAGTAATTCTTTATTCACATACTAGATTAACGAATTTTTGGCTTGTTAAAATTTAATAACTTTCTAGGTTCTGTTCTGAATCAACGAAAATGAATAAACTATAAACCTACTTTATTCGAAGTAAGAAAAACACAAAATGAATTCCTTCCGTGAGAATTTGAATTCCAAATATTCTATCTCAGCGTATTACATTTAAATACTATTTTAATCAAAATGACAAAATTACATATTCATTTCTTATTTACCTTTTCAACTATGAAACATCTAAAGATTCTTTCTTATTTTTTTTATTTTTTTTTTTTAAAAGACAACTCCCACATTAGGAATAAACATCCTGTGTCGTGGGGGACTTTACAAACATACATGAAACGGACACAAAGAACATGCAGACTCGGGACAACAATTCGTGGATCACACAAAGTGTTGTAGGTACCGCGTGGGATTTGAATCCACGACACTTGGCGCAGTAGCAAGCGGCATGGCGACCGCTGACACCACTCGGCCAACCATGCAGTCGATTTAATACTTGCACACTGATTAAAAAGTAACAGCTGTAAAAATTATAAGTTTGTAGACCCCACGGTTATGGCTATGCGTTAATGAATCCATCAGTTAGATTAAGTGATATATATGTTACAATTTACAAACAAGCTTCTTTAAAAAAATGGTAAAAGTGGCAAACGAATAGACGAGATACCTAATGGTAAGCGAATACTACCATAAACATCTGAACTTCCAAACACACAAAGATATTGCCGTTCTAAAAATTATTCCACTGAAGTCAGGGACGGTGTGGTCCTAGTAACCTCACTCATTCGTGAGAAACTGAAGAACGAATTGCCTATTGCCAGTTTTCTGTGAGCCCGTGGTATCATTCCGAGTGAGACACCCATTCGGCCCGAAGCATGGGTTTCTAATGGTAAAATTAATAGTATAAACAGTAGTAATAAACTTTGAGTACCAAATATTACAATTCTAATAAATTTTGTTAACCAAATATTACGATTCATGGAAAAATAGTAATCTGAAACTAGATATAAAAGGTTGTTCGTATATAGGCGTAACTATATAATATAGCAATAGATTCTTGAACATAAAACCTTCTCAATATGTAATCCTAGATCCCCAGTAAATATGTAATCCCAGTCTAACGAGCCCAATGAATCGCAAAATATTGGATTGATGTTATTTTTCCTCCCTACGGGCACTGATTTGTGTAACAGAATCCGACTGTTTGTTGATCGATGTTGAGGTTATCTCCGATATTCATTTTGATACTGTAACAGGATCTGTTATTATTATTTCGTGGAATAGGTATAATATTTAAATACAAACTTTTTTGCAGAAGCAATAAAGGTTATTTTATTTCATTCGGGAATTGATGTATTTTTATCTAACTGTAACTTTAGAGTGGGGAGATTATTATTATTATACTTAGGCAATGATATTTTCTAATTTATTTACATTTACAACCAGTATTCATGATAGAAATCATATTTGTAGAATTGTTTTCAATACAATTTTGTTTGCTTCTCAATTTATAAGCCTTCATGCCTCAAATTAATCGATAATAAGATACAACTAGGGCACGCTAACAAGCTCTAACAACAATGATTGTCAATCATAAGTTGAATGAAGCCTTTGTGTCCTTGTTTGTAGAAAAATTAACAATACATTTTATAACCTCTCTGACATTTGTGATAGATAATACGATGAACGTTTTGGGACACATTATGAGTAAAAGCGAATAATTACTTAACAATTCACTACCTGTACCTGTTACGGCTCTTTATATATATATTTTTCAATTGTAATAGTCTGTCAGTTGATAAGATCTGGTTGATCAGTTGTTACGTAAATTGTCATGCGACTGAAGTATGTGACTGCAAATGTCGAGTGATCAGCTCTAGTAATTTCAGAGCATTTTTAAATAGTTCGCTCTTTATTACTAAGGAGAAGATAAAATAAATACATGTAAAGTATAAATCAAATATGTATCAGTTTTTTCGCAAAAAAAGGGGTTCAGTTATTTTATACAAGTAAGAATGGTAAACAGGTATTTAACTTGAATCACCATTATTTCAGGTAGCAGGAAGTAAGGCAAACCTTTATGTTTAACAACGTCATTAGTCGAAGTTCCCAACAATATAATGGTTTATCTGTAATAACATTGTTAAGAAATTGTTCGCGTTGTTTTGTTCTCACACAATAAAGAGAGGATTTCTCTTCTTGTCTATATTGTGTCATGTTATTAGATAAGTTATTCAATACTAAAGGAATCTCAATACTTGCCAATATTGGGTTACATATTGAAATACATTTCCAAGAATGATTGAAGTTTATAGAAGCTATGTGCTCTTATAAAGTTAGATTTTCCCACTTGCTAAATTTAATGCCAATTGCTCTCTTTGGGTATTTACAAATAGTTTGACATTTCGAAATTCCAATTCAAAATTCGATTGATTATTAATTTTCCGTGCTTCAGGCACTAGAAACACAGGCCACCTACGCTCACAGATACAGTGACTTCACTTAAGCTGATCAGCATAATTGAATGACTACTATTGATTGAAGTTTTGATGAATGATGACGTGTGCTTAATATACTACTCGAAGTTTGGCTTATTTAAGCACATTTATACGAGTAATTTGCAACCTAGACAATTTGGCGGCGTTTAATGTACGTACTATACAGCGGTTTATGTATGCGATTGCCGATCAAGAGGTTTCGAGTTCAAATCCCGGGTCGGGCCAAAAGTGTTATTGGGTTTTTCTGATTATAGAAACACTTAATAAAAGCACGGATTTTGGAAGTTGGGGTCTGAACCCCCGTGTCTCGGAGAGCACTTAATGCTGTTGGTCCTGCGCCTGCTCTCTCGCTGGTCGTGTCGATTAACCGTCCCATCGGATTCTGAGGGAGACGGAACAGAGCATGCACCTTTGTTTGCGCACACACTTTTACACTATAATATCTCCTGCGTAGTTGGCTGGTCTCCGTCGAGACAGGCCGCCGTGTCCGTTAACGGCTAAGAAAACATAATTATTATACTCTGCAATATAATTCAATATAAAAATACATAACAACAAGATGCAACATAAAAAATGTACCTTAAAATTCCCACAATTAAGGTTAAAATGCCAACAAAATATCCTACTACTATTATAAAGGCGAAAGTTTGTAAGTATGGATGTATGTATGTATGGATGTTTGTTACTCTTTCACGTAAAAACTACTGAATGGATTTGAATGAAACTTTACCACAATATAGCTTATACATCAGAATAACACATAGGCTACTATTTATAAAGATATAGCTTCGCCTCGCGGCGTTGCCCGCAGTTATCATCGTACCGCGGGTAGCACCGCGGGGTTCAGCTAGTATGTATATACATATGTAGTTTTGTACTTTTCACCCCGGGACGTACCTCAGTCTTGAGGTATGGCAGGGGGGGGGCTCCAGAAGCCACCGATGCGTTCCTGAGCTTTACGACTCCCGAGGTAGACCACCGCGGAATTTAGTAGGTAGACCTCTGGGAGTCACACACGTCTTTCGTCTCCCCACGAAGGGAATGGTGCGAAAAGCATTCCTTGCGTAAAAATAAGTATTTAGTTTTAGTTGTTTCATCATTTCAACTGGTTGATAATTTACATTTACAGTAATATATTTTACGTTTATATACCACATCTTTATGTAGTAGTAGTAGAACTGTTAAGATTATTATTTTATATGGTTCAAGTCGCCAACGTACCGTGTAATATGATTCGGTCCCAAGGAAACCATTGTTATATCATTTTATTTTCTTATCAAGATATTGTTTCTATTCCATATTTAATACTTACTAGGATGAGTTTCGATCTACGCTACACGAAGCTAGATAAAGCGTATACCCTCAAATGTAGACCTATTATTTTGTATGACGATTTTGTTTATTCAGACAAAATAGAAACTGTTTTCATCAAGTATTTTGTCTTTATATATTATATAGTAAGTACATAAATCTTCGTTAAACGATGGACTAACATGATCTTAGGCGTCATAATGATGTTTTGGGACGAAGAGAGGTTGAAGTAACGTTGTTTAGGTTGGGGCCGATAATTGGACGCGATAGGCACCTCATCTATCATGTTTGGTCTGGGTATGTAGGGGACTCAAGTTCGTTACATGTGTTGGTTTAAACGCAAGAACCGCAGAATGAACTACAGCTCAAGTGTAACGTTCATTACCGGAAATGTTACGTTTTACGATGTAAGCTTTTTACTTTACTGCAAATAGGATATTATTTTTATTTGACCAAGAGTAAACAAACGCCTGATTATAATTTTGACCTTTACTTATGTACATTTATATATTCCTTTATTACCGCATGACTTATTATTGCAATTTAAATATAAATATGGTCTATTAAGAAACGTCTTGAGGGAACGCTGCATTAAGAATATTTGATGTTACATATTATGTAGTATCGAATTAAGCTTTTCATAGAGGAAAAATTATATATTGAAGAGAAATGAATACACGTCAGATTGTAATTGCGTCACTGTGTGTAATGAACTGTACGCAGCCCGAGCCAATGAGATTGAGTATGCTTCGGATGAGCTCGGACGATGCGTGAGACAACAATATTCCAACGATAAATTGATAGCTCAAAATCATAGAGTGGAAACGATTCCCTAAACTGAATTATAATTACATGTATTCTTCATTCGCCATGTATTACCACGTATTATCACATTGTGGTTGCAAATAATAAAAGAAAATCTATTTTTGGAGCGATTTTTCAAACATGTCAAAATTCTAAGCAGTTTGATAAATATTTTTTTGTTTTTTAAACGTAAACAAAACTTTAAAATATTTTCGTGTTAACAGATAGAATTATAATGAGCGTGCTCCGCAGTAGGTGAAGCCTGACGCCATAACCACTGTGTTTCTCGATTAATACCTTTTAAAATTACAGCAAAGATGATAAAAACATGTGTAAGAGGTGCAATATGAATCTCCAAAACGGTGGACGGTACGGACTCTCAGTTTTCAATTCCAGTTGAGTGGGTATTCTATACTTTAAAATGCACTTTTATTAATTAAAGATTCACTAATACCTTAATAAGAAAGACTTTAATAAGCATAAAAAAACATTTATAGATCTAAATTAAAGTAATATTTAAAACGCTTTTTCGAACATACCATCCAAACAACTACTTTAAGAAATAAGTTAAAGACCACGAACACCATTAGGAATATCAGTCCATAGAAAATTTGAATTTATCGAAACTGTAATTCAGTGTAAAGATTTAAGATGTGTAGGTTTTCAGTATGAAAACCACAGTAGGTATGACCGTACTCAAATGAGCTAGTGTATAAATAGACTTGAATCTTGTAAGTGACTTATCAAACAGAGCAAACTCGGTTTTGCTATAGACGTTCATTATCGGATTCAATGAACTAAGATTTGAAGACATATTGCTGTCATCAGAGAAGTTTTTAGATAATTTAAGTAATTTTTAGGATTAACTTCGTTGGGAACGGTTACTTTTTGCATTTTAAGTGTTATAGTTTTAGGGTACCGTAGTCGCAGAACAATCTCCGTTTTCTAGAAGCGCAAGCCTGAGAGTGACAGACGAGGCCATCTGTCACCCTAGCAGAAGCAGGCCTGGGTGGCGGCGCAGACGCTACGGAGCGTGCGCGCCCTGCGGGTCAGTAGCGGGAACATTAGGGTTCCCACTCAGGAGGGGGCCATCTACAAAGCGTAGGTGGCTAGAGGTACTCGTACGTCGGGGTTCCAGGGTTTTTTCTTTCTAGGGTGCACCTGGTTCCCCGGCATCTGGTACCCGAGACGGCGTGCGGTTTTAGTCGGTTCGAGTCCGACATGCCACCAGCAGGTGGTATCCAAGGGTTTTTGCGGAAAAAAAAAAAAAGAAGGGTAAAGTAGTCGACCTATTGGTATATTGCATGTTTAGGGATAAAAAATCATATACATAACAGCACTTACTTTTGGTTCCGCCTGCGTGCATTTCGATGACCAAAGTTATCGTGGTAAAGAGTAGCCTATATCCATGCACAGGCACTTAAGTGTCTCCTTACCAAAATTCGTTAAAATCGGTGCAGTGGTTTGGCCGTGAAAGTGTGATTGACAGACAGACAGAGTTACTTTCGAATTTATAACATTAGTATACATAGTATGAATTTAAAGTCAACGTTGATTTCCTTGTTGATTTATAATATCATATTATTTTGAACAAAAAATTTATAAATTAATAAAATATGAAAATACTTTTAAAAACCGTAATTTGTAACCCACAGGGAGGGATGAGGGAGGGGTTGGGGTATGGGCCTATGGTATTCTCAATCACTCACTTTTTTTTGCGAGGCCGTGGTATCACTCCGGTCGAGCCGGCCCATGCACGCTAAACCGTGGCTCCCCCACGGTAAATCTCAGATTTCGGTATATATTTGTATTGGGTTTTGCCAAGTTCTCTTAAATTTAATAAAATGGTACACCAGGGTAAGGTTTAATTCCTTGTTTACTATCAATTTTTGAAAACATTTACATTTCAAATTAATTTACTTTTCTCAAAGAACTTAATTGAACATTAATTTAATTTTATTCTTAACCACATTCAGTGTGCCGTAATATTTAACTACTCACATTAAAAAGTCGTAGTCAGTGGTGCAAAGTCGTCCAAATACCTACTCTTATTAACAAGAACATTCTAGAGAATTTCCCTACATAGTTTTCCACTTAACGGTTTTACCAATCGTAAGGTCGTAAGGCTTTAAAGTTTCTGCTGAAAATCTTATACAACACACATTCAGTATATTCCACCAACATTGTAATAAAATAAACGACAACGATTATAATTTTGTGCCCAAACATCATAAATGATTCCTTATTTTTTCCTTATGCCCAACGGCCACCACTAAAACTTCAATTACTAATGCTCGTCGGGACTTTTTCTATACCAACAACCACAACCGGAAGCGGTTGGAAAAAAAACCATATTCTCAATGGCCACCACTAAAACTGCCACCATTTGTGGTCAAAATATCACCAGACGTGGCAGTTTCAGTGGTGGCCGTTTGGTTTATGCCTCATTGCCTTTTCCTTTTTTTTTATTGAATAGACTGCAAACGAGCAGTCGCATCGCCTGATGGTAATCGATTACCGCCGCCCATGGTCACCCGCAACACCAGAGGCATCACAAGTGCGATGCCGGCCTTTGGGGAAGGGGTGGGGGGGATGGGGGGACGGATTGGGGTATGGGCCTCCGTATACTTACTCGTGCAATGTGTTGAACGAATTACAACCAGCGCAAAGTAAAGTTTTCGACTTCAAAATAAATGTATGGAATGTACGTTCTACAATTATATATTTATATGACATGCAAAATTACAAATATCGATTCAAAATAACAAGAATGAATTCACAGCTAACGGAAATGATTTTTAATAATTATAAATATCAAAGTAATATAATTAAAATGACTGTTATTAGTAATTAGTATCCATATTACATATGAAATATATAGAAAAATAATCTATAAAATTAGGTGTATTCTGACACGCTTCGCTGTGGCATATTATGGTTGCATCGGTGATAAAAATGAGTAATAACACTGATATAAACATATATAAATAAAACATTCGGTTTACTGTAAACGTAAAGTAAACTGCGTTTGACGTTGAATTGCCCTTCTTGACTTTTCAAAGCGTACTACAAGTCAATCTAACATTTTTATATTAAAAAGCTAACATAAAAGGTTGTGTAAGTAACTCTTTATATCATCAGCTATTAATTAAAAATATTTTAAATAAACACGTATATATTTACATTCATATGCATTTCTTGAAAAACTGTTAATTTGAAATTACAAACAGACACTTCAATGTAATTTATTTGTGTAATGTATAGATATGTTTATAAACACTAAAATTTAATTATAAACAAGAAGCATCTAAACGATACACATCGTAAGCAGTGCATCGCTTTCAAGCCAATATAAGAGCAAATTTCATTTTAATGACCCTGCCGGCCGCCGATATCATCTTCGCTCGATTTGCTTCAGGGCTGCGACTAATGAACACGCGATACGACTTCTATTAAGCACTTCGTTTTACTTGTGCTGATAGAGCTATTGAACGAATTCCTGTGAACTTTATGTTTTCTCTAAGAACTTCCATTTTGAACTGAAAGTAAGTTAAAATACGCTTATCAATGACGTACTTTCCT
Source organism: Spilarctia lutea (assembly GCA_916048165.1). NCBI lineage: Eukaryota > Metazoa > Arthropoda > Insecta > Lepidoptera > Erebidae > Spilarctia > Spilarctia lutea. The sequence goes on from OU696481.1 coordinate 14,485,614, forward strand.
GAAGAAGTACGTAAGTTGCGGTAAGATCATTGAACTTCAATTAGAGAACAGAAAATGACCGAATAGGGCACGTGGATGTGGAGTGGGTGTAAGAAAAGATTGAATCTGTCGTGGAAAGTTATGATCTTACTTTGTTCATTCGGATAATTGTCAATAATATTCTATTTGATAGAAAATAAGCTGTTAACTCATATTATCATGACGTGATAACATATTTATCAGTAGTATTATTTATTTCTTTGTTTCACATAAGACAGATTGTGTGCTGCAATTTCACCTGGTTTGGTGACCACCGATTTTCAAGTACCCGATAACTATCATCCATAACATTTCTTCATCACAACTTTTGAAACTGGTTAACGCCTTTACGTTAAAAAAAACTTCAATTTATATTGTTACAGCTAAAATTATAAAAGACTAGCTGACCCGTGCCCACTTCGTTGGGCATAATGTTAATAATTCTTTAGTGTGTTATGTTTTAATTTCTTACTGCCAAAAAGAGGGTTATACGTAGGTATAGTTTGTATTTGCATGCTAATACAAAATTCGAAAGTAACTCTGTCGGAAAGATAAAACATTTTCTACGGGATTTGCGATAAACGAATTCCATGAGGACCAAGTTGCGGGAAAAGTACGTTCGGTTATGGTAATTTTAATTGTTCAAAACTTCTCTGTAAACTATATTGGACGTAATGTTATCATTTGGTAGCAAAATATATTGTCTATCAGGAGTTCCAACCCGAGATAAGCCAACATATAACTGCCCATGGGCAAAACACGGCTTTCGCAGGTCAATGCCTACCAGAGAGAATGTTTGACCTTGGGACTTGTTAATAGTGAGGGCAAAAGAGATCTTCACTGGAAACTGTAGCCTTTTAAACGGTATGGGTAAATCAGTGGGAATCATGGGTATCCGCGGAATATAAGCCAGTTGTCCCACTGCTGGCCCTGTGAGAATGGTCGCCACGATTATATTGTCCCGTAAATCTTTTGTAAGCAGCCTTGTCCCATTACACATGTCGGGGGGGCTCAAGTTTCTTAATAGCATGATAGGAATGCCAACTTTTAACACAAGGTCGTGAGGAGGTAAGCCAGAAGGGTTCAAAGAATTTAAAAATTCTTGGGGATAGTGCACTGTATCCTCAATATTACACACCGTATCAATAGACTTATTTCCTTCACGAATTTCTTTCGCACCGAACGATGTCATTTGAAATAGTGTGTTATATTTCCGTATATTGTTTAAAAAATGCGTAGAGTGTGGATGAGCATTTGTCAAGAGACTTTTTACAGGCTCTGGTGGCTCTACAATGGCAGGAAGAATCACTTTACCTGCAGCACAACACATACCATTCGGTTCATCGCTCCATTTTTTTGCAAAACACTTAGGACAGGTTTTACTCATTGCTCCAATTGTTACTGCGCTCTGCTTAGCGTAATCGATGGATCATAATTGAAAGCTGATCTATTACTGTGTGGTGCACTTCGACTGCGTATTTTAGATGTTCGTTGTCTTTGTGCCGCAGCAGTGAGTCTTTGCGAACGTTCAGTGCTAGATTCCCTAGCACGAATTTCCGCCATATTTTGTCTATTGTTAGCAAGTCACTGAGATCTTTCGGCGCTGGTCTCCCTAGCACGACTTTCGGAAGTAATTGCTCGTTGGCTGGCAAGCCGCTGAGAACGCTCAATACTGGATTCCCTATCACGTGTTTCTGACATATACTGTCTATAGTAAGCCAGTCGCTGAGACCTTTCGGTGCTAGACTCTCTAGCACGCGCTCGCGATCTGTGTTCTGTCTCATTCGCAAGGCGCTGTTCATTCTCAGAGGATGTCTCTCTAAGTCTACGTACTGTAGCCGCTCGTGTTTGGGATGTATGTCTAGACAATTGAGATTTTCTTTTAGGCATATTGACAGTTATGTTTTTAAAAAACATTTGAAAAATGGAACAGTTGTTCTAAATAGATTTTTTTATGGAAATAAAGCAAATAAGCAAGATGAACATAACCTAAATGCAAAAAACTAAATACCTATAGCCTAAATTAATATCTACATAAAACAAACTAAATACCTATAGCCTAAATTAATATCTACATGAAGCAAACTAAATAGCTAGGTATAACTTAAATAAATATCTACATGAAACAAACTAAATACCTATAGCCTAAATTAATATCTACATGAAGCAAACTAAATAGCTAGGTATAACTTAAATAAATATCTACATGAAACAAACTAAATACCTATAGCCTAAATTAATATCTACATGAAGCAAACTAAATAGCTAGGTATAACTTAAATAAATATCTACATGAAACAAATTAAATACCTATAACCTAAATTATATGAAAACTATTAACAGTTTTGAAAATGTTTTTTTTTTAAATGTACAGAAAATAATGACTTTTAATTTTTAATGAAAGAATAAAATGGAAAGTAGTTCTGATAAGAACCTTTTATTTAAACAATGTCGAAAGTGTACTAATTACGTTTCGAAAAATTCAATTTCGGCGACGTACGCTGCGTAAGAAGCCGACCACGCGCCTGAGCCGCGCGGGTACCTACCACTCAGATATAAAAGGCCACGCCTCCTTCTCCCGAAGCTAGCACGAACGCGAACCGAATTAAGCCCGAAGCCATCGCGCGCCGTCCGCTGCTTTGGCCTTTCGTTGAAATTTCTCCGATTCACTTTGCAAAACCGACTACCACGTAAAACCCTTATTATTTTTCGGTTTTTTATATAGCCTATGACACTCAGCAATAATGTGCCTTTCTATGGGTGCAAGAATTTTTAAAATCGGTTTAGTAGATCCCGAGATTACCCCCTACAATTTAACAAACACACAAACTTTACTTCTTTATAATATTATAGTATAGTATAGAAAAACGATGTAGTGCAAGTATTCCTTATTACAACAAAAGTAACTACCTCCAGATATAAAAATCAGGTCTGAAATTCCTATATTGAAAAGCAGTCTTAATTTTATGGAGAAAAATACTCGCCTTCAAGTCACGTGAAACGTCGATCAATTTTCTTATGATTTTCATATAAACAAAGTGAGCGCTCCAAATTATGATCCTATTTAAATTTCCCAACAATCTTTGTGACAGCTCACATTTATATTCTAGATGCTTCATTCCACATACATTTTGGAAATTCGTGTAAGTCAACCGTGTTATCTGAGTATCGCATGACTTTCTATCACGGCTTTACGACAAGTGGATTGGATGTATCCTTAGTAATAGCCAATTAGTTTTATGACGCGTCGCTTATGGCAACCCTAACACCGTGAGGTTTCGCTTCGTCGCCACATTCAATAGCTTTTGTTGGAACACTTACCTTTTGTTGTTGCGTCAGAATCATGACAGAAGGCCCCCAGTTGAGATTGTACTGATTTACGAGAGAACCGTTGAAATTGGGCTTTTATTTTACGCAGCACTGAATAACGGCGAAGTGTTTATCTAAAATATTAACATTGTTTTATGGTGGTTGTTGTTCTTGTAAGGGTTAAAGGTTCTATGTTTAGGTACGACTGACAAGATTAAGATTGAGTTCTATACTTTATTAAGTAGGTACTTGTTTTTGCTCGTGATTCCGCCCATGTGTGTCAGTTATTACGGTAAAGAGTGAACTATGTTCTTCTGCAAGAATTAAAGTATTCCCATGTGAAATTGCATTAAAATTGGTTCAGTGGTGTAGCCGAGAAAGCATTACAGACAGACAGGTAGAGTTACTTTCCCCCCCTTTTCAGTGAGTGAATAGATGAACCATTTGTTATTAAATTCTGCGTCCACTTGTATCCGTAACAGTATCTGGATGATACGTTGAAATAAAAACACATTGAGATAATAAATAGGTTTTTTTAGTAGTAACGCCAATTTTTCTTGGAAAATGTAATATTGTGGAGGTTTTTGGATATATGCATTGATATAACACTTACGAATCGTATTTTGTAACGTTTGTTTGTTAGTAGGCCAAAGTGCATTCAAATTACAATTTTAATTGAGATACTATGTGTGAGGTAAATTTATAGTCCTTATTCAAATATTTAAATCGATAACTTTACCGTGTGATATAAAGTAAGACCAAATCATATATTCCAAACTCTTGTAAACGCACTTGAACCATTACTCTCACTGGTTGAAACCAAAATGTGGCACCAATCGCTCACTTCTGTGTTATGTATTTAAGGGCCTGTCAAAGTGACTCTGCTCAGCCTAATAAAAAACATGAGTAGAATCCAAGAGTAGGTTACCACATCATGGGGTTTTCTTAGAACACCAGTAACATAAATGTAGTAAAGCATGTTTGACTTTTATTACCTGAACTGTTTTAGCTTGAAATATTGGCATTTCAATTGTAGAATAAAATTCGAATTCTGTCAAGCTCCAATATCTTCAAGGTTTGTTATATCGTACTAAAATATGGAGAGAAGTTTTCCTCTTTGTACATGGAAGAGGAGGTTTTGTAGGAGAGTACGTGAACTCAGTAATTAATGCGAAACAAGGAGAAATAAAACACATATTCACACCGAAATGTGTAACCGGCGGGCCGTATAATTAAAACATCACTTGGGTAGAATCGGCTGAAAGAGTTTCGGATACGTTTAAACACGACGTGTGCTGTGGTTTGTAACGTTTTTTGTTAAAATTTTCTGTTTGCAGCATATACTCGTCGACAAAGGGATATTTAAATGGTTTGACGAACGTTTTCCGACTCCGGTCTGCGAAAAATGTTTTGCAAGCATATACGTTACGATTTAAACGTCCTATTTCAGACTGCAATTTGGTTAAATATCATTCATAGTGAACATTATGCAGATTACGCAGAGCAGGATCGCAAAATTTTCCGTGTTATGATGCTTAGCTGATGCAGTGTGATGATGTTTATTCATTATAGACTAGCTGAACCCCGCGGTGCTACCCGCGGTACGATGATAACTGCGGGCAACGCCGCGAGGCGAAGCTATATCTTTATAAATAGTAGCCTATGTGTTATTCTGATGTATAAGCTATATTGTGGTAAAGTTTCATTCAAATCCATTCAGTAGTTTTTACGTGAAAGAGTAACAAACATCCATACATACATACATCCATACTTACAAACTTTCGCCTTTATAATAGTATAGTATAAGTAGGATATAGGTATTTAATCAACCATAATATACTAGAATTTCGATTTCTAGACTATTTTCTCAGGCTTTTGATAAAGTTTAGATAGGTATATATTTTGAAATATAATATTTTTAACTACCTTAACAATAATTACTATTCAAATGATATTATAATTTGACCTATTATCTTTTGTAGCGAGTAGGTAATATAAAAGACATAGTACGCAATTATTTTTAAATAAAAACAATGTAAGTAAACTTTTGAGAATTAAAAAACGCTGTAAGTGAAAGTAATTCTTCACCGCAATTACTTTTACATTACAATAGTGTGAAATAACATTTGATCTATATCATTTTCGTAAATAGTAAGTTTTTTAATTAATATTTTTTTTAATATTTTCGGACATTTAACACACAACGCCATCTAGTCCCAAACTAAGCAGAGCTTGAACTATGGGTACTAGACAACTGATATTAATACATACATATTATACATAGAAAACATCCAAACTCCGAAAGAAATATTTGCAGATCATACAAACATTTGGTCCAACCCGGGAATCGAACCCGAGACCTCAAGCACAGCAGTCGCATACGCTACCACTGCGCCACCGAGGCAGTTTAGTCGAGGTATTCTGTCACCAAAGCGAATTTTTTTCAAGTAATAATTATATATTACTTTACTAGTTTTTATCTTTACTGACTCTGCCCACGTATATATTGGTTATCACGGTAAAGAGTACCCTATGTCCTTCCTCAAGAGTTATAGTGTCTCCATGTGCAACTTCATTGAAATCGGTGTAATGGTTTGGCCGTGAAAGCGTTACAAATAGACACACAGATTTACTTTCGATTTTTATAGATCAAACTACTAAGAATACTGCTGATACAGTTGCATAAGTATAAAAATAACGTACGCGACTGCTGTGCATGAAGTCTCTGGTTCAATTCCCGGGTCGGACTAAATGTTTGTATGGGTGTTTTCTATGTATAATATGTATCTATTTGCAAAAGAAAGGATATATGTATTTATATTAGTTGTCTAGTACCCATATTACAAGCTATGCTTAGTTTGGGACTAGATGACTTTGTGTGTTAGCTGTCCGAAGTATTATGGTGTGCAATAAAAAGTACCTATTTTATTTATCTGTCTAAAATCGTGTCTTCTAAAAATAAACTTAAAATAGAGTCTTATATGGCACAAATTTATCTGTTCAGACATTTTTTGCTGACTGCTCAAAGGGTAGTGTGGCAGCACTGATAACGGTACGATTTTCTTTTTGGGGAAATCAAACTAATAGTTTTCCTCCAAGGCTCATAGAATGTAATAAATTTTATTTCAGCTTGACGTATGTGCTTTTTTCTATTAGTTGCACAGTTGCGGGCTTACTGACTGGAATTGATTTTCTTTATTTAGAGAGAGAAAATACGTATGTTAATGATACAAAATTTAAATGATCTGAATATTCGTGCACGCATTGCCTCGCCACGCCTAGAGTCCGTGTCTCGGCAAAAGTCGTTGTCAGTTGATGAGTTGCGCAGAATGGCAGGCAGGAACTTGATTCAAGTAGCCCAAAATAGAACTGAGTGGCGTGTAATCGAAGAAACCCATGTCCAACAGCATTCTTTTTCAGCAAGATAACGCGCCCGCTCACACAGCTGCTAGAGCTATGGACTATTTGACAACTTCAGGGGTACAAATGTTATCCCATGCTCCGTACGGCCCAGATATAGTTCCTAGTGATATTTTTTTATTTCTTACGACAAAAAAATGCTTCGTGAGTAAAAATTTAGCACTGCACACGAGGCCGTCGAAGAATTTCGCCTGTTATTTTTCGTACTCCCGCAAGACACATTTAAAGGTTTTGAAAGCTGGTTCACCGAAATACATAAGTGCATTAGAAATTGGTTGCATTGGAGGGGGATATTTTGAAAAGTTGTAAATAAATGTTATTATTATATAAGTTCAATAATCAATACAACTCTAAAATATAACATCTGCTATCATATATTCATCAGATTTAGTCATTGCCTTAATTTAATTTAAGTTTTACACAACTATAATTTTACTAGTACTGTCATATTCTATGTCATATCCTATAAATGTAGGGGAAGTGTATACTTCCGGGATGTATGAATGTTTGTTGTGGCGACCTCTCCACATACAGCGCAACAAGAAAAACACATTACAACGCCATCTACCGAAGATACGTCGAACACGGAGTTACGTACAATACGAAGAAACTACCAATCCTGAATCGCGCAGTAGAAGTTCTCGCGCCGATTATCATATTGCGAGTACGAGCTGGGTATTAGATAAATTAAAGTAGTCGATTAATTACCAAAAATAACACAATATTTATTAACAACACTTTTTACAATAAGAAATCACTAAATCACTTGTTAGTCGCACTAGAAGATCTCTTCGATGTTTATCCGCTGTATCGTGAAACAATACTGTCCCTACGGCCAACACGTTCCGCTTTTATATGGCCGTGGAAATTACTCGAAAGTACGAAAATATTCGTTCGATGTTTCTAGTCCAAATAGATTACTCTAGAGCCGCCCGTAGCGCCATCTAGCGTCGAGTAATCGTCATAATGCCCACAGTTGCGCGCTTTCCGACACTAGATGGCGTTGTCCTCAATAGTTCTCGATCGTTCTCGTAGAAACGAGCTCCATCTGGTTATGGCGCAACAATATATAAAACATCCTAACTTCAACTGCGAAACTACTGTACGGACAGTTTGATAAAACTTTACGGTACTATGCTCATACACCGTGGCCTCACAGAAAACCGTTGTGAAACAGTACCTGTGCGGCTTTGTGTCACCGAGTGAGTGAGGATACCGGAGGCCCATATTTCAACACCTTCCCCATCCCCCAAAGGCCGACAACGTACTTGTGACGCCTCTGGTGTTACGAGTAACATTAGGCGATACGACTGCCGTTTGCCCCATATTCCATAAAAAAAAATAGACGACATACGCTCGTGCGGAGCCGTGGGCCGTAAATATTATAAAATGGAATGCTGGTGTGGGTGTTTGATACTCTTTGGCAAAAAAACGGATAAACAGATCTGCATGAATTTTGCCACAGAGGCGATTATAGTCTGCAATTGTATATACACTACTTTTTATCCTGAAAATGTGGTGGTTCCGTGAGATGAGCAAGGTTATTAATAAATTGATCTCAAAATTAGTACGTCATAAAAAGAGTTTACTACCTTGGCCGTTAGGTTTAGACATTAGCATTAATTCGCCCGGGAATACAATTACTATTACTAGATCCATTAAAATTCATAAATTAACAGTTATCAACAAGATGTATGCAACATTTTATCTTTTGCGTTTTATATAAAAAACTGAATTAGCATTATAAGAAAGAAGGGATTTGAGTGAAAATGTGTGCGTTAAATTATTTTCAAACGTGATCATCATCCATGCAATACCCTGATAATAGGACAAACGGAGACAGGAGTACCCTTACACAAGAGGCAAGATTAGTCCCACATACAAAGTTTTAAATTAAACACTGCGGTGTGTAGAATAAAATAGTGCGTAATGTTTAGGGACTCACAGGAGCGACTCGTTGTTTTATCTTTGTGTTCATAATTATTTTAGAGACTTTATTCAGCGGTGTTTTCGCCAATTGATGTTGTTCTGATTTAAAACTAGGTTAAAACATATTAATTTTATTATGTTTATCTTTTTCATTTGCATAATAATAAATTAATAAAAGTTAATTATCACACTGTACTCAGATATGGTTTTAATTCCTGTAATTGAATTATGACCTGTCACTACTGCTGGGAATCTGAAAACTGTAAATCAATCACAGTCCTATTGTACATCTTGTTGCAGAATCTATTACTGAGATAACATTACCTGGGCTGTTCCAAAAATAGTAAAATGAAAAATAGTTGTAATGTAAAAAAATACAGCTTTTAAAAACATACGTCCCAACGCACTTATGCATACAAGGTGAACCAGCTTTCAAAACATTTGAAAACGTAGGAGGTCGAAATAGCCGACCTATTCTAATTAAGGTGGGGATAATTCTTCAACTGTAAGAATGTAGGCAACGATTTGCGAAGATCTTCCTTCGAAAACAACACACATGTACATGGACACACAGGGACAGCCTGTTAGTGTACGAGATGAAGCAATCTTCTAAAGCAAAAAATGAATTATCATTTTTATATGAGCAATGTTAGTACTTGACACTATCGATATTTTGCTATCGATGAGTTCGGCCATTAATTTATCTTATGAGTGACAAAAGAAAATAATAGCTTTTTCTATATCTGGCTCTTTAAAATTTAATACAATGATATTTTCTTATCAAATAGGCTAGAAAACATATGAATTTAAAGAAAGACTATAAAATACATTTGGTTCGGTGCAGTCTATTTATTATATGTATTATAATGTTTTGATTTTTAAATTTCACTAGTCCAAATCTCGACTCTTCTTGAGAGAAATGAGCTTAGCTGCATGTGAATAAGACGTACAAGGACTACCAGCCAACCTTTAGGGTGTGTGGAGATATAGGAAGGTAGGTGCATCGAGGTTATAATTGTCAAGAATAACGCTAAATTGACATAAGCTTAATGCATAAACACATATATATACATACACCAACATATACATAAATACATATACACAAACATGTACACAAATACATATGTACATATAGACATAAACACAAATACACAAATATCATTCTGCGGATGGAACGCAATTTAAAGATGTGAGTTGACTCTGTCATCTCAAGAAGGTAATCATGAACTCTTCAAATCACAATCATCTTTTATAAATGTGTACCGGTTTGTGGACATCCTGACTTCAAGTGGGAGCGATATGTTTATTTAAAAATGTAAGTAATATCTAATAAAGAAAATAATAATTATTAGTATTAGAATTTACGAGAATGTGAAGATTAAAATATTTAGGATACGCTACGCTCCATTACCCTAGATCATTTAGTAATACTTATAATATTAATTTTTAATAATAATAATTTATTTATTACTCTTTCACAAAGGTAAGTACAGATCAGGTAATACAATACAATGCGTGACAATTATTCGTTTGTGAGAGACTGGTGTCTATATTAAAAAAGCCTGTACTACAGATCACCAGGCTCCTACCTCTTATATATACCTAATATATAAATGCAAATTAGAATAAGAAGCAAAGTAACAATAAAATTGCATTTATATATTTCAACAATAAAATTACAGTGTGTGTGTGTGTGTGTGAGTGCGTGTGTGTAGAGTATGAGTGTGTGATATTTATAATTCATTTAGTGACGATATAACTGATCGAACTAGAGCCTTGTCACCAAATATGAAATCACTTAGAATGCCTAGAAGAGCAACAACGGACGCGGTGTGTGATGCGTGAGTTATAGAATGCACCACCTTTTGTACAAGTTTTCATAGATTCAAGCACCTATCCTGTTAGCCTTTTCTTACTTTGATGACAGTGAGATGAGGGGGATCACAGCGACACATGGTTGGTATCTGGTTGAGTGTCTTTACAATATTGCTATCTAACACTTTTCGCAGCATTTCTCCTGATACAATCGATTAAACATGTAAGATTCATACACAGCAAAATATTGTAAATATTACAAAACAGTAATAAAAGTTCCTATGGATTTTTAAAAGTTTTTAATAGAGTTGCGTTTAAGTTAGAAAAAACAATTATTTAGAGTCGATATTACATTCAGTATTAGCTAAGCTTCGCGGTGTTATCCTCGGCACAACAACAAAGCGTAACGCAGTGGTAATTACTCTTACTTTAATCAGCTACCTGCTAGTGACAGTCTTCTTAAAATCGGTCTGGGTCCAGGAATTATCCGGAACAAACAGACAGACCAACAGACGGACAAAACTTGTTAAAAATGATATTTTGGTACGTATTACTTACGTACTACTACGTGTTATACCGTGTACCTACATATGAATTTAGTAAAATGCGGTTAATTAATACAACAAACAGACATTTTAATTTTATTTATTTATACAGATTTCAAATACACTGAACTAAAATATCTCTAAACAATTTGCATTATTCAACTGCTCGTAGAACTTGATGAGAACATTCTAAAATGATGAGACCATAAATACGTATAGAAGGAATATTCTGTCAAGAAAATATAAGTGTTCATCATAATCTTTCGTTTATTGTAATATAATACGAACTTACGGGATAATCTTCATAATCAACTCCCCAATTATCGTTGAAATTAACTGGAACTGGAGTCGTCATCGCCACCTTCTCTGGTATCAGATTAGCAGGTACTGCAAATATATCATATAATACGCCGAGTCCCTGAGATTCTTCTGAATTATCTTGAATATCCAAGAATTCATTTTTATCTGTAGTAGGTAACGCATGTTCTTCGTTATGAGGAGGAATGGTATTGAGAGCTGATTGTATAGGTTTAGGAACGAATCCCCAATTCAATCCAGGATATAAATCTGGTTCCCACCCGAAGTATGATCCTGACGACCACCATCCGTTCCCAACATAGCCTGATGTGTGTTTATTTTTTTTGTTAGTAGTAGTTATTTTCTGTGGTTTTTCATGTATATCAGAGTAAAACTGATCATGAAACACATCATAAATCATGTCATTAACTTGTGTGGGTGGTTCTGTGATATGACTTATTAATGATGGGTACGTGTCTTTAGTGGGAGTTTCCAGCAGTGTTCCAAATATTCCAGGGAATATATGGGCAAATGAACTTTGGCCTATGTCGTCATTTGGTGCGGATGATTTCGTATTAGCACTTATTAATGATGGTTTCCTGTCTTCAGTGGTAGTTTTTATCAGCGGTGTTCCAAATATTCCAGGGGCGAAATGGGCAAATAAACTTTGGCCTATGTCGTCAGTTAGTGTAGATGGTATCGTAATAGAACTTATTATTGATGGTTTCGTGTCATCAGCTTCATTCCCGATCTCAGAAGAATGTGTGTCACTAAGATCGGGACCGCCGGTTTCTGTGAAGTATTTAGCGCCCCACATTACTGTGCCTACCATTAAAGCACCTATTATGAGGCTGTAAAAGAAAATAAATGTAAATTATTTGTTATCACTGGAGATTCATCATTTTTTTTATTGGCTGTTAAAGTATACACCAAGTCTTTTTTTTTATTATAGACATATTACTGATCTATCATGTTATAAGATATATTGGAGATGTTATTAATTAAAGTGTCATTTTACAAATAAATTATAAGGCGCCACATACAGTTAAGTTAGTTGTTTAGTTGTTATATTTGTAGCAAGGAGCAAGTTCGAATATTGATGTATAAAACACTACTTTCATTGTAAATATGTTTTTCAAGTATCTTACGGATCTGTAAATCAGCCTCTACCTAAGTGCGTAACATCATCCCCGTTCTCCCTGACTTCGACCACTGCGGTAAAAAGGTGCTAATGGCCAGCTTTAGAGTTTTCCGAGTCTCTCGGTACTGCCTATAAAGTTGGAACTCCCCATCATTTCCACTGTGGCGCCGCCAAGTGCCGGTGTAGGACCTCCGTATTAAATTACAGCCCACACGGAGATCTGCCAACTCCACGGACCACCAGTAAACCTCTTTAGGTAGAGGCCGTTTATCGCAGTTGCGAAGCATAGCCGTTTTACTAATCTACGTAATTGCGTCATAAAAGTGACCAGCATCCAGATTTTTTTTTCTGTGCTGAAATCCCCCGTATACCATCTCCTGGTGGCATGTCGGGCTCGAACCCACTAAAACCACACACCGTCTCGGATACTAGATGCCGGGGAACCAGGTGCACCCTAGAAAGGAAAACCCTGGAACCCCGACGTACCTCGGGCCACCTACAGTTTGTAGATGGCCCCCTACAGTGTGGAAATCTCGATGTTAACGCTACTATCCCCCAGGGCACGCACGCTCTGCAGCATCCGCGTCGCAACCCGGGCCTGCTTTTACTACCCAAGCTTGCGCTTGCGTTAAAAGCCATAATAAATAAAACAAAATACAAATAGGTGAGTGAGTTACATATCTTTTCTATTAATAACTTTAAAAATTAAAAAATATACTTACAATGCAAACATATTTTCTCATAAGCAATTTATATTCCGACTTTCGTTGACAGGACAGGGCTTCCAACAATATGAATTGCAATCCGAAGTCTTTCTTTCCAACTCTCACAATGGACATTGTTCCAGTAAAGTCATGTTCTCACCGGCTTGGTTTAGAGTTTTACAAATTTAATCAATTGTCACTTTATAGAAAAGGTTCGAGTACACTTATTTAAAAATATTACGTGTATTTTTCATACCCCTAAATGATAAATGCGACCAACTCCTTTATATTTTTGCAAAACGTTTGCCGGGTCGTGGTTATGCATCCATCTGCCAATGTGCATTTAAGGGGTGTTTTTTTAAGCTAGATAGAACTTTAAATTGTAAAAAGTAACACAAGAAATTAAATTTTGATGAAACTTTTTTTTTTATTTGTTTCAGTATACTCTGACAAATCATCATGAATAGACTCACGCTTGAACAACGCTACGAAACTATCCAAATTTACTTTGAAAATCAGTCGTCGATTCGCGCAACTTATAGACGACTTCGTCATTTGTATGGCGTAAATAATCGTCCATCTGAACAAGCCATTCGTCGAACTGTGGATAGATTTCGTACCACATACTCTCTAGAGGATGCAATAACACCAGCACGTCGAAGGAATGTGCGTACTGAAGACAATATCGCCGCTGTAAACGAAAGTGTGGAAGAAGATCCAAATTTATCGATTCGTCGTCGGTCGCAGGAATTGGGGCTCTGTCCGTCCACTACGTGGAAAATTTTGCGCAAAGATCTCGGCCTACACCCGTATAAGATCCAGCTGGTGCAGGAATTGAAGCCACGAGACCATTATATGCGTCGTTCTTTCGCCGATTGGGCTCTAGAGCAGTTGGCAACTGACCCGTTGTTTTATCGCAAAATTGTGTTCAGCGATGAGGCGCATTTTTGGCTTAACGGGTTTGTTAATAAACAAAATTGCCGCATATGGAGTGAGACCAATCCACAACAGACCCTACAGACTCCATTACATCCAGAAAAATGCACCGTATGGTGCGGTTTTCACGCTGGTGGCATCATCGGACCTTATTTCTTCAAAAATGAGGCCGGCGCTCGCGTTACGGTCAATGGAGATCGTTACCGCACCATGATCAATGATTTTTTGTTTGAAAATATGGATGACATTGATCCGGAGGAGATGTGGTTTCAACAGGATGGCGCTACGTGCCATACGGCGAACGCAACCATCGACTTATTGAAATCAAAATTTGGCGATAAGTTGATTTCGAGAAATGGACCTGTCAATTGGCCTCCAAGGTCGTGCGATTTGACACCTCTCGATTATTTCCTGTGGGGCTACGTGAAGTCACTGGTTTATGCTGATAAACCAGCAACAATTGACGCCTTGGAGGCCAGCATTGTTCGTGTTATTCGTGACATACGGCCAGCAGTGCTCGAAAAAGTGGCCCAAAATTGGACGTCCAGAATGCACTTCGTCAAGAACAGCCGCGGTGCTCATATGCCCGAAATCATTTTCAAATGTTAATGTCACGTATTGATCTTTCGAATAAAAAAAAAATTTGATTACAATTTAATTTTTTGTGTTATTTTTTACAATTTCAAGTTCTATCGGGCTTAAAAAAACACCCTTTATAAATGCATTTAGATGAAAACGACAGTACAGTACAGAATAAGAACCCAAATCATAATAAAATAAATAATAACATCATAAGAAACCAGGTCCGAAGTTCCAGTATTTATTTAACTATGATAACCACACTTTTTAAATATGGATACCTGATGGAAACCCCCATGGGCCGTCATCCTACCAGGGTTAGCGGCGGAGTAGTGCGCCGAAATCGGACCAGCTAAAATCAAACGGTGTGCCACTCTGCGCCTGAGAAGGGAGGGATCCGGGTACTGCTGTTTATTACTACATTCAGTACACTCCCAGCGCCTTCTCGCACTGAAGCGGGCATGGTAGGCGACGTACAGCACACGTGAAACTTTCCCTTCTCGGAGCTGGCCACTAAAGCGGGAACTTTGGCACTTTCGCTTCTAAATCCCACGCGGGAGTGTCGACCAAGGCAGCGAGCGCCTTGACCGACAACCTGCGATAACCGCGTATGACTATTCTAGGCGGTCAGAGCCGCCAACGGTGCACCATACGGTGTCATTGACCGGACAACCCCCGTTTACTGCTGTCTTGTCGCGACCCTTTATCCACCCAAATTGAGCAAAAGTCGCCCAAAGTCAAAGGCAGCGGCGACCAGGTTCGGAGCAAGCTGCCGGAAGTGCTCGTCGAAGATCAGACCCAGATACTTCATCTGGGCCCGAACAGGTACAAGGACTGAGTTGACCACGCGACACCATCGGGGCCCATGGAACAAGAGGGCCTCCATCTTATCCAAATGATAACCACACTAGGCTGAGCCTGTATCGAGGCTATTAATACAACGTATATTGAATAATACAAAATTGGTATAAATATTTTAAGACATTCAATATTTATATTTATTTGTTTAATTGCATGGTTGGCTAAGTGTTGTGAGTTCAAATCTCACATGGGATAACACTTTGTGTGAACTATAAATTGTTTTTCGGAATCTGAATGTTCTTAGAGTCCGTTTTATGTTATATTATAAAGTCCCCGCCACACAAGATATATATTTCTAATCCGGAAATTGTCTTCAGAAATAGTTGAGTAAGTTTACTTATTGTATTTTGGGACTGTGTATATAACTAACTGACTAACTAATTTTCTGACTGATCGATCACTGTACAGCTCAAACTGAGACCATGGCACGACTAAGACTATACTAAAGGTAAACATGTGGAACTCCGTGTTCGTTAACATTCTTGTAAAGTTACTGAGTTTGACAATAATTCATGTTATGTTAGAATTGCACAACATCACAAAATTAAGGTAACATTTATAATTATTACCTTTCCATTCTACACTCTGTACGATTGAGAGTTTCTAATAGATCCATATTATTATACAAGTAAACTGTCATCGAGCTAATTACTTTGCAAAAGCCTTAGTATTACTTGAAATGAACAATGTAAATTGTTGAATAAACATTTTACAGATAGAAAGTGAACCTCTATGCAATTGTTAGTACTTCCACTTGGCAATCTTGATACCTTAGTTTATAAGACTAAGTTCCGTAAGTGGACAAAGTATGAGTGACTTCTTTGACTTATAGTCCTATGTCCCCTAGATGGAACAGACGGTGTCCACAGCATTCCGCCATCGCATTCGGTCGTGAGCTTCGCATTTTAGCTTTCTCCACGTCTTCCCGACATTCTTCGACTCCCGGTACCAAGAGCAAAGTTATGCCTCTCCAGTTGCTGCATTGACTTAGGTCGCCTTTTTTGGGCACAGGTATAAGAAGCCCTTTGTTCCAGTCATCTGGAAGCTCATCACTCGTCCAGATCTTCTTTATTAAGGCTTTTAGCATTTATGAAGTCATTAGGCCGAGGCCTGGGGCTTTACCAGTTTTGAGCGACAGCCTTTGTTACTTCCTCGTGCGTCGGAGGTTCTACGTTGATGTCAAGGAGCCTATGTGGTGGGAGTGTGTCTTGTGGTACATCTGGTACGGTTCATAATATGGCATGGAAGATTTCCTCAAAGTGTTTACGCCAGCGTTCCAGTTGCCCTTCCGATGTCACAATGAGTTGCCTATTCTTCGACTTCAGACGCCGACTTTACGAAAACTGCTCTTACCTGCTAAAGTTTTAGTAGCTTTATACAGCTCTCTCAGATTGCCAGTATTAGCAGCGCGTTGGGCATTATCAGCGATACTGTCAGCCCATAATCTCCTATCTTTCTGTGAGCTGCGGTAGATTTTTCTTCGAATCTGGCGGTATCTCTGTCTGAGGTCGGCTTGAAGTGACTCGTCGTTAAATTCTCGTACTCGTCGTGAAGTCCTCTTCGTTCATTGATCAGCTCCCATGTAGTCTGTGACATCTAAGTTTCACGCTTGTGTGTACAATGCCCTAGAACGTTAGAGCTGGTCTCTGTATAGGCCACTTTAATGCGTTTCCACTCTTCGTCTATTGAGTCATCGTTAGCGTTGAGGTCAGTGAAACGGTTACGGAATTCAAGCCTGAACTTGATGGTAGTGTCAGGATTTTGCAGTCGGGCAACTTCAAACCTCCCAATCTTATAATTTCCGCTGGCTGGTTGTGCTACCGCCACCTTGAGCCGCAACTCAGCAACGACCAGATGATGGTGACTGTCGATATCAGCGCCTCTTCGATTTCGGACGTCAAGCAACGATGAGCGCCATTTGGAACTTATGACAAGGTGGTCAGTTTGGTTTCTAGTGACGCCATCGGGTGAGTTCCAAATGTATTTGGTTATATTTCTATGAATAAAAAGTGTTCCTCCAATGGTCAGGTCTTGATGCTGACAAAACTCCAAAAATCGTTCAACATTCTCATTACGCACCCTGAGTCCCTGTGTGCCCATATGTCGTTCACAGTTGATGTTATCGCTCCCAACTTTCGTATTAAGGTCTTCCATGACGATCACAATATTTTGTTTTTTATACCTTTAAGGGTGGCGGTTAGAGAGTCGTAGAAGTCGTCTTTGGTATCCTCTGCAGCCATTTTTTTTTTTTCTTTTTTTTTTTTCGCTTTTCCCCTTACTTTATAATTGCCCTTTTGTACCTGGAATTGTATATAGTGCAATATGTCGTGATGTCTTTATAATTTGATATATATGTATGTATAATAATTCTGCTATTACATTGATTGTACATATGTATTTATGTACATATATTTTTGTTGTACATATTTTGTAAAGTACAAACATATATGTACAGCATGCACACAGCTCTGTACATATATGTTTGCTCATTTATTGCATCTAATGTTTACATTCTATTTATTTTTAATCATATTAATATTATATCTAATTTCTGTCTATTCTATTTATGGTACAATTTTAATTATTGTGCATATATATTTTACTTATGCATTTATGTATACATATATTGATGCACATATTTTGTAAGGTACAAATATACATGTACAGCATGTACACAACTCTGTACATATATATTTGTACAATGCGGAATGGGAAGGAGGAATCCAACTCCGTTTTCGCGGTCATCGTTCTCGTCATCCTTGCCGTAGTATAAGAAAGTCAACCCTTTGGACGTTCTCAGTTCTCCAAACCTATTTCTACGCACTTCACTTAGACCAAGTATGTGCAAGTCGTATCTAAGCATTTCTGCTTCTGCTTGGGCCAGTCTGCTGTCATCGCTGAGCGTACGTACATTCCAATATGCAATTCATGTCCGTGTTTTCATGCCAAAGGTCATCAAAAAATTATCAGTCCGGTTTTTTGCAGTCTTCGTTTGAGGAATCTAGATTTTTGTGCAAGCAGGTGCAAGCCCACTGTGCCTTAGTCTGGTAGCGGGGCTGCCACTTCAGAGCGTCCAGGCACGCTCGGTTTTGTTCGGGTTGCCTCCCACTAGAAAGTGTAGCGGTCACGGATTCGATAACATTCTTCTTCTTCTTCCTAGCCTTTATTAATCCCAATATTATTTGGGGTCGGCTACCAGTTCAACCGATTTTACCTGAATATCAGTTTTTACACAGAGCGACTGGCATCTGACCTCCGCAACCCTGAGGGCGAACTGAATTCGAAGGTTGAACTAGTTGTCAGTATATTTGAGGGCACTGACTTCCCAATAACGATTGCCATAGTTGTTCATGACAACCGGAACCGACGGCTTAACGTGCCCTCCGAAGCACGGGCGGGAAACACCGCCATCTTCCATACTCCGGGCTGCTATTAAGAATTTCTTGTAGGAAAAACCCAACAGCAGTCCGACCCGGGAATTGAACCCGAGACCTCTTGATCTGCAGTCGCTTACGCTAACCACTAGACCAACGATTCGATAACATTATATCTATAATAATATTATTATATTATATATTTTTACATCGCGTCCTCAGGCTACCACATTTAAATGTGCAACAGAGAGGGATATCATACGCTTACATTTATGCGTGTTACCTGACCCACTCTCTCCTTAATATTAGTATAAATACCGGTGTTGTTTTTGTTTACAAGCAGTACTTTATAACAGTTGTATATAATCAGTCATCAGTCATCTTTTGAATACAATCCTTTTATCATCATTTCGCTGTCTTATTCAATACCATCCTACGAACACAATATTTGTTAATGGTTTGGGTTTCCCTACCTTAACCACTACAGGAGTATCACACTATCACTAGATAGCATTCTGTTTTAAGGCGCAGAATACTCGCATTGCGCCCTGCATCCTCAGCTCAGCTGCAGCTCTACGTAGTGTGCACGCATTGCGTGACTGCAGCAGGTCTCAGAGTGGACGACTAGGACGTGGATGACTCGGACTGGCCAGGGTTCTGCTATCATTAGTGTTCCACTACAAAACACAGCAGAAGGATTCATGGCTTTTTCTAGGCAATGTCGACCTCACTAAGTCCGCGATTCTCACCAAAACCATGCCCTGACTTCCCACCCCAGACAAAGTATGAGTAGGAGCATTGTTACACATACTTGCTGTTCTAATACTACACTGCACGATTTTGTGCAGTGCTCACCGGATGCAGAAAGACACCGAACACGTGTGGCTATTATATGTATGGTATGTTTCTGGTCATGGTCGAAAGTCATAGAGCATGTGGTTAATAATAAAAAAAAAACCAGTGAACCAATACATAGGGCTGTGTAAATGATTGTACAGTAATGAGTTGTTGTTTAAGCTGATTATTGGTTCATTATCTCTTTATTGTTGACAAGCTGTTGCCTGCAGCGTATGTCACAAATACATATTAAATGCATTTAAGCTATATATTTTCAGGGTTAATTTTATTGCTAGTACATTTTTTTCATCTTTATTGTTTACATATTTCATATAAACTTCAATAAAACGTTATTAATTTTTAAACAATACAACAAATTTAAAAGCTCATAGGCTATCGATGTACTTCTAGGTCCAGAGGCATATCGAGCCTAATGTTGCAGGGCATTTTTACTGTCAGTAAATATGGCCGCTTTTTCACAACAAGAACTTTAATATAACGTAACGCCTCTAAAATCGCAGTTAACTCTACTGTCATAAATATTTTTATTGCACATTCTAAAACTGCCACTCATTTCATTAAAAGTATGAACAAATGTGGACCTAAACCACTGGCATCCTTTGAACCATCAGTATATATAATGTGCCAACTGTCATATTTATTGTTAAATTCATTGAGAATATTACTTTTGAGCATATCATTTATTTAATGTTATGCTATCTAAATTACACTGTATTACTTGAAAAGTTTTAATGTTTGAAACCCATGTATCTAGTGTAAACATTGCTAAATTGTCACTAATATTTATATCCTACTGTTGAACTTTGTTGTACACAATTGCTAGAAGCGGTTTCCTTTTTTTTTTACCAATATCTGTTGGCACAAAGAGCGCTTCATTCACCTAACATTTCATAAATTAAATTATTAGTGCATGATTTTGTCTTTAATAAACACATTATAAATATTTTCAACAAGTTTATTTCATCAACTTTGATTAATGATGATGATGATGACGATTTTATAATTTGACTTTTCAAAAATATATAATGCATAAAAAGTTATTTTTTACATATTATTATTGATAATAAAAATACATGTTCAAACTAGCACATTCATCAACACATAGTCTATACTTCTATATTGTAAACAACCATTAAGAAATTATTGCAGGCATTTGTAAAGTGTATGGAAATTTAAAAGCTAAAAACATGAGATGATAAATAATCAAGCTATCGAGCTAGTACTAACTCAAGATAATAACAATAACCACTATTTCTTTTGCAATTCTATTTAATTCTTTATTATGCAGGCTAAAATAAATAAATATAGGATAAAAAATAGGAAATATAATTGGATGGCCTCTCAAACTTGTCGCAGGTACCCTCAACACTAAAAATATATATCACGATTCTGAATGTAAAATATGAAAGAGCAACATAAAAAGTGATGACACTGTTCTCGCTTAAACCAGGTCAGGAAAAGGTTAAAAATTATTATACAATATACTGTTTGTTATTGTACCTTTATTTTATGTTATCTTTTGTCTGTGATTTTACCATGGTGGTCGACATTAGACATTGTTAAAATTTCCAAAAATCAAAGTCACGATGGAATTATTGTTACTCCTGTGAGTTTTTTGTAATAAATCAAGAATATATCATCTTTATTTAGATATGGCATTATTATATTATTATTATTATTATTACTGATTTCTATCATCATCAGCCTATCGCAGTCCACTGCTGGACATAGGCCTCTCCAATTGCACGCCACTTAGTTCGATCTTCGGCTTCTCGCATCCAGTTCCCGCCAGCCGTCCTGCGCAAATCATCACTCCACCTGGCTTGTGGACGTCCTACACTACGTTTGCCGAGACGCGGTCTCCACTCAAGAACCCGTTTACCCCAACGGTTATCGGTTCTGCGGCAAATATGGCCCGCCCACTGCCACTTCAGCTTGTTAATCCTGTGGGCTATGTCGATGACCTTGGTTCTCTGCCGGATCACCTCGTTTCTAATACGGTCCCTTAGAGAAACGCCGAGCATAGCCCTTTCAACCAAATAAAATATTATGATTTTTTTATTTGGTTGAAATTACATAGAACCGCTCTTATGATTGAGGTGCCTTACACCAAAATTCGGAATGATTTTTAATGGAAACACTCCTGGCCCTTATATCATTACGACGACATCGTCCAGGAGTTGGAGATCTGAATACTTCAGCCATTGACCAAACAAAAGATTCCTGGGATCTGTATTTTCTATGGAATGGAAGGTAAACCACGTTCTTTTGTAAGCGTTACATAAAGCTAAATAATAATAAACAAATGAATATTGGTTCCCTGCAATGCTAACAAGGTTTGTATGTCGTGACATATTTAATCAAGTACCTTATAATATACTATATAGCCACAAAATTAAAGGTCATTATCGCATACCATTAATTAATTTACTAACAATATTGTCTAAAACAATTTATACATAATCTCAGAGCCTGCCCGTTCCTCTTGAGGTAGTCGTTTTCCCTTTATATGGTTTACAAGCCACAATTTAATTATTCGCAAACATACATCGTCTTTGAGTTTATGTAGGGGCTTTGATACTGAACTAGTGAATACAAGTGGGTGCGTCTAAAGTAAAATATACAATTTAATCATTCTAGTCACGTATATATTTTAACATTTGTTGATACAGTTACCACTATCTACAGCTTAATAAAAATGTCAATAGCTGTTGTATCAAATAGTATAAAATGAGTTTTTTTTAATGTATGACCCAGCCAAAATGACTCTACTCTACCTGATTTAAAGCATAAACAGAATCCCAGAGTGGTGGTCACCATGATCATTGTGAATGCAGATAATGCAAAAATGCAGCATAGTACCCCACAATGGCGGCCTGGTGCTGCTTCTGCATCATTGGGTCACCGGTCTCGCACTCACCAAGGCTGTCATTTTACGTTCATCATCTGTGAGGATATTCAACAGAAATGAGAAGTAAGTGAAGGGAGGCATATGTCCTGCAGTGAATTGTAAAAGGCTGTTGATATGTGATGTAACGTGAGAAAAATATGTGACCAAAAAATAAATAAATCCCATATTTGAGACTTTTGTATAATTATAGGGTAAAAGTTTTTGTTAAATCGATGCAGAACGTTTTAAGTTTTGAAATATACACAAACTAACATAACGTGAGAAAAATAGACAAAATCCATATTTGATACTTCTGTATAATTACGGGGTAAAAGCTTTATTTGAACTTGACGCACAACGTTTTAAGTTTTGAATTATACACAAACTAACTTAACATGTTTATATCAAGACGTAATAAAGTACAATCGTTTTTTAGTTTTCGTAAGCTGTCACTAAAACTCTTTCCTAATGAAGACGTACATACAAACACACACGTAGGTCCAAAACACCCTTAGTTTGGAAGCTCGTTTGTGAAACTGAAATTATTTTGTAAAATACAATACTAGAGTATTCTGTGAATGATATGTTTAGTTGCTACACAGAGCCTTCTCGTGTACAAGGTAAATTTAGTATTGTGTCATAAGTAAGGTAATGCTTCACTTTAGAATAATACAATCAAAACTAAACTACCTTTCTTGCTTGTAGGGGTTTTTGCAGACCTAGTTAGAATTTGTTTATAATGTTTCAATGATTAAATAAACCCTCGAAAACCAAATGTGTATTAAATATTTGAGATATATATGTTTGTGAATGAAAATACTACTTATAAGTAAAGAAGTACGGCAGACTTAATTTAATAAACGATCGATTTAAATACTGCAAAGAATCTCATGGCCACCCTTTTTAAAAGTCAGATTTGGGTACAATAGTGTTAGTAATACATGAAAGATAAACAGTGTGCAAGCTGTTACTACCTAAATTTCATTTTATTGAAATGTTCCAAAAGCTAACGTACCAACAAAAATCACTCAGTTAGATACCGTGGAAGGTTTGAACCTATTAAACATAGAAATCATTCAAGGTGCCCATCTACTTACATTCAGTTGCAAAATTTACTGTTAAAAATAATTCGAGTCTGGATTAAGAGTTGCACTTGAACGAACTAAAATAATAGTATAGGCTAAAGAATCGGTGATAAGGCCGACTAGACCCCAAGCAGCACACGTTCACGAGTATGACGCATGGACCAGCCATCATTTCCTTCGCCATATTAGAGGCGACGACACCGCAAGCAATGCCAATTTAGTGAGCATAACAAACCATGGTCGAGGTACTGATGAAAATCACTACTTGTCAAATTACCATAATAATCGTCACGCATTACTTTTAACTAACAATAGTTTGTTAATAATTTACCTTAATGGATATTGTTACTAAGTATGCCAAATCGCTTGAAATGTTGTCTCAGTAAAGCCTGTATGTATACAAACACACTAGTTTTTGTTCTAGTCAAAAATACCTAGTAGTTTTGATTTTATAGGTATTCAAAGTTTGAAAAATATCGAGTCCCGCTAACAGTCACGTGACCGCTTGTGACGCCATTTCACAACGCGCCGCACTGGCCACGGCTCGCTTCGTATCAAGTCGCCAGCGGTTATAGTAGGTGTAATAGCTCGCGCAGTGTTTTGTTGTGTTGGTTTTTGTTCGCGTATTGAGTTAATAGTTTAATAATAGTAAATATTATTCGATTAATCAAATGGATGAAGGATTTGAAAAAGGGTAATCGGATAATCTAGCTAAAATAGATGGATTAATGGTAGCGCATTATTTATCAACAAATAGTGATTTCGTTGCCGCCGAAATGCGAGGAATAAAAATGCAAAGGTGCTACTACTTATGCTTGATAATTTATCTGTTCTAAATTGTTTTATCAAAACAAAATACCCAACTAATGTCGTAATGGAAGAATGCAACTCAAATAGCAGAAGCACCTACCTACCATTAAATTTTTACGTTAAAGACAACAAATATGTATTATAGTTTTGTAGCTATTGGTAGGTACGTATGTATAATATAGGTAGGTACCGCTCTTCTTAGTAAATTTAAATGAATACAAACATACATTGATTTATTGCAAACTAGGTAAAATGTACAGTTTCCCTCGGAAACTGTACATTTTTCCAGGATTAAAAGTAGCCTATGTGTTATCCCAGACTTCGTCCAGATCCGTTCAGTAGTTGTTTTTGTGAAATATAACAAACACACACACACACTCACAAACTTTCGCATTTATAATATTAGTAGGAAGTAGGATAGGTACTTATGTAGACTGGACTGAGTGAGCTAGACTGAGCGTGTTGTGCTATGACGTCCCACCGTAACCGGCAGCCCGCGTCGTACGGTTACAACTTGTTGTATTTTTTATTTTTGACAGAGAATGTGGAGTGCTAATAATCAAAATTAGTTAACATTCTCCATTATAAGAGATTATAAGAACGATCGACTTTAAAGATAAGTGACGTATCATCAGCAAATTAAACTTGATCACATTGATTTTTTAAATAATATGATAAACCGTCGGCCCAGGCGAGTACAAATATTTCCCGAACAAACCGGCCAGTCGACTTGCCAGGCGTGACATTTTTGAGTAAAATAAAGCGAAATTCTTATTGATATCGATTGAATTTCATATAGGATCGGTTGAAGTAATATTAAAAGCAATAGACAAGGTAGTATTTTATGAATTTGTTAATCTGTGGGCAATCAATTAATTGATTTTTAGTTTTTATTGGGTGAATTACCCATGTTTTTTTGTTTGAAACTATACCTGGATATGTAATCTAGCATTAAATATTTTCTGTTTGTGTTTACGTTCTGTTTCATTTTGCAAAATTAGATTAGAAATGAAATTTCTAATGCCTCTGTCCGTTATAATACCTATCGCTGAAGGCCAACACAAAAACATTCTTAAGTGTTTATGTAAGTGTTTATTTCTTAACTAATTTTATATTAAAAGTTGTTCATGAATTCATTTGAGTATGGCACTTATTGTCAAGGACACTTGAAATTTTTATCTGTGTTTTGGAGTGCGCGGTGTCAAATTACGCAAGGATTTCTAATATATTTTTTGTAAAACAATTGTATGTAACTATTTATTATTCAGTGATATTTAAAATCAAGAAATATAAGATTTAGCTTAGCTTTTAGGGTGTAAGGGGACCAACCACGATCTTTCGCTTCCAGCCAACCTCACCTGCACGCGGTGCACCCTGCTGAACGACAAACGAGGCTCTGGCGACCGATCGATGGCAGTATATCCACGCCTCTTGGCGTAACTAAATACAATAGGCCGGAGACGGGCAGCAGCGTTTTCGGTGCAACAAATTACGCCCTGCGATCACCAACCCGCCTGCCCAGCGTGGTGATTATGGGCCAAAATCCTCCATGAGTAAGCAACAGAAGCCACGGCCCCCAGTTCCCGGTAGTCCCGCTATTCATTCGGATTCTCAGGGACGAAGGTACGAGATTTTGTAAAATGCAGCGTAAAAGCGGGGAGTCGAAGCTTTCAGAGAGGACATTAGGGCTAATGAGGGAACGACGTGAGAACCCACCTGCCACTTCGTCGGCAAAGCGGGCTCTAAACCGAGAGATCACCAAACTTGTGCGACACGACCTCCGATGCTCCAATACTCTTTCGATTAAAAGAGCGATCGAGCAGAATCGGGGGTCAAAAGTGTTCGTACAATCTCTTGGAAGAAGCCACCTGACGAAGTTGACCACATCAAGAGGAGAAGTCGTTGCTTCCAAGCCGGCCGTCCTTTCGGAAGTCGAAGGCTTCTACGGCAGCTTATACGCTTCGCATACATCTCGACCTGATCCCGAAAATGAGGACACTAGAGCTACATTAACACGCCACAACACCGAAGATCTGCCAGAAGTCAGCACTGATGAAATCGAAATGGCTCTTGGACAGCTGAAAAATGGAAAAGCCCCTGGAGAGGATGGCGTTACAACAGAGCTGTTAAAGGCTGGAGGTACGCCCGTATTGAGGGAGCTCAAAAAGCTTTTTAACGCTGTCCTGTTCGAAGGGAGAACTCCAGAGGCGTGGAGTAGAAGTGTGGTCATCCTGTTCTTCAAGAAGGGTGACAAGACCATGTTGAAGAACTATCGGCCCATTTCCCTTCTAAGCCACGTCTACAAGCTGTTTTCGAGAGTCATTTCAAACCGTCTTGCGCGAAGACTCGACGAATTCCAACCACCGAAGCAAGCTGGATTTCGGAGCGGATATGGCACCATAGACCACATTCACACAGTACGGCAGATTATACAGAAGACCAAAGAGTATAATCAGCCCCTGTGTCTAGCATTTGTGGACTATGAGAAGGTCTTTGACTCGATAGAGATCTGGTCTGTTCTGAAGTCCCTGCAGCGTTGCCAAGTAGATTGGCGATACATACAAGTGTTGAGATGTCTCCACAAAGCCGCCACAATGTCCGTCCAAGTACAGAATCAGCATACAAGACCCGTACCATTGCATCGAGGAGTGAGACAAGGGGACGTTATATCCCCGAAATTGTTCACTAATGCAATGGAGGACTTCTTCAAGACGCTGCACTGGAAAGGACGCGGAATCAACATCAATGGCGAATACATCTCTCACTTGCGATTTGCAGACGACATTGTCATCATGGCAGAGACGCTGCACGACCTACAACAGATGCTGAACGACCTTGCTGACTCTTCTGTACGCATCGGCCTACGGATGAACTTGGACAAGACCAAGGTCATGTTCAATGAACATGTACTACCGGAACCGGTTGCGGTACACGGTGCCGTTCTCGAAGTTGTTCAAAAATACGTGTACCTCGGGCAGACTTTGCAGTTAGGGAGAAACAACTTTGAGGACGAGGTGAACAGGAGAATCCGGCTGGGTTGGGCAGCGTTTGGGAAGCTTCGTCGAGTCTTCTCATCATCGATCCCACAGTGCCTAAAGACAAAAGTCTTCAATGAGTGCGTCCTACCCGTAATGACATACGGAGCCGAAACGTGGACACTTACGGTACGGCTGGTCCACAAGTTCAAAGTCGCTCAGCGTGCTATGGAAAGGGCTATGCTCGGCGTTTCTCTAAGGGACCGTATTAGAAACGAGGAGATCCGACAGAGAACCAAGGTCATCGACATAGCCCACAGGATTAGCAAGCTGAAGTGGCAGTGGGCTGGCCATATTTGCCGCAGAACCGATAACCGTTGGGGTAAACGGGTTCTTGAGTGGAGACCGCGTCTCGGCAAACGTAGTGTAGGACGTCCACAGGCCAGGTGGAGTGATGATTTGCGCACGACGGCTGGCAGGAGCTGGATGCGAGAGGCCGAGGATCGAACTAAGTGGCGTGCTATTGGAGAGGCCTATGTCCAGCAGTGGACTGCGATAGGCTGATGATGAAGATTTAGCTAAATAATAAAAAAAAATCTTTTTGATAAAATTTTAGTTTTATGTGTTTTTTATTAGTATGGTCAAGATTAATAAAGAAACAAATAAAAAAAACTGGAAGTTTTACATTTTCAGAGTCCGCAACTAAACACTGCCCGTAGGAATCTAAAACAGGCATAAATACTTACACCTTTTTTTTTCTTATATTAAAAAAACATTTACTATTAATGGTGGAACGAAGTTTTGCCTAGTATACCGTAACTATTTTTAGGAACGTATAAATTACTAAAGATTTTTTAATTTAATGTTTTTTTTGTACGATACTGTAACTTTTTTAAATTACTTTAATTTAAATTGACTTTCAAACTATATTTTTAAGATTTGCTGATGAAGTATTGATACTCGATTTGTTATTACAAGCTTTTTTCAATATCAAATGACAAAAGTAAAACAAAAAAGTAGTGATAAAGAGATTTGTTGGCACCCAAAGCAAAAGAAGCATAAGCCGATAAGAAAAAAATTGTTTTAGTGAATAGCTAGGATGATTTCTCAGAAAATTCTTACCTACAATAAATATTCCGTTCATAATAAATATCCCATAGATATTTCGTTTATTGGTCTCCATATTTTATCCGTCATATAACATCTCAAGTTACGTAAATTTAAATTTTGCTCAATAGGAAAACTCTTTCTTTAAAAATGATATAATGGCTATAATATTTTTTGTTTTTTTATATATTAATGCCCAGTTCCTATATTTGAAAAACGATCCGTTTTAGGTACGAATAGTAGTATATTATACGGGGCGTAAGCTGAAATCGTTTCTATGAAAAATAAATTGAGGAGCGGTATTTACGACTCATAGTCGGTTGTAGAAATTTTTTACACGATGACGATTCGTTAAATATAGGAACCGGGCATAAATGGTTAACATTTAAATTTAGTATCCGAATTGGAAAGCTTATACATAATTTAATTGGTAAGCCACATTATTATGGTAATTATATTCATAAATCTTCAAGTAAAGTTTTTAATTTAACCTACTACATTTTTATACCATATATTTTCTAAAAACTTTAAAGTATAATAATAGTAAAATAATCAATTCGATTTTTCCTGTAACCTTTGGTAGCTGAAAGTCATTTAAATTTATAGGGAAACCTCTTGGAAATACACAAAACATTCTTATTTGTAAAACCTTATTGAATGAAACCTTTTTCAAATCTGTTAAAGACGATAGGTTCGGGATTTTGTCTGTCGTATTTTTAGCTTGTTTAAATTTAGATTAGATGTTTTAATAACAGTATATGTAAATATAATAGGTACTTAGTACGGTTTTACCTACAAAATTTAATTGTTTTTAATATGAGTTTCATCTTCTACACCTACCACCATTTCTGATATGCGTTTTTTTTTTTTATTTAATAGTGGGCAAACGAGCACACGTATCACCTGATGGTAAGCGATTACCGCCGCCCATGGACACCCGCAACACCAAAGGCGTCACAAGTGCGTTGCCGACCTTTGAGGGATGGGAAAGGGGATGGGGGGATGGGAAAGGGGATGGGGGGAGGGGTTGGGGTATGGGCCTCCGGTATCCTCACTCACTCGGTGAAACACAGCGCAAACGCTATTTCACACCGATTTTCTGTGAGGCCGTGGTATCACTCCGGTCGAGCCAACCCATTCATGACGAAGCATAGCTCTCCCGCGGATAATTTAATATTTCATTTTTGATTACCTATTTATTAAATGATGCAACAAGGCTTGCCAATCCAGATAATATTACATATCCGAATTGGAAAGCTTATACATACACAAAGAATGTTATCTTAGTAAATAGGTATTTTAAATTTTAGTATTCGAGAAATAAGCATTCAATATTCTAGTTTTTATTGTATAATAATCTAATTGACAAGCAAAAGCAAACAATCAAAAGAGATATTAAAATAAAATCGGATTAAACGAATTTGATAATAGGAAATTTTGACTTGAAAAATGAAGCTCGTGGTCGTCCGGAGACTTTGGTTAACAATAATGAATTAAAGGCGATTGTGGAAGCTGACGAAACTCAATCTACAGCTGAGCTAGCAGCAGCTTTTAATGTAAGCATCAAAACAATATTGATCCATTTGCGACAAATTGGCAAGGTAAAAAAGCTTGATAGATGGGTGCCCCACGACCTTAACGATCGCCAGCGCAACGTACGCGTCGAAACCTGCCTTTCGCTGCTCAACAGGCAAAGAAATGAAGGAATTTTGAAACGAATAGTTACGTGCAACGAAAAATGGATTCTGTTCGACAACCGAAAGCGCTCAGCAAGTTGGTTAGACCCTGGTTCAGCACCAAAGCAATGCCCTAAACCAAAAATAACCCCTAAAAAGGTGATGGTCACTGTTTGGTGGTCTAGTGCGGGTGTGATTCACCACAGCTTTTTACAAAACGGCAAGAGCATTAATGCAGATGTGTACTGTGAAGAACTGGAGAGAATGATGGAGAAGCTTGCACATCTGCAACCAGCTTTGGTCAATCGGTCGTCCCCACTGCTCCTTCACGACAACGCGCGACCCCATACTGCTCAACAGACAGTCTCCAAGCTGCAAGAGCTGGGGTTGGAAGCTCTCCCTCATCCGCCATACTCACCAGACCTTGCACCTACCGACTATTACTTTTTCCAAAATTTAGACAACTTTTTAGTGGGTAAAAAATTCAATTCCCGAGAGGCAGTACAAAATGCCTTTTGAAGAGTTTGTTGCCTCCCGTCCAGCTGATTTTTACAAGAAGGGCATCAATAAACTGCCAATGCGTTGGCAAAGATGCGTCGATTGCATGGGTGATTACTTCGAATAACAGAAATAAAAAAGTTTGAAAAAATAAGTACTTTCACTTATTGCATACAAAACGGCAATTTCATAGGTAAAGACCTAATATTAATAGGTACCTAAGTAAACAAAACAATCAGCTCTACAATAAATCGTTTTTTTCCATATTAATTGCAGATAATCCCAAAACCTCCAAGTAACATTATGAGGTTCTTATCAAAATAGTAATCTACAACAGCAAATAGTAGTTTGTTTGTATAATTCTAATCATAACATAGCCCACTAAATGTTTAATTTCATTATATTTTTTAAGTAAAAAAGCTTAACACTAAACTACTAAAAAGTATCGAAAAATGTAAAGCGTTTGAAAAGTCTATAATTCTTCAATTCTGTATTTAAAAAAACTGCTAACACCAAATTAACTACGTAAATAAAAAAAAAGAATGAATTCTAAGTGTTTTTCATTACGTCAATTATATCAGACTCATGGACCATACCATCGTTTGGCCTTACCATTACATATGAGTACCAGGATGACCTGGACATTTTTATTTGTAGTAAAATTTCTATAGATCGATTTATTGCCTCTGAAATCCCCTGCAGGCTTACATTTTTTTTAATGCCATTGTAGCTTGTTCAAAGCTTGAATATGTTGGTATTTCACTTAATACAGGTATCATGAAACTGAAGCCTTAGGGCAAGATTATTAATTGTTCATTAGATGATTTAAGGTTTAAATCTACATCGTGGTGAACGCTGTGGTGTGGCTGTGTGGTGGCATCGCAACACCGAACGCGATCATCGTGACGATCGGATTGTAGTAAATTAAATTCGTACTTGACCCTTAAATAAAATTAATAAATTTATTGATGCTTCGGTTTACAACTTCTGTAATTACATTATTAATATGGACAAACAAATTACGTTGCATAAATCATCGTCAAACTTTGAAAACGGTAAATTAAAATTCCTCAAGTTGAGGCAATAAATAAACATGCTGTCAACAAGTAATTAAGTTTTCAAAAGACCAGGTAAGGTCTTGAATCTAATGGTATAATCAAGACACATAGTTTAATTCATATAAGTCGGCACTTGATAGAACTTATTAAGATACTCTCTTGAAATTAATCTTACTATACTTATAGTTCACTGTTTATTCATCTTAAGATTTTTTTAACTTGATCTGTTTCGCCCTATGCCATTACCAAAAGTTACAAACACACACCACCCGTTGTATTTCTCAAATGATAAGCAGAAGTGTATGAAATGGCTACAATTTTCTAACAATAGTTTTAATCTTACGTATGCTCGTTCAGTAATCTTTCTTTTAAAATAAATATTATTATTTTTAAGTAAAAATGATTCTTAGAAATGTTCCCATTTGTTCGAAAGTGATCATATCAAAAATTTATTTTTAGAAATACTTACTAGATTGATAATTTGTGGGCACATAATTCTAGTCTGTTCTTGTTTTCGTAGAGAAGTTATTTTAAAGAATAATTACACCTTTCTATGTACATTTTTACATAAAAACTCAAATATAGTTATGCATATAAAATATTCAAAAGCCGAGTACTGATTATTATTTTTAGGGCCCCCGCAGACTGCAGACTTTTTATCGGCCGATAGTTTGGTCGGCTTCTTAATCAGTATGGAGAGGAATGCATATGCGCACACTACAGCGATTCAGTATCGGCCGATAAAAAAGTTTGATGGGCTACCCGATTACATTCAAACTAATCTGTCGGCCAACTATCGGCCGACTGTTTAATCAGTATTGGCGCATACACGCCTGCGCATACATGACGATTGCTTAGTCGGCCGATAGTTCAGTTCGCTCTGTGATTTGGCGTCATGTGCGTGTATTTTGAATATGGCGTCGCCCAAATCACAATTGTTGATTGTAGAAAGTTCCGTCGAAAAGTTGATTGAAGAAGTCGAGAAAAGACCTGCGCTTTATAAAAAGTTCATTGAAGCTGGTAATGCTCATTCGATAATAGGCGAAAAATTTTTTCGGGTAATCAAGTAATTTGGAATGCATAGTGTAAAATTTTCCACTAACTAATCTATCACTGAGAATGGGATGCACCCAATACTCTCGGAATCTCTTCTTGATTTTCCTCCTCCGGAGTATGATGAGAGCAATAACTTTTCTGGACAATATTCTCATTGTGCGACTGCTTCAACAGTCAGTTACAAACTAGTTCGAGAATAGTCGGCCGGCTGTTGGATAGTCTGCGCCCTGTTCACCAACCAAACTGTTTAGTTGGCTCGGTGTGCGCACTTTCAGCCCAACCCGACTAAACTATCGGCCGATAAAAAGTCTGCAGTCCCTTACTGCGGGGGCCCTTACTTAATTATTTAGTCTAGACCCTTTCAAGATGAATGTCAATTAGAATCTTTCAAAAAATGTTAAAGATAGTCAGAGTCGGGCCTAAGATAGTTTTACAATTAAAATAAATAATATTATGCATATTTATTTCTTTGGAATTTAGACTAGCTAAAATAAAGTCATATAAAAAAACCGGTGGCAACTTACACTTAAAGATGGAAAAATGGCCCGGTTTGTATGGAGATGACAGATTATGGCGTTCCTATAATTATTTCAAACGTCAGTGGACTGTCAAGATTACTAGTCGTATCGTCATTCGGCCACCTGCGGATTTCGGATGGTTAAAGTTGCAATTTCACCGTTTTCGCTGTATTTTAATACTGAAATGTCGAGTTCAGATAGTAATAGTTTCTTCAGATCATCTGTCTGTCTGTTAGTTGTGGAAGGCAGTTGTTACTTGGTACAAATTTAATTAGTGTCTATTTGAATTTGTTATTAAGACCTACTTAAATACTTTTATTTGTATTTGATCACACATCACACTTTTAGCCGTTAACAATACCAAGATGCTTTAATGAAATTGGCAATTCCAAAATATGTATCTTGTATTATTACTATTGTGAAAATTTCAGAGCAGTTTGCACGTATTATTATTTTAGTCAAACCCTTATCGATGTAATTTGCACCGATGCACGTACTCGTAATGTATCAGTGACTCACATCAGTGAACTTGGCCATCACGCATTCCTTACTTGCGAGATCCTCTTAAAAATGGCAAAGATTCCGTCACGACATTTAGTTTATCGTCCCCTAAAACACATCGTTATGGACTATTTCACCACTGACTTGGACTCCATACCATGGAACCTATTGTCAAGCATGAATGATGTTAACGAGATGGTACAGGCTTTTAATTTTTATATAACACAATATAATAATTGCAAATTACATCGATAAGGGTTTGACTAGAATGTATAAAGTGAGTGGGGGAATCTATAATTTGATTCAATTTAAAGTGTTTGAGAAATTCGTGAAACTTTTTTGTTGCAGTGTTGACATTGTCCCGTAAATTAATATTCATATCACCCATAATTATAATATAATCATGATGAGGAAAAGAACTAATACTATCCGAAATAGCATCAAAGAACGTGTCCACACTTAGCCAGGGTGGCCGATAAGCAGTACCAATTACAATTTTTTTTTTAATAACACTTAAGGTCAACCACATCTGCTCGACCTGCAGGTGAGTTGGGAGAGTTAATACCCGCACGCCGATGCCAGTCCTGATGTAGAAGCCGACGCCACCACCACGCCCGCCACGTATGTTAGCAGGCCTTGGCATATGTCGCAGTCGATAGCCAGGCACTGCAGGCGCTCGACCTTCCTGCCCTGGCCGCAACCACGTTTCATTAATTGCCATAACATCGACCGAATGGCTGGTCATGGCCATTATAAATTCATCATGATTCGTAGAGAGAGACCCTGCATTATGAAACCCAACTTTTAAATACTTAGTAGCCATCGATATATAAGTGAAAAGATTACGAACAAATAAAGCACTATTATATGACTGTAACTGCAAACAAAAATAGAGAAATTCTAGAACTTGCCTTCACTACTATGCGGGAATATGGGATGAGTCCATAACAAATAAAATACAAAACACATGTAAACACTAAAATAGTAGTATAATTAACACCGCGACGCAACCCAACAGCAATATTAGTACCGGGTCTATGCTTAGAGTACTCGTACATAGGTAATAAAGTAAATGGTATATTGTCGACACACATTTCAAAATAAAAAAAAAAACAAAATAAAAAAACAAGTAATCCCAACAGCCAAGTGCCAACCTAATACTAGCCAAAAACTCGTTTTATATCGCGTTCAGACCGTAAGAATACAGCAGACTGACCGGTCTCTTTTCGAGCCATGATTTTACCATCTTTAGTCCAAACATACCGCCACTTCATGCGGTTCCCGGCCTCCCGCGCCTTATAGAAAAGTTTACGATTTACTCGCGTCAGTCTTTCGTTGATGTATATTCGCTGGGTGGCCGCTGCCCCCTCCACCTCCAAATCAGCCGCCGTGAGTACACGTCTTACACGAGTGGCGCGCAGGACGGCATCCCTGACAGAACGTCTTGTGTATCGGACCGCTATGGTACGAGGCCGCTGCGCGCTGCCGCCAGTGCCGCTATCATCAGTTCTATTACGGCGCACTGGGCCCACCCGCTCCACGAACATGACATCACGGTCATCGACCTGCAAGCCCAGCTTAGCATGCAATACGCCCAAAATATGGTGTGTGTTTTCGCTTTTATGCTCAGACACCCCCACAATTTCGACATCATTTAGGAGACTGTCCTGATCGCGTTCGTTCAACTGTCGCTGCAGATCCTCGATAATGTTTTGCGTGTCTGAGGTGAGAATAAATTCACTCTTATCTTCGAGTCGCGTTTCAAGCAGATTAACCCTACATTCTAGGTCATCCACCCTGCCATTACATGACTGTATTGCTTGTTTAAACTCACCCACATCGGCCCGAAGGTCCTGCAGCTCAGATCTAAGTGCGTTGAGTTCACTGCGAAATAGCCGCAACTCAGTGGCCACATCAGTGTCCTTAGCGTCTCTTTCCGCGAGACCAACCGTAAGGGATCGTGATGAGTCGGATGAGCAGGCCTGGCACAACCACAATGGAGATGCCCTGCCCGATGGAGCACTCGTTGCACAGGATCGATGTATCGCCGCAGAGCACCCCGCACATCTAATACGATCATTTACTGAGAGGTATTTGGTACATGTAGAACACTTCGGCATGTTTTGAACTTTAATACAATTACACACTTACAATTGTATAAAATTACACAACACCGATAACACGTTTTGACTGTCCCTTGCAAGAACGAACCACGGCTCACTGAACGTTTACTTTTGAACGTCCCGCTCCGCACGCTAACTGCGAGTTGCGGTAGGTCAGGACCGGCGAACGTTATTTAAAAACTCTTAAACATATGTAACTTTCGAACCACTTTGGATTATGTAAAACAGTTTCCACCACTAGAAAGGTCGACACTTCTACTCTAATAAAACTATAAGTACAATATATACACTTATCCTCTCGTTTCATTTTTTAAAGTTACATATGTAAGTACATACTTTTGTTGTATATCGACGTAAGTTTTCAGGCGGGCAGTGTAGCGCGGCGCCTCAGTCTCGCTGCGCTTGCGCATAAACACCACCACATCATCGTTTAGCTTTTTTTTATTTTCATCTTCGGGCTCCATGATGCCGCCGCACATTAGTTATGGTCACCTACATACATACAAATGTAAATTCAGAATTTGAAAAGTTTTTTAAATAACTTTCATTAGGTCTTGATTCGGGTCTTAACCCAGAAATAAAACTAGATAGCAAAACATGAATTAACGGCAAGCTTTCTACGTTATAACTGAGGTTGTTCTGAATAAAGTCCATCAAACTAAAAGACTTTTCTAAGTCACCAAGCCCATTGATGTAACACATATGAAATTAAATACAGAAATTTTTTAAACAGATTTTAACAGTTGTGAGGTTTCAGATAGGTTTTGACAGTATTATACATCAAACGCAATTCAGAAACAGATTGCATGTAAAAATAGCTAGAGGTAGAAAATTGAAGTCTTAACAACCTTCTAAAATAATATGTTATTGTGAATTTTTCGTTAAAATCATAATATGAAAAGTATATCATGTGACTAAGCAGCAATAGGCTTGCTTGGCACGTGCTACGAGTATTTACGAGTATGTTTTCATTGTGAAATGTATCTAAACAGTACGGTTGCATGGACGTGGTGTTTAGATATATTTTTTAACATTTTTGCATTTTTTAACAATAAAAAGACACATGCGAGAGTCGCGTCATGTTAGTAAACTAAACCTTTATGATATTTGCATTCAATTGTTCTCTGTCATTTAATAAGATGAGACGGGAGGCTCATAGCTAAGACGAGAATGTCAATAAGACATTTGACTTGAAAACTTTTTGATCACTTTAAAATTATTTTATTCCTTTGTCAACATTGCACCAGTCC
Organism: Spilarctia lutea; assembly: GCA_916048165.1. Classification (NCBI taxonomy): domain Eukaryota; kingdom Metazoa; phylum Arthropoda; class Insecta; order Lepidoptera; family Erebidae; genus Spilarctia; species Spilarctia lutea. The sequence goes on from OU696481.1 coordinate 14,522,947, forward strand.
TTTTAATGGAGAATAGTGACGTCAATAACAGAGTTCTTAACGACCTATCGTATATGCAACGTCAATACCAGTACAATGTCGCATGAGTATTTTTAAGAAGTGGTTCAGGCATATACCTGTGGTACTGTACTTGTTATCACAAGGTTATATTAAGAGCAAGTTGTTGATAGGCTATTCTAGCCATTTCTTATGTATAGACCTGCCAAAATGACTTTACCTTGATTGCCGTCAATAACAAGAGAATTACAACTTTTATGCCCGATTTTTATGTCTTCGGGACAGTGACGTGCACGATAGATGTCGATCGTTTTCAAGACAGGAATACCTACGTTAAATATTCGTCATGATTATTTACATAGAACCTTAATTTTCTCGAATAAACAACACGTTTAAAAAGTATGACCCGAATATCTAAAAACTTTGATCAAATTATAATTATAGCCTATATTAAGCGGGCCGTTATTGCGAGGCTATTGATACCTTATTCATTAAAATTACTTCAGTAGTTTAGGCGCTACCGTTTAACATACATAATATATTGCTAAAATACTACCATTCCTTTTGCATCGCCGTAATCAAGTTGAACATCTGAGAAACACTTTTTACTTTTTTTTATGAAAACATGTTGTTAAATATATAACAGTCTATAATTTTACATCAGACCTACTTACCACTGTCATAAGTCTAATATATTTCATTTGATGTTATGTAATACATAGATCAAGTCTCTTACTCGCTATTTCTCCAAACTGAAAATGTAAAATAAATAAATAAATATTTCAGACAATTTAACACACACAAAATATATACGAATTTTGAATAAATTAATAAATTAGAAAATGAGTATTCATGTGGTGATGAATTAAGAATACGGAGTGTCACCACCTACCCCAATGGTGATGTTTTAAAAGCTTTTGATAATGATGAAATAGAAAATAAAAGATTATTATATACTTGCGGTATCCACTCTGAGCTCCTCGCATGAAGAGTTAGGGGCCAGTGATATTGCACTTCCTGGTGTCAAGCTGGCAGAATCTCTTGGTTCAAGATTGGTCAGCGTTGCTGTTGATGGAGAGGAACCGGCTAAAGCCACTGCGCCAACCATTGCACCAGCTGCCACTGCACTTGCTTTCTCCCATCTAGAAGAAAAATAGTAATTTTAAGTACTCTTTTTAGTGTTACTCATCAGGAAAATTATATAATCATGGGAGAAGCAAATGTTAAAGTGAATTTTATAGCATCACCATAGTCGATTAAGGGGATAATGAGGGACTGTGTGAGTAAGAGTTTCGTTTTAGGAGGCAAGAAGTTCTTAAAACGGTAGAGTGTTCGTAGGTTACCTGTTACTTTCTGGCTCACATGAGTAATCTGGGCCCGCCAATCAAGAGTAGAGTCGATGAACAGGCCAAGGTCCTTGACTACGTGGCTCCAAGTTATAACTAAGCCGTTGAAGACGACCGGCGAGATTGACTTAGTATCCAATCGATTTATCATGTTCTTGCTGCCTATTACTATTGTTTGGCATTTAGTAGGGTTAACTGCCAGCCCGAATCTCATCGACCAAGACTTTAGGAATTCCAGGTCCCTGTTGATGTTGTCGATGGCTTGCGATATATCCTCCACCCTTGCCTGTGAATACAGCTGCAGATCATCGGCATACAGGTGATACGAACACCGAAGGTGATCAGTAATGAGGTTGATAAAAATAGAGAATAGAAGAGGAGATAAAATTCCGCCTTGAGGGACGCCAGTGTGAAGATTGCGTCAGTTCGATAACGAGTCTTGAACACGAACACGCTGCTGACGTCCCTGAAGATAGGTAGAGAACCATTCCAGTGCCTCAGGCGACACCCCAAGATACCCAAGGATTGATAGTAGGATTTCGTGACTGACGGTATTGAAGGCGTTAGAAAAATCCACTAAGACCAGAACAGTAACTTTGGTATCTTCCATGCCCTTCCTAATATCGCCAGTCACTTTGAGTAGGACGGTAACAGTACTATGACCGGACCTGAAGCCAGAGTGCAGTGGGCTTAGCTATTTATGTCGGTATACAAATACAGAAAGCTGCTTGTATACGCAGGCCTCGAGTACTTTAGATAGGAAGGGGAGGATGGAAATAGGTCGAAAGTGTTCGGGTAGTGAAGGATTATTTTTTTAGGAAGAGGTATGATGAAAGCCTTACGCCAAAGAGAGGGAAAGGTCCCGGAGTCAAGAGAGTAGTTAATTATGTGAGTTATTGCTGAGAGCGTATGGTCCAACATGGTAATGATCATACGACGACTAACACCGTCGCATCCCGAAGCATTGGAGCGGATAGATAGTATGATCTTCTTAATATCCCCAGAAGGCACCGGAGAAAAGTTGAAAGAGTCGATGTTGGGGCTGGTAAGGCCAGATAGGTAATTCAGCGTTTGACATTTGGTTTGAAGATCCAGTGTTGTAGTGGATGAGAAATAACTGTTGATATCATTCAAGCCAATGGTGTTCTTAAACTCTGGAAGTTGCTTATTGCCAATACCTAAAGTGCCAAGAAACTTCCAGGTGCTGGAAGAGGATGACTCTATATTCTGTAGAATATGTCGGCGTTTAGCGTTGCGTATCACCTGGTTACATCGATTCCTTGCAGTCTTATAGGGATTCCAATTGTTCTCACAGCGATCCCTCCTGAATTTGAGGAAGGCCTGATCCCTTCGCCTCATTGCAATACGCACCTCATCCGTGAACCATGGTGCTGGGGCACGTTTCATTTTTAATGACTTTAGGGGAGCGTGCACATCATAAAAATTTCTAATATTGTTATTCAAAATATTAACTTTTGTGTCTATGTCTGCGACTGCTTCCACACCCACCCAATCCACCTTCGCAGCGTCAGCATTTAGTTTTTCCAGATCTATGCTCCGGAAACTACGTATTTGTATAATCTTCGGAGGTGATTTAAGGGGTTTCAGGATTTAGGATAGGAAAATTAGATCGTGGTGGGAGAAACCAGAGGCAGGGAGTTGACCATGGAAAGAGACAAGGTTTGGGGAAGAGGTGAGCATCAGGTCAAGCCAGGTGTCTTGGTGCTGGATGTTATGATGAGTGGCTTGGAGTGGAAGGACATGGAGGCTGGTTGATTGGAAGATCCGTAGGAGATTATGTGTACGGAAGGAGTTTAAGGCTATGAGGTTCGTGTTGAAATCTCCCGTGATGATGTGATGTGAATATTCAGACCCTAAAGATTCCAGAACTGTTTCCAGACTGGAGAAATAGTTGACAGTAGGAGGGCAATAGACCACTCCAAGAACAACATTAACTCCCCTGACACAAACCTCTAAGAAGAGGTATTCAGGAGTAGTGGAAATACTGGTAGAGGAGGATGCTAATATTTTATAAGGAAAGACACTCCGGAGGTAGATAGCAACACCGCCACCTCTTTTGTCCATGCGGTCATTGCGGATGAGGTTGAAACCATTTAAAGGGTATGAGGTGGAGGGAAGGTGAGGTTTGAGTCAGGTCTCCGAAACCAGGATGGCTTGAATATCATTGTCCGTGAAAGTCTCAGTTAAGTTGCTCAAGTAACTGGGGATACTCTGTGCGTTAATATGGCAAACATTTAAGAGAGAACAAGATTGAGTGGAAAAATTTACCGAACGATACGCTATCGCTATCGAACGATAGCATTGTTTTGACAGATGTATAAACTGTCAGTTGTTATTATTTACAATTCAATTAATAAAATGAGTAAACAAACAGTGAAACATAATTAAATACAAATTGTGAATAAAATAAAGGAAAGTGCAGTGGTGTGACACACTTATTGTCTCCGCGAACTTTTCAAGGCTATATTCGAACTCGCCTTGGATGGAGATGTTGATTTGGGATATTTGGCAGTTAGGGGTTCTAGCTCGTTCAGTGAAGTTATCTTGTGACGACTGTTATCGGCGGGTTTGACAATAATAGTGCCGTCTTGTGTCCAACAGGCCGACATCCCAAAATTTTGCCTAGCCAAGCTGAACACTGTTTGTCGGGCTTTGGTTAAGAATTCCCTTACCGTAAAGCTGGACCCCTTCAACTTTGTTTTCGCTTTCCAGACTGCTCCCCGGACCTCCGCCGACGAGAATCGGGCGACGACATTCCTACGATGGGGTGCCCAAGCGGTGACAGAGCTTGATGTTTGATGATGTAACTTCCTTAAGGCCCATCTTCTGATTAAAAATACTCAGCAAGGTCTTGCTAGAGTACTCCTGGATAGCTTCGGGAACTCCGAGGAAGATAAGTGCCTTGCGACGATGACGGGTCTGTATGACGTCTACCATTTAGGTGCACTCACTTATTTGCTTCCGCAGCAGGCCCAACGTCTGGAACATAAGCTCTCAGAATGTTCTGAATTCTTCAGAAACTCTAGCAACGGTATCTTTGGAGTTCCCTCCGGAATGGAGCTCTGTGCCTCTAACTGGGCCATCGTTTTGGAGAAGCTCTCTTCGAGAGTGCTTTGAGCCATTTGTATTTCAGCGAGTTGGGACATGTTAGATGAAGTTATCAGTGCCGGGTGAACTTTTCAATAACTTTCCTGTGGTGGTGTAAAATTGTGCACAAAGCTGGCAGGTGGCTTTAAAACTTGTATCAACACATGAACAATAAAGCAGTTGTATAACTCACGGTTAATATGTATTATTGTCCAACACTCACAAGTAAACAATAGAAGGTGCGGTAAAGGAAGATACAAGCATAAGCACAGCACAATAAATAGTTTAAGGCAGGCAGATGTATAGTCATGTCATAGCACACAAATAATAAATAATAATAATAATATTCCGGACATCTAACACACAACTCCATCTAGTCCCAAGTTAAGCAGAGCTTGTGTTATGAGTACTAGACAATTGATATAAATACTTAAATACTTTTTTTTTGTAAACGAGTACATGCATATTATACATAGAAAACACCCAAACTCCGAAACAAATGTTTGCAGATCATACAAACATTAGGTCCGACCCGGGAATCGAACCCGAGACCTCAAACTTAGCAGTCGCATACGCTACACCACTACGCCACCGAAGCAGTACAAAATAACATACAGTACATGAATGAATGAATGAAATAGCCTTTTATTCTGAACTTGACAAAAAATTCCATAACAATTTATAGAACAGCTTTGGTTTGTTCTATAAAATTCTACTGTTGTTGTTCTGTCTAGTGCCACTCTTGTCCAGGTGTGTCGTGCTGTGAGTTTTAAGTCGTCCTCCCATCGCATCTGTTTGCGTCCTCTGTTGCGTTGTCCATCTCTGGAGTACCAGTGTGTAGTAATACAGTATATAACAATATATAAGCATTAACACTAGTATATAAATACGCCCTGTGGTCGTGCGTTGCGCGTCCCGGTAAAGTACACCCCAGGTGTCAATGTAGGGGAGAGTTGGATAATACCGCGCGGTTGATAATTCCGCGCGTATGCGTAGTTCAAAAACTATCCACTACTTCTGCGAATCAGTGCGTATACATCGAAGCCGGACATGCCTACATCCCTCCCCGTGCACCGCCATTACGGTTCTCGCCGCGACGGACATAACACGCGCCGTAGTTGATTTTTTCGTTATTCCTTATAATTTTTCGTGTACTTTCGGAAAGAGGTAAGTAATCTGTATTTGTATTGTAATACTTTGATACTATACATTTTTAATGCTCGTAATCTGTAGAATTCATGTCAGAATACGTTTCTACGTACTATAATATTTGCCATATAATTTTGAGGTTAAAAAATAAAATGATCGAGTTTGATAATTCCGCGCCATGGGCGCGGTATTATCAAACTTGATATAATACCTACATACAAATTAAAATAATGTAGCTTTATATATTATTTCCGTTTTAGATGGACCAATCTGTGCCAAAGAAAAAGAAGTATTTGTATTTGTATCTTCACATTGCGTATCGTTGTTAGGACAGCCACTAAAGGTGGAAGATCTCGGTCTTGCTTGGAAGAATCCTTTGTTTAGAAGTTGTTGGGTATAGGTTTTTTTGGGTTTGTTATCATTATCTTTCATTGTGTTCCCACGAGTATGGACGATATAAATGTCACTCCCAGGGTGACGCCATTCCTGGGAGAAGGCTATTTACAATAGTGTTCGCCTAGTTCACCAAGGTTGGCGCTAGCGACTGAGGCCCTCAGCCATTCATCCTTTTGGCGCGTCGCCCACCGTAGGATTAGGGTGAATTTTAATTTAGGCTTTCTACCTCGCAGTACAGACAGTAAAGCCAATACTTCCGATTCTATAAACCACAGAGTAGCGGATGATGGCGATCATTTCCTTACACCATCGGTTTGGTTTCAGTCAGGATAATTAACCGCCGCCCGAGACTCGGCGTTGACCTCTTATGACTGGTTCGGTCTCCTCTCAGTCAGCCCTCCTCCTTTTGCATACGGGCTTGGGACCATCATTGGCGGAGTAGATTGATAAACTTACGGATCTTGTTATTTTCCGGTGACATCTATACGAATATCGCGGTCAAAGTTATCAAATATATTTTTTAGTTTTTTCAACCACCTTTATCCAGTCATCTCTTGTGACTTTTTCGCATGCTTCTTTTAAAAGCGTCTTCATCTTTTTTATGCCATATGTTGGAGAACTATTATGGTGGGCTGCATAACCTTTTGATTTGAGCCCAGATTAACTCTATGCCATTGTACTGGCAGTGATATGGAGGAATTCGGAGAACGCGATGATCGTACTCCAGAGCCAGCTCATCTATTTCGTATCGAACATTTGCTAGCTTATGGTCGTTGACTAATTTCATCAGCTCCGCTTTTAGCATTGACATATTTGAGTCAATGCCACTTCTTTGCAGCCAAGCCAACAATTCCTCTTTTCTATTAGCTTGAGTAGGTGCTTTATTTATTTGCTTATTTATTTGCACCGAATGATAAGGGGCGTTATCCATTATTATAATTAAAGGATCTGGAAGGCCAGGTAGCAACACATCCTGGAGCCACTCCTTGAATGCAGCCGCATTCATTTCTTCGTGGTAGTCAGTAGTAGTTTATGACTCAAATGCCAATAAACCATTTTATACAAAACCATACTTCGCACAACCTATAGGTAGTTAACATATAGTTCTGTCTCAATTTTTCCGTAAGTCACTAATAGGAAAAAAAAAGATAACCTATTATACCTCAAGGAGGCAGCACTGTACAAAATATTCCGTACGAATAAATATACCATTTACTTTGGTATTCCTTGCTGGTTGTAAGTCAGGACTTTCAATAATATGCCGATGTTAGGCAATGCCATTGAATTAACGATCTAGGTCTAGCTTTATCACACCAAACTTCAGCCTAACTTCGGTTATTCTTGCCGGTTTCAAGTCAAGACTTCCAATAATTTGCCGGTGTTAGGCAATGCCATTGAATTGCCGAACTAAGTCCACCTTTGGTATACCAAACTTCGGTTATCCTTGCTGGTTTCAAGTCGGGAATTGCAATAATATGCCATTGTTAGGCAATGCTATTGAATTGCCGAACTAAGTCCACCTTTGGTACACCAAACTTCGGTATAACTTTGGTTATCCTTGCTGGTCCTAAGTCAAGACTTCCAATGATATGCCGTTGTTAGGCAATGCCATTGAATTGCCGAACTAAGCCCACCTTTGGTACACCAAACTTCGGTATAACTTTGGTTATCCTTGCTGGTCCTAAGTCAAGACTTCCAATGATATGCCGTTGTTAGGCAATGCCATTGAATTGCCGAACTAAGCCCACCTTTGGTACACCAAACTTCGGTTATTCTTGCTGGTCACAAGTTAGTACTGCCAATGGCATGCCAAATTAAGGCAACGTCACAACATTTCCTAGTTAGGATCGGGTTTAGCATGTCAAACTTTGGTAAAGCTTCCGCTACACCTGCTTGGTGCCAGTCAGGAATTGATACGGTATACTGAACTTCGGCAGTACCTAAGAGTTTCCTAATGACACCGGAATTCGGAAATTTTTCGGCATGCCACCATTTTGCTTTCCGAATATGAATTTAATTAAGTACGAATTAGGCAAGCCTAAGTTAGGAAAGCCAAGCCAAAGCCAAGTTCGGCCCGAACTGATTCTTTGGCATGCCACACTCAATTTCTAGTCGGGTAGCTGACCAACGCAACCTCGTTTGCGTCTTCTATTGCCCGTAGAGTGAAAATTTTCCCCGGTTTTTGAAACAATCTTCATAGGTGCTCCGCTCCTTTTAGTATTAGCGTGATGATATGTAGCCTTCCTTGATAACTGGACTATCCAACACTGAAAAAAAATTAGAAATCGGTCCAGTGGTTCCTGAGATTAGCGCGTTCAAACAAACAAACCAACAAATTCTTCAGCTTTATAATATTAGTATAGATCGGGGGGCACGGCAGTGCCCCCGCCAAGTCGAGCGCGAAGCAAACACTGCCGTACCATCCTAGCGCGTTCAAACAAACAAACCAACAAATTCTTCAGCTTTATAATATTAGTATAGATCGGGGGGCACGGCAGTGCCCCCGCCAAGTCGAGCGCGAAGCAAACACTGCCGTACCATCCTTTACTGGAACCATTTCGCCGCATTTTCAGGCCCCTATTTGAGAACCTCTGGGTAAGACCAGAACGCAGAAATTTTCGTCATCGAGTAACCTATGACATCATATTCTTAATTAAAAATTTTAATTCTGTAGGTTATTTAGTTCCGAAGTTAAGCGAAAGCAAAGTTTCGCATTTATGACACTCACTCACTCATGATCATCAAAATAGAACTAGTACTTCCCATAAACTCAGAGAGCTGAAATTTGGTACCGAGTTAGGTTTTAATGGCTACATAAAGGGAAAACTATAAAAACTAGGATAATCGAAGATCTGGAGTACCTAGTGACCCTTATTTGAAAACATAAGAGCCCAACCAAACTATTAAAGATCGACATAACAAATTAACAAAAAACATTTAACTTTGTTTACCTATTCATTTGATGTCAAAAATCGAAGGTCTGAAGTATCTGATGAAGAACCCTCAGCTTGTCTTGGCTGTATTAGAGATATGGTAATGCTCCGTTCTACTATTGGTACAGTGGACCAAGTTATTACTATTACAATTATTTTCCTTATTAGCTGACTCTTTTAGTATTTTAATTTCTAGTTCTAGTTTTTCAGCTTTTTTGTTGTAATAATTGGCAATAGCTAAATTGCGTTCCAGCCGTTAATCATCCTGGTTACCTTTCAACTTTTTAGCTGAAATAAAAAAGCTTAGATTAGATTTAGTTATAAAAAAATCAAAGATACATACTATATTTATATAATATAATAAATAAATATTTCGGACACATAACACACAACGCCATCTAGTCCCAAGCTAAGCAGGGCTTGTGTTATGGGTACTAGACAACTGATATGAATACATATATACTTTTTTTTTGTAAATACATACATATTATACATAGAAAACACCCAAACTCCGAAACAAATATTTGTAGATTACACAAACATTTGGTCCGACCCAGGATTTGAACCCGAGACCTCAAGCACAGCAGTCGCGTTCACTACCACTGCGCCACCGAGGCAGTCAGTTTGATAGAACAGCTGAAAATATTATATGCTGATAATAAATAAATTTAATATAAAATTTAATAGCTAGTGATTTTACCTTTGCTTTGCAGGAACTTAAACATAGAGGTCATTCCATATATGTATTTTTTCCTTGTTCAAAGCCCCCATCTGCCGAAGCCCCTGCCTGAGGACTGAAGTCTATTTTCCTCTTTTTCACTTAAATGTAAAAGAACAATTTACAATGTGTATTAGGTACATATATAATAAAAAAATATTACAAAGAAGCAAATAAGGAATAGAAAGGATATCTACTTGTACTTGGAGGCAAACGTGTGTCATTGACGATGTTCACTCTGAGATCTTCTGAGTTAATTTCAATAGCATCACCAACATTGACAAATTCCATTTCTATAACTTCACTACATATATCATACATCACCACCTATTCCATCACCACCAAATGGAACATCAAATCCACTACATGTGGAGCCCAAAACACCTGTCACTTTATCCCAGATTTCATCCTTTGGAATGAAATCTGGTTTGCCACCACCAATCTATAATAAAAAAAGTATATAATTTCAAATTATTTGTTTATGGAATGCTCTTTATAATGATATTCCCACAGGATCCAGAGTGGGCAAAGTTTTCAATTGATAATAATAAAAACATTACCTTCAAATTGTTCAATCTAATGTTTGCAACTCTCTTACGAGTCGCTTTTTTCAAATTGTCCCATTTTAATTTGAGCTGCTCTCTCTGACATGGTATTTGCCCACTTTTCGAATTAAAGGCATTGGTTAATGATGCCCAACATTCTTCTTTTAATTTGTTTGTGGCAGCGTTGGTCTCCTTCGTTGTGATCATTAGGTTGCTTTGTATAAGATCGACAAGCAGGGAAACCTCGTCCTTACTCATAGCCTTCTTTGTTTTCTGTAAGTAACAAATATAGCTAGAACCTAAACTTTGCAATATTTTAGGCGACAGACACATACATTAACAACTTTAAGAAATAAATCTTTTCTGTACTCACCGGCGTAATATCCATGTAGGACGCAACCTCGTTTGCGTCTTATATTGCCCGTAGAAAAAATGTGAAAAAATTCGCCCGTTTATGAAACATTCTTCATTGGTGCTCCGCTCCTACTAGCAGTAGCGTAATGGTATATTACCTACAGCCTTCCTCGATAAATAGACTATCCAGCACTGAAAGAATATTTTAAATCGGACCAGCGGTTCCTGAGATTAGCGCGTTCAAACATATAAACAAACGCTTCAGCTTTATTATTCGTATAGATTTATGTCGAGTTTTTCTTGCCTTTGCAACACATTTGTTTTGTTCCGAGTACTTTCATCAAATTGGTTAACTTTTAGAACATTCACGGGATAAAAAGGGGTAGTGACTTAACCCGAAACGGATTGATAATAATGCTTGCGAAGTATAAATGGAATAATAACAGAGATGAGTCAAAATACTCCGTTCAATTTAGTAGGTATAGATCTATATTAAATATGAGATATATGGTTACATTTACTTGACACATTCATAAGATGCCTTCAGTTAGTACAAATATCTACAAGTGCCAAGACAATCCTAAGCAAATAGTATTTTTTCTTTTAGTAGAACCGTATCTCAACTCAGGCCAATAAACACTTGACGAAGGTGGCTATCTGTCTGCGTGGGAATGCGAAGCATTCAACCGATGTGTTACCGTAACATGGATAAGAGAAAATATATGTAGCTATTGAAAGTCTAATAAGTGATGTACCTAATAAAAATACTCTACATAACTATGTGTATTAACTAACATAGAATTAACATTATTTGGTAGTAGAAAGCGGGTTGTATTGGTTTGCAATGTATGTAAAGAAATAGGTAATACGATACGAGTTCATATTATTTAAGGACATGGATACTGAAATTGATCGTAACCTTTTACTATACACTAACTTTTGACTGCGTATATGTCGGTTATCGCGGCAATTTTTCAAACTGTTATAACTGTATTTATAAATCGATTAAGAAGAAACGAACACCAAATGTTAAGTAGAGCGAACCGCAACGCCGAAGTTAGTGGTAAGTTAGTGAAAACCGCATTCAATTCGGTTTAGCTGAGATTAGCGTGCACAAACATACAGATAATCAGATATACATACAAATCACTGTTTTGGACCAGTTATGGTTTTATTATATCTATACTAATAATAAAGCTAAAGAGTTTGTTTGTTTGTTTGAACGCGTTAATCTCAGGAACCGATCCGGTCCGATTTGAAAAATTCTTTCGGTGTTGAATAGTCCATTTATCGAGGAAGGCTATATGCTATATATCATCACGCTATATAAAACGCAAACGAGGTTGCGTGGGTCAGTTAGTGTATTGATAAAAAAGGACACAATTTAGAGATTCTGTAAACCCAGTTTTTTTTTATAAGTATATACATTAAAAAAAGATTTTTATTGAAATATGCATTATGAAATCAACGTATATCTCTTCTTCACCTTCTCCTGCTTGAGCAATGACCAGACAGCACCACTTAAGAGTTAAGGCATAGAATATTTAGCTTTTGAAAGCATTAGTTGTAACTAATATGTATGTAAATAAATTGTGTAGACGCTCATAGCCCAGTAGCACTCGGTGATTAGAAACAATTACCGAGGGTAAGCAAAGACGGCGCGGTCAGAACCTGGATGGGTGACCGCTGGTTTCATGTTACCATGAGCGTCTCCGTGATTCGGAGGTCACGTAAAGCAGTCGGTTCCGGTTGTTATCATAGGATTACAGTCGTGCAGCTTAGTTGGAGGCTTTTAGTAGGCTTAAAAATATTCAACGGCAAAGATTACGTAGCCACAACGTTGTCTTGCCACTCCCCAAATCGCACTTGGTCAGCGTGGGGACGTATGGGCTTAACCCAAATGTATATATAATGTGTGGCTTAGCCTGCCCAAATGTAATAACATCAGTTTTAAATTGTTCGATTAAATTTGAATATAGACTTATTAATACTGTTTTACACAAAGTTACCGGTGTCCGAGATCTTGGCGTATATCTTGACTCTAAACTCAATTTGGACATCCACGTTGAGAACATAGTCAATAAGGCTTATCAAATTTTTGGTTTTGTAATGAGAGCAACCCATGATTTTCGTCAACCAACCACATTCCTACATTTATATAAGTCCATAGTCAGACCACAGTTGGAATATGCGGTACCTATTTGGAATCCGCACTACGTTAAGTATAGGGAAGTTATTGAACTGGTACAACGCAAGTATCTTCGCGCAATGCAGTTCAGATGTTTTCATAAAAAAATGTCACACTACCCACTTCTTAAAAAATATAATTTGTTAACATTGGAATCCAGAAGAATTCTCCTCGATACCATGACTCTATTCGGCATCTGTCGCAACAATTCGACTGCCCAGACTTGGTGAATAGGTTGTGCTACCTGATTCCTCGAACAGTGCGGAGGCGCAGGGTGCGCACTAGACGATTATTCGCCACTGGTACTTGTAGAACCAATGCTGGTGTGCGCTCTCCGCTGCACCGCTTAGTTGATACTTACAATGGGATATTTTGTGACATAGATATATTACATTATAGTAAGTTACGTTTTAGAAAATGTGTAATTGAAGTTTTGCGCGATCGGTAGTGGGCCTAACGGCTAATTAGATTATTTTTATTGACGCTGTTTATTTTTTGCTCTTTTTTTTTATTATCTTATCGGCACTTTTATATTAAGCATGCAATGTATCAGGATGCTGTTAATATTTGTAGTACTGTTGTTACTGGTATGTCTCACACTCTTGAGAGGTTCCGGCTAATATGTCGCTGGTGGCAAATTACTACTTATATTATTTTATAGACAACGAAGGTTTTATGTTTTTCTTGTTCCTTTTTTTTTTGTTAATTACCAACTTCGCTTATAAACTTGAACCCCCATAAGTAATCTGTGGAAAACGTAGTGGGTAGTATATTTGTTATGTTTAGTTTACTTAATAACAACCCTATGTATATTTTATATGTTACTGTTTGTGTTCCCTAATTGAATAAATAAATAAATAAATAAATAAACCCTCTCCTGAGAGGAGACCCGAGTCCAACAGTTGGACGTTATGGATTGTTAATGATTGATTGATATAATATCACAATTATACATACACACATATTATAAAACAAAGTCCTCCATCCCGTCTGTCTATTCGGGACAAACTTAAAAGCTATCGCACGTATTTTTATGCGGTTTTTAGCAATAGATAGTGATTCTAAGTAAAGTAGCATCCGGAGTGGCTAAAATTACTAAACAATATCAGTCACTCAAGCAAAAAGCCCTTTATGCACATAGCTCTTTACAAAACGCTGTGAAAACAGAGGAACTAATTGAATCCCTAGCGCAGATCAAGCAGGCCATCCAGGAATCGAGTGAAAAGCAGGTACCACCGAGCGCTTCTTTTGCTGACATGGTTAAAAAGGATCTAGCAACTATATTCGTCCCAGCAGTCTGAGTTCGGTAGTTATTTATCCAAATGATAACTCGAAATCTAGCGAGGATACCAAGACCATTGTGCAGAAAATAATTAGTTCTGAAGATATGAAACTCCACGTGCGTGGAGTCCGAAAGACCAGAAATGGCGGTGTTGTCATCAGTACCGAGACCAAAAAAGATATCGAGAAGCTCAAGCAAACTGTTCAACTTGCCGAATCAGGACTTAAGATTGATGAACCTTACAAGCGCAAGCCTCGTATTGTTATTATTGGAGTTCCTACCATGATGTCCGAAAATGAGGTCTACAAATGTTTATACGAAGAGAATATAGCTGAAAAAATCCCTGAATTACCGAAGAACTCTTTTATGACCTCTATAAAACTTAGTCACAGTCCGGTCAGAGATTTCACGATGGTGACCAGATGCTTCAAGTGTCAGCAATACGGACACGCAGGCCAAGACGTGCAGAACGGCTACCTCTACATGTGGACATTGTGGTGAAGACGGTCATTCCGTCCAAGACTGTACCAGAAAAGTAGAGCAACCTAAATGTGCAACGTGCCTGCGCTTCAAAAAGCCAAGCAACCACAAAACGGGAGACGCTGATTGCCCAGCTAGACAAGCTGCTGAATTTAGGTACATAAATTCCATAGATTATGAGGGCGCCTAAGAGCGTCGCATATTTACTTGTATATATTAGACCTACGCTTCTAATTACTATATGGATATTAATTTATTTACAGACAGACATCTATTTACGTTTCTGCCTCAGAGTCATAAGCTTGTACATTTATACAAACATATTTTTTTCTTTTCTGTGTCCATTTTTATGTAGGTAATAGGTTAAATAGAGAAATAAGTATTTATAAACTAAATTATGTAAGTTGTAAAAACACAATACGCAATTGGTTACACATTTTGTCGAATGAGCAAACTGAGCAGAAACTTGAAATATGTAAATAAAATTATTTTGCTGAGCTGTCTTAGCGCATTATTTTTGACCCACTTATAGTCCACGGGCCCACGAACAAGGGATTTCAGTGATTGACAACAGGCTGAAAGTTTATACACAGCTTCGTTTTGACGAGACACCCAACTTTTATTATTGGACCAAATTCTGAAGGTGGAAGGAAAAAGCGGGATAGGGAGCGAAACACGTCGATTTGATGAGTGTCCCAATTTAATTAATAACAGTTTCTAAAAATCAATACTTCGAGAAAATACGATGGAAAACTGAAAAAAACTTGTGGCATACAAAGCGAATGGTACCTTCCGAGTGACCCTCAGCTCTAACATGTCAGAATGGTGACTTGAAATTTTTTATTCATTTTCATTAATTACAAACTGATTTTTGTTTTGGGGCTTGCAAAATATATGTAGGGATTCCGTACCCCTGTGTTTAGGAGTGTCGGTAGATTCCATATTCTTTTTAATGAGGGTAGACGTGAGTTGTCGGGCGAGGAGAATGATAGCAATGGTTTTTTCTCACAATCACTTTGTTATAATCACTTTATGATAATACATAGTGAAATACAGTCACGATAATCAATAATGGTATACAGGTTACAATTTAGGTACGACACTCCACCGAACATGTGATGCTACTGCGAGATGCTAAACGATAATGTTTGCCCTCCGGCTGCGTTCCATTTTATAACTATCTCCGGCTGCGTTCAATTAATAACTACCCACAGTTCTTTAGGGATGGGATCAAAGTCACTGTTACCCGCAACTAATCACATAAAATAATCGACTACCATCAATTATCTTAACGCGTGATTATTATTTTTTTAAGTGGCAATGATTTCCATCCCTATTGTCATCGGTCGCAAGCTCCAATCTCGGTGTTGCGTCAGTGTCTAACTACCGACACTTGTGTTACGAAATAAAATAAGTGATGCGCCGTCATATATATTTTTCATAAAAAATGCATCGGCATACAAATTTGACGGTAATTTTTTTGAGACCTACACTCGAAAAATTATTAACATAATCTTGACAACTTTCGAGTGTAGGTCTGTCACCATTCTGACATGTTAGAGCTGAGGGTCACTCGGAAGGTACCATTCACTTTGTATGCCACAAGTTTTTTTCAGTTTTCCATCGTATTTTCTCGAAGTATTGATTTTTAGAAACTGTTACTAATTAAATTGGGACACTCATCAAATCGACGTGTTTCGCTCCCTATCCCGCTTTTTCCTTCCACTTTCAGAATTTGGTCCAATAATAAAAGTTGGGTGTCTCGTCAAAATGAAGCTGTGTATAAACTTTCAGCCTGTTGTCAATCACTGAAATCCCTTGTTCGTGGGCCCGTGGACTATTATTTCTAGTACTACAAATTTGCTATGTATGTTGTTAAATTATATTGTTACTTTAAGCACTAATTATGTAAATTTAAGTAAATAAAAATAATTGTTTGTAAGCATTTTCGCCGCCCGAGACAAATTGTAAATTATTGTACCTTTTTAACTAAATAAATGAATTTTGAATTTGAATTTTGAATTCTTGAGGTAGGTTTTCATATACATATATAATTTGTTACATTTTTGAGTATACTGGATAAAATATAACGATATACCGTGCGACAGCCACGCTTCGGCATACATGGGCCGGCTCGATCGGAGTAATACCATGGCCTCACAGAAATAGCGCTTGTGCTGTGTTTCACCGAGTGAGTGAGGATACCGGAGGCCCATACCCCAACTCCTCCACCCATCCCTCACCCCTTTGGGGGACCAAAAGCCGGCAACGGTAATCGCTTACTATCAGGTGAAACGTATGCTGGTTTGCCCCCTATTACACAAAAAAAAAATATGTTGAAGACATCGGAAAAAATTAAGCCTTACATCTTGATACGCTGTACTATATTTTCCGTAAAGAACCCGTGCGAAGCCGGGATGAATTGCTAGTAATGTATATAAATTACATCATATTATATCTCATGTTACAAAAAGCAGGACAAACTGGTCATAAATAAAAAAACGTTTTTTTTTTTAATTTACTTGTGATTATGAGAGTAGACTGTTCTTATAAGTATTGACCACGGAGATAAAATGTGTCCACCCTGAAAATATAAAAAAAACTATAATACGCATAATCGGAACAATCCAATAAAGTTTTTGAAACCACTTTGAATAAAATTAAATTCGTAAAACTAATAGTCCACGCACCCACGAACAAGGGATTTCAGTGATTGACAACAGGCTGAAAGTTTATACACAGCTTCGTTTTGATGAGACACCCAACTTTTATTACTGGACCAAATTCTGAAAGTGGAAGGAAAAAGCGGGATAGGGAGCGAAACACGTCGATTTGATGAGTGTCCCAATTTAATTCATAACAGTTTCTGAAAATCAATACATCGAGAAAATACAATGGAAAACTGAAAAAAACTTGTGGCATACAAAGTGAATGGTACCTTCCGAGTGACCCTCAGCTCCAACATGTCAGAATGGTGACTTGAAATTTTTTATTCATTTTCATTAATTACAAACTGATTTTTGTTTTGGGGCTTGCAAAATATATATTTTTCATAAAAAATGCATCGGCATACAAATTTGACGGTAATTTTTTTGAGACCTACACTCGAAAGTTGTCAAGATTATGTTAATATTTTTTCGAGTGTAGGTCTCAAAAAAATAGCTTACTTAAAATACTTAAAAATACTTCAAGTCACCATTCTGACATGTTAGAGCTGAGGGTCACTCGGAAGGTACCATTCACTTTGTATGCCACAAGTTTTTTTCAGTTTTCCATCGTATTTCCTCGAAGTATTGATTTTTAGAAACTGTTATTAATTAAATTGGGACTCTCATCAAATCGACGTGTTTTGCTCACTATCCCGCTTTTTCCTTCCACTTTCAGAATTTGGTCCAATAATAAAAGTTGGGTGTCTCGTCAAAACGAAGCTGTGTATAACCTTTCAGCCTGTTGTCAATCACTGAAATCCCTTGTTCGTGGGCCCGTGGACTATAAGGTATAACTATTCTATATTTATACGTTTTATTAGATTAACTGAGAATCAATAAATCTTTTTTTTAATATTTTGGAGATCTAACACAAAACGACATCTAGTCCCTAGCTAAGCAGAGTTTGTTTAATGGGTAATAGACAACTGATATGAATACATATTATTATATACTTTTCTTTGTAAATACATACATATTAAACACTCAAACTCCGAAATAAATGTTCACAAATCATACAAACATTTGATCTGACCTGGGAATCGAACCCGAGACCGCAATCACAGCAGTCGCATACACTACCATTGCCGCCACTGCGCTACCGAGGCAGTCAAATATACTCTCTCAAGTCAAAAGCGTGGCTCAAGTCAAAAGCGTAGCTCAACCCTTTACTTCTACTTCAGATAAACAAAAAAACATCAAAATCAAGATACTTACCAAGACCTATTATCATTACTATCACCATCCACACTAATGCTATAGTGACTGAATACCTTCCTTCTGCCATTAGTATCAATGGTATGGCTATTGAAAGCAATAGTTGTAGACACAGGTATATTATACTATGCCATACGTAGTTGGACATAAGGTCTGGATTCTCCTATAAATGAAAAATAACAGTTCACTTAAAAGTAAAATTAATGAAAGTTCTGTCTGGGTTTAGAAATGGTTACAAATGTATTGTAACATATCTGGATCTCTAGGTCTCCATTTCCTACCACGGGCCGCCGGAGGATGGGGACCTCTGGAGGTAGAATGATTGCTGCGGTCGGGATAGTGGCATTGCAATCAGCATACATTGCTGAGATCGAGGGGGGTATTAATTTTCTACCGGGACAGGTCCTGATAAGGCACGGTATCAATTCGGAGAGGACCTGAAATACTATGGTCCGGGTCCTCCCAGAGTAGGGCGCCAGAGGCCGGTCGTCGGGTGTTTTTTAGTGGACACCACATACTCCTGGCTCCTGTGTCCCCGAGGAGCTGGATATCCGAAGGGATTTTTAACACCGACAAAAAAAAAACTCCATTTCCTATATAAATTTGATAACGCATACTTAATAATAGGGCTGTGTGTGTGATTGAATGAATATATACTGTTTGTTGAAGAATAATATTATACTAGTAGTTTGATTTCACTACCCGTATAACTTTCTTTGTTAAAAGTCACCGTTCTTCATAGTCATAGAATGAAAATCATATTATCTATTAAATATGCTTGCCTAACTAAATTTTATAACGGTTCAATAGAGTCAAGAATTCTAAGAAAGATCCATAATCACATTAGTTCATTCCATCAGTATATTACTAAATGCTTTGTATGTTAACTTGCGCGTAAAATTTATACGCTGCTTATTGCGATACTTTTAACTGCCTCGGCGGTGCAGTGGTAGTGAATGCAATTGCTGTGCTTAAGGTCTCGGGTTCAAATCCTGGGTCGGACCAAGGGTTTGTGTCATGTACAAATATTGGTTTCGGATGTTTTCTATGTATGTATTTACAAAAAAAAATATGTATGTAAAATATTTAAACTTTGTTTTTATCAATTGTTTAGAACCCATAACACAAGCTCTGCTTAGCTTGGGATTAGATGGCATTGTGTGTTAGATGTCCGAAATATTTATTTATTTAAACAAAAAGGAAGGAAAATATGGGTATCTCTTCACAAACGTTTTGCCAATTTCTAAGGGTATTTTTAACTATATGACTGCTAGAATAATAGCCTCCATTTTATAATTTAACCGACTGATTTCTCACCAAATATATTTTATAGATCTAGAACTACCTTTTGGGTAGTATAATAAAACAATTTCTACGAATACATTAGTAAGTTGAGCCTATAAATAAATGGATACACAAAACATTCGCTAAAGAATTGGTGATTCATTTAACTTGAGCAGGGGAATAAGGGAGTACCCATCGCTTTTACAATTTATTTACTTTCAACTTAAGTGTTGAGCTTTAACTCGATTAGTTCTCATTTGTATATTGCATGCCGCTAGTGATTTGCAGGAATGAGTTTTTATAGCATCGAAAATATTTTTGTGCCAATTATAAAATAAATAAATATTTCAGACATCTTACACACAACGCCATCTAGTCCCAAGCTAAGCAAAGCTTGTGTTATGGGTACTAGACAACTGATATACATACATATATACTTTTTTTTGTAAATACATGCATATTATAAATAAAATGAACATTATAACATAAGAAGTCAAATACGAAAATTTCGTTCATAATAATCATAAAGGTTACGAACAAATTAGTTTCGTGTACTTATCAAAATTAAAAAAAACATTTTTTTTAATCAGTCTTCGTTTTAACTTGTGTGTGAAACATATTTTTAGGTTTCGGTTTAGGAAGAGTTTACACTCTTGAAACTTACGTTGTGATTACTGTGAATTTTTGATCAAATTTATATTATGTGCAGTTAAAAAAACGACTTCTGTTTTTTTACTATAGTATACCATAGTAAAAAAAACAGAAGTCGTTTTTTTACCCTTTGTGTGTGTTGTTTCTTTCTTTTATTCTGTTTATATATATATATATATATATATAATATATATATATATATAAACAGAATAAATTCTATATGTATATATACCTATCGTTATCCTTACCATAAACTGCCTTTAATACCTCTGGAGCTAGGTTTGTCCTTATAAAAGAGAGTGTGGCCTAATTCGCCACACTGGCCGACTGGTAAATTTACTTTAAACTGAATTACAATACAACAATAGTGAAATAAAATAATAATATACGTACATCTAATGCCGCCAACAGTAATAGAAGAGATGTGAACACAAACAACATTGTAATTGCCACGAACAGTGACAAGAATACAATCAGGATTATTGTCGTATTTGTTATATGTTTCCTGTCCTTTATTAATATTATGGCTGAACATATGAAGGCACATAACTGGAAAAAAAAGATTCATTAGTACCTACCATTTAAAAATACAATAAAATCAATAAGGAATGAACTTTACATCAAGCGCATCTAAAATACAAGTCATTAATAATAATAATAAATATTCCGTACATCTAACACACAACGGCATCTAGTCCCAAGCTAAGCAGAGCTTGTGTTATGGGTACTAGACAACTAATATAAAGACTTAGATACTTTTTTTTCGTAAATACATACATATTATACATAGAAAACACCCAAACTCCGAAACAAATATTTGCAGATTATACAAACATTTGGTCCGACCCGAGAATCAAACCCGAGACCTCAAGCTTAGCAGTCGCATACGCAACCACTACGCCACCGAGGCAGTCGTTAGTTAAATACCGTTAACTATAATATAACCATTTCCACTATGAGGCGGAGACTGCACCCAATGTCGCTTTGAAATCTAACATTTTCATTGTAACTTAATTAATTAAAATTGAACTTCATAATTGTTTATGTAATTGTTGGTTGGCAGGTAGTATTTTTATAAACGGAACAAACTTCAATTTTTCTATAAGTATTTAATTTGTTATCACTTTAGTATTAGGGATTTCTTATTTTTTAAATATTTAGCTTCTATTGGTGGAGACTTGTTAACGGCGTATTGTTGCTACTTTTATAATCTATGGTGTGTGTATTGCTGTAAGTTTCCCTAAGATTAATAAATAAATGAAGATAAATAAACTAGTTTTACTATTGACGTACATAAGAATAAACTATTCCTACCATGCTTCGGCATGAATGGGTCGGCTCGACCGGAGTGATACCACGGCCTCACAGAAAACCGGTGTGAAATAGCGTTTGCGCTGTGTTTCACCGAGTGAGTGAGGATACCGAGGCCCATACCCCAACCCCTCACCCCATCCCCTTTCCCATCCCCCAAAGGTCGGCAACGCACTTGTGACGCCTTTGGTGTTGCGGGTGTCTATGGGCGGCGGTAATCGCTTACCATCAGGTGATACGTCTGCTCGTTTGCTCACTATTCAATAAAAAAAAATAAAAAATAAACCCGAACCTCCCCTAAAACAATTCAAACAAAACCTAATTTTTTGCCCGGAAGTAGTCTTGGTCAAATACTGGCACAATCAGATATTCATTAGGTCCTTAACGAGAATGACTAACGACTTGAAGATGATACTCGGAATTGAATAGATGTAGAAACTGAAGGACTAAGTACTATGGCGTAATCCTCTTGCCCAGCAACTCAAATGATTTATTTCGGACTCAGCAATAAATCCATATTTTGTTAGTTACAGAGTGACTTAACCTAGTACTAGTAATTTAAATATTAATTAGTGTAGATGTTCAACCACCTGGACACGAGGGGAAGTCCCATCCATTTTAAAAACATTCAGGATACTGTTGAAGCAAGAGCGTGAGCTAGAAAGTGCAACGTTTTCGGATTATTACGGCGACCTGAGTCTGTGCGAACATTCCTGACGCATTACAACTCCATGACAACTCTAAATGTATTGTTGTATTGGACACGCAGGTCGCTGAATATCCTCTGCGTAAACTTATTCCACAGGCTGCACGTGTAAAATGAATAGCAGGTTTTGAAATTTTGAAGCAATGTATGGTTACACGCTATACGGTACAAAGTAAAATTTATAATCAGAAAATTAATTGAATGATAATTGAATGAACACCAGATGTTTAAAATCTTAGATACAGGCTTATTAGATTCGTAATAAATTTTCCCCCTATACCGTAAAAAAAATATTATGTTTAAAGGTAGATCATTAAAAATAAGTGGGCACACAGTGTAGAAAAATTGTTTAAGTAAGAATATGTGAAAAGTGCATGTAAGATTAAAAACTGACCACGACGACGATAAATATATCATCGGTATTTCTAACTAGCTGAACCAAGCAGCGATACAAATTTATGATTTTATGATTTACTTTCACGATATTTCACCTTTCCCAGCTTTTCATAATTTGAATGAGTATACAATTATATTATTGGTAAAAGTCTGCGAAAGCCCCTTTTAGTTTGGTTCCCAAACCAAAATCGGTCGTAAAACTTAATAAAAATGTGGCTACTTGTACTTCTAATCACATATTTATTTTACAAATTGTTTTAATAATAAAATAAATGTAATTCGGAAAAATTTCTAAATTCTTTAAGTTGTTTTTCAGTTAGTAAATCTATTACATATAATACTTGTGTCTCGTTATTGCTCACGATGAACTCCGTTACTATTTAACCGATTTCTACGTGTTTTCACGTGTTTTGCTGGCGTGCATAAGATAGAATAGCTAACATCACGTTTAAAACAAAAGGAGCCAAGCTTAATTGAAAATAGACTCAGACAAAATTGCGTAGGTAAGCTAGTAATTTCAAAATCACTAAACGAATAATTACTGTTTCTTCAATAAATAACTCGCAAATTGGTAAAGTAAAGACTAATTTAATCAGTAAATATTATTAAACTACAAACAGAATTTGTTATCTCGTTCTTAATTTTCTATAATTTATTTAGTCTAAGATCTAAACTCTAGGTTCTGAGCTTAGCTTACGATTCAATTAACATTTTGCGCTAAATGCTTAACAGATTTACGATTTAATCATGTGAATAAGTCGAGTATATTGCATGTAAAAACGAAGTAGTGGTAAAATAATAGTTATTTTTTTAAAACGGTGATAAATTTTTTTTCCCAATCCATTTTGTAAAGCTTTTGTATATTTCAGATTAATTAGTGCATTGCATATTATGATGGTGTTCTCCTAGCCGATTACCACGGCGGCCAGCCTTAACAGAGACCAGCCAACTATGCAGGAGATATTATAGTGCACAAGTGGTGCGCAAACGCAGGTGCACTCTCTGATACCTTTGTCTCATGATGCGATGGTTTACCAACACGATCGGGGAAAGATCAGGCACAGGTCCGACAGCTTTACGCGCTCTCCGAGGCACGTAATGCTGTTGGTTCTGCGCCTGCTGTGTGTTATGACTACGAGATCATATCTATGTATTATAAGTTTAGTTTTCGGTGCAAACTTCGAACTTACGGTCTTAGTTGTACTTGACATTTTATATAAATTTTAAGATATTCATTGCCAGATTGCTTCTTTATAAAACCAAATCACAGAATAGAAGCTTTGTTGTTATTCTACTATTTCAATGACAAAAAGTGTTTAACATTTTGCTCGTTGGTTTACTTCTAAAACATATATTTCGTGCACACAACCTTTATTCTCGTTCTAATAGAAATACATTATTTTGTTATAATCATCAACCACCTTTCATTTCCCACCTCTAGACATATGCCTCTTTTTGGAATAGAGGTTTTGGTGTTTTAAAACAAAGGTTCATTAATGTAAATCTTAATAAAACCTCGTGCTGTGAATTTATAACTAATAATATTTATCAAGATATATGTATATATATATATATATATATATATCAAAATTAGCAAAGAAGACTTACTATTCCCAAAATGATCAAAAGGTTCCTCCCGCATTGAACATTTATACAAAAGTGACATGATCCAGTCTGCGGAATCTTCTTCAGAAGCAATAAACTCTCCGCTTCCATATTTTTATATCAAAACGTGTAAACTAATAAAAATAAAAAATAGGAAAAAACTGTAAACATAAAAGTAAACGAGTAAAAATGTCAATAGACTAAAAAACTTGACGTTATAAATACTTTCACGTCAAGCAGAAAAAAAAATTAGAAAGAAGGATTTTATACAATCTGTCCATATATATTATATTAGCTGAACCTCGCCGCAGTGTTACCTGCAGTTATTAGTTTACATATTGTTTTTTTGAAGTGAAAACTTCTTTAGCGGCGCTGTGTACTTTTTTTGGAATGGGTAAAAATGTATAAACTCGCGTTATAGTCGCGTCAATGAAGCCTTTGCTTCGGAAGTCCTCAAGAACAGCTCCGATTTTGATGTTTTTTTTTTTTATTTAGTTTTTTTATATTATTTAAAATCAGAAACCTCTTAGAGCGGGGACGGAATTATTTATATTGTTTAAACAATATCAACGACATTTATATAAAAAAATCAGTTTGGTCTCTATATTTTTGTAAAAAAATGTCTACATGATAATCTTATTGTAACAAATAGTTGTTATAAAAAGTTTTTAACAATAATTTATTAATAAAAAAAAAAACATTTATGTGTTACCTGCATACGCTACAAATACTTCTTTTTGCTCACACATATGTGGACGAGGATCTCTTGAGTATATTTTTCTTAATATTATTTTCGATGTATAGGTACAGGTACTATTCGTACAATAGAAATTGACCTTTGTCTTGTTTAGGTAGTCCCTACCTGATGAAAGAATTCAAGGTCTGAGAGCAGATGTTTGACTAGTTTTATATTTTTACTGCTTACTTCACTTAGTATTCATTTACTTTTTGGAGTAACTGCACGCTCCGTCAAGTTTTAAGTATTAATTTTTTTTTACTCACAGTGACTTATTATCAGTGTGAATTATTTATAATAATAATAATTTTTATCGGAGTGAATAATGTATATCAGCATAATGCAGAAAGTATTTATTTATAAGTTAATGCATATAAATATAATTAATAATTTATACTCTCTGAAATTGAATTAGTAAATAGTAACTTAACATCAGTAACTATTAATTAAGGACGTCAGTACCGAGTGCATTACCAAACCTCAATAAAAAGTTATTAAAAAAATTACTTTCATTTACTGATGAATCCATTAAAAAATGTTAATAATGTCAGTAAAAGTTTTTTTTAATTCTGAATTGTTCAAATACTTATTTATCCAGGAGGAAGAACAAGGCGCTGTAGATTCTACAGAGAACGTTTGCTGTATTTGCGAACTAGGTGAAAATATAAATGTTCCAAGTACCCCAACTCAAGTTCAGGAAAAATTGACTGAAGTGACTCGGGGACAGCCAACATTGAGAACAACAGCAATACATTTGAAAAATAATGAACTTCTTAATTTTCTTAATAGCGGAAAAAAGTATTTGTTCATTCTAGTTGTCGAAAACGCTTTACAGAGCGTAAAAGTGTTTCAGCTGAAATAAGAAAACTTGAACTTTGTGAAAAACAATCTCTTAGCCCACCCAAATTGAAGTTAAGAAGATCTTCGAATTCCTCTTTTAATTGGGACCAAAATTGTTTTATTTGCACTGAATCATTATTAGCTGAAAGAAAAGTCAAGCAACGCCAGAATATTTCTGTTGTTACTTCCCATCATACGAAGAATAAATTACTTGACCTTTTCAAGAATAAAAGAGATGAAAAAAAAAATATTAATAAAAAAAATAAAAAAAATAGATAAATAGTTCCGTCCCCACTCCAAGAGGTTTCTGATTTTAAATAATATAAAAAAACAAAATTAAGAAAAAAAAATCATCAATATCGGAGCTGTTCTTGAGGACTTCCGAAGATTGCTTGTTTTATGTATTCATTGACTCCACTATTAGGACACGTGACCTGATCGAAAATTCGTAAGACGTATGGAAAGAGCACAGGCGGCGCAGGGCGCTTGCGCGAATGTTCGTGTGTGTATGTAATATAAATTATCATGTTTGTGTACGATAGCGCAATAAATGAATATTGTATTCCACCACATAAATAATAGTACTTTTATACTGATAATGAAAATGAAATTCGTACAAAATTATTCTCTAACCATTCCAAAATATCAAAAATGCACAACGTTAATATTCAAGTTTTCACTTCTGCCGGCACTCCCGGAGTGCAACCTGTCGATTTTTTTTTTCTTACAATTTTTTTCTTTTTTCTTTTTAAAAGACAACTCCTACATTAGGAATAAACATCCTGTGTCGTGGGGGACTTTACAAACATACATGAAACGGACACAAAGAACATCCAGACTCGGGACAACAATTCGTGGATCACACAAAGTGTTGTAGGTACCGCGTGGGATTTGAACCCACGACACTTGGCGCAGTAACAAGCGGCATGGCGACCGCTGACACCACTCGGCCAACCGTGCAGTCAAAAATTAAATTAGCCTATATTAATCAGTGATATTATAGCATTCAAATGGTGAAAGAATTTTCAAAATCCATCCAGTACTTTTTGAGCCAATTCGTTACAAACATACTTACATACAAACCTTTCCTCTTTATAATATTAGTATAGATTACTAGCGACCCGGTTCGGCTTTACACTATAGGTATTAATATACTATGCATGTATCAGACTTTTAAATCTCTCTTTACAATTCTACCACAGTATCCATTGCTAAAACTGACAGATCTAAGCGAACAATTATTATAGCGACCAATATCCGCTACTACAACCACTATCAGACCAGAGATGCAGGAAGCATTTGAGAAGGTAAAACAAGGTCTTGTTCAGGTGATACTACGGGTGCATCCAGATCCACAGGCTAAGCTATTGATTCAAACGGACGTGTCAGATACGACGATCGGCACAGTCCTCCATCAACGTAAGAAACAGAAATGGCTACCGCTGGCTTTCTTATCCAAAAAGCTAAGCGACTAACGATTACTAATATACAGTATAAATTTGAAGCACGTAAACAGTAATTTACTTTACCTTAATCCATGTGTTAGTATCGACTATTATAATACTATAATCAACTAAGAAATCACATTACATAAATAAAAATCTTAAGTTGTAACTCAAGTAACTATAATAAGAGGAAAAAAGAGGATATTTAGGCTTAGTTTGAAGATGATTATAATATTTAAAAAAATCCTTTTGAATGGACTTTTAAACGTACCTACTGCTATAGGTGTCAGAGGGATCCAGGGTTACGTAAGTAAGTTACATAGTAATATATTTCCAGATCTATCCAGCGTGACAAAAAAATATAAATATTTTTGAAATCACCAGAAACTTTTAAAATATCAGAGAAAATCAACGATTTTGATAAAAAAAGTATTTTAGGTCGTGAGCGTAACAAGTTTTAAAACAATCAACTAGGACTATGCAATAATTTTAATTTATCTGGTAAAATTAAATTAAAATCAATGCATTAGGTTTTAACTTGCCACACAATAACGGTAGCTCGAGAGGCGAGGTTATTTGCTGAGACGGGCGGTAAATCAAATGAGAGAGGCTCGGGCTTATCGCCAAAAACCACTGCAGAATTTTACTTATGCTACGGTACTCATTTTTAAAGGTATCGGTGCGAATTAATAATGCTTACGCGAGCTTTAAAGGCAATCTCATAAGACTTAGCTCTGAAGCTTATGTATAAAATACACCTCTGTTATTAAATTTGGGACTTATCTTGCTACGTGTGTATATATGTATCGAACTTTAAAAATAACTTAGATATAAGTGGAAATGGTACTCATAAGTCCTTGAATCACAGCAAAACATCAACAGCCTTAACTATCCACTGCTGGACATTACCCTATTCTAAGAAAGGAGGATTTGGCTTACACTATGGCCAGACGAATTGGTATAAGATTTCCGTCAAGTATTCCTTCTTTAGCAGTGGTTTTATTCAGAAGTCGCCTTCTACGACATCCATGGTATGATTATAGGTAATGATACTTAATCCGTCACCGTAGAAGGATATTTATTTATTTATTTATTTATTTATTTATTTAAGGATCTCACAACGAGGAATACACAAAAACAAAACAAATGTAATTAGTAGAATAACAAGTTATGTGCTCCCTCACTTATAGGAGACCACATCATGCACAAGCAAGTTCACACAAATATAAAAAATAGGAATACAATAAATTTTAAATATAATAAAAGTGTAAATAGGGTACATAATGTTATTATTATCCATATATTATATTAAATGTTTATTTTAATTATTGTGATATTTAGTAACAAACAAGAATACATGAAGTTTCAATATTTTTTCTTTGGAAAGGGCAAGTCCAAGATAAGAAATCATTACGGGCGGGAGACTTTACAAACACACAGGCAGATTCAGAAAAACAATTTGTGCATCACTTATGTTGACATGTGTGCAGATCAAATTCATAACATTCAACGCAATAGGAAGCTGCGAGGCGATCGTTTACAGCTACACTCCCTTTGCGTTAGTATGGTATATCTGATTATACCAACTAATAATTTTTTCACCTTACCAACTAAGCTAAAATAGTTTCGTAAGCATTGCATTCGTAAGCACCTTAACGCTTCCGTTACCATAATTTATGGCAGTATGACTGAATTCATTTTCAGATAATAGAGTTTTGCTGGGATGGTTCATAATTACATCAAGTCATGGTCGGACCCACAAAAGCAGTCACCGTAACATGGGTAAACCTAATAGAAACTCTTGATAGCGAAATTAGTGACGTGGACATGCTTGTGAAACGCGTGCGAATAACACAAGGTCACGTCAGTTTTTATTGCTTGGATAAACCACTTTTACTTATTTTTGTAAAGTTCTTACTTTCAGGAGTTAAAAATAAAACCGACGACGACGCGCCGGGGTATATTTGCAAGTGACTACGGCAGCCACTCGACTCCTACAACCAAAGAGTGACAAGTGCGGTTGCCACTACTTAAAAGTGCCCGAATAGGGGAAAATAAACTCACTTCACTTTCGTAAATTCCATCTCGTCAATCCGTACTTGTTACTTATTTTATAAATGCGAAAGTAACTCTGTCTGTCTGTCCTGCTTTTACGGTCAAACCGCTTGCACTGAAATTTTGTATGAAAATACTTTGATCGTTGAGGAAGGACATATGCTACTTTTTGCTGCGATAACTGACAAAAACGCGGGTGGAGCCGCGCGTAATATAAAATAATGCAAAATTCAGCAATTCATGTTACTAATAAATTTTTTTTGAACATTGTTGTGAAGACCACCTGAAATTTCAAAGGAACTTTGTAGACGACAAATGATTTAACACAAGTCATATATTCAAAAATACATCAAATCAGTACCAACAGAGAATAAACCTTACGGAATTAACCATTTATAGTAAAAACTCGACGTGAGAAGAGTATAAAAGATAACTTCTTTGTAAATATTAACGACAGGTTTCAGGGGAACAGTGTTTCGTATTGCCTAACTGCTTATTACTTGAACAATAATGTGTGTAATGAATTGTAGAGCTGGCTCACACCTCATTTGCAGCCGGCTGTAAATAAATCAGTGTGAAATATTGTGGCGTACTGTTTATTGCGTAACGAACAAATTTCATCTCACCTTGGGTTGGAATTTTGTTTGTAGTTTCTTAAATATTATATTGTGTTGTAAATATGATATTCAAATTGAGAATAAAATGGAAATTAAAAGTGCTTTAGCAGGGAAATTACTGTAAAGGACTTCTTATGAAGATTATGTAATGTTAGTCCTTAAATAATTTAGGCACGTAAATGTTAAATTTACTACACATACTCAGCTATCTATAGTCCTTAACTTTTTTTATGGTATAGGAGGCAAACGATCTATCTTATCACCTAATGGTAAGCGATTACCGCCGCCCATGGACACCCGCAGCACCAGAGGCGACACAGGTGCGTTGCCAGCCTTTTGGGGGATGAGGAGGAGGATAAGGGGAGGAGTTGGGTTATGGGCCTCTGGTATCCTTACTCACTCGGTGAAACACAACGCTATTTCAGGCCGGTTTTCTGTGGGGCCGTGGTATCACTCCGGTCGACCCATTCATGCCGAAGCGTGACTCTCCGGCGGAAAACTAAACAGAGTTTGAGCTATGGATAATAGTTAACTTGATATAAACACATATACATACATATTAGGTATACGTAGAAAGCACTCATACTCCGACACAAATATTTGCAGATCTTGCAAACATTTAGTCGCATACGCTACCGCTATTAGGTAGTAAATAAAATATTGATTTTAAGATTTTTAATTTATTGAAAATCAGCATCTGAATTAAGATTAAAATAGTTATAAAATACAACATTTCTATTCCTGTAAATCCAAACAACGTAGGTATAAATAACCTTACCCTACAAATTCCATAGAGACACAGGTGTGACATATTTCATGGTAATTCAGTTACCAGGGGTTCAGGTCTTATTTGAAACCAAAGGTAAATCAGTGTGAAATATTGTGGCATACAGTTTATCACGTAATTAAGACTGGTCGGGTTTGAGCTGTATATCAATGTGAATTGTGTAAATGCCTTGTAAATCCGCGTTAAGCTAACGATAAACGTTTAACTGAATGACACCTCAATTAAAACAATTCAATTGAAATTACTGTTATTTCACTAAAGCGATTAAAACGAGGAAGAGAAGAAATCAAATTGTTTAACAGCTTTTTTAACTGTTGCTTGAATAGAGCATTGACTGCCTCGGTGGTCTAACGGTTAGTGTATGTGACTGCCAATCAATAGGTCTCGAGTTCAATACCCGGGTCGGGCTAAAAAGTATTGGTGTGTTCTCCTTACAAGAAACTTTTAATACCACCTGGAGTATATAAGTTTGGCGACATTTTACGTTTGCCTAGGAGAGCAACATATATAATGTAACTACACTCTTTAGAATTGTCTAGCTCTAATAAGTGAGCTTTATTTATGATTATTTTCGTAGGACCACTGATTATTTGTGAGAATTTACATCTAAATTTCTAATTGCAATCAACAGAATACATAAATGCGTTTAAGCTACAGCAGTATTTATTATACCGATTTAACAACAATATTTATTTCCACCAGGCCACATAGACTAACAAACAGACACTAAAAGGGTTACTAAATCTCGGAGTAGTGCTGATATGCAACCAACTCGCAGGACTATCTCGGCAGACTGCCAACAAGCTTGTTTGGCAGCATTGAAATAGTGCTAGGTAAATAATGAAGATGATTGTTATGTTTGTTTGTGTACCTCTGTATTTGTAATATACATTCAGATAAAATAATTGTGCAAGTTTACTCGACATAAATACATATTAATTATAATAGGCGTACAATATCTAAATACATAAGCATTGTGAAATCCATAATAATCCTATCTGAGTCAGAGTACTAAGTACTTCCTTAAGACAACAATTAATAACCTAACTGCTAACGGATACGTTTACATGCAAAAAAAAACCAGTTTCAAAATACATCAAAACTAATGCCCAAAAATACGAAAAAGTATCAAAAACTAGCTCGTTTTAAATTACTGTGACAACTCTTGTCTAAATCTTTTTTGTGCCGAAATTCCCTCGAATATCACCGATTGGTGGCTATATCTCTCTAGGACATAGCTCTATACCTAATAATTTATTGATTTAAATAAATTGAGAGAGCCATGCTTCGGCATGCATGGGCCGGCTCGACCGGAGTGAAACCACGGCCTCACAGAAAAACGATGTGAAACAGTGACTGCGCAGTTTTTCACTGAGTGAGTGAGGATACCGAAGGCCCATACCCCTCCCCCATCTCTCTCCCTATCCCCCGAAGGCTGGCAACGAAGTTGTGATACCTCTGGTAGTGCCATGGGCGCCGATAATCGCTTATCATCAGGCGATACGTCTGCTCGTTTGCCATCTGTTACACAAAAAAATGGTAGTAAAATTTAGTGCTAGTTACGTAAAATTTGTTTGAAGTCAATTAAAAATAACAAGTCGAAGTGGTGAAGTATGGTGGAAGACGAAGAAGTGGATATTACTTTTGGAAAAAGTACAACAGTAATTTGGAAGATGATGGAAATGTATGTAGAAAATAAAAATTGAAACTATAGCTCTATATAAAAATTGAAACTATAGCTCTAAAAGTCTAAGAAAATTAGAAGAATAAAAAGAGAAAACAAGAGAGAGAGAGAGAGTAAACAAAGAGAAAAAGGGTTTGCCTTCAAGTAAATATACATTAATGCCAAATAACCATGTTGGAGTTAGGCCCTGACAAGAGGGCCAAATCACTTAGAAGTAAATCATAGTACGCCTCATATCAAGTAAAGAAGCAATGTCATTATTGTTATGCTGAAATTCTATCCGAAAACAAGCAACACTTTTTACAAAAAGGTTCTGGGAACCTGAAACACCACCAAAAACAAAGTCATGTTCACTTGAATTTGATTTTAAAACTGCACAAAGGCGTAAACAAACCTTTACTTTGTGTAAGTTACGCACATAGCCTAAGTCCACACAATGGAAAGGCATAAGATAATTAATTCGCGCCCATTCTAAATACGAACTACACAAACAAACAAGCACTCGTTGTTTTTAATTAATTACCCCGGAGGGTTGATCGCGATAGCAAGCAGGTCAGGGCCGAAGTCTTGAGGAATTTTAAGATGAAAATGTATGTTTTCGTTTCCTCTAAAGCTGAGTTAGAAAGACGGATGTTCTCGAAGGTTCGTTTAATTTAGATTAAAGAGAGATTATAGAGATTCGGTAGTAGCTGCAGCCTAACAAATCATAATTTTATTTTGGAACTTTAGAAATGTAATATATTTGTGAAATATTAATTTTTCTACCTATTTTTATGGCATGTTCAAAAGTATAAAAATAAATTGCTAGCGTGTGTTCGATTTAACTTAAATTTTTAATTATCTAAGTTATCTCTTATATTGCGAACACAATTTTAGCGAAAAAATAACAAAATAGATTTATTTTCTTGTAGTTGTTTATTTTAATTTTGTTGTAGAAGTTACAGACCCTCTATAATAAATAAATAATTTCAAGCACTGTAACGATGATTGCAACTTACTAACGTAGATCGTCTTTTAAGAAGTCAGTAACCTTTTATTTAAGTATTATTACTATAAAGAAAAGGATTCATTTGCTGAAAACTCGAGCAATTCACTTCCCACACGACTAATCGTTCGTTTCTTGTAGCCACCCTTACCATCTAAAACCGATAAATACCCTCTTCCTATTAAAAGATGTTCTACTTGCCTCGGTAATACTTTGAATCTAAATTAAATCGTTGAAACATTTACTAGGATGATGAACCCCATCAACCTAGTATATATTTCAGTCGAATGAACAAGAATTTTAGTTAAGTATAAAATACGTGTTTCAGAATTTTCGTTCGTCCATAAATATCTCATGGACCGAAATCTAATGCTCGAATGTTATACACTAGATTATTCTATCAATCTGTGACTGAAATAAAGACAAGTGATGATGTTCTCCTAGCCAATTACGGCCACGGCGGTCAGTCTCAACGGAGACCAGCCAACTACGCAGGAGATAGTATAGTACACAAGTGTGTGCGTAAATACAGGTGCACTCTCTGTTTCCGCGCTCTCATAATCCTATGGGACGGCTAACCGATACGATCAGGGAGAGATCAGCCGCAGGGCAGCTTTGCGTGCTCTCCGAGGCACGGGGGTTCAGACTTCAACTTTAAAACTGTTATTAAATATTTCTATAATCAGAAAAATTTAATAACACTTTTAGCTCGAAATCTTCATCCTCTCTATTCGCCTAACTTCACCTAAGCCTAGTATTTTTTTTTCCTTTCTAGTGAGTAAATAAGTTTTATGAATCTACTTGTAGATGCTAATGATCTTACATTCGAAGTTCCGATTAGTAGTGGTTAGTTATAGAGTTTACTTCTATGCTTTTCTGGAGGGTCTTTTTCATTTTCCCTCACGGGGATCAGCCGGCTTGGGGGAGTAATTAGAAGAAAACATATAGCACGATTAATATTTGTAACTTTTTTAATTATATTATAAAATTGAAAACACTAAAATTTAAAGTCGACATAATTGGACAAGAATACAAAACTGAATATTGAAAATGTTTTGCTCATAGAAATAGTCAATTTACGCTTATGCTGATATGAACACACATTTTTGAAGAAAGTAGGTAGCTACTGTGTAAAAACTTAACTAAAGTAAAAGAGAATTCTTCTCATTGCTACCAAGCTTAAGGTTTATAGGCTGAAAAGTGTTGGTTATCTCGACAATTAGGACCGACACACCGCCTCTGGGACACATATTCACGTAAGTTTGAAGCCCACTTTGCATTGTATCAGTTTCTACAAAGTCTCTTATTTTTGTTCGGCGCTTTTTTATTACATCGGAGACATTATTGGTATATGCGCGACGTAGGTACTTAAAAGTAATGTATAAATTATACTTATTTGTTAACGTGTATACTGTACTTAAGGGACCATTTTTGATGTACATATTTTGCTTGCCTTTACTCGTTTTAGTATTCAGTTCTACCGTTTTTATATTTTTAATATGGCATGAATAGCTTCATTTTAATAAAATTTATTGAAAATTGATTAGACAGCATTTTCAGGAAAGGATACCTTTTACTAAATATTAATTTCAAATTCGAGTTATTTCATTACTTATCAAAAAGCGGTATTATGCTTCTTAGAATGAAAAACCCCTGTGCATAATCTGTTAATTAGGATAAGCGATTATTTTATAGACTACAAGTATTTTTGTTGCTTAAACTAAATTTCTTGTCAAGTTGTTACTCAATATGAAAAATTAATTGTAAATGTGTGTTTTGCTGGTGTGCCTAAGACAGGACAGTTAACATCACGCTTAGACCAATAGGAACCAAATATGATTAAAAGAGAAGCAAACGAAGTTGCGTGTGTGAGCTAGTAACGGGTGTTTTTTTAAGCTAGATAGAACTTTAAATTGTAAAAAGTAACACAAAAAATTAAATTTTGATGAAACTTTTTTTTTTATTTGTTTCAGTATACTCTGACAAATCATCATGAATAGACTCACGCTTGAACAACGCTACGAAATTATCCAAATTTACTTTGAAAATCAGTCGTCGATTCGCGCAACTTATAGACGACTGTTTTATCGCAAAATTGTGTTCAGCGATGAGGCGCATTTTTGGCTTAACGGGTTTGTTAATAAGCAAAATTGCCGCATATGGAGTGAGACCAATCCACAACAGACCCTACAGACTCCATTACATCCAGAAAAATGCACCGTATGGTGCGGTTTTCACGCTGGTGGCATCATCGGACCTTATTTCTTCAAAAATGAGCTGATTTTCAAAGTAAATTTGGATAATTTCGTAGCGTTGTTCAAGCGTGAGTCTATTCATGATGATTTGTCAGAGTACACTGAAACAAATAAAAAAAAAAGTTTCATCAAAATTTAATTTTTTGTGTTACTTTTTACAATTTAAAGTTCTATCTAGCTTAAAAAAACACCCTATATAATATAATTTTAAGATTACCAATAAACTAGAATAAATATAATAACAATACATATATCACACACAAAAATATCTGTGACAATTCCTAGTAAGTACGTATACAATATTGTTCATTATACTTGCCAAATATGTCTTAGAAAAAGAAATTACTTTTAAAAAAAGGAATTCACTGTGAGATTTCACGCTATTTTTTCCTAAATCGAGATAATAGTATATATTTCTAAGATAAAACCGGGACAATGATTTACAGCGTGTTTCATAAAAACTGACCCAGCTATAGAAGGTTTACACCAAAATAATATCAAAGATAAAAATAAAGTATAAAATGTGTAAGATTAAAATGATGGTGTATAAGTTACAATCAATTTTTAGCTATATTCAAGAAGTTGTGAGATTTGTTCTATAATATATTTTCTCTCGATACGCAGCTCTTGGTCGTAGCTTGATATATAATATCATATATACTTCCTCGTTAAATGGACTATTTAACAAAAAAGAATAAGCGAAATTAGCCCAGCTGTTCATGTGTGATGTCGTGAGCAAGCGCAATAGGTATTAATTTTTTGTCTATAATAATTGGTACATCGTATATTAAGACATAAATAATGTCAGCACAGACAATACTATTTTTATTTTAACAAAAAAAATGTTTTTTTTTTTTTTGTTAAAATAAAAATTTTATTTTGTACAATATTCATATTACAATGTTCATAAATTATAGCACAAAGAAATGTCAAATGAATATACCATATCAAACAAATGTTGCAAAAAAATACATATAGGCATTACATACATATTAAATTAAAAATATAATAAAATGAAGTCCACCACTTTTGGATTCTCCTCACGCTTTCCATCAAGCAGAGTAGAGTCATTTTGAGTCGTTATGGCATCTTTTACTTTAATACTAGTGGTCGCGCAGTGGACAATACCGATCATATTTTTTTTTTTAGATTTGTGCACAAGGGTGACAGGAGGTCCACTATAGAAATTTAAACAGCGCAAAATTTTAAATTTTATTTGAAGAATTTTGTAAAAATAATAAAGTTGGTACTAAGAACAAAGTAATACAAAGGTTTATTTCATTGTTAATGTATAGATATTCTAGAACATTTCCATTACATGTACACATTACAAAGTTCTGTTTCTTGTTGATTACAAGCAAAACCACTTCCCCAAATGTAATTTTGGCAATGGCAAACCATTTTAATTACACACAGCATTATGTGTTTATATAGTGTCTGATGTTTAAGCCACCCTTTGAAGAGAATTACATAAAATCCTCAGTTAAATCTCGGCTTCCTGTTACACTTTAAAATGGAAATGCAGGATAATACGCGGATGAGAACGGCTTACTTGACAGCAGTTTGGCAAAAAGTTAAATAAGGAAACCCTCCAAAGAAAATTATTTCAATTACCTTTAGAAGCTTTAATGGTGTATAATTGAACTTAGTAGGATACCTCTGAATTAAAACATTATCCTAAATTTAATAAAAGAAGATACTTTTTTTAATCTCCGTCTATATATGTATTGTATATACTGTTATAAAGCCAGAGTCCGACAAAGGACAATTATTTTGAGAAGGACAAACTAAAATTAGCATAACGTAATTATTTAATTAAGAAAAACACGGGGTAAAAGAAAAAAAGATAGCCGAAACGAACGTTGCCCCGGCAAAACAAAAGCTAACCACAGCTAATGAGGGCTCGTTAAGATAATAATTTTATCGTAAAAGAAAATTTTGTTGTAATAAATCATTTGTGTTTTTACTGTGGTGTCATACTTTTACTACGTATATTAAATAATATATCTGGATATGCTAGTCCTCATTAGTGTTATATTTTTGCTAATTACACTAACATACTCAAAAAGAGGTTGTATCCTTTAATTTTTAATTGATCATAGCTGATTTTAAGTACATATTTTATTTTTACGTAGTGTAGGACGTCCACAGGCCAGGTGGAGTGATGATTTGCGCAAGACGGCTGGCAGGAGCTGGATGCGAGAAGCCGAGGATCGAACTAAGTGGCGTGCTATTGAAGAGGCCTATGTCCAGCAGTGGACTGCGATAGGCTGATGATGATGATGATGATTTTAAGTACGAAATTCAGTGAAGTTTTAAAAATAAGAATAATATTTAAATTATTCTAATACTATATGTAAAAATTTATACATAGATTTTTCTAAATTCACGATTAAACTTTTTCTTGTTTTTGTTAACTTCGATGATAGCTTGATTTGTTGATCATAATTATTCTAGAACATGTAAAATAGTGTGAATTTTACTAGGATTGATCCCGTTGAAAACAATTTAATAAAACTAGCGCAGGGGTATTTTAGTGGGCTATTTTCATCTTAAACAGTCTTTGGATAATTTTAAAGTTTACTTGCATAAAATTCCAAACAAAGAAATATCCTACATGTGTTTCAATACCTACTTAATATGTATAAAATTAGATCCAGACACAAAAACGATCGTGTTCATCACAAACAACAAACGCACGATCTCCCATAGTAGATAATAT
Source organism: Spilarctia lutea (assembly GCA_916048165.1). Classification (NCBI taxonomy): domain Eukaryota; kingdom Metazoa; phylum Arthropoda; class Insecta; order Lepidoptera; family Erebidae; genus Spilarctia; species Spilarctia lutea. The sequence goes on from OU696481.1 coordinate 14,561,445, forward strand.
TGCTTAAAACTAGACCTATATTATACGATACGCTCATGACTAACTAGTCTACTGTTCAAACTTTTATTGAAATTTAAACACAAACGTTGCTCTGAGTGAAATATTTACAAAAATCATTAATACAAACTGTCAGTCCATCAGCCATTTAGCATCGATACGCCGAACAAACTACATTCATATTTAAATGTATTCAGTGTCCTTTATTATTCATCCAATGAAGACTTTCCGCTACAAGGAACCGCTTTTTCCTGTCCATTATTGTTCGTGAATGCGTTGGAAGATAAATCTTTTTCAAGTTTAATGCAAAAATTGTGTTTATGTGCCGGGTGAGGTATAACTTGTTATTTTATTTTTGTATTTGTAGATGATGGTAGCCAAAGGCAGTGTTATCATAAAGGAAATAGTTTGGTATAAAATTATATACAGACACGTATTATATTTCAGTTAAAGTATCCTTTTCATTTAGGTAACCTCTTCAACTCAAATGAAATATACAAGTGAGTTTCACCTCACCATAACTAGCGTTATAGAATATTAGGCGCGGAATGAACCAACGGTTAGATTAGTACATAAACTAGTGTAGCAGACAATTAAATAACGTTTGTATCTTACAAAGAGCCTATTTTTTTCAGATCTACTTCTTGAATACTCTGAGATGATTACACTAAAAACTACCCTGACAGCCGGCACCTAACAATGCGATCTTTCCAGTTATGCATCGATGATCATCAACGTTCAATAACATGCTATTGCTGGCATTAGTTTTTTTTTGGTTTTGGGTTGATATAAGATTGGTTTCGAGTTTTCTTTCTCTTTGCAGAGCTGATGACATACTTTGTATGATCCTCAGTCATCTTATACAACAAACACGGAATGAGTAGTCGTGGTAATACTATGTATACAGTGTGCTCGTACTCGAGCGATTAACCGCTCACCATATAGAATCAAATATTGCAATATAGCTTAAATAAACCGATATTCTAATTAACATTGAAGTTTTTCATTGCTTTCAAATATTATGAGGAGCTTTTAAAATGTATTTTGGAACCCTTACTATTGCGGTCGTATGATTAAGGCCAAAGAAATTAACCTCTTGCTCTAGATATTAATTTGAATACAGTCAATGCCCTAACAAATCAAGTGTTACGGCAATAAATGAAACTAAAATTCTACTACTAAAAATTATATTGAATATTTATAACACTGGGTAAACGGTGCTAAAAGCCTATAATCTCAACACCGAATTACGTAGTAATTATGCATACTTAGTCCTAGTAGAATTTACTCTTACTCCTAACGTAATAACAGATTTAAGGTGTCTTGACAAGTCGTTACGTAGTGTTGTCCCGGCACCTAACGGACTATAATCCTCAATCCCTTTGTAAGTCCCAACAAAGCCTCGTAACATATAACCTCTTTAAGATCTTTGCAGGCCTCAGGGCGATCAATCTCACCCATTGTGACGTCACAGGTGTCAAGGTTACCCTCTTCTATATGTGTTTACCGCCTCAAATAGGTCTATCAATCATGGCTTGTTTCATACTAAATAAATTATGGTTTAGTATTAAGGCGTGATTTTGATAAAAGATTAGGTGAAAGTACCTTGATTATACTACTTTAAGTTCAATACTTATATTTACGCTCTGTTCGACCTTTTATAACGATTTGTCTACAAAACTTTAAGTCATAAATAGTCGCATAAATTTACAAAAATATTAAGTTTCTGTCTTGTTGCACTATAAATATAATTGACCAAAGGTTTAACAACCCAGTATAATAAATAGGAATAATTTATCTTCATGATGTCTCCTTCAAAAAGCTGATGATATTGTAAAACAAAAGAGATTCATAAATCAAAATGAAAAGCCTTTACTTAATATATACAAAGAAGATAAACACACAAAGGTTACAAAAATAAATTCTTAAATCTTTGTCACAGAAAAATTCGAAGACAGTAAAAAAGTGTGATAAATCTAAATTATGCGATTAATTTGTTTAAAGATAACAACGGTTAGTATAAAATGGGATGTTTTTGTTTTTAAACAATGTTTCAAATACCTTAAAACAGCGATAGTTAATAATTCATTGCGTTTTCAAAGATTTTATACCCTTTTCTAACATATTAGAGTAGTATAACATTTTGCGTATTTTAATTTAGCCCAATCATGTAAACTCTCAGCTCAAATAACATAACTAAAAACAATAATTGACCCAGTCCAATTACCGTGGCTCACGATCTTCCTTATTTATTGAGTTCACCTAGCCGATTACGGCCACGTCGGCAAATCGCAACGGAGACCAGCCAACTACGCAGGAGATAGAAAAGTGCACCTGTGTTAGCGCACACACAGGTGCACTCTTTGTTCCCTCTCTCTCTCATAATCCGACAGGACGCTAAACCGATACGACCGGGTAGAGATCAGGCGCAGGACCGACAGCTTTACGTGCTCTCCAAGGCGTTGGGGTTCATACCGCAACTGCCTAACTACGAGCTGTTATTAAGAATTTCTATAATCAGAAAACTCAATAACAATTTTGGTCCAAGATTTGAACCCAAGACCTCTTGATTGGCACTCTCATACGTCAACCACTAGACCAGTGTGGTAACTACATAGTAATTAAGTATATGCACACATAGATAGTGTATGTGCTACATAGTTCAAATTGGGAGTGCCTTTGTCAAACAATACAAAACCTTTACCAATATACATGCAGAGCCATATTAGAGTTAATTACAGATACAACGCCATTAACCATGTTATTGGATTGAGTATTTTCACAACTGACTCAAGAATACTATATTATTAGTAATATATGCCTGACTATTTTGTTTTCTTATTACATGTGTTACGATATGTCGTTTTATATTAAAAATATATATTAGTAAAACAAGGCATTGCCGTCCTATATTAATAATTTTACTTTTACTATAATGTAATAATGGTAGTGCTTCAAATACCATGATCATAAATAGCTAAACGTTTCAAATGTTATTTAATTAGAAAGATTAAATGTAGCCAGTAATAAAAATGCTTTACAAATTGTCCAAGGGAAACACTTAGTGATGAATATTAATGAGAGTTTTATCGGTCTAATTCATCAGTTCAATTTTGAAATGAATCTATGCGATTAACTTCGTCATCATTTGTTCTACGACTTTAACAGAAACATGTTGTATAACAATTTTTTTAATAAAAATTTACCTGCCTATGGAAAAGCAAAATGGGCAGTCAAATCAACTGTTGTACCGGTCGGTGTAAAACAAACAAAGGTTAATGACAAGAATAACAGTACAGTAAATTGTGTGAGAGCTCAAATTTATGCAGCATTTATTTTTGGAATCAACAGACGCTATTTGCTCCAAAGTAAAATACTATTTTTATTCATCGGTTACGCCTACACGTTAACCGTTGCGTCACTCGTATTATTCAATATGTATAACTCTGAAACAATAAGTGTCGCTCACTTTGTGTTTAAATACACATTATGTGTCGAGTATTTGATTATAGTGATGCTTTCATTAATTTCAAGGAAAGAAAATTTGATCAGATTCTTCCGTAACCTTGACAAATTTGATGAAAAACTAAACTTAAGCAAAAATCTAAAAACCATCGATCCTGGTTACATTTGTATATTTTGGCTGACAGGCTGCTTATTGTACAGTTTAATCGAATATATTATGGTGTATATATTTCTGTATCTGTTTTTGGATGACACTGTCTACAGTTTATACGTGATGATGTTCACACACGATTTTGAACAGATATTGTTTTTCATGCTTCTGAGGAACATTTATTTACGACTGCTTATATTGAAAGCGCACGTCTCTAGAATGTATAATGCAAAAGACAGAACGGGTAATTATAGGGAGACGTTCAGTAAAGTTGAAGCATTGTCCAACAATATTCGCCTCGATATAACTTCTTTGCACCAGGTCTACGATTTACTCCACTTGTGTGCGGAACAACTGAACAGCGCAATGAGTCTACCAGTAAGTTTTATAAAATTCTTAAATTTAGTTTCGTGTAACTTACAGTTTCTTTCATTCTCTCCCATCTGAATACATTTTAATGTCATTAATGTAAGCTTTCATACAGTATTTATGTTTAATTTTATGTTGTGTGTTAATATGAATACAGTATCTTTTGCTAAGCTATATTAACACTCGCTTATTTTTGTAAACGTGTATGTTCCACAGATGACAATAATACTCTTAACTTCAGGACTAACTACAACAATGTTATTGAAAATGATGGTTACCGTAATACAGACAGTGACTACAAGCAACGCCGTGAGTACTGCCTTTTTATATTATATAATGAAGCATATATAAATTTTTAGATTTAGTAATTATCCAAATATAGGGGAAGAAACTACTGGACTGTGTGTTTTTGTAATATAGTCACGTATAAAACGTATACAACGTTTGAAGATTGTGATTGTCAAGTTCTTATAACAGATTTGAACTGCATAATATTGGTTTTGTACCCTATGCGCAATCGCGCAATAAAACGAGTACCATAAAGTACGAGTATATACATAATGCTATTCTCGATGTATGTAGTGTACCTATCTCTAGGTTTTAAAAATAGAAAGATGATGTTTGATGAAGATTACCAGATCCCTAGCTAGTATATTATGTAAATTTATGAGTTTGACCGTATTGACGAATGTAGAAAACCACAGCTCAAAACACAGATGTGAATCTACTCGTAGTTTGAGGCAAAGGCAACCCAAGCCTTCCAGCATGTTAATTCATTAATGTAATTGTATTTTAACTAGACGGTATGGGACTAGTTTTGTAAAATAACATTAACAAGGGTTTCATTATTATTATTATTAAATCTGAGTTCTGCAGTAATTTAGGTTTTATTTTAATTCTGTTTCAGTTTGGTAGATCGACCATATTGTACTTATTCAGTCGGGCTGTGAAATATACGGCGTTAGTGGTGACCTCTTGTTACTATTCAAGTGTAACCTCAACGCAAGTTGCAGCTATAAGAACAATGTTGCATGACGCTGTCCATTCTTTTCCATTAGGTACGTTTAACATAACATATGGCTTTACTGCGGTTGTCTAATAGACGTCACATATCCTTTATATTATTGTATAAAGAATATTCTGACTCAGATGAAAACACGCTAACGAATCTCGTCAGAACAGTTACAAAGGTCATCCAATGAATAATGGACTCAACCATTCATAGCTAAAGGTTCATACTTGTCTCATAATGACGCACAGAGACTATAACCTCTATAGAGGAATCTATAGTCTCTTGGTTGAGAAGTGACCAGAAGTATTAACGCGTGGGTATGTGTTGGCGTGCCAGGGTAAGGAACAAAATAAGGAAACGACTAGTAAACATTACATTGATAACTCAAATTCTTACATTTGTCTACTCAAATGCTCTACTAGAATTCATTTTCGTTACAACTATTTGAATTTTATGAGTTCTAATACCTTAAGAACAATTTAAATTATGTTCGCTTTTGTAGAAACCTAATGTTACATTACGAAATCATACCAACAGTATAAAAAGGTGTGTCTAAAATCTTTCGATTCAACATGTCAGAATCATTTGTATAATTTTTTTTTACAGATAAAATCGAGCGTCGTAAAGTGAAGGCATTCTTTCAGCTAACTAAAGAGAACGAGTTTGCCTACGCTTTGGGCGGTGTGATCAGACTCAATATGTCTTTGCCTCTCAGTTATATAAGTTTATGTACCACATACTTAGTTATATCGATACAGTTTTCTAAATTTTTTGACAATTAAACTAAGTGCAGTAATTTAATACTAAATTATAACTATAAATGATATGTAAATTTTAAGTCTCACGAAATTATGTGTTGTCATTAATAAAAATTATATCAAAGTAGATAAAATTGCTTAATTTGCGTATTTATACTACAAAAAAAGTTAGAATAAAATGTTCTTGAAGTATCATTTGAACTGCCATGTTTGAGATACGAAATATCATATTATTTATTGTGACCTTACAATTTTAGAGCGTTAATAATAAAAGTAGTTTACTGTAGCTGTAGCATGTTACCAATAATTAAAATAGTTACAAACATTTACGAGTGTAGGTCTCCTAGTTTAAGAATTTGTTTCTTTCAAATCATCGTCCTTTATTCCTTCTATATCACAAATATAAATTTATACATCTTAGTATTCATGTAATTGTTAATTTGATATCAAAATATATTCAAGCTAATTAGGTTGTATGTCATTTGGGCAATATCTGCGCCAAACATTAAATTCGATCGCACTCATTTTTAAAATGAAAATATCATTGTGACCCGGTCGACAGTTATAAAAGGCCAAATAGGACTACGAACTGCACAAAACACGTTCCCTCTTGATTAACTTGCAAAAGAGGCGGTACTTGAAAACGTAATAAAATTAAAGTACCAATACTGTTCAAACCATTATACTGAGAGATAAAGAAAATGGTTGAATACCTATAAACATTTCAGACGAAGTCGCTTGTAGCTACGAAGGTAAGATAGTAATAGGTGATCAGCTATCGAAATCGTTTTTCTATCTAATCTCGTTCAGTTGATGAAAATGTGACTTGGCGAATTTTCGATTTGCGTGAACCAAATTTCGCTAACTTGCCTCATAATCGTTGCTGGTGATTCGGGCTTTAGCGAACCAAGAGCGGCTTGAACAAGTAAAAAAATGCGAGATAACATTTGGTTTTATAGCCTATGCTACGTCTGTTACAGAAAATGAATGTCACAAAAATATACCTAGTATTTTAAGTTTTGTTATGATCCCTTAAAAAAGGTAAGTTGAGTGCTTCTAGATTTTCCTATGTGCATACTTTCTACACTAATTATAATAGTTATGTGGGCTGTAAACAATAGTTAGATTTCTGCCTTTTTGTTTAATGTTTAAGGACCGATGCCGGCTGGCTCCGTTTCTAAAATAAATTTGGTAGTACTTTTCATAATCTAGGTCATCCAGAGAAGTAAATTACACGACAAACCTTTTTTTTAATCAAGAAATTTACGAAGACTAGACAAGGCTTAGTGTAATCTCTTCTATCCTTAAAATTTGAAATGCATAGTTCCTACGTAAATCACTTTCAGGCAATTTAAACCTTTTTTGATCTTTTAATTGTGTTCTAAATGAGGGCTGACTTATGTTCACAATCAGTTTATAGCTTTATATTTAATCAATTCATAGTTCACAATCAATATATAGCTTATATTAAAAGGTTTTGAAAAGTTATTAAAAACATTACCCATACAAATAAAATACATGTATGATACATGATTTATGTCAGCTAAGAGTGTAGAGGAACAGCCTGGTGATCTTTGACACAGGGTTTACCTACTAAAAACATCAGCCTATCACAAAGGAGGAGAGTGACTCAAGCTGTATTGTGGCTATTCTATTCTATGTACTTTTTTTTACTTGTGTTGAATAAATAACCTTATGAAAACTTACAATAGCCCAATTTCTTCTAGGGTTGTATTCAGATAGAAAACAAAATTAAACTATATTTGAAAGTAGGAATGTTTTAGAAATGTAAGTATAACCTAAATTAGGAATATGCATTTTCGCATAATACTTTCCGACACTAAATATTATACCATATTACACACAAAGCCTTAGCATTTGTTACCGTGAATTGACCCAATATCTCTATAAGCCGTCCGTTTTCGGCACGTCTCCTCTTTGTTCGGAATTATGTGAGCTATTATCATTAGTCGCAGATGACGATCCGCCCTAACTTGTTTTATCTTTTATACGGAACTTCTTTGTCCTGTAATGGATTTAGTGGTAGTGGCTTGAGAAAGCACGCGCGGACGTAATCTTATGTATCGTAGGTAAAAAATATTATTAAAAACGCATAAATAAATTATATTATCAATAAAGGCTCTACAAATTTACAGACATTTTTATGTTGAATACTCTACCTACTTGCTAATCATCAGTGTCGAAAAATATACTTTAATTAAAAAAATGTACCTCAGGTTTAATACTAAATGTTTATAACGATTTCAATATTTTTCCTAAAAAAATAGTTATTAGCTGTGCCTCGCGGTGTTACTAATGGTTATTGTTGTGTCTTTACTACAACTACCGCGAGTGTTACCGCGAGGCAAAAGCAAACAAAAGTAACCTCAGTTACTCCTTAAATCATCTGCTATTTGAAAGTAAAAGTCCCGTCAAAATCGATCCAACCATTTCAGGGATTAGCCGCAACAAACAGACAGGGATCCTTAGATTCGAATTGGGAAATAAATACTGTCAGAAGTATCTTTACTTATTTTGTTTCTATCTTCTGAAAGGCTTATCATGGCGATGGGCAAAGCGACTTGGAAACGATACTTAAGCAGCAAATAGTTAAAATACTTTTTACAAAAAATACAAGGAGTAGCACGTATTAAACTGCGAGTAATGTACATTAAAAATTAAGTTTCGTGATAGTAAAATATTAATTATCCGTGAGATGATTTTTAAGTAAATAGAGTTTAATTCAAAAACCACACGACTGAAATGTATATCGTTAGGGGTTATTCTCTCACCCATTTCTTAAAACAATCTCATCTTGTGGCCATCGTTCCCTAACTAGGGACAAAATGGTACCGTTATTCACGTCAACTTAATAGCCAATTAGTGTAGCCAATCTTGTTTACAATATCAATGGTAAAGCCCTTTTAAGCAATCGCGTACACTGTAGAATACCAATGAGATTAAAAATTAATTCAATTTTTATAGCCATCATTAGCAAGGATTGGTCTTTAGTGGACGTAATTTCTGGCAACATTATTTTGAAATCTCAAAATCTTAATTGAAGTTGTTAAAATAAATTAATTATTTCTAGGCTAGTTTAGTAAAAATGTATTTGTCAGAGTTTTTATAAATCTAAAGGTCTGTCACGTAGAGAATGTATTAGATCCATAAACTAATGTAATATCTAGCAATTTCAGTAGCATATGGCAACACCCAAGTACCTTTTGTAGAGAAAAATGAACTGTAATATATAACGTGAAATAGGTGGTTAGCCGTGCTCGATTTAAGATTCCAATCTCAGCGCTAGTCAACAGAAAAATGTTCCGAATTTTAGGAGCATGTTCAACAGTAAGCTTTGGTTTAAAACCCTCTAAAACACATACATTCAAAGAACTAAACATAAAACTAGCAGTGAGCGTGGTGACGCATCGCAAAACCAGGACTATGCACTGAAATATGCAGAAGGGGATCGGAGGAGTACATAGAATTTAGGTAGAAGTCGCGTAGGTCGCGAGGGACGCGCTCCCGCTTAGCCACCGTGAAACAGTGTAAGACTGCGGCCATATTTGTGTTATTACTACGCTATTTGTACTGAAGGGATAACGAGCCTTGTTATACCCAGGAGTAAAACATTCGTGATTAAATATATCTAAGCAGGGCAGTTCTGTTTTGTCGTTAGGCGTATTCGAGTACTTGTACTACGATAGCGTTGTTTTAATGTTTATATGAACATTCGTTTTCATACAGATTAATGGATTTAAAGATTATGAATGTAATCGTTTTTGTATTAGAATTGTTAAAATATAGTCCAGTAAAACTAAATTAAAAGCAATAATGGCAGATATAATTATAAAATTTTCACTTTAAACCTCTGGTTTTATTATGAGATCATTGCTACCGAGTTCAATACGTTAGAATCGTCAAACCAAATCATAATATGTTTTCAAACTATTACAATTTAGTACCAACTAAAGAATTCTACTATTTATCTTTTAGCACATCAACTTAGCGGTGAAATGACAAATATTTTTATTTTCGCACTGTCTTGTCGATCGGTTATCAAGAAAAAGTAGCCATTTCTCTTTCCAAGGTCCAATCTATCTCTATACCGAAATTCATCCAAATTTTGCGGTTACCCTTAAAAGTGTAACAGACAGACAAAGTTACTACAGAATTTATAATATTGATAAGGATATGAATGTATTGACATCTAAAATACATTTTCGTTTTAATATTAATGGAAGTTGTTTCAGGAGTTGTTAACATAAAAAAGATATAAAACATGTTAAAAACAATGACACAATTGTAGAAAGACCCTAACTTACACATTTAAGCAGTGCGGGGCGAACGTGTTGAGATTATATATGCCCTATTTTTATTCAAAAGGCATAGAAACTATGAATTGGATTGAGTGCGACGACTGTAATATCTACAAAAAGAGGTAGCGCGTTTGAATTATTTTTATGTTTACGGGTTATTTCATTCTCCGATTTTTCGTTAAATCTCTCGACTTGTCCCTTATGCTGGTCGTAATTATAAGCAATCTTTCTTTTTCACCAAATCGAAGAAGCCGCTTTGAAGTGACCCTCCAACATACATGTAGCAAATAACTTTTATTAACTATATTTAAGTATAATACTAACTCATCAGTCAAAATAATTATTTAGTCGTTTTTGGCGAAAATATGCATATTGAATTTTTAGTCGTCATAAAATAATAACAAAATGCTCAGAAAGAAATTCAATGGATTGAATAATAAGCAGACAGATAGCTTTGGAACTAGGAATGGGTTTAGATGTGGATATGGCACACCTAAACCCATAAAGGTTTTTTAATCATTATTATCAATGGTCTTTAACAGTTTACTGAGGGGTTTAAGTCCCTCCTTAAAAAGGATGTTTACCTTTTTATATACAATAATATCTAATAAATACAAAACTTATCATATACGCTTACAAAAAGTTTAAGAAAATAAGTTTACGTTATAATTTATTCAAAACATAATTTCATAAAACAGTATTCCAAATTATGCAATACATTGAATCAATAAATCAAGTTGTAATATTCTTGAGATGCAATACAAAGTTCTCTCTACAAGTTTCATACAAGCTACTGGTTGAAACGCATACTTTACTAATATTACTACGAAACATACAGGGTACGCAATTTGAGAATGGTATGCAATAAAGCTTGCCTTTGAAACAGTTGTAGTTCTTTTTTAGGGTTCCTTACTTCAAATGGAAAATACGGAACCCTTATATGATCACTTTGTTGTCCGTCTGTCTGTCTCTCAGGACCCTTTTTCTTAGGAACGCGTAAAGGTATGGAGCTAGAAATCATACCAAATACTCAAGTCTATTGCTGTAAATTAAACTTCTAAGCGAACGCAATAAAAAAATACAGCCATTTATGCGGTAAATTTTCGACACTTGCAAGAAAATCAAAACCGTTTCCGTTTCCGTTGAACTCAGAATCTTAAAATTTAGTACAAAGCAACGTCTTATAGCCCAGATAAAGGAGAAATTTCGAAAATCATAAATGTTTAGTTACATCATATAATACACCTACAGGTTTGTACGAAACTCTCGGTACATTCGACTCGTTCTTGGCCGGTTTTTTATATTTAGGGTGTTCTGTGAGTAGTTCTCCGTAAATAATATTTAACTTTTAGGGTGAAATATTTTCATTTTATATTTACTCAAGGTACATTGGCGCGTGCTTGTGGCGTAATATATGGGGCGAATGTTTACACCTGTGGATGTATTTTTTACTTAATGAAAATAGAAAACTGCGTTCCTGCCTTTCGTACAGAGTTGTTTGGGCACCGAGAAACTCGTGAACTAGGAGGAAAATAAAGCCTACATCCAGCAGTGGATTATTAAACGCTTTTAATAATACTGACATTTTCGGGTAAATTACCAAGGACATAGAATAAATATACTCCAATATAGAAATATCTAAAGGGATATTCAAAATATTATTAAACGAAGAAAACACGAACACTAAAGACAGTAAAAAGAACGATCAAAACGACGTACTCCGTTTATAGAAAAGCTATACAATACCTGATCATACATTCAAAATTTCTATAGTTCTATACATCTACTATGATACTATATATTTTTACTCGTATCTTATGAATACAAAGAGCCACATATTTCTGTTTTTCCTACGTCAAGTGCCGACAAAAATCCTATTATATAAATACGTTATTTCTCTTCATGTTTAAAACATTTTATTTCATAAGATTCTATTACACGAACATCATTTTCCCTTGTATTACGTTGAACATTTTCTTAGAAAGACATCGAATGATGTACAAGCAATTCTGTGGAGCCTAAGTGAGCACTTTTCATTGAATTTCAATAAGGCATCTCTTTAGCCCTTTCTGACCTAACCCTTTTACGCTCCAATGGAACTTCTTTTGATCTGCAATTGGTGCGGTAAAGTTGAAAAGGTACTGACTTTAGTGAATTGAATTATGAACATAATTTTCTTCATCGTAAACTTATGAATAATTGAATTGTTGAGGTACGTATTTCGATCTTTATTATTATGGATGGATAATTTCTCAAAGTAATGTAAAGAAAAATAAAATCTTAACAATGAATAAACACTCTATTTGCTGTTAAAAAATGAAGAAATAGACTAGTGTAAATAGTGTTTTCAATTTAAAACATTATGCAACCATGTATTTTGTAACATAAAAAACGATATTTGTGCTTTCAGGATCTATTTCTCTGTAAAAAAAAATGTTTTGCCTGAAATTCTCTCGTTTTGCTTGAAAGAACCCGTTCAGTGATCTTAAATAAATATTTATGGGGGCTCCCATGCAAGAAACATATTTTCTTTGCTCGTTTTTTCCGACTCCAACAATGGTAGATTCTTAAAATGTACATAATGGTACGGACCCTCCGTGTGCGAGTTCAACTTGCACTTGGCCGACTTTAAAATTTATGGAATATCATCATTTATCTAGTCTGTACATATAAAATCACAAATTTTAACAAAAAAACAACCGACTTCAAGAACTGAACCAAATTAAAATGAACCACCCGGGAAGCAGTAGCTTTCAAATAAATAATCATCAAAATCGATTCATCCAGTTGAAAGTAATGAGGTAACAAACATAAAAAAAATATAGTCGAATTTATAACCTCCTCTTTTTCAAATCTGTTAAAAACCAATTACCAAGGGAAATGCTCACACACTACACATTTTCACTTAAATAAATAAATAATAAATATTTCGCACATCTAACACACTACGCCATCTAGCCTCAAACTAAACTGAGCTTGTATTATGAGTACTAGACAACTGATACAAAACATAATATGTACTTTTTTTGTAAATATATACATAGAAAACACATAAACTCCGAGACAAATATTTCCAGATCATACAAACATTTGGTCCAATCCAGGAATCGAATCCGAGGCCTCAAGCACAGCAGTCGCATTAGCTACCATTGAGCCACCGAGGCTGTCAAGTGACTAAGGTTAGTTTATTAGCAGGTTAATAAACAGCGTCAAACAAAAAGTTCATGTCCTTCGCAAAGAAGATACGTGCAAATCATTTAACTCTGGTCATGAATACAAATTCTGTTTTTAAACTAAAACTAGCCAAAGATTTTCAGTCTCACACACTTTATCGCAGATGTATGTGCATAAATTTAGAATTTTCACAACGTTCTATGTTTTCAGATTTAAAAATATCTTCAATGGAATATTGATGGAGAGAATATGGATTCTGAGGAATATTTTGAACAGCATTGTTGTGGCTATGTGAATGAGTATTTATAGATTTTTTCAGAAATACTATTTAAGTGAGTTTACCGATGTGTGTGTGCATAACTATGAGTGGGCAAAACAAATCTCCTGAGCAGTCCGCATCCACCCGCCATCAGCAACTTTCCTCAAGTCGTCGGTCCATCGTGCCGCAGGGCGCCCTACACTGCGTTTGCCTAATCGTGGTTACCACTCTAACACTTGTCGGCTCCAGCGATCATCAGTCCGCCTGGAGACATGACCGGCCCACTTATAGTATGCCGGACCAGATATAGGTCACGATTGAAGGAAGGAGGAGCTTACCAAAGGTCCAAATCTTCTCTTTCCATTTCTGGCACGTAAAGTGGGGAAATGACCAAAATTATAGCTTTAAGTGGCATTTACAATACGCTTCTGCCGTGTGTAAATTATTTGTCGTACATAGCATTTTATAGAGCAACACGATAGTGTTCCTCTCTGTTAAATTATAAGTCCAAATAGGCCTAATCGTAACACTGTTATGACAAAGAATGTATCTCTGTGTGCGTGAAATTCTAAATGTTATGTTTTCATTGCTATGTGTGAATACGTAGTGACAGGCGATTGTTTTCGTATGTGAGTCTGAAATATATTTATTTGAAAATTTCCCCCTTTTTTCTGTCTCTCAAAGCATAAGCCCAAATGGGCCTACCCATTACGCTGTTATTTTAAATGTTATGTTTTCATTGTTTGGTGTGAATGCGTAGTGACAGGCGATTGTTTCGTATGTATGTGTGAAGATTTCCCTCGGCAAAAAATAACAGATTATTTGTATCAGAAAAAGACGCTATTGCTTATTCCTTTGTTGGTCCGTGTTGTTCTATAATAGTGTTTATATGTTAGCTATATCAATAGTAAAATTAAACAAGTTGCTTTCACAACAAAATGCATATGAAAACATTGAAATATTTTACTTGAAAACTTTATTGTTTAAATTTGCTCACATTAATCTTAAAGTTTGCACGAACTTTGAGTTAAGTGCCTCAACTCAGCCGCAGAAGAGTTTTAATTTCATCTACAAGAGCTCGTGCAACTATTGAAACTTTGTTTAAAGTTTAAATTATAAATATTACTAGCGTTTTCCCGCTGATCCACCCGGGTGCATGTCGGTTATCTCTATAAAGAGTAGTCTATATCTGTCGCCTAGAATCAAAGTATTTCCATTCCAAATATCATTAAAATCCGTTGAAGAGGGTTTAGCCATGAAAGCATAACGAACTGACAGATATATATGTAAAGTTACTTTTTAATTTATAATATTAGTATGAATGACTGAGACTAGAATATGATAAGTTGTATATATTTAAGTTAGATGAAATACTTTAATTAAGTTAGATGGTCCTGTGGTTATGATGTTGGTATTATGATGGTTCTAATGGTTAGTAATATTAATTAATAAACCAGAGAAATATTTGTGTGATGAAAATGACAATATTTTCTGTCCCTGAGTCTAATTTATCGATCGCATATTCTTAAAGTATATATATGTATGTTACTTCTAATATCCCCAACAATATGAGTACATAGTTTCATGATGATCGATTAAGTAGTATTCGCGTGAAAGCATAACAAACATACCTACATTTATAATATTATTATGATATATATATGTATTATAATGATATATATATAAACATACTTATAAAGTAACATACTTTATACAGTTCAGCCTAATTTAAGATTAGATGATCGTGTATGAGACATGTGAAATCATTATTATTAAATGTTTTAAGTGGAGGAATCTGACCATTTTGAATATCAGTTTCCATTCTTGACTTTTAAAAATGCAAATGACAAACATCTCTGGAACATTTTCATATTTTCAAGACCTCGAGGTGAAAAACCAAGATAAAAAAGATTTCATGTATGTTATTCGATTCTATGATTCTATCTACTTTTGAACTTTATCGTCCACGTATGGAAGAGAAGAATGATAAAACACAATAAAAACTATGTAATTTCATTAATATTTTAAGTACCTATAGTAATTAGAGCTATCAGATATAAATATAAAGAGTTTCAAATGCTGTGTACTTGTAGACAAATAGAAAAACTAAATGATTTTACTCAAAATAAAAATAACCTTACGTTTTAATGAAATCGTGAAAAACAATTAATATCAGTAAAAAATACGTTATAAAACATTGTTTTTAAATACGTTTAACCATAAAACATTAACCGAAAAAAACACAACACTTTTTAATCAACTTGTTTTATAGACACAGACTAGGTACGTCCCGAATAACGGACATAAGGCCCCTTACATGTCACGCATAATAAAACACCGTTGTATGACCGACAGTCTAATAATGCATACCCTGATCGCATTCGTGCCCGGTATATAAACTTTAAATGTAAGACTAGTCTTTATTTGACAAACAATTTGCTTAATGAGAAGTATGAGAGAGTGGTTGTATGAAAACAGTCACAGCATGAAGATAATCTTAAAAAAAAGCTGAAATCAATGTTTCAACTAGTTACCTATCTAAATCACAATGATGACTGACTGACTTTGACTGCACGTTTGGCCTAGTGGTTAAGCGGTCGCCACGCTGTTCCCTACTTCGTCAAGTGTTGTGGGTTCAAATCCTACATGGAATAGCACTTTGTGTGATCCACAAATTGTTGTTCTAAGTCAGGGTGTTCTTTGTATCCGTTTCATGTATGTTTGTTAAGTCCCTTGCGACACAGGAATTATTCCTAGTGCGGGAGTTGTCTTTAAAAAAAAATGTTGAAGAATTAATAACTTATAATATCTTGGTTTATATGTTCGTTCTGTAAAGCTACATGGACCACTCTGTTCGAGTGGTGTAGCTACTGCCACGTTCATTTAATTTGATACGGTCTGTCATTTATTACAGGGGGAATTTTTCACATTAACATATTTTAGACTCACATAGGAAAACAATCGCCTGTCACCACGCATTCACACAAAAAAAAATTGAACAAAACATTTAGAATTTCAAGCACACATAAATACATTCTGTGTTATAACAGTGTAATGCGTAGGCCCATTTGGGCTTATGCTTTGAGATAGAGGAACTCCTGTGTATGTCTACTACCCACCGTTATGCTCTATGGTTTGTTTTCAGTTTTATTTAGATATGTATAAATTAGTTATAATTCTAACTTACCAAAATTAAACAATTTAAAATGCGCACGGATAGTAATAAAACACGATCAGTATAAACTTTTAGGAATGAAATGGTTTAGTTAAATGTTTTGGTAAATCCCTCTACTGTATATCACAATACTTATTATTATATTTCTTGTTTAATTTACGAATATCTCAATGAAGGCACAAATTCCAAAACGTCATTTTACATATTTTATAACTAATTTCAGGTTGAATGTCCTTGACGGTTCAGTTTATTTCTTTGTTTAGCATCAGCCGTCGAGTTACGTTTGCGTATGCGCTTTAATATTCTATAAATAAAAATAGAAAATTTAATACGATGTCAACACCCACGTCGTCTGGCTAATCTACATTTTCCACTGAGACCCTCTGTGTAGGCATATTATAGGGATTTCATATAATACACTGATATCTCTTTACGTCTAGGGAAAGGTCGATTATTCTTACGGAATGGAAATAGAATAGGTTATTCGCTTTGAAGAGTAAATGAGGTCGGATATCGATCTATCAAAATGAAGTAGTTCATAGTAGTTATGAATACAATCACTATTAAACACCCTATCAAAAATGTACCTATAAATCCATGGTAAACAGAAATACGTCTTTTGAACCGATACCGTTAAAATTAAGAATCAATTGACGAAACAATGATAATTTTTTTTTTGAACCGTGGGAGAGCTATGCTTCTGCATGAATGGGTCGGCTCGACCGGAGTGACACCACGGCCTCACAGAAAACCGGTGTGAAATAGCTTTTGCGCTGTGTTTCATCGAGTGAGTGAGGATACCGGAGGCCCATACCCCAACCCCTCCCCCATCCCCCCATCCCCTTTCCCATCCCCTAAAGGTCGGCAACGCACTTGTGACGCCTTTGGTGTTGCGGGTGTCCATGGGCGGCGGTAATCGCTTACCATCAGGTGATACGTCTGCTCGTTTGCCCCCAATTCAATAAAAAAAAAAATATATATAACTTATTTATTTTGCTAAATCAACTACTAATAATTTCATTTACTTTAAAGTCTATTAAATCAGAACACATCTGATATTTTCAGTTTTAAAAATGACTGGCCATTATGATAGCCAGTTTAATATTAAAACTAAAATATCATGTGTGTATAAAAGAAATATCTTTATAGAATAATAGCTTTTGCCCGCGGCTGCGCCCGTGTGTATGTCGGTTAACGCGGTAAGGAATAGTCTATGTCTTTACTCAAGAATCAAGATAGAGAGACAGAGTTACTTTGGAATCTATAATAATCCATTTAGTAAAAAGCTATTAATGTATAAAACTAATTTTTAATTTTCTCGCATTATTAGAAAAACGTGTGTCTTGTGATTGATTGTGTCTTGATTACACTGTAAAATTAAATTTGAAATGTTTCATAAAAATCACTTTAAAACCACATCAAAAAAAATTATCATTTCTAAAGCAGCCTATTTTAAAACTGGCTTAAGACGCTTATTATAAAAGAGGTTAAGTGCTACCATTCGCAGCCACGGCCGGCACAAGGGTGCTTCACTGGCAACAAAGCCTTTTTGGCCTGCATCAAGTGTGTCTGGCAGCTAGTAGAAGATACTTATCACACAAATATGAAATTTGTTTTTTTTTCAATTATTTATTTTGTTTTGAATTTTTTACTTGACAAAATGAGCTATCACACATAATTACCGTCGAAATTGTAATAATAAATATTTCGGACATCTAACATACAACGTCATCTAATCCCAAGCAGAGCTTGTGTTATAAATACAGATATTATATATATTATTTTTGTAAATACATAAAGAACACTCAAGCTCCAAAACAAAGATTTGCATATCATACAAACGTTTGGTCCGACCCGGGAATCAAACCCGAGA
Organism: Spilarctia lutea; assembly: GCA_916048165.1. Taxonomy (NCBI): domain Eukaryota; kingdom Metazoa; phylum Arthropoda; class Insecta; order Lepidoptera; family Erebidae; genus Spilarctia; species Spilarctia lutea. Next base: position 14,579,997 of record OU696481.1, read on the forward strand.
CCTCAAGCACAGCAGTCGCATACGCTACCACTAAGCCACCGAGGCTGTTTGACAAAATGAAATAACGATTTAAAAATATACTAAGGTCCCTTACTGTTTTACTGTTCTGTGTTATTTGGTGTTCACCCATAAAGGTAAGCACAAAATAACATTGTTGTATACTAACGCAAACATACAATACTTTTTTGGCAAAAACAAATAGAACAAATAAAATATCTAGAAGTATTTAGTATGATATTGGTATATCTAAATCAGTTATTATAAATAATGTGTTTTATCATTTTGTTCATATCTATCAACCATTTAAAAATTAAAGGTTAAAATCAAAGAATTAAAATGCTTTTACTAGGTAGTAGAGCCACGCTGATTTCAGCCGAATGGGCTGGCTCGACCGGGGCGGTCCTACCCTTTTATTTTTGTGCGTGATTCCCTCCGGTTATCACCGACTTGCATGTGGGACTCTAACTGAATAAAACCGTGCGCCACCTCGAGTCCCACAGGAAATCCCTGGAATCCCCGACGTACAACGGACGACCTACAGTACGTAGATGGCCCCCCCCTGAGCAGGAACCCCAATGTTTTCCGAGCCCGTTTCTGAGCTAGGAAGACCGGGAGAGTTCTAAACCTCTCCCGGTCCCGCTCCGCTCTGTGATGTCTCTCGAGCTAATCCTCCATAACGGTTTTAACGCTGCAATAATGGCATGCCTAGGGCCGGTACTATCCTCGCACAGAAGATCAACGTAAAATGACAGCATTTATGCTGTCGTGTTTCGTTGCTGTGTGCGAGACCGGAGGCTCAATGATGCAGAAGCATCACTAGACCATCATGGTGTGAGTCACCATGCTGCATTGTTGCATTGTCTGCATTCGCAAAGAGTATGGTGACCACCACTTTTGGATTGTATTTATGCGCTTTCCATTAAGCACAGTAGAGTCACTTAGGTAGCCTCATACATAAAAATAAAAACAAATAATTCGTGACAGATTTTGGATAGAACCCAAATTACTTTTTTGGTGAGTACCAGCACACCAATATCATCTCATCAATAAACGCCGATGCATATTATACTGTTATTAATAATATTTAATTGCCAGTTTTAACCGCAAAGCAAAATGCAACTATAAAATATTGCCGTACAACTATCGCGTCCGTGTACGCAGAAATAAAACATTTATCTGAACAGGATTTACAGATCATTAAACATTATATATATATATTTCAAACCAATGAACCAGCATTCTATTTTAATTGTCAAAACAAAAACTTACGTGGATCATTTTACCTAAAGGAATACATAACCGTTGGCAAAACTTAATCAATCACAATCATCTACAGTCTTTGACAGTTTTGACACTACTAGATATAAGGCCTCTCGTTAAAAGGAAGTTTTGGCCTGGCCTTGTTTGGTTTAGTATATGTAGCAGCATTAAAACTATCCAGTTAATTCCAATCAAGAACTTGTAATGCGTTTCCCCCTTGCATTTGTCCCTCGCAACAGTGAAAAAATTAAACATCTATAGTCGTTCCAATAGTTTATTTAACTTTTGACAGCTCTAATACTTAATCAAATAGTGATACCCTGACCCGTTACCTATTCGATTTCTTTCATCGATCGATTTTATGCATTAAGAAGTTTTAATCGATTTAACAAACTCATTATTTTATAGATAATTTCGTACTTCATATTTCTATGTGTTTCAATGTGCGACCTCCTTTGTCAAAATAAAGAAGAAATGGATTAAAAGAATGTTGTTCAAATATGACGGTTCTATGTCATGAAAAAATATATAAAAGGAACTGAATTTTCAAAATGTATTATTGTATTGTGTTGTAATTCAGTGGTTAATATTGTATTTGTTAAACTATTGATGATCTTTATTAAATCTCTCTATGTCTATTTTAAAATAATCTACAGTATTTCAATGAGTAACCTTCAATATAGTTGAGTATTTATATTCCTCCGTATTGATTTATTTGTGAATTCTCACGTTTGGTTGAGTTGAGCGTATCGTTCCTGCCTTCGTTACTGTCAAAATGCCAAAAAAGAAAGTACTCAAAGGACAAACAAGAGAGTTTGTCTTGCGACTTCGTGAATACTTTAAAAAGGAAAGCCGTAATGGTGGGCCTCTTATACCAGTGACTCAAGTTAGAGACCGTGTTGCAGCAGCATTAGGTATTAGTGCTCCAACAGTGGCAAAAATAACAAAAGAAGGCTACGGCAGCAGTGGCATGGAACAGAATAAGCTATCTACACCTAAGAAAAAACGTCCGCCTAGTAAAGTTACAGCCGTTGACAATTTTGACGCTGATGCTATTCGTCGTCATATATACGACTATTACCAAAGAAAAGAGATTCCAACATTAAAAAAACTAACACAATCTCTTCGAAATAGTGGTTTGTTCCGTGGTCAAAAATCTTCTCTGACAAAGGTATTGAAAGACATTGGAATGTTATTCCAAAAATGTGACAAACGAAAAATTTTAATGGAACGCAATGATATTGCTTTGTATAGATGCGATTTTTTAAGACAAGCAAAAAAAATAGAAAGATTGGTCGAATGTTGTTTTCACAGATGAAACTTGGCTCAATGCGAATCATACGCTGTCAAAAACTTGGACTGACAACACCATTGGCTCCACTTCTACAGTACCAATGGGAAAAGGCGAACGACTGATTATTTGTCATGCAGGAACAGTAAAAGGATTTGTGCCAGGCGCTCTATTAGCTTTTAAATCCCAGAAAACAGGAGATTATCATGAGGAGATGAATTCGAACGTGTATGAAAAGTGGTTCAGAGAAATGCTTACATCACTCGAAGAGCCATCAATAATATTTATTGATAATGCACCTTATCACTCTCGTCAAATTAATAAAATACCAACACAGGCCAACAAAAAACATGAAATTATAAACTGGCTCCGTGACAATGGCGAAGAGGTGAATGAGTCCCTGCTAAAAGTAGAGTTAGTAAAGATATTAAAAACAAAGAAGCTGCCAAAACGATACGTCATAGATGAAATGGCAGCAGAGCATGGGCATACCGTCCTCAGAATTCCCCCATATCACTGCCAATATAATGCAATTGAAATGATCTGGGCACAAGTTAAAGGATATGCTGCGAGGAACAATACAACTCCTCCTTTCACCGCAAGAAAAATGCTGAATTTACTGAAAAATGCGTGTGAAAAAGGAACTCCAGAAAACTGGGCGAATGTTGTAGAAAAAACAAAGAAGGTGATAATGTCGGATTGGGATCGGGATGTTGCATTCGACAATTTATCTATCCAAGAAATGATAATCAATATTACTGAGAACTCAAGTGATGATGATTCCTGGTCATACGAAGAAGACGATTTTTTATAATTAAAATTAGTATTACAGTACCTCTTTTGGTTGTTTTATTTTTAATCCGTAAATTACTACGAATTTCAACATTTTGTACCTGTTCATTACAAGTAGGTACCGCAGGTAGTTTTTATTTGAACCAACTATAGTAAGTCTAAACAATTATTTTAGATTCATTAATTTGCGGCGAATACATTCGATCCCATTACTAGGTACGAGTACGATGGAACTGTTTTCATTACGCAAATTATTTATGCATTGAAACAGAGACATTTAGGGCATTTTAATGCAAAATAATAAAGCTTTTTACGTGATTTGATATAAAATATAATCACAATAATTTTATTGTTTGTTTTATTAATATAATCGATAATCGATTTATTTCAAAACCGTTTTTATAGTCTGTGGTCATTAATTACGAATGACACATCCCTAAGTAGGCGGAGCCCGCCCATAAAGTATCGTATTATCTGTAGTACATTGTATCAAAAATTATTACAAAACTTTATGTGCGTGATCTGTCAAAAGTTAAATAAAGTATTGGAACGACTATAAGTTGACACCATCAAAATTCGGCCTTTTGTTCTCCATTTTTGCCGCTTATTTTGACACTCGCAAGGGAACCAAAATCTATAGAATCATAACAATCAATGAGGCAAATTTATGTAGTACAAGTAAAGGGAAAAATCCCAAAATCGTAAATTTGTAGTTGCATCACAAATAAAATACGATTATATAGCTACTATATCTACAAAAGAATTATTAGAATCATGGCATTAGAAACAAAAACATCAAATTTAATATATTTGGTTGCAAAGTTGTAATTTAAGCATGATTTTAATTAAATTATTATTCAGACATGATATACACTGTAGGAAATTGAATTAAACAGTTGTAATGTTTTAGAGTTTGACATGAAATGTTAGCGTAAATGTGGCTCACTTAATTAGTAAATTTTAAATGGGTAACGAGTTCGTAGGCTCACTGTTATTACGGTGCGGTAAGACCAGGTATGGAGGATTGATGTTTTTCGATCTGAGTGACATCTCCCCGTATGGCAACTTATAGATGGCCCCCTCTGAGTGTGACCGCCGATGTTCCCTTCCTGCCAACAAAAGGGTGTGCACTTCATAGACCTTGCGCCGCTACTGACGGACCGCTTCTACTAGAATGACAGATTGTCTTACATGTCACCCTTAGGCTTACGCTTATGCTTATGAAGGACGAAGATTGATTTGAATTCTTCGTCATCTCTGGTCTAGGGAGACCAGAAAACCACCACGTCGATGTCATACGACTACTTTAAGGAGGACCCAAGTTACGTTATTTCAGATACGCTCTGGATCGACGTCGCACCCAGCCAGTTCCTATCTCGTTGGAGGCCGTGAGCTTCTACATTGCACCTGCGTTGCGTTGCTACCCGATTACATTTTTTCGACCAGATCATCATCCTACAGCTTCTTTTTTAATTTTTTTTTATTAAATAGTGGGCAAACGAGCAGTCGTATCACCTGATGGTAAGCGATTACCGCCGCCCATGGACACCCGCAACACCAAAGGCGTCACAAGTGCGTTGTCGACCTTTGGGGGATGGGAAAGGGGATGGGGGGAGGGGTTGGGGTATGGGCCTCTGGTATCCTCACTCACTCGGTGAAACACAGCGCAAACGCTATTTCACACCGGTTTTCTGTGAGGCCGTGGTATCACTCCGGTCGAGCTGACCCATTCATGCCGAAGCATAGATCTCCCACGGTTAATTTCAAATTGAACAGAATTTTATGACGCTAAAGGTTCTTCTCGTAGTATTTATTTGATAATTTTTTGGCATATGATAATAATTACTTTGTAGAGGCATGCCTGTTGTAACTCAATTCAAACTCCTCAATGAGAAGGGACAAGAATTTAAAATTATCTCTAAATTCTTACATCAACATGTAGCCTTAAATAATGACAACATCTATTAACCAATGATCAAATCTGACATTATACAGATGACGCATACGAGTAGGTATAGTCGAAACTGGTATGACTCAAAATGTTACTTTACAAAATCCAACAATAAATCTAAATAACATGAATTCTGACACAAAAAAATATAATATTAAAGCCGTAAGCGTTTGAATACTGAATAAAGACTAATCGTCTTGCATCTTCACCTTGTACAAAAGAAAAGTTGTTACAGCATCGATCAATTACAACGCCAGTTATAACATTTTTTATTCGGTTAGTCTGTTGAGAATGTTTTGCAAACACCAAAGCGCATGAGTAATTGAGGGCATTCTTCATATTTTCGTAACGAGCCTATTTTGAACTAGTGTTGGGAACCAAATGATGAGCATGATATTTTTCTCATCAACATCAATACAGAAAAATAAAATTGAAGTGTCTATTTGTAATTTCAAATTATCAGCTTTTCACTAAATACTCGTACATAATATGAAAGTATATGCAATACTAACATCAGACATGTTTTTTTCTGTCTGTCTGTGTGTCTATCCTTTCTAATCTCCGGAACGGCTAGACCGATTTCGATAAGACTTTTACTGGCAGATAACTGATGATATAAAGAGTAACTTAGGCTTAGGCCTATTTTTTTAGACTAACTACGACGGGGTGGCCGTGGCAGTTGTGGTAAAGCTCAGCTAGTACTAAATATGTAGATATCTATTTTAAAACTGACTATTATAGTAATCACTTGTTAGCCCACTTAGTCTTCCAAGGTCATTTTACTGAAGAAATTGCTTTATTATTTTTAATGATAGCACTTTCATGTATAAGTATTTCAGTAAAAAAGTTAAGTGCTTTCGTATAAATTACTATACAAAGCGCAGTTTAGTTAATAGCTTCTTAGAAAACGGTTAAGATAAAATAATATTTCAAAGATAATTTCTTCGCTCGGGCTTAAATAATGTCTTACAGAACATTTTTCATAGTATTTCGACTTCGTAAAATGTTTTACGTGGAAAAAATAAAAAATAACTGAACAAAGTGTAGAGATAACATTCTTTTTTTTTATAATATTCGCGCAACTGGGTTAGTTTAATTAGGGTTCCATACCTCAAAAAGAAAAAAACGAAACCCCTATAGGATTACTTTGTAGTCCGTCTGTCAGTCAAGCCCCTCTTTCTCAAGAACGCGTGGAGGTATGAAACTGAAATTCATATCAAATACTCAATTAACTGTTACAAATTTACTGTCCCTTAAAGCTGTGAAATATTCAAACTTCTTAGCTAACGCAATCAAAAGATACAGCTCTTTATGCTGCAAATTTTCGACACTCGCAAGGGAATCAAAACCTGCAGGGCACTTCCATTGAACTCAGAAACTTGAAATTCGGTACGAAGTAACGTCTATATATATATATATTATTATTATTATTACTAAAGACTTATCGTGAGAAAATTTAGTACATGAAAACCCATACTCTGTCTATCTGTCTGTTACGCTTTCACGGCTAAACTGCTATTCCGATTTTAATGAAATTTGGCATTTCATCAATTCTTGTGAAAGGACATAGGCTATTCTTTATCAGGATGACTAACATACACGTAGGTGGAGCCGCAGAAAAAAGTTAGTACGTCATAAAATAGTCAAAAGATACTTTCAAACAGAATCACATCACTATCTCCAAAAGCATGGTTTCATGCAAATCTAGTGAACAGTACACATCATAATATATGACTGCTTTATCATTCTTGGATTTAACGTAATATACCACCATTTGGCTGACGTCATAATGCTTTTTACGAGATGTTAGAATGTATCTCGCAGTCTCATATTTCTTAAAGATGAAAAAATATGTACAATTTCGTTCTCTCCGTTTTCATAGCAAATGAGTTTAATACAACTCTTTTTCATACGGGTAATTGAAATTTGGTCTGAGCTATTTATTAATACTTTTCTATTTCTGATATATTGATAATTATCTCGCTATAAAATCTCTGATTATCCATTTATAGAAATTATTATCAAAAACACTTTTTCGTAAAGGATACTACTTAAAATACTTACCTAAATAAATAATAAATCAAAAAATTCAAAGATCATTACATAAACTTAAAACGTCAATTTATAATTATAACTTTATTCATTAATTAATTACTAATAAACCGAAGAACTATACAAACATACGAAACCGACACAAAAAACCTTCGGACTCCTCGATCACCGACATCCAGACTTGAAAAATAATTTGTGGATCACACAAAGTCTTGTCCCATACGGGGAACGCGGAATAATCAAAGCTGTGCAGTCGATTAGCATAAAAAATACCTTTAACGAAAATATAGCCCACTATATTTTCGTATAGAAAATATAACCTTTAAATATAGCCTTAGACATAAAAATGGTACACATCCTCGTAAGTATATTGGACTACAGTCTCTCATAGTTTTATTTAAATTGCTTATTCGATAAATATAAAAGAAGAAAAGCTTAATGGTCCAGCGCATGTTCGAATTGATCTCGTCACACAACAAAAGTTTCTAAAGAACATCGATGCTCATTCGGCCGTGTAACACAGTATTGTACGGTGGTTAAGTCTGAGAAAATAAAATAAGAATATAAAATTGTTATTGAATAAGGAACTGTAATCTACAGACTATTGACAAACGAAGTAACAATCGAAATACAAATCAGAATGCTAAACAGAAGCTGATAATTGCTACTTAAATAACAAAAGAGAGTTAACAATAAAATCATCAACAGTCTTTAACAGTACACCGCTTGACGTAGATTTTTCCTTGGAAAATCTACTTTGCAGCGTTATAATTAAAATCTATATAAATAATAAAATTATTATACAGACGATATCAACAATATTATGTATGAAATAAAATATAACCTAAAAATTCTCTCTCTCTCTCTTTCGCACTGTGTTAAATGTAAAAAAAAATATTTATTACTAATCTTAGGGAAACTTACTGCAAAACACTTAACATAGCTTATAAAAGTAGCAACAACACTCCATTAACAAGTCTCCACAGATAGAAGTTAAATATTAAAAAAAAAGAGATCCCTTATACTAAAGTGATAACAAATTAAATATTTACAGAAAAATTGAGGTTCAGTCCGTTTATAAAAATGTTAATATTACATGCCAACCAACAACTACATAAACAATTATAAAGTTAAATTTTAATTAATTAAGTTACAATAAAAATGTTAGATTTCAAAACGATATTGAGTGCAGTCTCCTCCTCATAGTGGAAATACTCATAACAAAAAATTCAAGATCATGTTTGCGTACTACGTCGTTATAAAAGTAATAATATTATAATATATTTACTAATACTTACATAATTGATATGCAGTCTGAAAATAAGAAACATAATAATGAATCCAACAAAATTACTAAAAAGAAAAAAGCAAAAGAAAGAAAAGATAAGAACAATACTTGCATTACGTCATTTACTACGAAATAGCTTCAAGGACCGAATTATATAATTCTTCATCCCTAATCTCAATGTTTTAAACTTCTGAAGGTCTGCAACATTCTGTTTCCTCTTATCATCATTTACTTTATGAGACCCTTGTGTATTTTTTACGACTACTGTGACCTGAGTTGTCCACATTTTTTTTGTTTTGTAAAAATATTACGTCGATCTATTCGACGGCAATGTTGTTATCTGAAGCACTTAAGCTTCATGGCTTATAAGCTTGATGAAATACAATATTCTTAGCAAAATATTTTTTGTGCTAGGATACTATTTATGTTTTACACTTAACACGAAAATCAAGATTATGATCACTACTTAAGCGAAAATTACGACGAAAAAGATCTTTATAACAGATATACTTTTGGTCAATAAGTAAAACATTGTACTAAAAGTAACGTGATTGATGTTGATATTTAACAAAAGCGTATAATTTTGGGCACTTATTTTAGATCTTATTTAAATTTTGCTTCTTAACTATTCTATAACATTTTCTTTGGCACCACACTGCAAAATACCATATACACTAGCATTCAATAAATGTGATAAGAAACGATGCCAGAAAATTTTACTGCATTTCAATAGGTACTCCTGCAAATTACCTATTATCTGTCTCCTACAATTTACTTCCCACTATAAATCAAACGCCCAAGAACTTTACACGACCATTGCTATTTAATTTCAATCTAACACAGTTAAAACTGTTCACTGTTCAGTGGAAGAGCTATGCTTCCGCATGAATGGGTCGGCTCGGCCGGAGTGATACCACGGCCTCACAGAAAACCGGTGTGAAATAGCGTTTGCGCTGTGTTTCACCGAGTGAGTGAGGATACCGAAGGACCATACCCCAACCCCTCCCCCCGTCCCCTTTCCCATCCCCCAAAAGTCGGTAACGCACTTGTGACGCTTTTGGTGTTACGGGTGTCCATGGGCGGCGGTAATCGCTTACCATCTGGTGATACGTCTGCTCGTTTGCCCAATTCAATAAAAAAAAAAAAACAAATACGGTCAAATTCTACACAGTAACTCAGTTTTTACGCTTATATATTCACCGAATCTAATGTCTCATCCACGAATATATCTCTTAGTCTTTCTATAATGTATTCGTTAATACCCATATAAGAGATCTTATGTCAGTATGGAGATTTTTGTCTGTCCTCCATTTAAAAACTGTTCTAGAAAACTTAAGTCTTCTAATCTAGTAAATAATAACGAAATCCCTCAAGTTGTTACTACTTAAACTAGTCTAGATGAATATGCTAGAAAACTAAAAGGACGATTTATTTCTATTAGGTACTTACTTTATTAAAAAAACAATGTAGAGAAATTTATTATGTATAAGACTATCATTACAAGTACAATTATAGCGAAGTAGATTATTACCATAACTCAGATATATAAGGTCTAATTAATGACGTTCCTACAATTGATTAATGATGATTATAGGACTAAACTTCTGAATAGAATAAGTAAGTCGATAACTACAGGGCAGCAGGTAATAATTTGATGTAAAACTACTTAGGTCGCTCATAAGACAAATGAAAGTCGAGCTATTTATTTATTGGTCTATACTTACTTATTGACTGCTTCATTGGCGCAGTGGTAGCGTATGCGACTGCAGTACTTGAGGTCTCGGGTTCGATTCCCGTGTCGGACCAGATCTTTTTATGACCTGCAAATATTAGTTTCGAAGTTTAGATGTTTTCTGTGTATGTATTTACAAAAAACAGTATGTATATATATATTCATATCAGTTGTCTAGTACCCAAAATATCTGGATCCACTGAATCGGTTTTGAAAATTGTAGTGTCATAGGCTATATTAACCCGATATTATATAAAACCCTATATATTAACCCAAAAAATTATTACCACTAAATCATTGGATTTCCTTTGGATTGCCTTTGCCCGTGGCTCCACACACAGGTGGAGCCACGGGCAAAGGCAAAGCTGGTATTTAAATAAAGTGAAATAGAAACTGATTGCTGCATAAACTACAACACCAATGATCCCACTCTATCTTCGTTAAATTCAAATAAAATTTTAAATTTTCAGTTAGCAGTCTAATTAATATAAATTTACACAGGATTCCTTACATTAAAAGCGTTCTCTAAAGACTAATAAAATCTTAATCTGGACTTGCCTCATAAGTTAAACATTGCCGAGGTTATACGATTATATGAATGGTCCCTTAGGTGATGCGAACAACAGCGCTGCAATAAAACAGAATGAATTCTCGACCACCAGTGATCTTGTTTTATTTTGTGATTGTCTAAATGTTAATTCGGTTGGTAGATTTGTTTCAAAGTTAAAACACTAAGTTGGATAAGTTTCTGATTAAGGATTTATCTCCGTAGTAGCGTCCGTGTCCTTGTCCATTAGTAATAATACTGTGTTAAGAAAACTAATTGTAAATGGACACAAACGTTTATAAGTACCTACTGAGTTTAACTTATTTTTTTTGTAAATAGTTCTATTGTGTATTAGCTTTTTTTCATCCGCGTGTGTATCTGATATCACTGTAATCATTTTTCGGGTTGATATATAACCTATAGCATTCATAAATAATGAGGCTTTTTATTGGTAAAATAATTTTCAAAATAGGTTTAGTAGACGAGAGATTACTCTATACAAAATCATTAACTTTATTTCTATGTCCTATTTGTATAGATAACCATATTATTCAGACATATTTGAGAGTGTAGTGTGATTTTGTAGGAAAACATAGTTTCTTTACTAAATTACTAAAAAATATACCTAAATAGAGACGCTTTCTTGTCTCTATTTAGGTATATATATACAAATAGACGTATACCTATCTAAATCTATATGGGAAACGTAAAAATAATGTTAAGTTAAGATCCTATCATAAAAATTGAGCTCAACACACTTTTTCCAACTAGTTTCATTAATCTCAATGTATCCTACCAACTAAGATAGTTTTCCCACATCTTTTTTCTTGCAGCTACTAAAAATTTTATTCATCCATTTTATTTTCCACCTTTTGCATTCCTCACAAATAAATATTTTATGTGAAGAGCGATCGCGGGTATGTATGGTATAACTCGGAGCCGACAATCCTCTTATTTCCCATCGTCCGCAGCGACCCGTACTTACTAGTGCTATACAAAGTGGACTCGATGCACTCGAATGCATTCACATTATTAGGGCTGTCATTAACGTTATTTAAAAAATATATATATTAGACAGTATACATTTATTTGGTTGGAAAAATATTGTTTGCTCTTTATTACTTTATTACTCTTTATCGACGTCTCTAACATCAGTAAAGAACTCCGTTTTGTATTTTCTTCAGTATGAAACGCAGTATATTTTCTTGTTGGTTTTCTTACAAAAGGCGTTTACTCACACAACAAAAGTTTAAAAAACTATAACTCGAGGCCATAAAAACTTTAATAAAGTGAATATAGCCTATCTCAATAACCCGGGCTATTAATACAATTTATTGACACCTCTGACGTTGGAGAAAAATGCTCTGTCAACCATAGTACGGTCGCGCATTCTGCAGTACTTTGGCCATGTCTCTAGACGGAATAGCGATTCAATATAGTACTGTACTGGTAGGGCAGGGAACGTTAAAGGAAATCAGACTCCGCGGTGAATAAACCAGGTTAAATCCACAGTCGGAAGCCACGTGTCTGACTGCAGCTGATAGTCCGCCGCTAGGGTGAGATGGTGGGAAATTGTATGAGGGGCTTTACCCATCTCTACTAGCAGTGTAGACAATTCTACGTAACCACGACCACTCTACCAAGACTGAAGCGAGTGAGAAGAAGATTGACACCTCATTCATCAGTTGAGTAGTTTAGGCGCCAAGGTGAAACATACATAGACTGCCAAAAACGTTACCCTTCTTTTGATTTCATTGTAGTTGGGTTAAAAAATTCATTAATTACTAGATAACAAAAGCACATAGTTAACCGGCCCAATAATACCTACTATTTTTCCCAAAACACAATGCTTCAATAAATTTCGCTATACAAATGTCAACCAGCTTTTAAAGTTCCACAATTCTATTTGAATATAACATATTTAACTAAAACGGACAACAAATTAATGCAATATATTTTGCACAAACGTTTTCACAGCAAGTTCTATTGCATCATAAATGTGCAAATGAACTTGCGTTTGTATTATTAGAGGGGTAAGCATGGGGGTTTATCATATCAAATGGAAATTATCAAAACCGTAACTGCTAGATTAATAAAAAGAGTAATAGATTTAACTATAAATGTCTTTCAGAAATCCAACAAGGCAACTTTTATTGTTGCTTTGTTCGATTGAAATATCATAAGTTCACACATTTGAGACAAGCTCAATTACTAATTTATCTAAATTTATGAACCATTAATCTGCGCTACAAATATATCCAATACTCAGTTTAAAAGATCTAGAGTGATGACCATCTTTGTATCACCAGTAGATTTTAGTTCTATACTACCTGACTACCACCTGACACCTGGCAACTTTGTCATTAATATGAGAAATAGGCTATTAACAACACTAAAATAATAGTGCATAATAATATATTGAAAGAAATGCGGCACAAGATTGTTGAATGCTAATAATAAATTAGATTAGCTATAGATATACATAATTTTTTTTTTAAGACTACTCTCACATTAGGAATAAACATCCTGTGTCGTGGGGGACTTTACAAACATACATGAAACAGACACAAAGAACATCCAGACTCAGGACATCAATTTGTAGATCACACAAAGTGTTATACCGCGTGGGATTTGAACCCAAGACACTTGGTGCAGTAGCAAGTGGCATGGCGACCGCTGAATCCACTCGGCCAACCGTGCAGTCAATCAGATTGTTGTCGAGAAAATAATAATATAGGTCTCTCTCCAATATTTTACTTCAGGAGTTAGTACATCACTTGTTTATCGATTTGAATGTCAGTTTGATAGACATTTTTTTGAGAAAAGTGTGTTTGTGAAATAGCAATTTTCTAAGATGTGATTTAAGATTTATTAAGTAGCTACGTAAGTAAATTTATTACAATTGTAAAGCATATCTTACTGCTATAATACAACCAAACTCCAACGTGCGTTATTATTTTGTATGCACTTAAATAAAACATGATGATTATTTGCGGTATTTTACATTACATCGATAGCTGCGGAAAAATAAATAAAAAATACATTTATTTTCTGTTGTTGTTCAAACACATCAAATAGAGATAAGTTTCTTATATGTAGTAACTTGTTCATACGAACAGTTTTACCTACAACATTGACATCTGAAACTACTCTTCGTTAATATTCTCGTGTAATATTATAGCTAATTTAAGCTCTTCTCATGAATGCAATACCCATCGGAGCTGGTACTTGGATTGATTTCAATTTAAACCTTTGAGTTGAATCGAAATCAATCTAAGCTCCGGTAATTCAAATCATCTCAGTGCATTTAGTATTAGGAGTTTTGTTTTATGTTTTTATGTTTGTATTTTTGACGTGTTCAAGTGCCTTTTGGGGCCTATGGAAATAAATGATTTGAGTTTGAGTTTGAGTTTGAGTATATTTCTACAAATGGTGTTTTAAAACTGTTCTCAAATAACAGACTTAATTAAAACTAACATTTTTATCGCTTTCACATAAATTAAGTTTTGACATGACAACCCTAGCAGTTACATTTACCACTCTTTCACGTGACCACGTGAAATCGAGCGAGATGCATTACTATCGATAAAATCTATGCTTCGATATTATATATTTATAGGATTCGATTCTATTTATACGATCAAGTATTGCGTTGAAGGCGCAAATCACTTCGGTCGGTGCGCATATCCCAATTAGTGAATATTTCGTATCTACGTTTTTATTCATATTCTAAATTGGTTGCAAATCTGATGGTTTTTGATTAATAGATTGGATAAAATTTAACATATTAGTTTATTGCATACAAACTTCAATTGACTGCTGTATTTTTTTAATTTGATTGTTTCAGAGGTTCGATTACCACTCAGGAAAAATTTTATTTCTGAATTTATAACTATTGATTTTGAGAACTTGTTAGAAATAAATTAAGAATTAGTGCTCGGATTACAAAAAAGGTTTACTATCTTCTTTGCATAGTATAAAATGTAGTCGTTTAGGCTATTTATTTATTTATATTTATTTATTTATTTTATTTGTTTAGGCATTGATATTTTAAAATACTTAAATGATTTTGCTGCAGTTTTCAGCAACAGATAGAGTGATTCTATAGAAAGGTTTATATGTGTAATATATACAAATTATAGTGGAAGAAATCCGAGACATTCAAAGACTTGCATTCGAAGCCGGACTGAATCGCTAGTTCTATTTAACTAGTAAAACTGAAAATCCAAAAATGAAAGAAATGTAAATACCCACTTCAAAAGCAGTTTACCATATATATATATTTATTCACTGTGTACTACACAAATGGTAATCTTCAGCTAAACCACCCACATCACACGAACGGAAAAGTACCTTAATCCCAAAGAGCGCATCGTGAGGGATGCATGGCTGATGGTCGTTAATGCGACCCCCATTAGAGTAACGCTTGACCTCCCAACGGGTTGAGAGTAGGATAATCCCAAACAATAGACGAGTATGATAAGGATTTTATAGGTATTTAAATATGAAGGCTAAAGTAAGACAAAAGTTTTATCTCCACTAGCTGAAATAAATAATAAATTTAATATACATGGAATAAAATATTTTAAAACAAAATTCGTAAGGAGTTAAATTTTATTTGTTTTCAACAATGTTGTTGAAATTTATTTTAATTTTTGTTAAAAACTTACTGATTTTAACTAATGTGCGTACCTAATAAAATGTAATTTATAATGTATGCGTGATAGGAGGTAGAATATGGCTATCCTATTATTATATTGTAACACTTTATTGTACAACCCACATTAGCAAATATAAATTGATTGACTGATGGACTGACAAGTATTTCGAATTGCTGATAGGTTAGTAGGTAATATGATTTTTACCCTGAAAATAAAATCGGAACCTCAAAAAGCAGGTCAAAAACCTAACTCAAATAAACAGATACCAATATGTGAGAAGTATACTCAACTTTACTTAAAACCCGTGTTATTGAAAGATTCATTATTAGTTATTCATTTGAATGGATTTAATTCTCAAACCGTTGATCTTTTAATTAATATTGGTATCGGTTATGAACAAGCTTTGGCTTATTTATAAGGATTCTTATTCATTTAGAGAACTGTTAATGAAATTTAACTTACTTAATTTAATATTGAAATTGCTTTTCCTGATTTAGAGGAAACACGAATGTTAAAAGTTAATCGACCAAAATACAGTTCATGGTGAGTCCATTCTTAGAGAAGTCTGATTTGACAGCAAATGGACTACACTGATAAGGCTAAACAAGTCAAGCGGTTGTTTCCATTTACAGAAATGTTAAGTGCATCAAGTTACTAATTGCATTGACTATTGGATTTCACTCTTTGTACCAAAATTGGTTTGTGGTTCAATCGTTTGGTCCTCTCGTGGTACTTACACCTGTGTCAATCAATCTTAATTTTCTCGAATATCTTTTACGTTAAAATGTGTTTAGTTTAGTACACTTCTTTGGTTTTTTAACTTTCAGGCTGTAAGTTTAAAGTTGTGTTAAAAAATTGTTTGTAAAATTTAATACCCTAATCTGTGATCCTTTGAAACAGCTAAGAAATTAAACTTTTTCTAAACACTTTAAAAGATACGGTTATTGCGTTCTTTTATTCCAATTAACTAACATAATTCGGTAACTGGCATAATCATTGCAATCAGTGATTCAAAATACATAATTATGTATTTGTGCATGTCGTTGTCTAAAACAACGACATACCTATTCGATTACGACAAAACAAAACAAAATAAGGATATACACTGCTTTTATTTCTTTTTCCTATCAACTTTTTTAATACAAAAGGCACTACCCTATACTTTCCACGTCTTTCTTTTCATCCCATGGTTGCACGTAAGAGATTGCCTTTGAGCGATAAGGTCGAAACTTGTATCTCCTAGCTCCTAGTTACTGTTTTTATTAATCTTGTGTACAATAAAGCGATATATTAATACATTCGTAGTCATTTCATCCACCGTTATTATAAGTATTATTACGATACAAATATTTTGAAATACATATTTAAGAACCGTACTACCCAGTTAGTAGTAGTGTTGTTTGGCTATAAATTAAGAAAGAAAGAAAGAAATATTTATTTGTTAGAATATAGTTCAAAAGATGTTATCACATTATAATACGTTCCTTATATTCTACCATTTCTGGTGTACAAATTTTACATCTAATGAACTAATCTTAGGGCTAGACAAATAGCATTATATATTTATGTTAGGTCTGGTTACTTGCGTTTGTGTTACACTAAACTTTGGTGTTCTAGCGACAATTGCATTTTGCTTCCTTGCTTCCTTGAGGCGTAAGAAGGCACTTCATGACGGAAGCGAAGTTAGTCCTCCAGTACTTTATAAGAACATGAGGATTGCCTATATGTACTTTTATAATTAGTTATTTAAAAAAATACAATAAAGTATCAATCCCGATGTTTCGAAGTATGACTCTCCATCCATGATCTTAGTTTCTTGGAATCTTTCCAATGCCCGACCATCTGTTCCAAAGTGGAAATGAGACTTATTTTACTTAGCACTACTCCACTAAAACGAAAGCATTGCCAGTGTCTCTTACTAATTAGGTCAATCGCGTTCTTTACGATCATAATTAAGAAATGCTTTAAAGTTTAATTAGTAGTAAGTTATAATATAGTTAAAGTGGAAGCTCATTATGGTATGAAAAGTGTTATTTATAAAAATAGAATACTGTTAATACTTACTATACTATATATTCTATAGTGTGTGGAGATAGGAGTGGTTTGTAGGAAGAATATAGGTTTTTGAATAAATAGGTAGAGCCTAAACTGTAGCAAAAATATGGCAGAATATTTGTTTCTTTTTATAAAGACAACTATCACTTAAGAAATATACATCCTGTGTCGCAGGGGGCTTTAAAAACATACATGAAACGGATGCAAAGAACACCCAGACCTGTGGTAAATGTTAGGAACAGAACAATTTGTGGATCACAAAAAGTGTTGTGCCATTTGTTCCCACAACACAGGGGACTAGTCGTTAAATGTGCATTTTTATAGTGTATTTTCCGATGAATTTTCATACTATTAATTTGAATACCGAAGAATAAAACAATAATTAGTAAATAACCTGAAGTTCTTTAACTAGATATTGTATATGAAAGATCGTTAAAACTGTATTAAATTCTCCATCTTTGTTATAAAATCATACTTATACGCACAATAGATCATTAAAATTTATACTCTGCATTCATAAAATAGCACAATGGCTCTTTAAGTATCTAAGCTCCTTGTTTTAACTGTAAAACAATTAAAATTTCGTTTAAAATAAACTGGATTATGGTTTATTATTCAGACTGACCTGAAAGCTTACACTGAAGCTCCGGAACTTTATTTCGAGACTAACGTGTTTTAATTTTATTGTGCATACTTTAAATGCATTTAATGAATGAAATTTATTCCGCATCTTTTAAAGTATATCTATGTTTACCCTATTAAGATCTACAGCTCGGTGTGGAACGTGTAGATTTTTCAAGTAAATAAATAAATGTTCCGGACATCTAACACACAACGCCATCTACTCCCAAGCTAAGCAGAGCTTGTGTTATGGGTACTAGACAACTGATATAAATACTTAAATACTTAGTTTTTGTAAATGCATACATATTATACATCGAAAACACCCAAATTCCGAAACAAATATTATCAGATCATACAAACATTTAGTACGACCCGAGAATCGAACCCTAGACCTCAAGCTTAGCAGTCGCATACGCTACCACTGCAAGTAAAAAGTGTTTATAATTTTGTTTTGTAATGCAATCCATATCTATATATATAAAACAAAGACGGGTTTGTTACAGCACTTATAACTCGAGATCTGCTGAACCAATTTTCATGGTTTTTGATTCGTTGGATTTGTCTCCGCCCCGAATAGCATAATACATCTTAAAAACAATGAAAACTAGATATGTGTAACGAATACTTAATCATTTCAATAAATGCTGATTTGTTTATTACATGTCTTCTTCTTCTTCTTCTTAATAAATGGCAAACAAACGTTGTATGTCAAAATGTCTTTTATAGGTTGTCTATGATTTTTCTTGATTAGCTATTCATACGTAGTGGTTATATACTCTTTGAGCTATTGTCTATGTCTCGAAAGTTCAGACATTTATTAAATGTCAAACATTTGTTGCCCAATCCTGTCAGAAATATTAATATTAATAACAATGCCGCGTCCTAGAAGATCTAATCTTTTCCAGCGGAGCCGTAATGCAATTAGGCAACGGAATATCGCGAGTCAATTATCTGATGAAGAACGAGAAATTGCACGAGAAGAGCGCCGCGTTAGTATGGAGCAAAGAAGGGCCTTAATTCGTGCTTCTCAAACACAAGAGCAAAGAGAGACAGCCCGTGAAACGGCTAGGCTAGAAACGAGAAATCGTCGAGCTTATCGTACAGATGAACAGAGGAATAATCTTCGAAGTGCAAGAAGAAATGGTTCAAGTATTGATTTGAATCGAGCAGCGTTTCTATATGATTGCACCATCGACTACAGCTTGCATCTTTTAGTTTGCATTGGTCCTATGGACGTTGTTTGCCAGCATTGTGGAGCATTGAAGTTTGCTGGTGAAACGCCTGGTTTGTGCTGCCTTAGTGGTAAAGTGAAATTTCCATTATTGGTCCCGCCACCAGAGCCATTGTGCTCCCTGCTTTATGGCGAAACACTAGAATCACGACATTTTCTAGCGAACACTCAAAAATTCAATGTCTGTTTCCAAATGACTTCATTTGGGGCGGAAATTATCGAAGAACACGGATATAATCCGACATTTAAAGTAATTTACGTTAAAAATTTTTTTTTGTATTATTGCAAAAATAAAATAAAATGTAGTTTGTTAGATTTCTGTATTTGTCTCGAAATAAAAATAGCATGTTATTATTTGAAAAAAAAAGTACTATGGCTTCGACTTTACAGATTCAAGGCCAGATTTGCTATCGCATTGGATCATTGCAACCTATAGAAGATGCACAGCATAAATTCTTGCAAATATACTTCATGGGCAATATAGAAGAACAACTTGACCGACGTCAAGGGATCAACACAGCTACGAAAAGAGCAATTCTCCAAGATCTGCAGCAAATGCTTCATGAACATCATGCATTGGTCAGGCTGTTCAAGACTGCTTTAGAGCGCATGCCAAGTGATGACTATAAAGTTGTGATCAGAGCAGATAAAAGGCCATCTGGAACACATGAACGCACATTTAATGCTCCAACAATCGGAAGTGGCAATCCTGATTGTTGGTAAAAACTTGGAAACACGTGATATTGTACTTACACGACGCAATACTGGGCAACTACAAAGAATATATGAAACACACCGTTCATATGACGCGTTACAATACCCGCTGATGTTTTGGCAAGGAGACGATGGATATCACTTTAATATCAAAATGATTAATCCATTGAATGGTAAGATCAATATTGTTGTTTTCATTTAAACGTGATATACATTTTACTCTGTTTGCTTTTAGCACCCAAAAAAAGTTGTAATTTCTAATTTAGTACAGAGTAGCTGTAAAAGTCGTTAACCTATTAGGGGTTCTAAAATACAATTTTTACTGCATTTGTTTCAGGTGAGGAAACTACCAAGGTTAGTTCGATGAATTATTACGCATATCGTTTGATGATTCGTGAAAATTCAGACAATTATTTGTTGCGATTTCGTCGCCTGCTTCAACAATATTGCGTTGACATGTACGTTAAAATCGAAACGGAGCGCCTGACTTTCATTCGGTTGAATCAAGCTAAATTGCGTTCGGAAGAGTATATTCATTTACACGATGCAATTAGCACAGAAGGAGATTCAGAAAATGTTGGTCGATTGACTATTTTACCGGCGACATACACAGGTAGCCCACGTCATTTGCATGAATATGCGCAAGATGAATGACATATGTTCGTCATTATGGTCGGCCAGATCTATTCATTACATTTACATGTAATGCGAAATGGATAGAAATTATTCAATTGCTGCTTCCCGGACAAACATCAAGTGATCGACGCGACATCATCGCACGTGTTTTCAGGCAAAAAATTCGGTCACTAATGAATTACATTGTTAAGCAACACGTCTTTGGGAATACTCGATACTGGATGTATTCAATCGAATGGCAAAAACGAGGCCTACCGCATACTCACATTCTAATTTGGTTAGTCGAAAGAATTCGGCCAGATCAAATAGATGACATCATATGTGCGGAGATTCCTGCTCCTGAAACCGATCCAGACCTACATTATGTTGTAATCACGAATATCGTTCATGGAACGTGTTGCACTATCAACCGCCAATCACCGTGCATAGTCGACGGCAAGTGTTCCAAACGATATCCACGAAAATTGATGGCAGAGACCATTACAGGCAACGATGGTTATCCATTGTATCGGCGTCGATCGCCCGATGATAATGGTAGAACTATCACAACTAAAGTGAAAGGAAACGATTTCGTATTTGACCACAGTTGGATTGTTCCATATTCGCCACTTCTTTCAAAAACATTCAAGGCACATTGTAATTTTGAGTATTGCAATTCGGTCAAGTCAATTAAATACATTTGCAAATATGTCACGAAAGGGAGCGACATGGCGGTTTTTGGTATCCAAACATCCAATATCAACGATGAAATCACGCGCTATCAAGTTGGTAGATATGTGAACTGCAATGAAGCAATTTGGCGTATATTTTCATTCCCTATTCACAAACGTCATCCCACTATTATACATTTGGGGGTGCATCTAGAGAACGGTCAGAGAGTATATTTCACAGCGTCGACATGCTGCTCAACGTGCCGAAACACCGCCAGCGACAACACTGACCAGTTTCTATGCGATTTGTCAAAGCGATCCGTTCGCACGAACTTTGCTTTACTCAGAAATGCCAAGTTATTACACTTGGAACGCTACATCGAAGAAATTCCAACGTCGGAAGCAAGGCGATGCAGTTCCTGGTCATCCAGATATGCGTCCTACTGATGCTCTCGGTCGTATTTACACAGTTCATCCGAAGAATGATGAATGTTTCTATTTGCGGTTGTTGCTGGTACATGTTCGAGGGCCAACATCATTTGAATCACTACGAAATCATTGTATTACGTTCATCAAAGCCTCAATTAGTTAATCTAAAAGGTAACAAGACATTCATTGACTTTTAGGCGGTACGAAGTTCGCCGGGTCAGCTAGTTAATAATATAAGTTAGAAAGTAACTCGGTCTGTCTGTATGTAACGCTTTGATGGCAAAACCGATTTGGATAAGATTTTACAATAGAGATCTTTAGAATCTTGAAAAAGGACAAAAGTTAATAGTAACCGCTATAACCGATATACACGCGAGTGTCTAAAATCTAGTCATAACACATTACTTAATTTTCTATACGGAATAGGTAATAAAATAATTTCATGTAAATAATAAATTGTTAAATCAGACCAGGTAAGCCAATTTGTTAACATATATCTATCAATAAATTAATTGGCGCAATAGTAGCATAGACGACTGTTGTGCATGAGGTCTCGAGTTGATATTCCGGGTCGGACCAAATGTTTGTATGATCTGCAAATATTTGTCCGAGTTTCGATGTTTTTTATGTAAAATAATTATGTATGTAATACATACAAACAAAACAAACATAAGGTATAAATGTATTCATATCATTTTTCTAGTACCCATAGTACAAACACGGCTCAGTTTGGAACTAGATGGCGTCGTGTGTCAGATGTCTGAAATATTCGAAGATATATTATTAATATTTGAAAGCTAGTTGCTAGCATTTACTTTATACTGACAGGTGTTCAAAATAATTTCATGTTAATAACAAATTGTAGTTTCAGATCAGGTTAACTGATTTGTGAAGGTAGATCAATAAGTTGAAAGGAAAATGGTTCCTTCCTTCCGTCACGTTCACAATGCTATCAAAACAATAGCGACTATGTGAAGAGCGAACTACAGCACGTAGCACACTTATCAAACATGATCGTTGTACTTAAGTACTGCTCTCAGATACATTGATCTGCACTTAGATTGGACCTTGACTATACTTACCTGTACTTGTGTTACGGAAATCTAGTGGATATAATAGATACTTAATAGCTTTAGTCCAGTAAGATTTAAAAAAATAGGCCGTAGGGCAAATGATAATCTACTCCTATAAACGAGCAATTTTTGTATATATTTCTAATCTAAATCTCACAACCGGCTCCAATGATTTTCATAAAACTTAGTTTAGTATGCATGGGGTTTTGTGGGCGGTAAATCAATGAGCCAGATCTATTTGTCGCCTGACGGCTCATTTGTAGAGAATTTACAAAAAAAATGAGAGGTGTCAAGGGACACCCGGATGGAACGAAGTTCGAAATAGAAAGACGATACAAATATTATATTTATTTAAATATTTTACGTAATTTCTAGTTTTATGATATATGTGTACACAATAATATTAATAATAATAATAATGATAATGATGATAATGGTGAAAATGATGAAGATGATGAAAATGATGAAAATGATGAAAGTGATGAAGATGATGAATTGATGAAAATGATGAAAATGATGAAAATGATGAAAATGATGAAAATGATGAAAATTATGAAAATGATGAAAGTGATGAAGATGATGAAAATGATGAAAATGATGAAAGTGATGAAAATGATGAAAATGATGAAAATGATGAAAATGATGAAAATGGTGAAAATGATGAAAGTGATGAAAATGATGAAAATGATGAAGACGATGAAAATGATGAATTGATGAAAATGATGAAATGATGATTATGATAATAGTGATGATAATGATGATAATGATGATATGTATATATAAAAGTTCGAAATCTTATCTATCTATTATATATATATATATATATATAGTATCTGGGTTGCTTCAAGCAATGAAAAATAAACTAATAACAAATAAAATTTAAAATAGCAAAAAGTGTCGTGACAACAAAAAGTGTCGTGACAACAAATTATGTCGCGACAATTTCCGTCTAGCCCCCTTCGTTTTTTCGTTCATATCGCGCGATAAGGAACTTCGTTCCAAAAACAAGAAAGCTTACAATGAATTTTTATGTTTTCTGACTTTATATACGTGTCCATGGTTCACCTTCTATGCCCGGTTCCTATATTTAACGAATCGTCATCGTGTAAAAATTTTCTACAACCAACTACGAGTCGTAAATACCGTTCCTCAATTTATCATTCATTAAATTCGTTATAAAACATAGTCCATTCAAAGTTTGATTCAAAGGCAGACAATTAAAAGTAACTAAAATAGTCTTATTACATATATTTGGATTGTCAGTCAGTTGGTTACAAGTAAAACTAATTGAGGCGCCACGGAATGTCGGCCTGAAACATTTTTGTTAAAACAACGAAATAGCAACATAGCGAGATATATAATGTTTGTGACTGCATGTGTGTCAGTGATTCCACGTTTAGGAGTTAAGCGATCGCCACGCACACGCACACACAAACATAAGTTGATTCTAATAAACTGTTAATCAAAATCACTAGGTGGGTCACTATGCTGCACTGTCCGCGTTCGCATTGAGGATGTTGACCACCACTCTGGAATTGTACTCATGGCTTTGGAATCGTACTCATGGCTTTGGAATTGTACTCATGGTTTCCATCAAGCAAGTAGAGTTACGAGTATATTGGTAGCTAAAACACAAAGAAATAGAAAAATTAGAATATAAAACTCGCCTGATATTTTTTATATACTCTTTTCTTGATACAAAATTATAAAATACTGTTGTGGGATTTAATTATGTCTTTGGGTTCCTTTGTACATATTTTGTTAGCCTCATTTCCTTTGTAAAATTCAGGTTAATTTACACATGAAGTCTTCCGCGTTGGGAATATTTACTTTAAAGAGAGTCGAGTGGCAACCTAAATGCGTAAGGTTTTCCTTCCTTGGATATACGGGGTCGGATGATGAATAGCAAAAATAATTTATTTCTTGTTCTTCTACCATTTGTAGTAGCGTAGTACCCAAATCTGTGTATGCAAAAAAAAGGTCAATAACTACCTATTTGTCTGTAGGTGATGGTCGCTTGTCTTCTACTAATAATAACATTACTTTTGATTGTGCCTAAAGGCTGGTTTTTTCTAAGATATTTAATATTATTAAAATACTTAACAAAATGACGCGTCCTAAGTTCTATCAAAAGCTATAAAATAATGCTGCAAAAGTATGCACTACAAACTAAATTAGAAATACTCCATTACATAATCATCATTATCATTAACAGTTTTTCATTATCATTAACAGTCTTTGACAGTTCACTGCTAGACATTGGCCTTCTCTAGAAAGAAGCCTTCGGCCTATAATCCCACGTTTCATTACATGAGACACTTTATTTATTATATCACATTAAAAAAGCACTAGATCGTTTCTGATCTGTTTAAAGATCCTTCTCTGAAACTTGTGCAAAAGAGCATGGCGTCTTTACTTATTCCTTCTCATTTAAAGATAAAAAATATCCTAAAACCCCGGATTACATTTAGACTTATATACATAGAATCTCCTCCGTTTAACTTTTCGTATATCGGTCGACATACCGAGCATATTTTTTCATGAATCTATTTACTTTATTCTACAAAGTTTCAAATCTCTAGAATTATAAAGCTACCATCAAAATGAAATTTACAAGAAACTGGATCACAATAATATTATTACGCCGACTTAAAATTAATCTAATCTTGATGAATTCATTACTATTTCAAAAAATATTTTTTTTACAGTGTTCTGAATTTTCTTTTCAATTAGGAAATTAAAACTTTATTTTTTTTCAGTTTTGACTGAAAAATAATTGAAATGCCGTAATTACTGACAAAAAGTTAGATTTGAGACTTGATAATGTATATAGTCTTGCGAAACTTAACAATCTTTTTTGTAAAATATTATACAGAGGCCATTTAATTTATATTGAAAGTCGTCGCCAATTTTCAATCTTGATTTTCTCTTTCTTTAGATAAAAATTCTAATTTGAATACTTTCCGTTTTGTTGATCTCAGTTAAATAAGATCACAAATTGATCTTAAACTGAATCACAATTTCTAAGGATTTTTTTGATTAATCTGCGTCGTATTAGATTATAATTAAAAATTATACTTATTGACTTTGTTGGGACATTTGTAATGCGTTCTTTACATCTATCCTTAAATAATTAAATCCATTTGGTTCTGATTTGAATACGAGTATTTATGTTGAAATCAGAGACAAATGGATTTAATAAATTATGGATGCTCGAATCAACTACTGGTCTTCGATCGGGATATATTATGTTAATCTGTAATAATAAATTGTGTGAACTGTCATGGTAATACTGTAACATACAAACAAAAAAAAGTCAGATCAGTCGATTTTAAAAATAAGTTCTTGTGTCCTCAAGAAGTTGATAATTAATAGATAAATAATTATGCATTATATAATTATGCATATCTATGATTACATACAGGGTCTGTCGTAAATAATGGATAAGTCGTAAACTGGAGTTGGTCCGGCTATGAGACTATTAGAAAATCGTATCTTTTTGCCAGGGTTTCTAACCGTATGGAAATGGCGTAGACTTTTATGTTTTTTTATAAATTTCGCTACTCTTTGCATTCATTCCGTTGCCATTTCGTTAAATTTAGGTATTTCTGTGTCATTTTTTTTGTATTATAGTCTTGAAGATGTGTATTATTTAGTTTTAGTACTGTTTTAGGCGTTTTTAACGTTGGTCATTTTCAAAATTGTCATTTTAAGATTTTTTATGTTTTTGTTTTACTTAGGGTCAACTTTTGATCATTTACTGTGTAAAAAAAAAGTACGGCGCTATAGCTGCCCATGATCTTAATAAATTATCTAGTATGTGTAGATTCTAAAAAGGTATAACAATGCATACTTCACAAGTAATATTAAGCTACATGAGCGAGATCAATATCAAGGTGAGAAAATATTTTTTTCATGTAATGTTGTAAATGGTTATAAAACTTCGTCATAATGATTTATTTCTGCCAAGATTCTTTACACAAACACTATGGGGTCACTATTAAGGATATTCAAAAGAAAACTAGGTTGTTTTAGTACGTAAAAATATTTATTCAACAACTTAAACTAAATGTTCGAAGTGTCCTCCGCCGGCAGCTATGCACGCT
Source organism: Spilarctia lutea (assembly GCA_916048165.1). Taxonomy (NCBI): domain Eukaryota; kingdom Metazoa; phylum Arthropoda; class Insecta; order Lepidoptera; family Erebidae; genus Spilarctia; species Spilarctia lutea. The sequence goes on from OU696481.1 coordinate 14,607,089, forward strand.
CTACATCGCCTAATAAACGATCGCTTAATCCGGCGCACATAACCGGCTTCTTCAATTTTTCTCGCTGCTACTTGAATGCGCGCACGCAACTCTTCTACAGAACTTATTGTTTCACTGTATACTTTTTCTTTTATACAGCCCCAGTAAAAGAAGTCCAAGGGGTTCAGGTCTGGCGAACGTGGAGGCCATAAAATTGGCCCAAATCGCCCTATCCATCTATCTGGATAAGTATTATTTAAATGTTCCCTGACACGAACAGCGTAATGTGCTGGACACCCATCATTTTGTAGCCACATCTCATTTCTTATCTCTTGTGGGACGTCTTGCAGTAAACTAGGTAAAGTATTTGCTAAAAAATTCAAATACATATCCGCATTTAATATTGCCGGCAATTCGAATAGACCAATGATTTTGCCATTAATAATGCCAGTCCATAAATTAATTTTAAATTGATATTGCGATCGGTCTTCTCGGATAAGTCTTGGGTTTTCGAGTTGCCAGCTGTGTATGTTGTGAAGATTCAAAAAACCATCTTTTCGACACGTTGACTCGTCACTCCATAAAATTTTATTAAAAAAACTTTGGTCTTCCCTCATCTTTCGCAGCATTATGCGACAAAATGTTATTCTCGCAGCAGCGTCCCTTGGCATTAATGTTTGGACCCTTTGATAATGATAGGGATATAATTCATGCCTTTTTAAAATCCTGTGTACAGATTTTTGAGGTATACCGGTGCGCCTTGAAATTACACTTATGGACGTACCAGGGTCTTCTGCAACTATTTCCAGTACTTCGGCTGCACTGTGGCGTTGTGGTCGTCCTTCACTCGCCCCGCCTACGCCGGTCCCAGGAAATCGTCCTTCCAAAAATGTGTTGTGCACTCTTATGAAGACACGATAGTCAGGATGCCGGGCATTTGGATATTTTTCCCGATAAACTCTAGCAGCTCTATTGGCGTTGCCATCACATAAACCATAAATGTAATGCATGTTTACGTATTCGGCCGGCGTGTATTGTTGAGGCATGATATACAAAATTTTCCAAAATAACACGTGCAATCGATAGCACAACACGATGCCCATAAATGAGAGCTGAGTTGTCAATATCACCAGGTTAACAAGTCCAAATCACAAAGAAAATCTAAGTCCGATATTAGAAAGCAGTAACAAATTGACGACAGTAATGAAAACGAGAGCACATGCGATGGTCAAAATCACACTGAGAGATGTATCAGGAGTGCGCCCTAGCTAAACGCATGCTAACCTTTTCACACATTGTGAGTGTGAAAGGGACGGTGCATCATGCAGTGTGCCTAGTAACAATGTCCTTTTCACGCGGGGAGACCCTTTGTATTGCTGTCTTTGTTCATTTTTTTACCTGATGATCCTTTTTACGAATAAACTTGTAACATGTTTGTCGCATGTAACTATTAGAGCACATCAATTTTAAAATTAAACACCTTTATGAAATGAGGAGGCATGAAATTTTTTTGACAAAAAACTACCTAGTTTTCTTTGAATATCCTTAATAGTGGCCCCATAGTGTTTGTGTAAAGAATCTTGGCAGAAATAAATCATTCTGACGAAGTTTTATAACCATTTACAACATTACATGAAAAAAATATTTTCTCACCTTGATATTGATCTCGCTCATGTAGCTTAATATTACTTGTGAAGTATGCATTGTTATACCTTTTTAGAATCTACACATACTAGATAATTTATTAAGATCATGGGCAGCTATAGCGCCGTACTTTTTTTTTACACAGTAAATGATCAAAAGTTGACCCTAAGTAAAACAAAAACATAAAAAATCTTAAAATGACAATTTTGAAAATGACCAACGTTAAAAACGCCTAAAACAGTACTAAAACTAAATAATACACATCTTCAAGACTATAATACAAAAAAAATGACACAGAAATACCTAAATTTAACGAAATGGCAACGGAATGAATGCAAAGAGTAGCGAAATTTATAAAAAAACATAAAAGTCTACGCCATTTCCATACGGTTAGAAACCCTGGCAAAAAGATACGATTTTCTAATAGTCTCATAGCCGGACCAACTCCAGTTTACGACTTATCCATTATTTACGACAGACCCTGTATATATATATATATATATATCCAAATATAATAACACCTTAAAAAAGACAAGCTTTATTTTTTTATGTGAAAAAAGAATAGAGAAGTATAATGAAGCATGCTTAACCACACGTGACGTACGTGGATTACGTACATTCAGTTATTGCACCGACAAAGAAACGTGCCGATTATAATTCCATGCCCTAAGGGTTGTCACATAAGTTGAAGAAGGGACAAATGAAATGTAATTCAGAATAAAGGTTTAATATATGATATTACGTAGCTATATATTAACAGATTTCTAAGCATTGATGAGGACTTATACGAATAAATTAGAAACGATTCTTTAACTTAAATCTGAGATCTATATCTAGAAATATTCTAGGAAAACTTCATGAAAAAAGCAATGTCTTGTTATCAAGGTCATGTGGGGCATTTACTTTATACCTAATCGGAACATGCCTTCTACATAATCCAACGAAGAAATCTCAACTCTCAAACTCTCAAAATATATATCTATGTATCTAAAAGTACTTTATTTAAACGAATTGGGTGTACTTTTCTAAATACGGAATATTTTAGCGTTGTTTTTAATATAATCTACATATTTAATAGCTATTAGGAACTAAACGCTATTAAATATAATGTAACTCAATTGCCTATTTAAATGGTTCCTAGATACTAAATTTATTATTAATGAATATTTTACTATTAAATTTATTTCAATAAAGTACATAATTTTTTTATCATGTATACTGCCAAGTGCCGGTTCACTATTCAGTATCCGGCCGAACTCTTGTTCAATATCCGATATCCGGCCATAAAAATTTTAAGTATAGCTCTAATAGTGGATTCAAATTACTCGCCCTTGTTCTATTGCGAATAAACTATGAAATGATTTAAATTATATTTTATGAAATTAATTTAGAATGGATTTTAATTTCTGTATATTGGTCGGTATATATTTTTCATTTAAATTTACGGAAACTACAGCTGACCAAAGTAAGTTTTGTGGTAACATCGAGTTGAGACGAGACCAAATTTGCCTCGAAAGGCTCGAAGCGGATTGACGTACCAAAAAGATTAAAAAAGTATTTCACTATGACGAATTTCACCATCGGCATCTTCAAGGGTTGAAAACTTTCATTTGGAATTCTAATCAAATGTTTAACTAGCATCACAGTACCAGATTTTCACTCTCGAGCATATTCTCGATTGAGTTCCTTTGCTTTGAGAAGAAAAGTATCTTTGTGTACTCTGTACCAGTTTTATTTTCAGGAGTACTCTGAGAAATTATTCTTTTACTTTTCGAACGAAATTTCTATCTATTACTGTACGTTTTTCAACAATTGTTTTGCTTGCCAGAACTTGAGTTGTAAGTGTACTTTAAATAAATAAATAAATATTCCGGACATCTAACACACAACGCCATCTAGTCCCAAGCTAAGCAGAGCTTGTGTTATGGGTACTAAACAACTGATATAAATACTTATATACTTTTTTTTTTTGTAAATACATACATATTATACATAGAAAACACCCAAACTCCGAAACAAATATTTGCAGATCATACAAACATTTGGTCCGACCCGGGAATCGAACCCGAGACCTCAAGCTTAGCAGTCGCATACGCTACCACTAGGCCACCGAGGCAGTCAGTATACTTTGGTGGCGGTACTCATTTTCCAAGAAAATATTAGTTTATCTATTTGTTGCCTACATCATATAAAGTAAACTGCTCGCTTAATAGAATTTATGATACATTGTCAGTAGACGACGCTTATGCAATCAATTGATTAACAAATTCACGCCATCCTTCATTTAATTCATGGAAGGAAATCAATCGCGGCGTTAGACTTACGAAACACATTCAGTACTTCAAAATATGATTTCTTCTATTCATTTAACTGAATCAAAGGCATCGGTAAAGTCGTTTACTGCAAAATGTATTATTTATACGGTGTTTTTTTATTTATTACTGTTTGCCGAAGCGACTCGCATTTATTTCATAGATACAGCGGAAAGAAAGTTGAAGTTAGTCAAGCAAAGGAACTACTATTAAGAAACGCCACTGAGTAAGATAATGTATTAATATTTATAACGGCAGTACCTGGAATTGTTTCACAGGTTTAGTGGCACGAGCAAAACTATTTATAATGGATTTTCTAAGTACTTGTTTATTGAGAATGATCATGATTGATGATTCAAATGGGATGGGGTATAAATTTATGACATAAAAAAATATTTTTAGATTCTTTTTTGTAGTTATTTTTCATGAAGCCGTATCTTCTTCTTTATAGAAAATGTACTATAACATTAAAACCATGCACACCTCACGAAGGAAGTCGGATTGATGGCACGTGTAATAACTATAACTACCCGACGAGAGGCTCTGCGAGAGGACCTTATCTCCGTCTCCTCAAACCTGACTACGCCAAAAGTAAGTAGGATTAATTCGTTTGAAATAGCTCACCGAGATTGTTCTATTATATCAACTCTCGTTTATCAATATTTTTATCCGACTCCGATCCGACGGTAAAGCCAAAGGAGGGTTATGATTTTGAAAGGCTGTGTATGTTCATCTGTTCCCTCATAGCTGCTTAACTACTTATTAGAACCCGAGAAATGAGATCGTTAGATACGTCTTAATCGTCCGTTGCTTATAGGCCATATGACTTGTCACTGAATCTAATATGGCGCCCTCTAGCGATCTTAAGGTACTGTGTTAAAAATAAATTTGAGATAAATACGCCGTCTTTGGTATTATTGGAAAGGACGTTAACTTGTACATTTAAAAAAAATATATTTATTATTAATATTTGCTCGTGACTTTGTCCGTATTCATTTGATAATTGAAATATTTATATCATCATAAAACGTTGAACACATATTCTCGGCAGTATTAGAAGTGACATAGGATACCTTTTATTAGCCGCGTGCGAAAGCTAGTGTGTATATAAATATACGTACGTACATGTTTGTCAACTTTATGCCATTTATATATTTTAAAGTATAAAAAAACTAACTAACAAATTATAAAATATATTTTATATATTCACAGAGCACTTAATGTATTCGATGTCTTCATCGTTCCGCATTTAACAAAAGTTCGGGATCAACGCAATTATCAATTAAATGTCTCTAAATACGCTAACTGTGATATAATACAGTTTATTAATTTGTTTTCGATTTACTTAACAAGAAAAGTATCAAACGGTTACCAATTAAGCTAATCCTTGAACAATGTAATTTGTAAATATAGACTCAATACGAACATAAAATATTTGAGGCATTTCGAAAGAGTTACTGTTACAAATATTTCCTGCTTACTTACTCCATTAGCTAACCAAAATATGTCTTGGTCTCCGAAACAAATGAACGTCACTTTTTTTGCCATTCCATGGGTCGCCTGTGGCCAATTGTCGGCTAGAAGTTCCTCGAGGAGATCCCTTCCATTGTAGCACTACAGCTAGGTATATATGGCGAGACAATCTGGATGTATTGCCTCGTTGGTGTGCTTTACATACATACGGTACATAAGCCACCAGAGTCTTTATATTTTTGCCGGTCCAATGATCTTTCTATTTCTGCGTTTTCGTTAATGTTTTATTTTCCATCATGTTCTTGTAGAGAGTTCAAGATCTATACAAAACTTAATACACATGAATTAATGTTCTAGATCATGGTATCCGCATGAATAAACATGGAAAGCCTTTGCCATCAGCGCGCAAGGTTAGGACGGAACTACAGACCACTGGGCGAGTCGAAGATAGGCACAAATATAATGCAGCCGCTGTTCTTATGTTGCAATTTGTGCATAGAGATATAAGCTTCATGAACGGACCATGTAAGATATGATAACGTTACTTTATGTAATTCCTGATGGGATAACTGATTGCAAGATCGAATCGATTCCTTTAAATAGTAACATTAGTTTTATATGAATTGTAACTCAGACTGTAATATAGACCGTAATGATTAAGTTAAAATTCTGAAATAATTGATTTAAAAACTAGGAATTCAATTTGCTAAAATTGCCAAGAGTCACGTTTATATTGTGACTACTAATTCAATTCAGTTTTAAACGTGTAAAGTTTTACTGTATACGTGCCAGTAACTTAGACGATTTTTGACGTAATATGTAGATTTCAAATAAACTACTCTCTTGTATCGGTCAAATTGGAAGAAAATACTTTATTGAATTATTTTTTTAATCTCTAAGGCCAGTCTATTGCTCGTGGCGATTTTCACTCGGTTCTGCCTACTTAAGGAGCAAATGACAGAGTGCGTTATCACTATAAAGATATAAATTATTAAAACTATTGTCTTTTAATTACCAAAATAAATTCACAGCTACATCTATATTATGTTAACTTAATACTTGTTACATAACTACGGAAGCTAACCTGTTTTGATAAATTTTTTTTTAATATTGTTCGTAAGATTCTAATATTCAAATCTTCGATTTCAGTGGATTATCTTAGACACAGGCAGTATTGTTGTTCAGAAATTGGTGAATTAGACCCTCGGTGTATCCCTATAAAGGTACCAGAAGACGACCCGTATCTCAAAGTAACTGATATCCGCTGTCTCAACTTCTCAAGAGCCGAAACTTTCCAAGACGCCAATTGTTCACCCGAAATAATACTCCCCGAACAGGTAAGAACAATTTAACTGCACAAGTTATATTTAGCAGTGGTACGTGCGAAAATGGTCTTACTTTGAAGTCGCTTAATGTCAACATTTCAATTTTAAACGAGTGAATTTAATCGTGACTTTGCGACCATGCTGATAGAATACTAATATATACAGTAGACTGCCTGTCCGAAGAGAACCTTATCAAGAAGGTTATTTTTAAAATACTAAAGATTTTTTATATTCTAATTAGTTTTAACTCAACATCAACTACATATGAGTATTTCACAATTCTCAATCTTACCGGATAACTTAATATTGCAAACACTGAATAGGACGCAAACAGATTACTATGATGCCTTATGGACCTTTCAAATAACTTTTACTCTTGAAACTAATCTTCAGAACTATCGTGTTTAATAGTTCTAGTAAAAATGTATGAGATATATATCCTTCGTATTCTTAATTGTATATAAAAACACAAAAATGTTCCATGCGCAGTAATAATATTTAACGAAAAAGGGGAAACAACAAAATCAAAAGCGAAACATTAAGACAATTATATTATTGCCGAGTCTTTGGCTCGTTCCTTCCTTTGTCGTTTACTTTCAAGACTTGTATAAAATGAGGACGTTATGTAAAAAATAGAATATTTTTGTTTTGTATTGCTCTTTGTAAAATATCTCTATAATAGTACCTTTTATAAATGAATTTATTTAAATTCGATTTTTTTTTTCGTTATTGATATAACGAAAATTTTGTATATTATTTAAAACGTCGTGGCTAATACGACTTCTAGACTGAAATGATTCTTACTATGAATCAAATAGGCAACGAATTAATTACGGATTAATTCGTATTGTGACCTAACTAATTTCTGAAAACTTTATTAAAAGAAAAAGTAAAAAAAAAAACAACTAACTTAAAAAATATTGCACTGAATACTTTCTTTAAGTTAAAGTAGATGAGAGTCAACTTTAACTTTTTTATGATGATGTATTATATATATAAATACTAGCTGAACCCCACGGTGATACTCGTATTGCAACAATTACCGCGGGCAATGCCGCGAAGTGAAACTAGTATATTTATAAATTGTAGCCTATGTGTTATTCTGATATATGATCTATATTATTGTAAAGTTTCATAAAAATCCATTCAGTACTTTTTGCGTAAAAGAACAACAAACTTACTTACGTACATACTCACAAACTTTCGCGTTTATAATATAAGTAGGACATATGATGAATTTTACTTTTGAAATAAATAATAACTTTTCAGATAAATTTTCAAACACCAGTGCTAGATTTATCAACTATATACGGAGTAGATGAAGAAGCCCTGCATGAAGTAAGAAAATATGAACATGGCCTTCTCATACTAGAGAAAAGGCAAAATCGTTATGTGCCTAAAAATATAACACGCAATGAACTCGATGTTGCTAATGGTTTTATAGATATGAAGAATAACATATTTTCTAATATAAAAATTGATACGGCCAACGACACAATTAAAAATATAGCTGATATGGTAACTAATATAACAGCAAACTCAGTGGTTAATAATTCACCTGATATAATATTCCATTTAGGAGACAATTCAACAGAAAATATTTGTTTCCAAAATAACGACACAGAAACAATCTGTTATCAATTTGGTAAGTTCTTATTCCTTTTGTATATAATAAAATTATAAGGGTTGTATAGAAATATCTACTTTGAAATTTGTCTTTAACTTTTTTACAAAATCAAAGATTAATATTGTACTTATTACTGACAAGCTGAACCCCGCGGTGCTATCCGCGGTACGACAATAACCCTAGGCAACGCCGCGACGCGAAGGTATATCTTTATAAATTGTAGCCTATGTGTTATTCTGATGTTTAAGCTTTATTACTGTAAAGTTTCATCAAAATCCATTTGATAGCTTTTGTGTGAAAGAGTAACAAACATACTTACAAACTTTCGCGTTTATAATAATATGTATACCTAGTAAGATTTAAATGATATCAGCTGACCCGTGCCCACATCGTTGGGCGTTAATCGTACGCTTTTTTTCGACTTGGTTTACAAATACTATTACTTTTAATTTATTTTTTTATTCAATAGCGTTTCTTTATTTCGATATATTACTCTTACAGGATTTCCCGAAGTGGGTAACTTTGATTTACGAACAACAGCATTAACAATATTTTTCATGAAGGAGCACAATAGAATTGCGTGGGCTTTACACCATATGAATCCTTGCTGGGAAGATGACCGCCTTTTTAAAGTAGCTCGTCAGATTAATATAGCTACGGTGTCTAATATATTTATGTATGAGTTACTACCCGCATTCTTAGGTAAGATTCATTTCTTATACTAACTTAGAACCACTTTGAAAAAATATAATTAACGAATATAAAATTAGTTTCACAAATTTAGATGCTTGATGAAAGATTTAACTTCAGGGAGAAACAAAAGTACAATTTAATGACTAAAGACCTCAACAATCTTATCGATAAAAATTTAAAAAGTTGGGTGAAAAATTTCACAACATGAAGTTGTGAAATTTTTCATGTTAGGTATTATTTTTCTATACGTTTATTCCTTCTTCGTTTACAGGTTTAAGAAATATGATCAACTATAAATTAATATCGGAAAAAGTAGAACATATATCTGCATACGTCGCTGATGCAATACCCCTTGTTTATGCAGAGTACGAAATAGCAACCCGATTCTTTCACACCCTTTCAGATGGTAGAATCAAGTAAGTATTTGTTGATTTTCTTGTTCCTATTTTCGTTATATAACTTATTAATTTTAGTAGGTATCACCAACAATCTCAGGAGAAGATTAAGACCACGTTGGCCGAGTGCGGGTTGGGGACAAATTTTAGTATACAACTTGCTTACTTAAAAAACGCAATGCACTCGTTACTCGAGGAAATGAGATTTGATGGAAGGTAGTCGGTCAGTAGTGCCTCTTAAAAAACTATTACATAATCGATAGAAGGATTGAAATCGGAAAATGGAGAAAAAAAACAACTAAATGATCGTTGCCAGTGTTTAAACAAATTTTCTTCTAATTTAAATCATTTAAAAAAATGCAATTATTTTTCAGGACATACAAAGAGAATTATCGCTATAGGGACGAATATTTATACAGTGACACACTCTTTAGATCTGGTCTCCTGGAAAAGGGAAAAATATTGCAAGAAATTAGTCGTGGAATATTTCAACAGAATGCCGCAAAACTTGACAATATCCAAGATCCAGAGGTATAGTTTACAAACAAGTACCAAATTAATCATAATTTATGCATTTTGGTATTTTTAGTTGAATTGAAAATGTATGTTGAATAATAATATTAATATATTGTAACGTTGTAATGATCGATACCATATTTTTTATCAGATTTCAGAAAATTTCTTCGGTAAACATCTTCAAAAGGCTCACGACCTAGCGGCAATAGATGTCCAAAGAGGTAGGGATATGGGAATACGTGGGTATAATGACTATAGGCACATGTGTGGCATTAAACCGGCTCGAAACTTTGAAGATCTCTTTGATACTATGGATGTTGAAGTAAGTTTATTCACATTCAGTTTAAACGTATTCAAGCATTCATATTTTAAACAATGACTGGGATTACTAATAACAATTATAGATATGTTATTTTATTAAGTCGAGAACATATAAACAGTAGGCCAGTTCGTATTTTTAACCTTTACTTACAATAAATTTTCTAGAAAGTGGAAGCGCTCATAAAACTGTATGATAAAGTGGATGACGTGGATTTATTAGCCGGAATTATGTGCGAAAACAATATTCAAGGTATCGACGTCGGGCCTACACTATTGTGTATCATGACTAAACAGCTGCAGCTGTTTCGTTTTTCTGATAGATTCTGGTTTGAAAGAGGTGACCAGATGCATAGCTTCAGTTTAGGTAAGTATTAATATACATATTATTGTACAAATATAAATAAAAAAAGCAGCCCGATATTGTCAGCCCCTTCTAGTCTTATGTATTGGCTATGGCATTATGAGAAATTATTACGAATACACCGCACACCACAAAATCGTTAATAAGTGTGCATAGTATTCAAACCTTCTGGAATACTACATCGTTAAACTTTCGGGACCCTTGATACGAACTGTCTACGACTAATTTACTTCTCAAATCTTGACTGAACTAGACACTTTTGTAAGCAATAGTAATTATAGAAGCCAAAGCTATCAATTGATAAACTGTTCTTTAAGTTATGACGAAGAAAAGAGAGATATAGAAGTGATTATAAATGAATTACTAAAATAATGAAATCGATTGGAGAACTAACTAAAGTAAATTTTCGATAGGTCAATTATACGAAATCAGAAAGACTAACATGGCTCACCTCGCCTGTAACAACGCTGACGGGATTAAATACATTCAACCGCAAGCCTTCATGAATGTCAAACCTGGGTATGTTATTCTCCTTTTCAATATAAAATTGAAATTCTTTTAAAATGAATTACAATAAAAAATGGAAATTATAACTTTTCAAACAAATATTAATAAATATTAGGCGTGAACTGAATACATAAATTATTACACTTTCAGAAATATGCCAGTTCCATGCAACGGGATCGAAGGCGCAGATCTAACAAAATGGAAAGACGACAGTTGTCACAGAAATAAGTACAGCTATGAAGCGACCCACAGACCTATGAGATATAAAGATAAGCATTATCACACAAACTCAAGGTTTTACGGAAATGGTAGACATGCTACAAAAGAATCTTCTAACTTCCTTGATAACGTCTGGTATAATAAGCCTTCAGACAAATATAATTTACACGAATAAACAAGAGAAGCTAATTTACCACAACAGTAACACATTTTGCATAGCTATTATCTATTAATCGCCAATTTTTTTTATTTTTTTTTAAGTTAGGTTTTCACTCAGAAAGACAATTATAACCAAGTAAGTTTCTACTTTGTTTGATTCTTGAATACGAGTATACTACTGTTTTAGTGTGTGGAGGAACAGGCGTCATGTCCCTCCAACACAAAGGGAGGATCCTCCGACCAGACGAGGTGATCATACCTGGCGGGCACTGCCCAACAGTTGATGTTGGGATGTTGTACTCGTACATATGATAATCAGCGCGGGAACTTCTACTGCGCGATTTAGGATTGGTAGTTTATTCGTGTTGTACGTTGCTGCATAGTTCAGTGTGTCTGCGGTAGATGGCGCTATAATGTGTCGCTGTTGCGCGGTATGTGGAAGTCGCCACAAGTGTATTATAATTTCAAAGCACTCAAGATAGTGCAATCACATATTAATGAAAAAAAACAGAAACAGTTCAATAGCTACAAAAAAAGGTACAAGTAAATTTTATCCCTTTATAATATGAGTATAGAAAACTTACTAGTAATAAGAGTAGGTACATTGCGTCCTAATTTTGTTATTTCCCTCAGGATATCTACTTCAAATTAAAAATGTTTTGTTATTATTTTGCATTACATTAAACAATAATAATATGTTTATTGACACAGACATATTTACATTCGATTCGATTCAAGTACACAGTTTATTACTAATTTGCACTTGAAATATGGACCTCTGCTTCTTAAACTAGATGAATTACGAATATCTGTGACACCGCCTGGACATTTGTCAACGGTACGATACATTAAAGTGGAAACTAAAATTTCCTCAAAAAATGTTAAGCTTGCTATGTTTAATTAAATCTTAATGCTTTATTTATTTATTCTTTCCTTAAAATATCAAGAAATAAACCCAGATAACATTGTAATTTTTTTATCAATGTGTAGACTTCTTCTAACTGCTGCTTCTGAGTCAAAAAAATTTAATGATAATAATAATAATTCTTTATTCTAACAAAAAAACGATTACAAAACTCTGTATAGCCCTGACTCCCAAAATAGCGTTAGCTGTGTGTTGGGAGTCAGTTACCCTCCAAAGACAAGAAATACCATTGTTACAATGCAATGGTGATTAATTTAAATTAATTAAGTGATTAACCTAGCGACCTAAATAATTGAGGACTGTTATTTTAATTGATATTATTATTTTAAGAGTGTCTTTAATAAAGTCTCTTTTACACGTCAGATAGTTTATTTCTCAAATCCATCGAATCTTAACACATAATAATATTTATATTATTATTTAATTATTCAAACACGATATTTATTTTCAATCTGTATTAAGCTTTACCATTTTTTATTTTGCATTTAATTTTCTACTGAAATACAAATGAAAAACGTATGCCAGATGTTACTCGAGATATTGATAAAAAACAATTTCGAAGACAAAATTTTGTTTAGATGAATAAGCATTAAATATTGGAATGAATTTAATTGAAATTAATGAAACACGTGACTCAAGTGAAATGTTGTGATTCTATTTTAAATTAATATTTTTTTATAATAATATGAAAGTAGATATTTGATTTACAAAATGACTTATTAGAAACTCTACGAAAATATATTGATTACTGTATCTAAACTGCTTTTCAAACATTTTTTGTATGGAATAGAGGGCAATCGAGCATACGTATCACCTGATGGTAAACGATTACCGCCGTCCAAGGACACCCGCTACACCAGAAGCGTCACAAGTGCGTTGCCGGCCTTTGGGGGATGGGGAGGGGGCTTTCACTAGGTGAAACACAGCGCAAGCGCTATTGTTTCACCGAACCTCTGGTTTTCTGGCGGACCGTGGTATCATTTGCAGTTTTTATAATGTTCAACTACTACGTAGATTCAGAGACCAGACTCTTTAAGGGTGGAAGAACTATGCAATTTATATACTCGATTTTCGGCACTGAGTCAGGATGGAAATAAAATGAAATAGTAAAATCAGTACAAAGGAGTTTAATTTTAGAATGAAAAAACTATAGCTATACTACACCGTGGCTAAAAGCGACTCCTTGAGCTATGTTTTGTATTAATTGTATAGAACCTAAAATTGCGTTTTATCAATCCCCTTAAATCTTCTTTGGGGTTCAAGTCCTATCACTGTCAAGTTCACTTCAAAAGCTACATACAATTTAAAGATGATGTAAAATGATGGAGTGATACAATTTTACAAAAAAAAACATAGAATGACATCATAATTTTCATTTGTTATTACTATTATTAATTGAGAATTCTTATACCAGATTGTGCTGAGGTCTCGGATAAAATAATAGTATAAAATAATAGAAATTTTCATTTATAGTATTCAATAATGTTCAACCATTTTGTAACGTTTTTTTTATTTTATATGATAATCAAGATGTATAAATATCCAAAGATGTTATTTATGACAAAATTTTCAACGGCTGCCAATGCATTATCCAGCAGTCAAGATACTCGAAAGTGTGCCGTATTTTAAAGTTAAATATGCAATATTGAACTTTAATATTTGTTACTAAAAAAATTCTAAATGAATTCTTTAAATAAAGTCATTATATTCGTAGTCTTTATTAATCCCAAGATTATCTAGGGTCGGCTATTGGATCAATCGGTTTTACCTACGTTTATATCATTTTTCTACTGAGCGACTGACATCGGTTCTCCTCAACCCTGAACTTAAACTGAATTCGAAGTTTAAACTAAAAATATTCAAACAAAGTGCATTTTTAAATCTGTATTGCAACAGCGTCTATGTAAACAAGATTAACTTTGCGCTAACACAGTATTTTTGCAGCATTTGAGGATACCTAATAAAACGTAAAACTGAAAGGCTTTCATAACTATATACCTAGATCTCTTTTATAGTATAAAATGAGTTTCAAAAAAATTTCAAGTAGGTAGTGCAGTCTTCATTTATTCAACTGGAGAATTGAAGTAATTTCCAGACGCAAAATTAAAAAGAAACGAGCTTATCTTGGCGGGCCTTCGTCGCAATTACAGCATGGCTAAACAAGTTAGCTTTTTACACTCGTTTCTTCCTTTTAGGGTCTCGTATTCCGAATCTCTAACGTTTTCTATTTCACAATAAAGTTTCAAACAACTGAATTAAATTAACACATGAGATAATAATTATTTGCCGGATAGATTTAATAGGACAAATTAAAAGTAAATTATAATAAATTCATAATCCTAATGAATCTAAAAAAGGAAAACACTGTTCTTAGCATTTTGTCCTCAATATAACGAAGTATTACGTCCAAATTATTTGGATTTACCTTGTTTAGTCATGACCAACTTTAGGATGTGTTGTTTTATCTAGAGGTTTTAGGCCTTTAACTTATTTATTATTTAGTTGGCCTAATAATGTCTTTTTAATATGTTTTTGCGCACGTTTCAAAAATGACCAACAAAATCGAGAGCTCTTCGTAAGCATTGCTATAACAAGGGCATTATAATTTTAGTTTGAGTTTGCACCATTTTGAAATCTCTCAGTCATATTAAAAGAGCAGTGTATTTACTCTAATCAAGTCCAAAATTAAGGCAAAATGCTAAAAAAACTTTTAAAAAGGATATGTTCTTATGTTACAATTTGTATTTTTTTTGTAACAGAAATTTAAATAACAATATTGGTTAATAAACTATCTATAAAACAAAAAAAGTTTATTCTAACTGTCATACGGAACTCATTGTTTAAATCTGTTTTACCTTTGAATTGTTTATTTAAAAGTTCAACGGACTATCAAATTATTTTTTTCGTTTTGCTTTAACATAAGCGTATTGAAAAAAATAATTTAATAGGCAAAGTTATGTTAAGAAATTTCAACTTATGGCGCATTCTTTTAATATCGCGATAGAAAATCGTATCGTATTGCTATAGAATCAGAAAAACTGAGTCATGTAAAATAAATTCATAAAATTTAAGACTTTTGTTAAAATTATTTGTTTTTCGAGACATATTTTAAAAAAATACATTTATATTTTAAACTAGCTGACCCACGCAACCTCGTTTGCGTCTTATATTGCCCGTAGCGTGAAAATTTTCCCCTGTTTTCGAAACATTTTTCATTGGTGGTCTGCTCCTATTAGTAGTAGCGTGATGATATATAGCCTATAGCCTTCCTCGATAAATGGACTATCCAACATCGAAATAATTTTTCAAATCGGACCAGCTGTTCCTGAGATTAGCGCGTTCAAACAAACAAACAAGCAAACTCTTCAGCTTTATTATATTAGTATAGATTTAATTAAGTTTGTTTTCTTAAGATTGAATTTGTTATACCGTCGAGTAGTTTGTTACGACTACAACTGAATATGCACAAAGTATGAACTGAATCGCTTCTGCTATCTGTTCGCTTAGATCTTTTAAACTAATCAGCAAATTTTAATACAGTTTTCAGCACTAGATAGAGTGATTCTAGGGGAGGGTTTATACGTGTAATACATGCGTATTACAGTAGAGGAAATCTTAAAATTTCGAAGACTAAAATTGTGAATTCGGGCCCGGACCGTTAACAAACAAGAAAAAATAATCTTAAGAAGTTAAAATATAGAAACAAAAAGGTATAAGGTTACGAATACATTATACATAACGTACATGAAACGGTGAGGTACAATTTTATTTAATAAGTGCTCCTTTTTTATATTTTGGTAACAAAAATATTAAATTTCTGAAAAATATAAAATATTACTAAATTTAAGACAAAGATTATTTTTAAAATTTGCTTCGTAACTGATGTGTGTCATAAAATGTGTCTGATGCTTTGACGAGCAAACTGTTTAATAAAATTTACCCTAACCCAAAATGCTTAAATTTATTCTACGTGTAATTTAAAAATAAAAACAATTTCTATTTTAAAACATAAACATCTGCTAGTTTTTAATAACGTAGAACATAACATAAAAGCCAGCAACAGATGCTACAAATGTCGGGTCGCGTACTGAAAATAATATTCATACGAAGAAAGCTTAAAGACTAACAACACGCTCCGACTTATCAAAACTTGATCGGCTAACCATGTTTAGATTACATTGAAAGATTAGCAGGGAACATTATTAAGCTTGTTCAAAGGTTGCCGCGTAATGGATGTGTGCAGCGGCGATGAAATGCTTGTTTGTCGATAGCTCGTGATGTAGTTTTGAGTAAATGGTATGCAAAGCCCCGCTAGGTTGGTTGGTAAAGCGACCCTGACAGGCTTTTAGTCGCACCCGGTGAAAACCTCGATTGTAAACAATTTAATTTTAAACAGTAACATTGTGTTTTGTTATAAAATATTTCTATATATCGTGATTTTGGTGGGATTTTACAAACATTATTACGTTATTTAATTTTATTTGGCTGTTACATCGAGCCCTTAAAACCAAAATAAATGTATTCAAGTTGTCTACATTCATGTTTGTTTCTTACTTTATACTTTTAATTGTTTTGATTCAGCAGAAAACCGAGGTCACTTAATATAATTTATTTAATACTAGTTTAGCCCTGTAATAGTAAAGCTAGTCTAAAACAGCCAGACCGAGAAACCGACCGACAGACGGAATATTAAAAAAAATGCTTTTTTAATGTTAAATTTGAAACAAACACTTCAATTTTATTTATTTGTTTAAAGTATGTATAGACTATGTATCATCTACATTTTACAGTCTGAAAAAAGTAAATAATGATAAAAAATCATACATTCTATTATTAGTACAAGGTGTCTCAAAAGAAATTTCATATTTAGTGGATTGATTAAAAAAAAAGGAAGCGGTATATAGAAAAAATGTTTATTTATTGTTAAAATACTCTTTTTGGGAATTCATTTCTTAAAAATAATATCGTCTAAATGTAAACCCTCACGTTGTTGGCACTCATTTAATCGAACAGTAAAATTACTTATGACTGCTCGACAGGTGGAGTGAGGGATGGCTGCCATTTCGTGACGGATATTTTCTTTCAAATGCGCCAGTGAAGTTGGTTTATTGGCGTAAACTTTAGATTTAAGATAACCCCATAGGAAAAAGTCCATAGGGGTTAAATCTGGGCTACGTGGAGGCCAATTTATGTCACCTCTCCGGGAGATCAATTTTCCTGAGAAAATTTCACGAACACGTGGCAGAGATATATTGGACGTGTGTGAAGTTGCTCCGTCCTGTTGAAACCATGTTCTTTGGTTATAGCCAGGAAAGTTTTGCAGTTCAGGTACCAAGAAGTTGTCTAACATCTCCACATAACGCTCTGAATTCACTGTAACTGTACGCCCCATTTCGTCTTCAAAAAAAGTAAGGGCCGATAATTCCTCGCGCCGACATGGCAGCCCATACGGTCACTTTAGGCGAGTGTAGGGGTTTCTGATGTTTGCGTTTCGGATTGGCTGAACTCCCGTAGCGGCAGTTTTGCTTATTTACGTGGCCATTAAGATGAAAATGAGCTTCATCCGAAAACAAAATGTTGGTAAACGTTGAAAATCGCTCAATCATCTGATTTACGAAATTAAGCCTCTGACCGGCATCTTGGGGCTTTAATTCTTGCACCAATTGAATTTTGTAGGGGTGCAGATTTAGATCTTTGTGCATAATGCGATGTAATGATGATCTATGCACATTTAAAGCACTCGCGCGCTTCCGAATTGAAAGGCTCGGGTCGTCACGTACAGATTGATTAACACTCTCCACGTTTTCTACCGTTCTTGATGACCTAGGTCGCCCGGATTTTGATTTATCCAGCGTTGATCCAGTCTCTTCAAACTTTTTAACCCAATGTCGAATGAGAGGAAGGCTTGGCGCATCATTTAAGTGGCGAAAACCTCGAATACTGCAGAATTTTCTACGCGCGACAGTTGTCGAATCACCGTTCTTGTAAAACTCTCGCACGCACAACGCGCGGTCTGCTCCCGAGAAACGCTCCATAGCGACTGAATCCCCAAGAGCCAAGCTACCAATTGACATAACCCCCGCACCCCTCAAGTACGCAGCGTTCACGCAGTAAGCTAAACAAATATAAAATTTCTTTTGAGACACCCTGTATTACAAACGCGGAAGTTTATGAGTATGTTTGTTGTTGTTTTATGCAAAAACAAATTTTGATGAAACTTTACAATTGTATAGCTTATACATCAGAACAACACATCGAACTCGAACTACAATTTATAGAGATACTAGTTCACCTCGCGGCGTTGCCCGCGGTTTTTCTACTAATATTATGAACGTGAAAGTTTGTATATAAGTGAGTATGTTTGTTGCTTTTTCACTGAAAAAGTACTGAATGGATTTTGATCAAACTTTACAATAATATAGCTTATACATCAGAACAACACATAGGCTACAATTTATAAAGATATTAATTTTGCGTCGCGGCGTTACCCGCGGTTATTTATTTATTTATTTATTTATTTAAAACTTCATGCACACATGTACAACGGCGGGCTTAATGCCCAAGGCATTCTCTACCAGCCAACCTTTGGGAGATGTGGAAATTTTGTGAGGTAGGTGCATTGTGGTGGAAATAGAGGTTGTGATTGCTATCAATATATGGGCTAACATAGACTAACATAATCAATACACATATACATAAATTATCTATATATGGATATACATACACACTAATACATAAACCTTACATATTATGTACACTGTGAGTAGGAACGAAATTGGATCTTAATTATTGTTTTCCAGCCATTTCGTCAAGAGGTGGTTTTTGACGTTTATTTTGAATGTAGCACGACTTGTTGACATCCTAATTTCGAGTGGGAGCGTGTTCCATAGCAGAACAGCTTGTACAAAGAACGAGGAGTTCATGATGTCGGAATTGTGAGAGGGACATAAGAGAAGCAAATTGTTGGATGAGCGAAGATTTCTGTCGTGATTCGAAGATAAAAAGCGGAGATAGGGTTCAAGGTAAGTAGGTGAAGATGGGGAGATGAGGAATGAAAAGAGATAGGTCAACGCTCGCTGACTGCGGCGCTGGCGAATAGGTAACCATTGCAATTGAGAACGGAAAGTGGACACGTGGTCATACTTGCGAAGATTGAATATGAATCGAATGCAGTTATTAAGAAGACGGTCAAGTTTATTAAGGAGATCTGCATTCAGGTCGAAATAACACACATCACCAGGTACATATCACCATCACAGGTTATTGTCGTACCGCGGGTAGTACCGCTAGGTTAAGCTAGTAGATATATATATGGACAAAACCTTCTTAAAAGCCAGTATTTTGGCTCCTGCAATTCGTTGAAAACTTTAGTGTAGATAAAAACCCTTTTTTGATTTACTAAATAGGATTTAATGCGTCTTAGAATGTGACTACGTATAACCCTAATAAAGACTAAAAATCTCTTCGTAAACTGCTAAAATATCGATATAACCTTACAAAAATCCAACGAGACGACACATTTGCTACACAATGGAACATTACTACGCTGAGGTTTCAAAAGGTACCTGCAGAAAGCATCCGCGTCAACTAAGCATTTCATTTAAAAATAACGCGATCCTTCCGGAAAACTGGAGATTGAATGGGCTGTTTGGCCTGAGATACCCGGCCTGGCCGTAGTGGAAGGGTAAATAGGTATATTCAGAGGCCACATTTCGTACGAACAGCCATTATTGGGGTCTTGAACACAGGACGGAAGAAGATGATTTCGTTCGCAGCCCGCCCCAAATGCTTATTTACCTGCCCAGTATGACGACGCCGCTTTGTTATGGAAACTTTATCTTTGAATGTGTAATAGTCCAGAAAAATGTGGATATTTCAAGTATATTCGATGAAATATATTCTCAATGGAGCTTTTGAAACTGTTACTGCATTTACAATAATAAAACTATAAGTTATATTCATTTTTACAAAAACGGGCTTTTATAGTACAAATTTACAAATTAAAAAAGGGCTTAAGAGATAGTTTTACATATACACTAACTGACCCACGCAACCTCGTTTGCGTCTTCTATTGCCCGTAGCGTCAAACTTTTCCCTCGTTTTTGAAACATTCTTCATTGGTGCTCCGCTCCTATTAGTATTAGCGTGATGATATATAGCCCATAGCCTTCTTCGATAAATGGACTATCCAACACTGAGATAATTTTTCAAATCGGACTAGCGGTTCCTGAGATTAGCGCGTTCAAACAAACAAACTCTTCAGCTTTTATATATCAGTATATATATAGGAGAGTGCAAGAGTGACTCTACTTTGCCTGATAGAAAGCAGGAGCCGAATCCAGAAGTAGTGGTCCCCATACTAATTGTGATTGCAGACAATGCAACAATGCCTCATGATGACCTACACACGGTGCTCAAGACTATCAGGGTAGGCGTGCTTTTCCTATGTCCTCTATCCGCCGCCGCCAGCCAAAACGAGTTTCAGACAGTGCTTAGTCACTGTAGATATCTCCGCAGCCGCTCAATGTGTTGGTGCCGACTTGATTCTCTGGGCTAGCCAATTCGGCGCTAACACATAGACATAACTTTGTTTTCAAAATAAAGTTATGATGGTATCGAAAATTTGTCATGTTGTAGTTTTATGTTAAGTATAACACACAACTGCTATACTATACTTCATCTTCTACATTCTTCGCAATCCGGATTTGCAATTTCAAACATAAAACAATATATTACAAACTCCACAAACACGTACTATAAGGAAATATTTTCCATGTTTATTTAGTCACGTATCTCACCTGTTTAGAGATTCTATCACTCCTGCTACTACTGCAGCTGAAACGTAATGTTTACTTTAGTAACGAACATTCAGCTTAAGTACACATTTTATTTAAAAAAAAACAACTTTTTTTATCACAAATCGAAATAGTATAGTCGACAAAATATTAAGCTTTAAGACGTCTAAAGTACTTAAATGTAACACGACTGAAGGCTTTTGTAATATGACACCTCTGAAAACACAAACTTAATCAACATAGTAATCTAACATTTATCACAGTACCTTCACAACGTTTTTAAATTTCCATAAAATCTTTATAAAATTACTAATAGAATTGCATTCCAGAGTAAACGCTTTTAAGGATTTATTTTAAAGTGTAACTTATTTGACCACACTAAGTACTAATAAGTACATACTTACGTTATTTAACCCTTGACACTGAGATTTTAGATCAGAAACAAAGCCAAGTTGCACTCGATGATTAGAAACATTCACCGCGGGTAAGCAACGCGGTGCGGTCAGTACCTGGATGGGTGAACGCTGGTGGCATGATATCATGACCGTCTCCGTCATTCGGTGGTCACGTTAGCTAGTTGGTCCCGGTTGTTATCATAGGATAAACAGTCGTTAAGCTTAGTTGGCCTTTAGACGGCTTAAAAACATCCAATGGCAAGAAAAGTAGCCATAACGATAGCTTGCCAGGCCTGAACCCACCCTCGGCCAGCCTGGGAATGTATGACCTTAACCCTCTCCTGAAAGGAGACCCGTACCCAGCAGTAGTTGTTGATGATGATTAATCGTCACGTAGAGAAAACAAAATATTAAGCTAATAATTGGCTAAAGAGTATATAATACTCGTATATATATAAATATATAAATTATATTTGTCATGTTTTACACTAAAGTAAAATATAGTAGAGTAATTGAGAAAATCACAAATGACTAGTGTTTTAGTTTTGGTAATTTAGAGAAAATATCTATTATGAAAACAGAGCCATTAAATTGCACCTACATAAAATCTCATTTGCCCAAGTTTTTAAATGTTTTATTATCTACGCGTCTATTTGAATTAGTTCCGCATTAATTAACACATTTCAATAGCAGTCGCAAACAAAAATCTCTGCTGGCAATTGGGACTCGCCCATTTAAACTTTAATTGTTAGAACTCATAATTAATTTAAAATAAATTTGTGATGCAATATTGCTTTTCTCATTTTCCTTTATTTTTGTCTTGGATAATATTGATTGTAATCTTTCCTATTTCCTCACTTTACTTGACTTCGGATAACATGCTGCCACAAATCGCACTATTTCATTTTCACTTTCTAGGTTTTTATGGCATATTGAGGCATAAGTGCCGGAGGAGACGAGTTATTTTATGGTAAGATACTTTTCTTATGGAATAGGGGATTTCTAACGAGCAGATGTCATTGATGAGCAGATGGCAGCCTGATTCGTCACAACAACAGAGGCGTCGCAAGTAAGTGGCCGGCCTTTGGGGATGGAGGAAGGAGTTGGGGTTCGGACCTCCGGTATCCTCACTCACTTGGTTAAACACACAGGGCCCTGTTTCACACCGATTTTCTGTGTGGCCGTGATATCACTCCGGTCGAGCCGATGCCGCAGCGTGGCCTTTCCACGGTATTACTATACTACCGTTACTCATGGACATGCAACTCAAGATTCACAAGTACTGCCCTTCTTCTCTTTACTTATTTGTGGGGCCATAATAAGTGTGAGCCTGGTTCATTTGTGCCGTAGAATGGTTCTAAAGTAGTATTCGTAGTAGCAAAATAACAAGTTACAACGACGCAGGTAACAATTCTAATTACTTTTGCTTACAAAATTTTATCTTTAGTCATGAGAATATTCATTTTTACCTTTTAGTTTAAATCCCAAAGGAATTTAACGTTGTTATCTTTGAAGACAATTCTGGATTTCATTTTTCGAAATAAGATTTCTTAGATGTAAGGCTCTTAAGTAAGAACCTCGGATAAAACAATAACGGCAATTTTGTGAGGCATGATGACGAGGACGATTTATCTTGTTTTATGTATCCGAGAGAGTTTACTTCGTTTAGATTTTACTAGCGGCCCAGACGTCAGTCAGCGAACGTAGGCTGGTAAGGTTTTAGTACTTTTTGTTGTATTAAAGCTGTCTAAAGTAGAAATTGATCGTCGTTTGATGTAGGAGTAGATTTTAATAAAAAAAAAGAGAATG
Organism: Spilarctia lutea; assembly: GCA_916048165.1. Lineage (NCBI taxonomy): Eukaryota > Metazoa > Arthropoda > Insecta > Lepidoptera > Erebidae > Spilarctia > Spilarctia lutea. The sequence goes on from OU696481.1 coordinate 14,630,544, forward strand.
ATTACTTCTATACCTCTTTTTACTGCCCTTTATGTCTGAGAATAAATACAACTAGTAATAAAGTTAACATATACATAACTTAGTAGACAGAATTAGCGATAGTTATAGTTAATGTAGAACCATAAATGTTAGTAAAATTTTTACCTAAATCTTACGAAATCCTTATGAAGAAATACATACTTAACACCTCTTGTATTTTTATTACAAACTTTTTTAACATCTTGTATGTACATTTTTTTTCTGTGTGGAAATCCCCTCGGTTACCACCTCTTGGTGGCATGCCGGAATTGAACCGAGTAAAACCGCACGCCGTCTCGGGTACTAGTTGCCGGGGAACCAGGTGCACCCTAGAAAGGAAAACCCTGGAACCCCGACGTACCTCGGGCCACCTACGTTTTGTAGATGGCCCCTTCCTGTGTGGGAGCCCCAATGTTCCCTCCACTGTCTCCCACGCGCACGCTCCGCAGCGACCTCGTCGTCACACGGGCCTGCTTCTGTTAGGATGGCAGATGACCTCATTTGTCACCCTCAGGCTTGCGCTTACGGAGAACGGAGATCGTTCTGCGATCTCCGGCGCCTGATTCGCCAGCGGTGCCTAGCCCGTTTCAGGGCCCGGTGCACCGGGAAAGTTCTAAACCTCTGCCGGTCGCGCTCCGCCGTCTCTTTGTCAAGCATAACTTGCTCATCTTGTATGTACCTATCAAAAAATATAAATATGCACATAGTCATCTCGAAAAATAAAGAACTTCTTGACCCAGTTAATTGAGGACCTACGTCATTTATTAGAAACACACTTGATATATGCTCTTATTTAACTATATGCCTGGATAGGATTATTATTAAACTAGTTTAATATCAAATTCGTGATGAAACAACAATTATACTTACTCCAGCCACTTCAAGTTTATAGCAACATTAAACCATATAGATATCAACCGAACGACCAAATCGTAGCAAATGGTACGAGTATCTTACCGGCGCGGCTGGCCGTAGAATATTAAATAATTGCCGGTGGTTTCAATCAAGCCTCTGAATAATATATAAACGTCAGAATTGTTATAAATTAGAGCGAAGTATGGCTGAAATGGTTAGTCAACTTTAAGCTATTTAGTAAGGAAACTGCGAGTTTATTATAGATCTAACACATTCAGAAATCATAGTTAAGTTAAAAATTAGTTCGCCTGATTAGTAAAATTGCATTTAAGTCAAATCAAACTCGGCCATATAGGGAGCTAACTCACATTATCGATTAACAAGTTTAAGATGAAACGATAGAAGTGTTTTATTTACTAGACATTTTAAAATGTACATAAGTTTGCAGTAATGAAAATAAAGACTGCCTCTTTAATCACTTGCAAGAGTGATCATAAATTTGAGAGTACTTTGAGTACCTGAACTTGAGTCAAGCAGTAAAATATGACGTACTCATAAAGTATGATATAATGTAATGGAGGCATCTATCTTTAAAAGTGAAAAGGTAAATAAAATTAATTTATGAACTTCTCGTGAACGGCCATTAAACAAGTCTGCAAATAAAATGTAACCGTACTCGTTAGGAATCCATACCTCAATACCAGCCATCCATATCCCATTAGAATAAGAATAATTGGAACTTTCTAAGTTGTTTGTAACTTTCTGTACTGTCATACTGCATTATTTATCGTTACTGACTGATTTGTTTAAGTATACATAAATACATATTTCAAACAATTTAACACACAATGCCATCTATTAAAACTGTAAAAGAACTGATATAAACCCATAATTATTAAATTACGTATTATTTTTTTTGTAAATTCATACATATTAGAAAATACCCAATCTTCGAAACTAATATTTGCAGATCATACAAACATTCCGGGAATCGAACCCGAGACCTCATCTAAGCATTCAAATAAATAAATATTTCGAACATCTAGTCCCAAGCTAAGCAGAGCTTGTGTTATGGGTACTAGACAACTGATATGAATACATGTATATATTTTTGTAAATACATACATATTATACATAGAAAACAGTCAAACTCCGATACAAATATTTGTAGATCACACTTGGTCGAAAATCCAGGATTTGAACCCGAGACCTCAAGCACAGCAGTCGCTTTGCTACCACTTGCGCGACCGAGGCAGTCAAATTGGAAACAGCAGGGCCTGAATTGCTGGGATTACAAATTTAAAATGTTTCTGTTTATACTGTTACCACCGGCGAATAGAATATAGTCCTATGGGGATTAATTTATATAATTATATTTGTAGGTTGAAAAAGAGTTCGTCACTTTGAACGAAAACATAGGCTAGCTATTATACATATGTTAAAGTAAACACACTTATTCTATGCATGATTAAATAATTCTGCCGGGTGTAACTTCTATCCAAATATAAGGTACTTGTGTGATCCTAGCTTTAGGATGCTACCAACATCTGTATAACGCGTAAAATGGTCCGTACCGTTGTCATGTTTAATGTTTCAGGATGTAGTTTTATGGCTGTAACAAGTTGTTAGCTAATGTCTTTGTCGTCAAATAAACTTTATGTTTCTATTTTCCAGAAGCCACTACGTTTTAGTGGTCGAGTTGAGTTTAGTTTTAAGACTAACGTTGATTGATAACAATGGTGGTTATTCTGTTGTCCCTTAATTTAATTTAAGAAAAAAAAAAGTTAAGTTACCAATCGCTTGTTTTAATGTAACGATTTTCAAAAAACCTATTTTTGTATGAATGTTTTTTAGATAATGACTATTCTTAGTATAACTTACCTAAATTTATTAAATCTTTGACATGTAGTTCGTAGTTTGACAGGGTTAAACTTATTTTAAATTAGATTAGTTTAGTCAGTTTTAGAAAAACAAAATTATCACCAATGTTCACTTTTTATTCGAGGATTATTTATTTATTACGCAGCGTGTCGCATAATTAGATAACGAAACACCTTACAAGGTAATACCCCAATCTAACAAAAGTCCCAGGAACCATTGGATGCGAGGAGTAAAGAAAACCTTTCGTCACAACAAGGCGAAAAGTATTGAGACACTATGAAATATTTCAACAAATATTCAATTAAATACAATCATTACAGCAAATTATGTCAGCAATGAGACCCACTGTGGTCAAATATAACAGGCGATGACCATTTACTATAGACTAAAGAGCATCTGTTCACGACTTTGAATATCAAAGAGGGCTATTAACATATCTTGATTGCCACAGAATACTCAGTTAGCACTAATTTATCGATACAGAGTTGTTATAACCCCAATATAGTGAAATTTAATTGCAAAGTTCACTTTTATTTGCCTTTATTGAGAACAGTAAGAAAATTGGTTCACAAATCTAACGTTGTCACTATTTGTGTGTTTGTACGTAATTTGACTAATTATAATTGAAATTTGTATTTGAAATCAAATACGATGCTAATAATGACAATGGCTCTTTTTTATTTATGGGCCTGCCAAATTGACTGCAAGATGGAAAGCATAAGCAGAGTCCACGAGTGGTGGTCACCATACTCATTGCGAATATAGACAATGTAACCTGGCGATTCACACTATAGCGGCCTATTGAGATGTTTCTGCATCATTGAAAATTATGACTAATTATGTATGTTTAAACTTAGGTAGTATTACAGGTAAAGTGTTACTATTAACACTGATATTGATCTCTTTTTCTGTTGCTCCGAGGCTTTTTTCCAGCTCTTTTCCAAGTTTGACTTTAAGATTACAGCTTAATACGACTACGGATGAGACTAAAATTCGATTTATTCGTGGAGTACCATCTGACCTCTACAACCCAAATACTAGGCATCAGGCGACATCGAAATTTTGTAGAAAGACTGTTGTTAGATTTTAAAGGCTCCATCTACTCATAACGATTACCAAAATTGTTTATACAGCAACTAGAGTCGAGATCACAAGGGGCTTATGGCTTCCGTATGTATGTAGATATACTAAAGTATTTACTTATAAAATGTTATTGGAACGAAGTTCCTTATCGCGCGTTGTGAAAGGGGGCTAGACGGAAAAAATTCATACGAAAAAGTGGTCACGACACTTTTTGTTGTCACGACACTTTTTGCTATTTCAAATTATATTTGTTATTAGTTTATTTTTCATTGCTTGATTCACTATTTTTGTTATGGGAACGAAGTCTTAATATTTTTTTATTAAGAAAATATTGTTTTGTTATTATTTTTTAAAGAATTGGTGAAAAACATTTTTCAATGTTATATATAGCGCCATCTTTTGAATAGAAACTGAACTTACATTTACGTGTTATAGTTGTCGTTGCCAGTAGTTTAATATTAATAATATAGATGTCGCTGTAAATTAATGATTTTTAAAATTATGTATATCAAATATAAATACAAAATATATCAATAAATAAGTTTAGCAGTGAACTGCGATAGGCTGGTAACGACACTTTTTGCTACAGTAAGCTATTGTAAGCCGTGCGGCGTGCGCATGTTTCTCTGTCTGTCTCTCTATCTCTCTTATAGAAAGCAAGCCAGATATTTTCGTTTCGTCTTTCTATTTCGAACTTCGTTCCATCCGGGTGTCCCTTGACACCTCTCAAGTTTTTATTTAATATTTACTAACATTTAACGTTATCGTGCCCTCAAATATACTAGAAGCTAGTTCAATCTTTAATTTAAGTTCACTCTCAGGGGTGCGGAGGTCCGATGCCAGTCGCTCCATGGAAAAACTGATATTCAGGGAACAACGGTTGAATTAAGAGCCGACCCCAAATAATCTTGGGAATAATAAAGGCTAGAAAGATTATGAACATTTAACGGTTATTTATAACTAAAAAATAATATGTATATATATAGGTTTTAGAGTACAGAGTTTAATAAGACTTACGTCTTATTAAACTCTGGACTCTAAAACCGAACCACTCTATATGAATATCCATGACCACTAAACGCACAAGTACTTAGCATTGCAAACAAACAAGATATAGATTTCAATCTCTTGATTGTGGCAACCCATTTCATTAATGTATATATATGTATGTAATTACAGATTCAGTACGTACACAGTGGTACACATGGCATCTGTTTTTATTAACAAACTTAAAAAAAAGTTCTCAATTTGGTTGTGTTTTTTTATTATATCAACACTCATGAACCGAATTGTGTTCTTTTTTAGCTACCTCTTCCGTGTTCACATATAACCTTAAAGATAAAAAAACACTGAAGAGGGTAGAAAAATATAGAATAAAAAAAAACAATTTATTACAATTTTTCATGATTGGTACTTCAATTTTGAAACGATAAATGTTTACAGGCATTTTTAATTTTGTAAAAAATAGTAATGTTACTTTATTTTTAGATACTATGTATGGAAAAGTATATAAATAGATTTAAAAATAAATGAAAATTCAGTCGCGGTCATATCCTTTCCACAGACATAAAGTTGGATGTCCAATCGATTAGGCTTCGGTTGAAGCAAATTAGCGACCGTTGTATAGGTGGGTTTTTGCGGTTTGTCCCGGTTATGAAACACGAATAGGTTCGGTTAGCGGTTAGCACAATAAATTGCTGACGATGATCTGTTTTGATACGAATTCTGTTAATCGAGTAACATTAATAAAATCGAATATGTTACAACATATAGTGTCAAATTTAAAATTCTGTTTCACAATGTAATGAGCAATGATTGATACAAAATTTACAATACGACAAAAATTCTAACAGCCCTAAAGAGCTTACTCCTTCTTAAAAGGCCGGCAACGCACTTGTGACGCCTCTGGTGTTCCAATTGTCCATGGGTAGCGGTAATCGTTTATCATCAGGCGATATGTCTGCTCGTTTACCCACTACACAATAAAATAAAAAAACTCTTGGTGCTACATCAAGTTAATATTATTATAACATGGCAAAAAGATAACAGTATATAAAATTTCATATCAATTGGCGTTGTAAAAGTTGGAGAAATCCGTTCATTAAAGAATATGTAGTCTTGCGACAGTTACTATAGTGATACCGAGGCCTTACAAAAGAACATATATCTGGAACCAGTTGGGAATCGCAGGAATTCAAATTTAAAAAAACCTCGTATGTTTACAACGACTTAATGCTATTAATTTAGAACATCTAGATCCGGGAGGACCTGAAATGACGAGATCCGGCTCCTCCAAGAAGCGCACTTGAAATGTTTTTAACGGAATCACCACATATTCAAGATGCCTTAGTTACCAAGGTGTGGGACAACCCAAATCATTTCTACCTCGTCAGCAAATATAGTGTAGATATATTAAAATGTAATACAGAATAATACTCCCAATAGAATAGTCAATTTGTTTCGTAAACTGTAAAAAATTTGTTAGTATTTCAGTTTTGCTCCAGTCACTTGTTTCGGCATGTTGTAATTAACAACGAATTGTTACGTTGGCTGTTGACAACGCGTATTTTGATTGTGTTCTGATTACTGTAATGGTCAGTGTTTAATTAGTTTTTCATTATAAAGTACAATTCTGAGTAGAGGTTGATTGTTGTTTATGTTTTTGATTTCTTTCAACCTTATCATAGTTTAATTGAAGAAGACTTTTATATTAGGTCTTTACCTATGAAATTGCCGTTTTGTATGCAATAAGTGAAAGTACTTATTTTTTCAAACTTTTTTATTTTGTTATTCGAAGTAATCACCCATGCAATCGACGCATCTTTGCCAACGCATTGGCAGTTTATTGATGCCCTTCTTGTAAAAATCAGCTGGACGGGAGGCAACAAACTCTTCAAAGGCATTTTGTACTGCCTCTCGGGAATTGAATTTTTTACCCACTAAAAAGTTGTCTAAATTTTGGAAAAAGTAATAACCGGTAGGTGCAATGTCTGGTGAGTATGGCGGATGAGGGAGAGCTTCCAACCCCAGCTCTTGCAGCTTGGAGACTGTCTGTTGCGCAGTATGGGGTCGCGCGTTGTCGTGAAGGAGCAGTGGGGACGACCGATTGACCAAAGCTGGTTGCAGATGTGCAAGCTTCTCCATCATTCTCTCCAGTTCTTCACAGTACACATCTGCATTAATGCTCATGCCGTTTTGGTGAATCACACCCGCACTAGACCACCAAACAGTGACCATCACCTTTTTAGGGGTCATTTTTGGTTTAGGGCATTGCTTTGGTGCTGAACCAGGGTCTAACCAACTTGCTGAGCGCTTTCGATTGTCGAACAGAATCCATTTTTCGTCGCACGTAACTATTCGTTTCAAAATTCCTTCATTTCTTTGCCTGTTGAGCAGCGAAAGGCAGGTCTCGACGCGTACGTTGCGGTGGCGATCGTTAAGGTCGTGGGGCACCCATCTATCAAGCTTTTTTACCTTGCCAATTTGTCGCAAATGGATCAATATTAAAATAAAATAAAATAAATATTCCGGACATCTAACACACAACGCCATCTAGTCCCAAGCTAAGCAGAGCTTGTGTTATGGGTACTAGACAACTGATATAAATACTTATATACTTTTTTTTTGTAAATACATACATATTATACATAGAAAACACCCAAACTTCGAAACAAATATTTGCAGATCATACAAACATTTGGTCCGACCCGGGAATCGAACCCGAGACCTCAAGCACAGCAGTCGCTTACGCTACCACTCGCGCCACCGAGGCAGTCAATATTGTTTTGATGCTTACATTAAAAGCTGCTGCTAGCTCAGCTGTAGATTGAGTTTCGTCAGCTTCCACAATCGCCTTTAATTCATTATTGTTAACCAAAGTCTCCGCTTCATGAACGACCACGAGCTTCATTTTTCAAGTCAAAATTTCCAGAACGGAACCGGGAAAACCAATAAAGGGTTGTGCGTTCGTTTGTACAGTTCTCTCCGTAAACGTTTTTGATGTTACGTGCCGTTTGTGTCGCGTTGGTGCCACGACGGAACTCATATTCCATAATTACACGAATTTTTAAAGTATCCATCCAAAAAAAGACGAAGTAACTCATCCAAAAGATACTAGACCGATAGCACTAACCAATACAATTTCCAAAATTTTCTTTAGCGTACTACAAACAAAAATGACAAAATTTATGATCAGCAATAGGTATTTCAGGCCAAACCACCAGAAAGGGTTCTTGCCCGGTATTTCTGGCTGCCTGGAACATAACACATTATTAGCGGAAAGTTTGAAAGATGCCAGAATGCATGAGAGGCAAATTACGGTCTGTTGGATAGACCTTGAAAACGCATTTGGTTCTGTACAGCATGAACTAATGATCTTCGCCCTGAAGTGGTATAACTTTCCTACTGTGGTTATCGACATAATCACATCTTATTATTCTCAACTACAATTTGCCATAGCAGCAGACAAGGAACACACAGAAACATTGCATTATAATGTAGGGTTGTTCCAAGGCTGCTGCTTGTCACCAATAGCTTTTAATATAATTATAAATATTCTTATAGATAAGTTAATAAGTCATGAGAAAAAATGGGGCTATCGGTTTAAAATAAACAACAAATACACAGAGTCCATCTTAGCCTTTGCAGACGACCTTGCCATACTGACACGTAATCCAAAACAATGTCAGAAGTTATTAATTGAAGTGGATGAGTTTTGTACATGGACTGACGGACTGAGGGCAAAACCAAGTAAATGCCACTGTTTATGTCTGGGTAGACGGAATACCAAATATACCTCATATGATCCGGGACTCTCAATAGGAGGACAATGTGTAACCACGATTGCTGAAGCAGTGCCTTTCAAATTTCTTGGTAGAAAGATTGATTACAAAGGACGTACACCATCCTTAGAGGTAACTGTCGAAAATTTTCTTAGTGACTTGAATAAGGTAGACCAACAACCATTAAACAATATTAAAAAAGTTTGGATATACGACAATTATCTTACGTCGCGTCTGACTTGGCCTTTCCTTGTATATGACATCGGTAAAAGCCTCCTGGCAAAACTAGATGCAAATGTCAAGAAGATATTGAAGTCATGGCTCGGAATTGCACACTCAGCTGACCCCTCAACTCTATTTAGGGATCAAAACAGTTTTGGGATGAAATTAAAGAAGCCATCTGAACTCTATAAACACCTCAGAGTGACCAAAATGCATGTCTTGGGACAATCCCAGGATGAAATAGTCTCATCACTCCCAAAAGATAAATATGTTACAGAGCTTGAGTCAAGACTTCAATTCCATAAACAATTTATGGCTGGTGCACAGTTTAATAAAGTCGGGCTGGGTTTCGCAAAGAGGAAGGGAGACCGAGAAATAATAAAATCCTTTATACAACAAGATGAAAATGATAAATATAAAGTGCATGCAATGAATCTAGAAATGCAAAGTGAGTGGTTAACTATAGGTGAGTTCTGCATCCCGTTAGCCCTGAAATGGCGCACCTTGCTATATGATTGGTCTCCTGCCCTATTAAAATTCTATCTGAATGCCTTCCAAATGACCCTCCCAGACCAAAGTAACCTAGTGAGATGGGGGAAAGCATCTGAAAAATCTTGCTATACGTGTGGTGAGGCAGTAGGTACTGCTAGGCACTTACTGGTAGGTTGCAGGGTGCTGCTTGATAGGGGTTATTACTCACGCCGACATGATAGAGTACTAGAAATCATACGTGAAGCAGTAAGTCTTTCAGTAGCTAGAGCCCAACAAGGATTGACTACAAATAAACGAGAAATTAACTTTATAAAGGATGGCTCAGCTACCAAATCTAAAAGCAAGCCTTTCTCAATCCTAGGTACTGCACCTGACTGGACTATTTTGATGGATACGTATGATAAGCACTATAAAATCCCAGAGGATGTTGGTGTTTCGTCATCCAGACCGGACATATTCCTTTTCTCTAGACAAATTAAACACATAATATTAGTAGAGCTTACTGTTCCGTGGGAAACTAATATTCCTAAAGACCATAGAATAAAATTAAATAAATATTACGATCTAACAACTGAACTTAACAAAAATGGCTATGTGGTTAATTTATACGCGGTAGAAGTGGGAGCGAGAGGTATACCAGCTAAATCTCTCTATAACCTTTTGAAAGACCTTGGCCTGTCGAGATCTGCAGTAAGTTCTATTTTAGAACGAGTATCCAAGGCTGCACTAACAGGTTCCTACCAAATTTGGCTAGGTAGGGCGGGAAACTCGAGCAGTGAAGGTGACCGTTGATGCGTATCTTAAAGGGGGCCTCCTTAAACCTACACCTAGGTCGTAAGTCCTGGGAACTGCTTTGAGTTTCTCCCTCTGCCACACGATGGACCCGGCACCCGCACGGTGAATCCATGGAGTGCTAAGAAGTTTGTCTCTGACGAAAAATGTTCAAATGTAATGAAAATACAACGCTAATCAAAAAGCAAAAGACTGAGTTTGTAAATAGAATGTCATGATTTTAAAACAAAATTAATTTGAATTTAGAATACAGAGCCATTACAAACTTTTTTTATTTGAAATGACCAGTACTGAAGAAACGCAATTTCATAGGTAAAGACCTATTATTAGAACTTGAAATTATTTCTAATATAATATAAAAGTATCATAGACTGAAATGTAACTTAAATAAATGGTATTGAAAAATCGCAATTCTCTTCAGATCTTCAGACCTGAAATTAGGCAATGAATAGCTAGGACAACATTATTTTTCACACTTTTTGGAGTCGGTTGTAATACTATTTAGCCTGTCCGACACATAATATGTATAATCACTTTTCACGTCTTTACTAACTACAAATAAGCAGTAATATTTAATTTCAAAGTAACATATTTCAATAGACACGTATATATCATATCTCAATTTACATATTAATCCAAGAGCTTAAATCTAAATTAATAACGGCTAGACATATCTTTGATCACAAGCCAAGCCAGTCAACGCGTGGCTCTGACGCCAAATTACACACGCATCATCTGTCTATAATCGTTGCCAATCAACTGTCAAAGGGCTCAATAATTCATCACATTAATTAATAAGTACATTGCTTTTGTAACTCTGAATATCACAGTCTATTGAAATTAATTTTAGAGTAAATTTACTGGATCTGCGTATGGTTGAAAAAAGGCGCTAACTACACTCCTACAAGATAAAACCTACGAGGAAACGGAAGAATATCTTGCATTCGCTTAGTAAGACATAAAATACACACTCACTCACACACACACACACACAGAGACACATAAATACACACATTTATTTATATTTTATTAATAATATGTAAAATGGCATATGTGAATTTTGTATACTATACAAAGCATGTTTGTATTCTTATTTCGGTTTCAGTTCGGGACTGGTATTCCTTAATACAGGTTTTTTCAAAACCTATCTAGGAGGCAGTGATCTAACCCCTGAATATATTCACTAGCAAAATTTAATTTTGTTATCCATTATGTACTACAATTACCTTGAAAAATAAAATATTTTTATAATTATAGTAGTTATACCCATAAGGTACGATACTTTGAAAAACTTTTATGAATCTTTTTACTGATTCTAGGATCAATTATCTTTTACATGTAGTACAGTGGATATTCAGTGTATTAAGATAGTGTCTAATTTATTAAGATAGTAGTTTTCATGATAAACTGGTTATGGTTGATATTAAACTCTTCAAAGCAACACTCTTACATTTAGGGGTCTAATTTCTCAAACTATTGTAGACGTTTAAGTATGTAACAAATGTTAAGTGATTTTTTTACAATGCTAAATGAAATTTATGACTTTTCGTTTACTAGTGTTGAAAGTTCGAGACTTCATTAGGTTCACTTTCGTAAATATATTTTACGACGTTTGGTAAACACAAAATATGTTTATAGAGTTTAGGTCTAAGCTTAATGCACCATGCGCTTTTCACGGAAGGTAAATGCAAAACATTTATAGTAGTGTAGAATCGCCCATTAAAAGATTTCGGCAAGAGGAGATTGACCCCATTTTAAAATGCATACACATGCCAGATAGAGATTCGGTGTAAATTTTAGATGTTATGTTGAATTACTTTATAGAATCAGACGGTATGATGTTTTTTTATATCGTGAAATAACAAAATTAATGAAAACTATAACTTATTGATACAAGTTGTTAAAATAAAAGATTCAAGTGAACAAACAGCCCTGATATTTTTCAATAAAGGAATAGTCCTTACTATTTATTTTTTATAAACGTATGAAGTTTGAGCATAGGCTCAAACTTCAAACGTTTATTTCAAAACTATGCACGAACACCCTTCCCAAAACTCTTCAACAAAGCTTAAACTAGATCCCCACAATTGATTAACTTTGACTTGTGACGGCGGCGACATTCAATTCGAAAAAGTAATCGGTCCAGAGTTTGTTGGTTTTAGTGTTTCAATTCTCATGCAAAACCGCACTGGGAACCGGAAATGCGATTGACAATTTACCAACAGTTGATATAAATGTGGACTTTTGTTGCCAACTCATACGATTTACATACTTTAAAGTCAATGACAAGCGATGAAAGGCGCCGCGCAATAATAAAATTATTCATTGAAATTGTAATTATTAAATTTTGATCTTTTGAAGTCTTTTATCAAACGTATAAACTAGGTTACCTCTGAATATCAATGATCGGGACACAAGCAGCAATCTCATAAAATTGTAATGATATTAATGGTTGAATATTCAAACCTGTCACTTTATATGAAAATTACACTGCAGAAATTCTGAGATTCTATTAAATGTTATAACATACTACATGCAAATTTCTTTATAATGGAAACTGGACTGTAGTACTGTTCTCATGAATAAACAATGGACACATTCATGTCGGACGATGCATACTGCAATAGTACTGAATTCAAACCGGAACCTGAACTAGTAGAATTCATGAAATAATTGAAACACAAGTCGAAATATTTAAGTGCATAATTTCATGATTGTTAAATAATATTAAATCTAAATAATACCAATAAATTGTTTGGTTGAACATATTGATAATTCGAATCGAACGAGAGGCTAAGATTGTGGTGGATCCGAAAATGTGATATGTGGTATAAAATGTTTCCGCAATAGATATTTAAACTCTGCCGAGTTTTTGCCATCCTGATTCTGAGAGGGAGTGCGTTCCATAGCAGGACAGACTGAATCAGAAAAGTAGAATGTACAAAGTGAGAGCGGTGAGTAGGACAGTGAAGAAGTAGATTGTTTGTAGACCTAAGGTTTTTAGAGCGGTTTGTATCTAAATACTGAAGTTGAGTAGTTAAGTAGGAAGGAGAAGTTGGAGATAAAAGTTAAGAGTAAAGGGTACTTACTGCTCGCATCTGTCTGCGTATACGAATTGGAAACCAATTCAAATGGGACCGATGCTGAGATGAGATGTGATCATATTTACGTAAATTAAAAACGAATCGAATGCAATTGTTGAGAAGACGGGCAAGCTTGTTGAGCAAATCTATATTTAGGTCAAAGTAGCACATATCACCATAGTCGATTATTGGAAATATTAGGGTCTGGACGAGCATTCCTTTGGTTTTTAATGGAATCAGAGATGTTCAGTCAGTATTTGAGGCATCGCATCGATTGATTCCACCTCTGTCGATGACAAGGTACACGTTTTCAATGAAATAGTAATTAAACTGTACGATACCCATGCACTGGTTGAAAAGGTTAAGCTCAGACGATCACCAGCACCATGGATGACAAAAGGTATACAGTTGGTGATGAGATGCGGAAATAGGGTTTTTGGGACTTACAAGAGGGACCGTATCAACGTCAACTGTATAAGTCTGCGAGAAATCGGTGTAATCAAATGATACGGAACGCCAAACGCCGCCGCATTTTAGATAACATTGCCTCCTCTTCTCCTGCTGATATCTGGAAGTTCCTTGGAACTCTTGGGATCGGCAGATAGAAACATTATATATAATGTTACATTTCTGAATACATACATATTTTAGATAAAATTATACCCAGATGCAGAACATATTCACATTCCATACACAATTATATAACCTATATGGAAATTGAACCCCAATCTAGCTTAGCATTCAGAATCACTAACCAGGCTAACAGGCACGTCACTCAATGAAAATCAGAGAATAACTCAAAACTCTACTACTCAAAACAAGTTCTCTGTGCGGCCCTGGTATTACTCCTGTCGAACCTGACTCATATATGGAGAAGCATAGCTCTTCCAAAGTCGAAACTGTTCGGTTGGTTGAATGGTTAAAGCGGTTGCCACGCCGCTTTCTACTGCGCCAACTGTTATGGGTTCAAATTCCACATTGGGCAACACTTTATCATTATATAATTAGTTATTTAAAAAAATCAAAAAACAAATCGTATAATTACTCTCCTAAATATGCAACTAAAGTGACACCTGTTCATAATTCACAATGAATCTTCAGAATTAATTAAGCAGTGTGATTTTCATTTATCTCTTTAAAACATTTTCCAACCACAGGTTGACATTTGATAGAAGATCGTTATAATTATAGTAATGAATTTAAACCAAAGCCTTTAGCAATTTCCAACTCGCTTCGTTCTCTTGGGAATAAAGCTTTGCAAAGTTTGCCATAAAGATATGAGGATGACGTGGATTGATGCGAAGAGGTTCTCGTTTGTTTTAAGCAAAAAATGCAGACTCAATATGAGATTTCAGATATCATTATGCGTTGAAACACATTTGACGTTTGATATCTTAACGTTATTTTATAGAATGTAAAAATACATTATAGTGTATATATATGTAGTTCAAAATATATTTGAAAGTAAGAAAAATACGTTTATGAGTCACAACACAAATAAAAGCAAAAAAATATTAAGAGAATTAAAATAAAATAGGAAAAAACTACTAAACAATAAAATAATTAATTTTCATGTTCAATTAAAACTCAGTTATATTTTTTATTTTAAAAAGTAATGATGGCAGGCCGTCATAATCCCAAACTGATATTTAAAGGATTAGAAAGAAAGATTAGAAGTTATTGAAAGGCAAGTTAGATTCAAATGGAACAGAATGTTGGGGTTGAACCTTTAAACGAGCAATTTTGGTATATGTATATATTCTGAATCTCAAAAACGGCTCTAACGATTTTCAATGAAATTAAGTATGCAGAAGGTTTCGGGAGCGATAAATCCATATAACTAGGTTTCATTTTTAGAAAGTAATATTTTGTCTGTCAGTGATATCTTTTTAATAAAAAATTAAACAAAATATTTTCGCAATCAAATATACAGAAACATTCAAAAAGTCTTCTCTCAAAATAGGAACATGAATGAATAAACCCTATTCATAATTCACTGGCTAATAGACGTCAGAAGTCAATAGCGATGGCATAATATGAATATAAATAGTTCCCTTGAACTTTTTTGTTCGAAAAAGCCTTTTTGTTCCGGCAAGAGAGGAGGTTAGCCGAATTCTTTACTTGTCAGTCAGATAAGGACTCTATTTTAAACGAACAAAGTAGTTGCAGGAGTATTCTTAGGATATTATTCTGGTTTCGTAACTCTATTTTTAGAAAAGTGTATTATTATTAGAGCATTAGTTTCGTTAATATTCTCATTTTAAATAAAGGCATTTTGTTTCTTTATATTTTGAAATTTAGCTTCTTAACATTAATAATTCAGTACTAATATTATAAATTAGAAAAACAATCTGTCTCTGTCTAATCCCTAAGGAGTCACGACTAAGCTGCTGCACCGATTTTAATGAACTTTCGCACAGATATACTTTGATTCTTGAGGAAGGATAAAGTTAGTTATTAAATATAAACTTTATAGTATTGTAGATACTACCGAGGTAAATTTACACCATAAAAACCACTGAAGATTCAGATAAAGCCGTCATTTACTTTAACAGTCATAAACCAGTAGCTTAATAATAGGTATCATAAAACTTTCTTTTGTAAGCTGTAATACTTCCGTCCGCTAAATAATTCACGAATACCATTTTTGATTCACCAAGGAACGCTTACTTATCTCATATTCCCTCTGTATAGTTAAAATAATGTCAGTATAATAGTATGCCTTAAATACTTAAGATTTCGTAATAAATGTAAAGACGCTTTCTCCACATAATTACCAAGAACTACATCCATTTGTTTGGACAGTGCCGTGCCGCCCATTTAAATCTTACCCGCAAAACAATTGTGTAACCGCAAATAACAGTTCCTCTAAGACAGCTATCATTTAAACAGTCCGTGTTCCTTAATTATAGTCTTGCTTAATTAGCATAATCCTCTCAATATAACCTTCACCTTTCTGAAATATTTTAAGTGTTACCATTACCAGAAAATTTTCTGAATTTCAAAGACGCTGATGGGGATTTTAACCCATTGGAACTAACGAAAATCTTAAAACTTGGGTTGCATATGTTGTGGCAAAAAGGAAAATTGTAATTCATACAACGAAATTATTACTAAAAATAGAAATAATATTTTTTTAATTTTAGAAATTGCACATAGCAACGAGATTTTTTAATTTGAAATTGGGTGTCGCTATATGTAAAACTGAAATCCACTCATTATTTTAAATATTTTACAAAACATGGAACTACTCTTAATTTAGAAAATATAAAAGTAATTCTTTTGTATTTTCTTCTACTTTAAAAAATAAATAAATAAATATTCAATGTCTTAGGGAATTGAGGAAGTGAATTTGTAATCTATGTATCGTGTGCAATTGACTAATGTCTTGCAGTGCAGTCGACTTTCAAACAGTTTACGCTTCGTTTTTGCTTGGTGTAAGATCAAAATATAAATAAAAGACAGCTCAATAAAATTTGTTAAAATTTATTTATAGTCAAACACTCAATGTCAAATAGTTAAAAGACATCATTCAATCTTGCGCTGATACGTTAACTTTAAATTGAACTATGGTGATAAAACGATACTTAACGACAGATGAGAAACGTGTGAGACGACACTTTAGAGAATGCACTCAATTTGACGCGAACTAAATTATAAACTCCTTGTTGACCTGATCCCTAAACTTTTCAATCATATTAGCATTTTTTAGTTTCAGATATTTGAGCTGTGTTACTTTTTATAGTAATAATAATAATAACAAATACAAAAACCTTTCTAAGAAGAGGTTTCATCAGATTTTAATGGTTGACTACTAGACATAAGGTCTAACAGTGGACTCTTAAAACCTGTTAATGGGAATCTGAACTTACCCGTATTCTACTGTTTTAAATCTAATCCAATTAAAACATTTAGGTAGACAATTATACAAAATATTGTTAAACCTAGTTTACTCTAAAATACTTTATCGTTGTAAATAGGCCACGATAAACCTCTGCACTTTAGATTGTACAATCGTTGTATTCATAGAAATATAGGGTACGTAAAATAATAGCAGAGGTGTTGCATTTATATTTTACTCGCTGCGATTCTTGTAAAATGTTTGCTCCCACTCTGCACTCATTCTGTTATAGACATTCACAATTTTCTTACTGTAAGGTGAGGTTCTTTACACTACTTAACTCACATTGATACAGTTGTTGGAATCCGACTATTCCTGGTTTTCCATTTTGATGATTAGTTTTAATGATACTAATTCTGTTGTTGTGTCACAAAATTAAGATTTCCTCTAAAATTATCTTCTGTTATCTTATTTTAGTGTAACAGTTTCTAAAATACTATTGTTTATGTGTCTTTAGATAACGTCTACTTTTAGTATGACATTTCTAATTTAACTAATATTTCACTTTTACGACGTCGTTTGACATGACCATAATTATTAGTGATTTTTAGTTTAGTTTTGAAAGTTTTTGCACGACAGAACTAGAACCAATATCTGATTTTTAGTGATGCTTAATTATTCGTTTAATATTTTAAAACAATCCGCATACGATTTCTCAGTACCGGTTCATTTTTAGTTTTCACTTATTATATATCTTATATATACAAAATCTACCCAACATTTAACCTAATGACCAATTAACACTCCTGGATAGTCGATCTAATTTTTTAGGTCCCGTTTAGTTTTCTCGTTCGAGTCTAATCGACGTGGTTCAAACAGTTTCAGCATCGTTAGACCTTACAATAATGCACTTGTGGCGACAGCGCTCCCGCGCCATCACGTCGCGCCAGCCGCCCCGCCAGTCACAAAGCATGCGCCGTAAATGAACGGATTCTCGGCGCGCGCTCATATTTACGCTAAAGTTCCTTCGCTCCAATTGGCTGAGGTTTTTGTGTAGTTTTGTAAGCTCGCTTTCACTGTCCTATGTTGTCGGCCAAAATGTAATTATAAGAAAATGCATTTGTGTAAATAAATCAGATAAGTCGTAACCTCCTCGAGTTTCACTACTATTCTAACTACGGTACGAAGGCTAACAGCTGGGCCGGTTTGAATAGTTACCACCACCTTTCCCTGGTATTAAGGCTACGGATCGAAGGCTAATCAGCTGGGCCGGCCAATATACCTATCCCAGTATCTGCTGTATTTAAGCCAGCTGGCATAGTGTAGGGCCGGGTCAGTAGACAACCCCACGGGTCAGCAAGCCTCACAGTTGTCCCGAAACTGGTGACCCCGAACGAACGCTCCTAAGTATTCACGGCGTCGACTCAACATACCCACGACAGTCCGCGTGAATACCTACAGCCATGACGAACGAAGCAAACACAGAATTTAGCGATGCCCAGGGAATGGAAGTTAAAAGCGACGTAGCCACAATCTCGCTGCCTGCGCGTCTACCACCATTTTGGCGCCAAAACCCACGACTGTGGTTCGCACAATTTGAAGCCGCCGTCGCTGCAAGCAAGATCGGAGAAGAACATAAATACAACTTAGTTATCCCACTACTCGGCTGCGATGACCTTGAACAAATCTCCGACATTATATTAAATCCGCCTGCTACAGGGAAATACATAACATTGAAGAACAGACTTATATCCACTTATCAAGAGTCAGATCATTGTCGGTTACAGAAACTACTTAGTGGTCTAGAACTCGGAGATTCTAAACCTAGCCAATTACTTCGTAAAATGCGTGACCTCAGCGGAAAGTTACTAACAGACGAGGCGTTACAAGTATTATGGCTCAATCAATTACCTACACAGATCCGCGGCATCCTAGCCATCAACAAAGAGACACTAGAAAGCCTAGCTGCAATGGCCGACAAAATGTTAGAACACTTCGAGCCCCCAACGGCTGCCGCCATTACAACCACTATGTCGTCGTGCCAAAAGAACAAGAATAATACGGAAATAGGAAACCTCCAAATTAACCTACTAACTAAAGAAATAGAAAAATTGTCACTAGAAGTAGCCGAACTACGATCAAACCAGCAACGCTCGACATACTTCCCGCCTCACCATCGCTCGCGCTTTGAAGGTCACTCAAGAGCGCCGAGCGAACATCGCCCGCGGTCGCATTCCCACCGGCGAGGGCCCGACGACGCTGATTGGCTATGCTATTATCACTACCGATTCGGTGACGACACTCGTAAATGCGAATCACCGTGCTCAAAAAGTAAGCGTAATAATATCAATGTCACGAGTAAGAACCAGGAAAACTAACAAAAGCACCGACCGTGGCGGGCGTCGGTGTGATCCATGGAACCCACCGCCTATGCATTACAGATAGCAAAAACACAGAAAAGTTTCTTGTCGACACAGGAGCCGATATATCCGTACTGGCCGCAAAGAAAACGAGATTTTTAAGACCTAGAGGAAATAGTTGTAAATTATACGCTGCGAACGGAACAGAGATACGTACCTATGGCGAGCGTACATTAGAGCTCAACTTAGGCTTACGTAGAAGTTTCAAATGGACATTTATAATCGCCGACGTAAAAACTTCAATATTAGGTGCAGACTTCCTCGCAAAATATAAGTTATTAGTCGACTTACACAACAGAAAATTAATAGATAGTGTCACCGAACTCAGCATTAACGCCCTTGCAATATGTAACAATGAAGAATCCGTCTACCTAATTAACCGTAATCACCCTTATCATGAGATACTGAAGCAATATCCTGACCTGTTACGACCAATCTCACTAAAAACTACAGTTAAGCATGACGTCACACATCGCATCGAAACCACGGGACCGCCTATATTCTCAAGGCCGCGTCCGCTCCCACCCGATAAATATAAAGCCGCAAAGATTGAGTTCGAGACGATGATGGAAATGGGTATATGTAAGCCATCAAACAGCCCTTGGGCCAGCCCACTACACGTCGTAAAGAAAAAAGACGGTTCACTACGAGTGTGTGGTGACTATAGAAGACTCAACGCCGTTACAATACCAGATAGATATCCTATACCTAGGATCCACGACTTTACTTACCAGTTACACGGAAAGACAATATTCTCGAAGCTTGATATGAAAAATGCTTTTTACGCTCTTCCTTTGGAAAAAACAGACGCCGCGAAAACTGCAATCATCACACCATTTGGGCTATATGAATTCAACCGCATGCCCTTTGGATTACGTAATGCTGGTCAAACCTTCCAACGTTTTATGCATGAGGTGTTAAGGGGACTCGATGACATCTGTTTTTCGTATTTGAATGATTTAATCATATTCTCGAACCCTAGTGACCATGAAAAATACTTACATAAAGTACTTGAACGCCTTAACCAGTATGGAGTCACGCTTAACATCAATAAATGCGAATTTGGCAAAAACAAGATACAATTCCTAGGCTACGAAGTATCATCAGACGGAATCAAACCCACGGAAGAACGCACGCAAGTAATAAAAAGTTACCCGAAACCCACTACGATACAAGAACTAAGAAGATTTTTAGGCATGATTAACTTTTACCGCAACTGTTTACCTCATCAATCAGAACATCAATGCCTACTCAATAAATACTTACATAACTCTAAGAAGAATGACATGTCACCAATTCAATGGACGCCTGAAGCTGAAAAATCCTTCGAGCAATGCCGCCAAAGCATACTCGAAGCGACTACACTCACTCACCCAATACCTAACGCGCCACTGTGCTTATTAACCGATGCTTCCGACACGAGCCTCGGCGCCGTACTACAACAAAAAGTTAACGACGTATGGAAACCTCTTGCCTTCTACTCAAAAACAATGAGTGACACACAGCGAAGATACAGCGTGTACGATCGCGAATTATTAGCAATGTACACCGCTGTTAAGAATCTACGCCGGCTGATCGAGGGTAACGACCTCACTATATGCACAGACCACAAACCCCTTACCTACGCACTTACGAGAACGCCGAATAGCAGTGATACACCGAGACGAGAACGTCAACTACACTACATAAGCCAATTTTGTTCAACAATAAAATACATTCACGGAGATAGAAACGAAGCGGCCGACGCGTTATCACGCATATCAGAAATAGAAATACTTAATCACACAATCGACTACAATAAATTAGCAATAGAACAAGAGAACGACACAGAACTACAAGCTTGCATGAAACAAAGTAATCTCAAGTTTTCACACATTACACTACCCGGGGGTCAACGACCGATATGGTGCGAAATATCTACAACAAACATTCGGCCATACCTACCACTGAGTTATCGTTTTGTAGCATTCAAAGCGCAACACGAACTTAGTCACCCTGGCATACGAACAACAAGAAAAATAATGACTACAAAATTCTTCTGGCCGTCTATGAACAAAGATGTAACTACGTGGTCAAGGTCATGCATCGGTTGTCAACGCGCGAAAATACAAAGACACGTAATTAGTCCACTCGGCGAGTTTCAACAATCATCGCGTTTTGAACACCTACACGTCGACATAGTTGGACCGCTACCACCATCAAACGACTTTAGGTATTTAGTTACTATGATCGACCGCTGTACTAAATGGCCCGAAGCAATACCTACTCGTGACATCACCGCCGAGACAGTAGCGAAAGCTGTTTACGAAGGATGGATAACACGATTCGGTTGTCCTTTACGAATCACTACCGACCAAGGCAGACAATTTGAGTCATCACTATTCCACTCACTAATGAAGACACTCGGCGTTTCTCGCATACGTACCACTGCATTCCACCCACAGGCAAACGGACAGATAGAACGATGGCATCGTACTTTAAAAGCAGCAATAATGGCAAGAGCCGCAAGTATCAGATGGATCGAGGAATTACCTACTGTGCTACTAGGACTGCGTACAGCACTTTGTCAAGACTCTTCCGTTAGCCCTGCCTTAATGACCTACGGTTCTACACTACGCATCCCGTCGGACTTTTTCGTGCCTACAAAGCCGAACATAAACGACGCAGAGTTCGTTCGTCAGCTGACCGAAACAATGTCGTCATTAACACCTACAAAAAGATCGCATACATCGAACGTACACACATTCGTACATAAGGACCTACAAACATGTACACATGTGTTTGTGCGGAACGACACCGTTCGCCGTCCACTTACACCGCCATACGAAGGTCCTTACAAAGTATTACAACGCAGCGCAAGTGGCAAACAATTCACTATTCAACTACCATTACGTACGACAGTAATATCAATAGATCGATTGAAACCAGCCTATACATATAGCGACGAGCAACACACATCACAATCATATTCCAATACAACAATGCAGACAACACCGCCAACTTCGAGTACCAACACTACGAGTGCAGCCGCCGCGACATCGAGCAACAGAGATGAGCCAGCCACGAAATGCAACACCTACGTCACTCGAACCGGCAGGATAGTTAAACCTAACGTACGCTTCGCTTGAGGGGGAGTACTGTGGCGACAGCGCTCCCGCGCCATCACGTCGCGCCAGCCGCCCCGCCAGTCACAAAGCATGCGCCGTAAATGAACGGATTCTCGGCGCGCGCTCATATTTACGCTAAAGTTCCTTCGCTCCAATTGGCTGAGGTTTTTGTGTAGTTTTGTAAGCTCGCTTTCACTGTCCTATGTTGTCGGCCAAAATGTAATTATAAGAAAATGCATTTGTGTAAATAAATCAGATAAGTCGTAACCTCCTCGAGTTTCAATACTATTCTAACTACGGTACGAAGGCTAACAGCTGGGCCGGTTTGAATAGTTACCACCACCTTTCCCTGGTATTAAGGCTACGGATCGAAGGCTAATCAGCTGGGCCGGCCAATATACCTATCCCAGTATCTGCTGTATTTAAGCCAGCTGGCATAGTGTAGGGCCGGGTCAGTAGACAACCCCAAGGGTCAGCAAGCCTCACAGTTGTCCCGAAACACTCTATGCAGTATTTCTCTTCTATGGCCAACTTTGTGTACTTTCTAATATTAGGTCTTTACCTATGAAATTTTCGTTTTGTATGCAATAAGTGAAAGTACTTATTTTTTCAAACTTTTTTATTTCTGGTATTCGAAGTAATCACCCATGCAATCGACGCATCTTTGCCAACGCATTGGCAGTTTATTGATGCCCTTCTTGTAAAAATCAGCTGGACGGGAGGCAACAAACTCTTCAAAGGCATTTTGTACTGCCTCTCGGGAATTGAATTTTTTACCCACTAAAAAGTTGTCTAAATTTTGGAAAAAGTAATAGTCTGTAGGTGCAAGGTCTGGTGAGTATGGCGGATGAGAGAGAGTTTCCAACCCCAGCTCTTGCAGCTTGGAGACTGTCTGTTGCGCAGTATGGGGTCGCGCGTTGTCGTGAAGGAGCAGTGGGGACGACCGATTGACCAAAGCTGGTTGCAGATGTGCAAGCTTCTCCATCATTCTCTTCAGTTCTTCATAGTACACATCAGCATTAATGGCCATGCCGTTTTGTAAAAAGCTGTGGTGAATCACACCCTCACTAGACCACCAAACAGTGACCATCACCTTTTTAGGGGTCATTTTTGGTTTAGGGCATTGGTTTGGTGCTGAACCAGGGTCTAACCAACTTGCTGAGCGCTTTCGATTGTCGAACAGAATCCATTTTTCGTCGCACGTAACTATTCGTTTCAAAATTCCTTCATTTCTTTGCCTGTTGAGGAGCGAAAGGCAGGTCTCGACGCGTACGTTGCGCTGGCGATCGTTAAGGTCGTGGGGCACCCATCTATCAAGCTTTTTTACCTTGCCAATTTGTCGCAAATGGATCAATATTGTTTTGATGCTTACATTAAAAGATGCTGCTAGCTCAGCTGTAGATTGAGTTTCGTCAGCTTCCACAATCGCCTTTAATTCATTATTGTTAACCAAAGTCTCCGGACGACCACGAGCTTCATTTTTCAAGTCAAAATTTCCAGAACGGAACCGGGAAAACCAATAAAGGGTTGTGCGTTCGTTTGTACAGTTCTCTCCGTAAACGTTTTTGATGTTACGTGCCGTTTGTGTCGCGTTGGTGCCACGACGGAACTCATATTCCATAATTACACGAATTTTTTAAGTATCCATTATGACGAAAAATGTTCAAATGTAATGAAAATACAACGCTAATCAAAAAACAAAAGACTGAGTTTGTAAATAGAATGTCATGGTTTTAAAACAAAATTAATTTGAATTAATTACCATTACAAACTTCTTTTTATTTGGAATGACCAGTACTGAAGAAACGCAATTTCATAGGTAAAAACCTATTAATTGAGCCAAACGTATAAAGTTAGGTGTCATTACTTAACCTTGTACGTTTTACGTATAACGTTTCTTCTAAATACTATTAGGTATTGACTGTTTAAAAACTAAAATAATATGCAAGTATGTGTCTAATGTGAAAGCGAATTGGTGTTATTTTTGTGTATGAATATTTTATTTTTAAACGTTCACGTTGAAGATTAAGTTTAGTTACTTAAGTTTAGTTTAGTTTTAAATACTGATTATCCATATCTTGGTTATTTGGAAGAGATCACCGTGAGAGAAAAGTTGTTACATATGTATATTTAACATCATCTTTTGTTTTCAATTTTGTATGTACACATTAAAGATACAAATCAATCATAACAAAACGTGATTATTGTACTTTTTATACAGCCAATACTATCATAGGCGCCATGGACTTCCCCAAACATTCATGTTTTTATCCTCCAGAACTAATTATGAACCATGGTTTAACAAAACAAGGCTAAGAAAACGGCCAAATATGTTATTATAATACCAGGTTACGAACTATTAATTTGACGACGGAATGGATTGAATTCCACTAACACCTAAATCAATATTACATTATGTTTATTGATACAGAACAGTTATATCGGTAATATATCAATCATAGACGTAAACACATTTAAATAACTGCATGAGGCTGTAACACGTGGCTGAGACAAATTTCAAATCAATAGCATGCGGTATAGATGCATGCATTCGATTGTTTGACCCGTTACTGTACATTTCCAATGTCTGCATACCATGTGAGGTCGTACGTAATGTGATTGGTAATTTGAGACAATGAAATTACAGCCAATCATTATGCCCACTTCGTTGGGCATAATGTTAATAATCCTTTTTTAGTACAGAGTATTATGTTTTAATTTCTAACTGCCAAGAATAAGATAGAAAGTAGTTCTGATAAGAACCTTTTATTTAAACAATGTCGAAAGCGTACTATTTTCGTTTCGAAAAATTCAATTTCGGAGACGTCCGCTGCGTAAGGCGCCAACCACGCGACTGAGCCGCGCGGGTACCTACCTTTCAGATGTAATAGGCCACGCCTCCTTCTCCCGAAGCGAGCACGAACGCGAACCGAATTAAACCCGAAGCCATCGCGCGACGTTTTGTTGAAATTTCTCCGATTCACTTTGCAAAACCGACTACCACGTGGAAGCCTTTTTATTTTTCGGTTTTTTATATAACCTATGACACTCAGCAATAATGTGGTTTTCTATTGGTGAAAGAATTTTTAAATCCCGAGATTACCCCTTACAATTTAACAAATATACAAACCGTGGGAGAGCCGCGCTTCGGCATGAATGGGCCGGCTCGACCGGAGTGATACCACGGCCTCACAGAAAACCGGTGTGAAATAGCGCTTGCGCTGTGTTTCACCGAGTGAGTGAGGATACCGGAGGCCCATACCCCAACCCCTCCCTCATTCCCCCTCCCCATCCCCCAAAGGTCGGCAACGCACTTGTGACACCTCTGGTGCTGCGGGTGTCCATGGGCGGCGGTAATTGCTTACCATCAGGTGATACGCCTGCTCGTTTGTGATCTATTACATAAAAAAAAAAAAAAAACACAAACTACTTCTTTATAATATTAGTATAGATAAACGATGTGAAAGGTTCCCTATTACTCTACTAGATAAGTGTTTTTTCTCATGTTAATGAATTTATTTTAATTCTTAGTGAGAAATAAAGATCTCAAACCGTAATTAATCTTAAACAGCAGGCAAAACACGGATAATAAAAGAATGAACCAGTATACTACATGTAGAGAAACAAATTAATTATCCGCATAAAATGCTCGTTTGTTATCTCGAAAGTATTAAACATTCAGCCATAAAGGCACATTTCTTTTGTCTTACATAAATCCATAATTCTAATTATAGCGAGACTTTGCACAAGGGCTCGATTCAAAAACCTAAACTATCTAAATATGAATGCAAACTTCGACAATGACACCAATTATACAAACAAGAACAGCAACAGCTGAATAAAAAAAAATTATAAATTTACTCGACTTAATAAAAAACGTTTAATAAAAGTTTTATATCCTTTCTCATCCGGGCCACTATTACGAACCTATTGACACCTCGTTCATAAACTTGGGTTCAGTAGTTTAGGCGCTACGGTGGAACGTTCAAACATACGTAGACTGAATAAAATAACAATCATCCTTTTGGCTTTGCTGTAGTCGAGTAAAAAAGTAAGGTATCCCAATCACAAAATAAAATAATATAAATTATATTTTATTACATGAACTAACTATCATAATTTTTTAACATTAATCCTAAAAAAAATATTGTGTTCTGGAAAATTTGTTTTTTATCTCTTACTGAGTTTACTCTAAATTTAGATGATTTATTTTTATTTATTTCTCTGTACTGTATACATACAAAACAAAAAATTGGACACAAGTAATAACTAAATAACTAATATATTATTTAGATGACTGACAAAAACACAACAACGACTGAACCAAAAGTTGTTCATATATACCTAGATATATTTATGATATATGATATTTTACATAAGACCACTAATCTTTAACTCAAATTGTTCAAAAAGAAGAAGAAAATAAAATTACAAGAAAAATCAGATTACTCTTGAACATCCAGCGATAGTTTCGCGAGGTTTCGGCGTGCCGAGCCAAACATGGATTGCGATGTTACCTACATTAAAGTAAGTATTCCATAGTTCGTAGATTTAATTCCTTCAAAAGTTCTATATAACAGGCTAATTAAATATCATTATGAGAGTCTTTGATTAATACTTTCGCACTTCAAAGAAAAAATCCTTGTTAACATCATAAATATTATATTTCATTCGAAAAAAGAAAAGAAAAATCATTGAAAATACTAGTGCAGCAACAAATCTCGTGATTCACATGTAAATTACAAAGTGCCTTTGTCTACACTACGATATATCGTTGTACGCCTTTACAACATTCTTTCTCAGTTTTCATTGCATATCGAGTTGCTTTGTGAGGGCGAGCCGTGCGATGTGCAGCATCAATTTATTGTATATACGTATCAGGTGTTACTTTCTGAAATTTCTCTTTATCGTTGAAAACTTTAAAGCGAAATAAATAGGTTTCATGAATTTTTAGATTTTTCAACATAGTGTGTTCTGACACTTCTTTATCTGTAGGGAAGATAAATTTATTGCTTTCAGAACATACATTATTTTGTAAGCTTCTATGATACGAATAAAGTGTGTAAGTTTGGGGTTGTTTGACAATACATCAGTCTATTAAGTTTAAATTCATAAAGGAACTTTATCGAATATTTTACCTGACTGAACTCTGCGTGGATCTTAAGCGGTTTTGTAGTTTTTAGTTCCAGTTTCGTTGCCGATCAAGGTTTATGGATTTTCTTGATCTAGCTTTCTTGCCATTTAGATTTTTAACTCCAAATTGCCTTGTTCCTTTATCTTGTCTAAGCAGCCACATCTTACCTTCTTAATACTTTCTGAAAGTGCAGAAGAAATGAACGATTTAAATTCTTTTGAAAAGTTAACATGCAAATCAAATATTTTTATATAGTAAAACAGCAACAAAGAACTCAGTCATGTTTACCTAAACATTTCGTCTCACAAACCAGATCTTTTAATAAAATCCTCCTACTAAAGCCCACACCTGGTAGATATTAAGCATATTTCAGTCAAGTACTCCATTCCTGGAATATCTTCGGCCACTATGGCGCATGATAAACGCGAACTACCCGCGTTCCTAGGAACTTATTACTACATTCTCACTGACTTAATTAAGGCAAAAGGTCAAAGATTTCCTTATTATGCATTTACATCGAACTAAACTGGTCCGTTTAATACGAAAAGTAAGCGTATAACAAAGCTTTTAATATTAAGACATGCATGCAACAAATATAGAAATAGCCAGAATGATTTTTGTTTTTAGTTTATTAGGGGGCAAACGAGCATGGGGAGTCATGTGTCAAGTGACTATCATCGCCAAAGACACCTGAAACTCAACAGTCACAAGTGCGTAGTCTATCTTTAAATTCCCCAGAGAATCATATAAGGAATTGAGTGAGTGCCCCGTTATTTTTTTTTGAAGTGAAAACTTCTTTAGCGGCGCTGTGTACTTTTTTGGAATGGGTAAAAATGTATAAACTCGCGTCAGGTCACGTGACCATAAATTCGCGTCAGGTCGCGTGACCTGATCGAAAATTCGTAGGACGGATGGTATAAGCTCGCGTCAGATCACGTGACCTGACGTCACGGCGCAGGTCGCTTGCGCGAATGTTCGTGTGTGTATGTAATATAAATTGTCATGTTTGTGTACGATAACGCAATAAATGAATATTGTATTCCACCACATAAATAATAGTACTTTTATACTGATAATGAAAGCAATTCGTACAAAATTGGTAGCATTCGTTTTTCTAGATAGTGGTCCTTTCTCAATATGATTTTATATACTTAAAGTTAATATTTCAGTATCTTAAAGTGATTTACAATAAATTAAAATAACGATTTTCTACTTACACAAAACCTTTTGTAAATCAAAAAGATTGTTTACATTTTTTTTGAAAACAGCGACATCTATTGGATTATCAAAGCTTTACATCTATTTACTACTTACAATCATAATAATTGGTACTTTATTGAAGTGAAAACTTCTTTAGCGGCGCTGTGTTCATTTCAGGTAAGTTAAAACAACCGTTTGTTTATAGTTATGAGTTTTCACTTCTGTCGGCAGTCATCAAGACTGCTTTGTGTTTTTTTTTAAACATGAGCTACCAAAATGACTCTGCCCTGCCTGTTGGAAAGTACCAGCAAAATCCAAGAGAGGGGGTCACCATCCTCAATGCAAACAAGGACAGTGCAGCATGGTGACCAGCACTATGGCGGCCTAGTGAGATGCTTTTTCACGCCCCGCTTAAAGGACCCGGTATCATAGCGGGACGGAAATACGTGCGCTGGTAGTGTGTACCAGGTTTTAACCGCTCGATACAGAAAAGAAGAGCCGAATCGATGAGTGCGAGAGTGTATGTCTATGACCGTGTATGACCGCGGTTGAGCATGTTAAATGAATAAATAATATATATACCCTCGGAATTAAGAGTTTAAGATCTAGTTTACTTTTTAATAATAAACTGCAGTTAAATATGAGTGCAAGTAACTGTACTTACTACCGAAGGCAGATTGTACGAACAAGGTGATTAGTAAAACAAACTTAGTCATGAGTCGCGAACTTAAACTGGCAAACTTGTTATTAATACTCTCCAATTATGTTACACGAACTTTGTTATCTGAACCATGCCTCTAACGGATTAAAGTAGCGTTAGATTAATATACTTGTGATGTCGATTGAGAAGTTACAAGTTCAACGACAGATTTTAGAAAAATATTTACTATGTAAGATAGTGATTTGTTGTTTGATTAAGGAACTTAGCAGAGAATGTACCCATTTATTTCATTTAACTTTATCTTACATACATTTTTCTAAGGTAAGTTATATAATATTATTAAAATATTATTTCAGGTTGGCTTTGAAACAAGATTGAATTTGGAACAGGGCGACTAGCATTGGACATCAGGAACCCTGAGGGTAAACTAAATTCGAAGGTTGAACTAGTTTTGCCAGTATATTCCAGGGCACTGACATCCTATTAATGATTGCTATAGATTTACGACAATCAGGATTGCGGGCTGAACGTGCTCTGTAAGATATAAGTGTGAATTACCGTCAACTTCCATTTAGGCTGGGATGTTATTAGAAATTTCTTGCAATAAAACCTAATAAGACTTTACGACCTGGCCCAGGAATCAAACTCGAAATCTCTTGATCGGATATCGCATACGCTATCCGCAAGTAAGACCAAAGATTTAGTACCTGAGCTCCATACATTATTTATTTTATTTTAACCAGTCCAGATTTTGTGGCTGAAACAATATAGCCGTTCATAAACCTAACATAACATAATAAAATAAAGTCTTGTAGGGACTGTATAATACATATACGGCCCCTTAAGGCAGTAATATTTCAAAGAATACAGAAACATTTTTTAAATAACATGAACAATGCAAGCTTAGTGTAATTTCCTTTTAAGTGACTGTCTCATGTGGCCCAAGAAAGATAAAATGTTAGATGCAAAACATCTGTGAGTTTTTCTACTTCATTTTTTTAGGAGTACCAAACCAAAATGTATTTTTAATGTTCTTGCTACGTGAAATATCTTTTCATTGTTCCATGAGACAGATGAGATTATTACACGAGGTTGATCTTTGGCTGAAGTTATACTGAAACAAAACTGTGTTAGAGAAATATTCAGTTGCTAACTCTGCAAACGTTCTTGAACATAAAGCTACTTCAAGCGAGCATTTTGTTTTCATCGATAGCAACATAATGAAAAGATTTTACTTAACCTTTATAAATTACTTTAGTATTTACTAAAGTTATTACTTATCTGTTAAAAATTGCCGTGAAAGCTTGAGGCAAATTGCTCGCGATCTAACGCTTGTCATATTGTCTTTAGGCGTAACACATGACCTTTATACAAATAAACTTAGTTACACACTCGTAAAAAATAATCATTCTAAAAATTATTTTATGAAAACTTTCGTGGTTCAATATAATCCATGGGGGGTAGGTAGCTTGCGTCCGTAGGAAATACCTGTTAAAAACCCTACACGTGCTCCCTGGGTGGTGCTAAATGAGCTACAACGCCGAGCATCGGGCGGCGGTCAATTAACCTGATGACACAGGCCTAACAAGTTTGTTTCGGGACGGTAGGAAATGACCGATCCCACCCGCAACCGCAAACATGTGATCGGGAGCCTTGGCTTAATCGCCCGTGCTAAGAGGAAGATACCCTCTATAAAAAATTACCCCAATTCCAAGGTGGGAAACGTGCCAAAGGAATGCATGACTGTTGGGAGACCAGTCGCTAGCGCCAACCTCGACGGACCAGGCTAACGTCGTTGTAGTGAGCCTTCTTGAGGGAATGGGCGTCACCCTTCAAGCGACGATCTAAATCGACCTTACTCGTGGGAACAATATGAGTGATATAAATAAAAAACCAAATATGATCCAACAACAATTGCACAAAGGCATGTTCATCAGAAATCGTAGTAACAGTCTACCATCAGCAGCAGCAAGCAAAGACACTGAAAAACCAGTTCAAAACAATAAAACAGAACAACAAATAAATGAACAGGAGAGCATTTCTCTGACTCCGTGGCAAAAAGACAAAGTTCCTCAAAGACAAAAAAGAAAGGAAATAAGCCCAATGCGCAGAGAAAATACAAAGAAATCGAAGAATACATCATTTTTCGCAGTCTCTACACACAACAGATTCGATCTGCTTGACAGTGAAGCTATAGAAACAGCAGTTAAGAATACGGAGTACATACCTAAACCGGAACCTATTTTTGTGACAGGAGTTATGGATGTTACATTACTGAAAGCAACTCTTAATAAAATTGTTGATAACAATTCATACAAAATGACTACTTTAAGATCAGGGCATATCATTAAATTAATGCCTAATGATATACAAACCTATAAAGCAATCCGGGAGCAATTTATAGCAGACAATATTTCACACTACACTTACAAACTGAAAAGCGAAAGAGCATATAGAGTTGTACTAAGGGGACTACACTCTTCAGAAGATACTACTCTAATAAAAGAAGAGTTAAAAGAACAAGGACATGAGGTCAGACAAATAGTAAATGTTTTACACAGATCTACTAAAGAAGCATTGCCCATCTTTTTTGTGGACCTAGAACCTAACATAAATAACAAAGAAATATTCAATCTGAGATATCTTAGCCAGATGAAAGTGACATTTGAAGCGCCTTATAAAAAAAAGAAAGAAATAATTCAATGCAAAAGATGTCAGAGATTTGGACACACTAAAAACCAGTGCTTTAGACCATACAGATGTGTAAAATGTGGTAACGAACATCCAACTTCCTCGTGCATCAAAACACCAGACACAGACGCTACATGTGCAAACTGTCAAGAAAAACACCCTGCAAGTTATAAGGGCTGTGCAAAATATAAACTGTATAAGGAAAAAATACTAAAAACCAAACAAACTAATAAAGCAAATCATGTAACTGGGGATACAAAAAGGATCATAATACCAGATCAAAAAAAAAAACAAATTGTAAGTCAGAATAATCGCTCTGAAAAAAGAAGCTATGCAGAAATAACAAAGAACCAACCACTATTTGAAGGCTTACCTGATACAGAAAACCTTCCCGACAAACTAGAACTTATGTTTGCCAAATTTCAACACATTATGATCAACATGATGGACAAAATGATGGATCGAATGATCCAGCTTGTGAGAAGTCTAGTTACAAAATGAATAATATAATCAAAGTTGTCACTTGGAACGCCAACGGCTTGACTGAACGTCGTCAAGAACTTCAAACTTTTCTCCATGTAGAAAAAATTGACATTGCGCTAATATCCGAAACAAGATTCACTGCCAAATCTTACCTTTCTTTACAAAATTACACGGTTTATACAACAAATCACCCATCAGGAAATAGCCACGGGGGAACCGCAGTAATTATTAAAAATAATATTAAACATTACGAACTGGAAAAATACAATACGGATAAAATACAAGCAACGTCAATAAAAGTAGTCATTAAGGAGAGAGTAGATACTACTTTTTCTGCAGTGTACAGCCCACCCAGACACACAGTAACTAAAGAAGACTACAATACGTACTTCTCTTCTCTTGGCAACAGATTTATATGTGGAGGGGATTGGAATGCAAAACACACAGACTGGGGCTCAAGATTAATTACACAACGTGGAAGACATTTACATGGTGTTGTACAGAATTTGAGGCTTGAATGCATGACCTCACGCAAACCAACATACTGGCCAACGGATCGAAATAAAATTCCGGACCTGCTTGACTTCTACATAACTAAAAACGTAAGTCCAAACTATATGATTACTGAAGCGTGCACGGATTTGTCCTCTGACCACACGCCAGTCATTCTAAACGTAAGCTCGACAGTGGTATTAGTAAAGCCCGCAGATAGACTGTACAACAAAAATACTAATTGGGAGATGTATCAAGACGTAATAACGAAAGGGATTAATCTTACGAAACCATTAAAAACGCCCGAAGATATAGAGGAAACAATTGAGAGCCTAAACAAAATCATACACGAGGCATCTACTATTTCTACAAAAATAAGAAAAAATTACATCCCTCGAATGTTTAATGAATACCCGAAATTGATCAAAGACAAAATTTTGGTACGTCGTAATCTTAGAAAAGTGTGGCACGAAACTAGGTATCCTGCAGACAAAACAGCATTCAACAGATCTTCGAATGAATTAAAGCACTTAATTAAAAGATTTACAAATAATAATCTCCAAGCGTTTCTCAGTAGCTTGACTCCAAGCCTAGACACAAATTATTCACTATGGAAGGCAACACGAAAATTTAAACACCCCAATAGTCATATTCCTCCCATCAGAAGAAGCAACGGTAAATGGGCCAAATCAGACATGGAGAAGGCAACAATCTTTGCTGAACACCTCAACGATGTTTTTCAGCCATTCCCCGAATCGAAACCAGAGCACGACGCTAAAATAAAACACTATCTCAAAAGTGCACAACAAATGATTCTTCCATTAAAATATACGAGCCCAACTGAAGTAGCGAGTGAAATAAAACAGTTAAAGGATGGAAAATCGCCTGGATATGACATAATTGACAGTGTTCTTCTGAAAAATCTCCCAAAGAAAGGAATAGTAGCAATTGCAAGTATTTTCAATGCTTGCCTACGTCTTCACCATTTTCCAGGGCAGTGGAAAATGGCGCAGGTAATAATGTTACCCAAACCAGGAAAACCACCAAATGAAGTTGCTTCCTATCGACCTATAAGTCTTCTGCCGTTAATGGGTAAACTCCTTGAAAAGATACTACTTAAAAGAATGAGGGTACATCTAAATGAAATTATTCCAAATCACCAATTTGGCTTTCGGCAGCATCACGGAACGACTGAGCAAGTTCACCGCATTGTCGACGTTATAAGCAGGTCACTGGAAGAAAAAAAATATTGCTCAGCAGTCTTTTTGGACATTAGCCAGGCGTTCGATAAAGTATGGCACGAGGGCCTTCTTTACAAAGTTAAGAAGATGCTTCCTCTCTCATTTTACCAAATAATAAAGTCATACCTCTATAAGCGCTGCTTTGAAGTAAAGCTTCGTGAAGATGTTTCCGACCTGTTTGAGATTAAATCAGGCGTACCACAGGGAAGCATACTGGGACCGGTTCTTTATACCATATATACTGCTGACCTACCAACAACAGACAAGACGACAGTTGCTACATATGCAGACGATACAGCTTTACTTTCATCACATACAAATCCAGTAACTGCAACGGAACACCTACAAAACCATATTGACAAAATTGAAGAATGGCTTAAAACTTGGCGAATTCAGGCAAATCAAAGCAAGTCAACACAAGTGACATTTACTCTCAGGAGAGACACATGCCCACCTGTAACACTCAATAATGAGGAAGTTCCTCAAGACGACAACGCAAAATATTTAGGCATGCATTTGGACAGAAGGCTGACATGGCAAAAACACATATGGACAAAGCGAAAGCAGCTAGACTTAAGACTACGCAGTATGCACTGGGTAATGGGACGCCACTCACAGATGAGCAATCATAGCAAGTTAATAGTATATAAAGCTATCTTGAAACCTATATGGACCTACGGTATCCAGCTCTGGGGTACAGCCAGCAACAGCAATATTGAGATACTTGAACGTTTTCAAGCCAAAACCCTCAGGACCATCTTTGACATTCCACAATACATAAGTAATAAGTACATATATTATGACCTGAAACTACCAACTGTTAAACAGGAGATTATGACGTATAGCAACAACTACCAGAAAAGACTCGCAAATCATATAAATGAGCTTGCTATTGGACTGAGCGGAGGGGGAGGCCTCCAACATAGAAGACTAAAAAGACACAGTGTTCCAACTCTGCGGGATAGATTCGTCAGGCTGGATTGAGACACCTATATTAGAGGTGTCCTGCTAAACTTAAATTAAGTCTCTAACAGATGCAACATATCGGACAGAGTAGTGGCTTATTGTTATATTGGAAAAGGTTAAACAGATTGCCACGGAGCAGAATAAGAAAAAGAAAAAAAAAAAAAAAAAAAAAAAAAAATATAATCCATATTAATATTATAAGTTGGAAAATAACTCTGTCTTTCTTTTGGTTACGTTTTTAGGACAGCTGCATGGATTTCGATAAAATTTGGCATGTAGATATTCGTGCTTTGAGTCCCGTGGAAGGAAATGAAGGGACCAATACCCATAATAACCTATTTATAGTCGTTCCAATACTTTATTTAACTTTTGACAGATCACGCACATAAAGTTTTGTAATAATTTTTGATACAATGTACTACAGATAATACTGTACTTTATGGGCGGGCTCCGCCTACTTAGGGATGTGTCATTCGTAATTAATGACCACAGACTATAAAAACGGTTTTGAAATAAATCGATTATCGATTATATTAATAAAACATACAATAAAATTATTGTGATTATATTTTATATCAAATCACGTAAAAAGCTTTATTATTTTGCATTAAAATGCCCTAAATGTCTCTGTTTCAATGCATAAATAATTTGCGTAATGAAAACAGTTCCATCGTACTCGTACCTAGTAATGGGATCGAATGTATTCGCCGCAAATTAATGAATCTAAAATAACTGTTTAGACTTACTATAGTTGGTTCAAATAAAAACTACCTGCGGTACCTACTTGTAATGAACAGGTACAAAATGTTGAAATTCGTAGTAATTTACGGATTAAAAATAAAACAACCAAAATAGGTACTGTAATACTAATTTTAATTATAAAGAATCGTCTTCTTCGTATGACCAGGAATCATCATCACTTGAGTTCTCAGTAATATTGATTATCATTTCTTGGATAGATAAATTGTCGAATGCAACATCCCGATCCCAATCCGACATTATCACCTTCTTTGTTTTTTCTACAACATTCGCCCAGTTTTCTGGAGTTACTTTTTCACACGCATTTTTCAGTAAATTCAGCATTTTTCTTGCGGTGAAAGGAGGAGTTGTATTGTTCCTCGCAGCATATCCTTTAACTTGTGCCCAGATCATTTCAACTGCATTACATTGGCAGTGATATGGGGGAATTCTGAGGACGGTATGCCCATGCTCTGCTGCCATTTCATCTATGACGTATCGTTTTGGCAGCTTCTTTGTTTTTAATATCTTTACTAACTCTACTTTTAGTAGGGACTCATTCACCTCTTCGCCATTGTCACGGAGCCAGTTTATAATTTCATGTTTTTTGTTGGCCTGTGTTGGTATTTTATTAATTTGACGAGAGTGATAAGGTGCATTATCAATAAATATTATTGATGGCTCTTCGAGTGATGTAAGCATTTCTCTGAACCACTTTTCATACACGTTCGAATTCATCTCCTCATGATAATCTCCTGTTTTCTGGGATTTAAAAGCTAATAGAGCGCCTGGCACAAATCCTTTTACTGTTCCTGCATGACAAATAATCAGTCGTTCGCCTTTTCCCATTGGTACTGTAGAAGTGGAGCCAACGGTGTTGTCAGTCCAAGTTTTTGACAGCGTATGATTCGCATTGAGCCAAGTTTCATCTGTGAAAACAACATTCGACCAATCTTCTATTTTTTTTGCTTGTCTTAAAAAATCGCATCTATACAAAGCAATACCATTGCATTCCATTAAAATTTTTCGTTTGTCACATTTTTGGAATAACATTCCAATGTCTTTCAATACCTTTGTCAGAGAAGATTTTTGACCACGGAACAAACCACTATTTCGAAGAGATTGTGTTAGTTTTTTTAATGTTGGAATCTCTTTTCTTTGGTAATAGTCGTATATATGACGACGAATAGCATCAGCGTCAAAATTGTCAACGGCTGTAACTTTACTAGGCGGACGTTTTTTCTTAGGTGTAGATAGCTTATTCTGTTCCATGCCACTGCTGCCGAAGCCTTCTTTTGTTATTTTTGCCACTGTTGGAGCACTAATACCTAATGCTGCTGCAACACGGTCTCTAACTTGAGTCACTGGTATAAGAGGCCCACCATTACGGCTTTCCTTTTCAAAGTATTCACGAAGTCGCAAGACAAACTCTCTTGTTTGTCCTTTGAGTACTTTCTTTTTTGGCATTTTGACAGTAACGAAGGCAGGAACGATACGCTCAACTCAACCAAACGTGAGAATTCACAAATAAATCAATACGGAGGAATATAAATACTCAACTATATTGAAGGTTACTTATTGAAATACTGTAGATTATTTTAAAATAGACATAGAGAGATTTAATAAAGATCATCAATAGTTTAACAAATACAATATTAACCACTGAATTACAACACAATACAATAATACATTTTGAAAATTCAGTTCCTTTTATATATTTTTTCATGACATAGAACCGTCATATTTGAACAACATTCTTTTAATCCATTTCTTCTTTATTTTGACAAAGGAGGTCGCACATTGAAACACATAGAAATATGAAGTACGAAATTATCTATAAAATAATGAGTTTGTTAAATCGATTAAAACTTCTTAATGCATAAAATCGATCGATGAAAGAAATCGAATAGGTAACGGGTCAGGGTATCACTATTTGATTAAGTATTAGAGCTGTCAAAAGTTAAATAAACTATTGGAACGACTATAGTGGGTTGCATAAAGTTAAAGACTCCATGGTGCTATTGGACACGGATTGCTGCGAGGTAGAGACAATCGTATTAAGTTTGAAAACCAACACTGCTGCAGACTTAGTTAATGTGCCGGCTAATGTGATTAGAGATTCTACAAATAACTTGTTTATGCCAATAACATTTGCCTTCAACTTATGTCTGTAAACTGGCGCTTTTCCAGGAGTCTTGAAAAGAGCTCTGGTGTATCCTATACATATAAGTGGTGACTGGAAGTGTTGGTAACTATAGACCGATATCCATACTAACAGTTACATCTAAAAATATAGGCTTACGAAATATCTGGTTCATAATAATCTATATTTATCAGAGGCAAGTCTACGGAGGATGCAACTCTATATCTAACGGGGCTGTTTGCAAAACACTTGGACAGTAACCTCAAATCCTTGATGTATATATAAATCTCTCTAAAGCCTTCGACACGGCCATGCTGTTGCTACATAAAATGGACTACATTGGAGTGCGTGGGATTGTATTTGACCGTTTGCAGTGTGTCAAAATAGGCACACACATATGCGACCAATTACCGCTCACTTTCAGTTTGCCTCAAGGAACTGCATTCTCGCCAACGTTCTGCCAAATTTACGTCAATAGTTTAAAAAATATCCTCTATAGCGATTACTCCGTACTCACAGCAATGCAACTTTGCATTACACTGATGCAAAATTTAACCATTGCATTGAATCTTAATTTAATTATTAATTAATGTTATTGTAAATAAATTTATATAGGTATATTTTCTTTGTAATGAGTATAATTTAATAATTAATAAAAAGAACAGCACAAACATTTATAGGTCATTTAAGCCATCCCTGAACGCCTCCGGTGGAAAGGTGCCCATTAAACTTGCAGTATTGCCGCGTTGAATGGCAATGCCCAAACTTTGCACCAGGAACGAGCCGGAACGGGAGTCACCCTTAAACTCCGCAAGCCTACGGTCCAGTTCCTCCACAAACCAGAAAGTATCAGCGGCCCAGCTGCCCATGATCTCCACCGCCACTGGAACGAAATAATAATGCTGCTCTAAACAAGCATCCTCCGCGGCGGTCGGTCGGGAAGTAGATGGTACGACTCAGATGGCTGGTGGCTACAGCGCTGACACAAGTAGCGTTCCAGATCAGGCACTTATCGTTCCTCCAGGGCACCAGAGTCAGCCCGTCCGGCCTTTTACCGTCCAATCTGCTCAGACTCGGAGGCTCAATCAGACATGGATTGTTGGCCGAAATGAGGGCTCTGCGGACCCCGTCGTTGAGGGTATGGTGACTCGACTTTATAATAATTAATTTGATATTTAGGAATACGTTTCCGCACAGTAAAACGTTCGTTGATTTAATGGGTCTGACGACTGTAACACAATTTATATTAGTACGGTCATCAACGGCAACCTTTTATCTAATCTAATGTATCACGATTTTTAATAAGATGTCCGAAATATTATTTATTTTATTTTACGTAGTATCAGCATAAGAGAAACTTGTGAAGTAATCTGATGAATAAATTACACGTAGAATCTGTAACTATATGTATACATATTACATAAGCAAGCCCATGACGTGACACTTGACCAGTGTATATATTGTAACCTATATACATGGCAACTTGTATTTAGCATCTTGACAAAGTAATTTAATAAATAAAAATATTACGCAGAAAAATGGACTCCAATTTATGTCTATTACGAGTGTATCTTTGAACAGAGTTTCGAATCATGCAAACCGCGATAGCGATGATACGTGTACGATTTCACTACCCTCTTCAAAGCTGAATAGCTAGCTTTTAGGTCACAGAAAGTAGTGTCGCAGAATATACTGAATATTTTCATTCTACGTTTTACAGAAGCTGGTAGTAAATATAAAAGATTTCTTTGAATCAACTAGTTGGGTCGGAGCTAGACTATGTCTTTAAGATAAAAGATTTTGATTTAAGCACTTCATTTTATTTATTCCTCCTTTTATTTATTACACCTCACCTGGTCGGAGGATCCTCCCTTTGTTTTGGAGGGACATGACACCCGTTCCTCCACATTATTATTATTATAATAACATAACACATCTCACTCACGGTTATCTGATCCAAAACTCAGGAATTGTAGTGATCCTAATACATACAGTATTAGGATCACTAGACCAGTGAACTCATATGCACTTTTATATTCCGAACATCACAATCGTTATCTTTCATATATAGGTAAGATATCAATAGTAAAAGTGATTAAGATGACATATAGAAACTACTGCAAGGAATTTTAATTGCCGCTGGGTGTCTGAGACACAGATGTTTCTGCAGAGAGCATATTTCATAATATTGATCAGCAAATCTGCCACTAACATCTCCAGTAATAAGAAGTCAATAAATTTTTAAATCATTGCTCTGTTGGTAAATATGAAAATATTTTTAAGACTACACCACAAGTAACATCAAAGGTTATTTTTAATGATTTTAATGGTATTTCCCCTCAAAGCGTAGCAAGCAATAGACGCTCACTCAGGTAACTATTTTTGATACACAGACTTCTACAACTATGTCAAGCTGAGTGATGTGATGCTCGCCATTATAGTAGACACCAAAGCATCGT
Organism: Spilarctia lutea; assembly: GCA_916048165.1. Classification (NCBI taxonomy): domain Eukaryota; kingdom Metazoa; phylum Arthropoda; class Insecta; order Lepidoptera; family Erebidae; genus Spilarctia; species Spilarctia lutea. Next base: position 14,671,327 of record OU696481.1, read on the forward strand.
ATAAAATAACGGAAACGACTACAAAGAAAAACACGTATGCCATTATTACATTGTACAGTTTTGCCTCTGATATCTTTTGTTGTATATCAATTCATTTTTTTCGCAAATGGCTTGTGTAATACGAAAAAGGCAAGAAAAATATATTTATTTAAGCATATTGTTGAAATAAAATACTGAAATAAACAAGAAAGCATTAATAATATCAATGACCGTGAAAATTGTTTCGGAACTCTTACTGCAATTCACATTTAATTATACACCCAGAACGAACTAAGTGGCTTGACATTGGAGAGGCCAAAATCCAGCAGTGGACTGCGATGATACACCTAGAAAAACAAAATATGAGAATTTCGAACATTCAATAAATTTATAAATGTTTTATTATTCTTTTACCTTAAACGTAAATTCCAAGCACACCAAAAATACTAAGAACAATCTACAACAAATTTCCGATATCCTATTTGCTTGGAAAGAACCAAAATTTTCCGTAACACCGAAAATTCGAGCTACCAAAAAACCTTTCATAAAACAAATATTAGTATCGATGTTATAGATCGGCCGCTGTCAATGGACGCTTTTTTATGAGCCCCGTAAAATTGGGGAGCTGGCCAGAAAGAATACATTTATTTATTTTTATACCAAGGGACCAGTCACGTAGAGGCTTGAGTTGCGGGACGTTGCAAAGGTAACATTGTAAAAAACGGTACTGACTTCTCATATATTTACTGGCCATGCGTGATCTAGATTTATTCATAAGCTATGTGCTTTGTCAAAATCAAAGTAATTTAAAGCTTCCTTTTAGTAATCACGTTATATTCATATTTCTCGATATTATTTCTATCTACCTATATTTGTGGTATAATTAAGGCTGCTTGGAATAACATCAAATTAGACTATGAAAAAACTAATTACTGTTATTGGAATAATAAATATACATGAGTTAAACTACGACCGCCATTGAATACTAAAGAACGAAATACAAAGTTCTACAGCAGTTAATCAAGCCATTCAAAAACTACGAAAGTTAGCTGAAACGTTTATGAGCACCGTTAATTAGAAGCTGTCAAGTGAACGGCTATTTATAAAAAATCTTATATAATATTTCAAGTTTCATTGTTCGTTTGGGGTTAAATTTGTGTAAGGTGACTACAGAAATACCTCGGGAATACTATAAGTGTCCACATCTGTACTTTTTCAATTTACTACGATCATCAATCCGTTTCTTAAGTGTGGGGATTTTCGTAAACTCTCTCTTGGGATGGACCCACATCTGGTAGCAATGTCGGCGTATTAATGAAAGATTTCAGAATTCACGAGGGTTGAATCTTATTTTCTTTTATGTAACTGGTTTTTAATGACCTTTTGGAAAAAAAGCTTGGAAAGATACAGAATTATTTGAGAATATTACACTTTATTCTTCGGTTTTTTGGTCTATTTTAACTGTCAATAAAAAAATTCGATCGAAATATATGATGAAATTATGACTACTATTTATACCTTAAGGGCATATCTTTGAAAAGATAGAGATTTGCTCACCTAAGATCCCCTATGTAATAACTGCGAACGACAAATATATTACATAAGATCAAATAATAAAACCACAAAATAAATAATAATGTACCGCTACTATATTACTTAAAACATTAAAACAGCTAGCCAGAACACATTTCTCTTCTAAAACAAACAATTTCAGATCTTCATAACACGAGTAAACAGTGTTCGAGGGTTTGAAAAAAAAAAGAGTGAAGACCTTGCCTTTGGCTAGGTTTCGTATTATGTTATAGTTGAAAATAGCCGAACGGAAAATTACTCTTCAATAAATACTAACCTTAATGTTATGCTTATATGGTCTAAAATAACCCGTCAAAATTTACGACACGGGTAAAACTATTGCTGGCACTATACGTACGTCAGTTTTAAGTATGAAATGGTTTGTTTATCAGCTGTATATCGTAGCCATATACTATCTGTATGAACAAAGAGTCATAAGATGCAGCTATTTACGCCTTGTCTTCTGGGTTCACTTTATTGTATAGTGACGGTAGTGATATATATTTGTCAAAATAAATACAGACTGATCTGTACTCAAATAGAAAACAATAGAGGCGAGAATTGTAGACATAAGTTATGTCGAAGCCTTGGGTACTAGGTACATGTAGCTCGAAGTAAATCATTTTGGTCGAAAATGTGATTTATAGAGTAACAGCGCACTAACATTAATCGTTGTTTATGTTTCATGCCTTCTTATTGGTATGTGGCCGACCTTTGTCAACGCGACTCTATTATTTATTAACTATTCTTAGTTTTTTTCCTCTAAAACTATAACTGTTGTAAAATATTGTCTTTAGCTGTGATATATTTATGATTGTACAATGTTTCATTACATAATTTGAGGTCAATCAATAGATTGACCTCAAGGAACTTTAATGTTATAGTGATTATAATAAACATATTATAATCACAAAAACATTCAAGTTCCTCAATAAAACTTGCCACAATATTGTACTAAAAATATCAGCGTATCCCAAAGAAAATAAATTTAAAATAAAAGGAATGTTGGTGGGTATGTAATTGTGATAATTTAATATGTTTTTTTCTAGTGATCTTTAATTAAATGTAACCAATATTATTGAATAATTTCGTAGCGGATTCTAAGACAGTATAATTTTTTCTAAGACTACTCAAGTGTGTATACACGGTGTATTCGTGTGTCACTACCGTTAATCTTGATGTACAGAAGATACAGTAGTGTGTGAGTTTGAGGAAAATAGTCCCATAAAAATAGAACATCATCGCGATATACAAGCTTACATTACACACAAGATAATAATTTACACCGCTCTATCCTCCTACCTACTCATCCAATACGTATCGATACTACAAATAAAAAATGTTACGGAGAAAAAACAAATAGCAGAGGTCAGCAGATGAAACAGAGATCGAAGTCTATAAGGGTTTTGTAAACAACTTGACATCGGATATACCTCCAATCGCCTCTCTGTTTACCTGCGAGCCTCAAACACTCAAACTTTTACCCTCCCTGAGGGCTCACGTCCAGTGAAGTAGCTGTTCAAAGCATATTTACTAACACGTAGAAACTTTCCTGAACAAGGCAAAAGCGGAATTTTAATTCCAATGGATTACATGCATCTTGTGATTAAGAATCAATTTGCATTACTTCATTTTCAATCCCTATTAATACTGGATAATGAAAGTTGAAGTTCAAAACGTAACATACTAAAGCACATATATATTCTTTATTCGTGATGTACTTATATAACTGATGTATTTGGGTTTTTTCATATCTGTCTAAAGACTTTTTAAGTTACCTCGTAAGATATTAAGTTAATATGTACCTACCATATATTGTAGACTAAAAGAAATATGTACACTTTTATAAAAAAATATAAAACAAGTTTACAAACGAATTATAAACTTCTTTTTAAAAGAAAAACTCGTATTTGAATTAACATGAAATGTCATTTCCTGACAGAGGAATCATATAGTCGTCCTTTATTTTTAGGGTTTCGTACCTCAATAGGAAAAAATGTAATCCTAATAGGATCACTTTACCGTTTGTCTGTCTGTCAAGTTGAAATTTATATCAAACATTCAAGTCTACTGTTCCTTAGAGCTGTGAAAAACCAAAACTCTAAGCCAATGCAATCAAACTGTAAATTTTCGTCACTTGCAATTGTATCAAAACCTATAGAATACTTCCCGTGACCTCAGAATCTTGAAATTTGGTAGGTAGCTTATAACACAGATAAAGGTAAAATTGCGAAAAACATATTTTTTTTAGTTACATCATATAATATGCCTACAGGTTTGTACGAAACTCTCGATGCGCGAGTACGACTCGCAGTTGAAAGGTTTTTTTTTTAAGTATAATATAAGTGATCATTAAGTTTTTAAGTTAACTTTAAAAGTCCTCTACTCGACATAATTAACCTTTCTTTATAAAGTAAGTTTTAGGCTACTGTAAAAATATGAATACAATATATTAATACTGGTTGAAAATTTATATTAAAATAAATATTGCTTTGCTTTGTAAAACATTTTCAGTAAATTCACAAACATGTTTAAATTTATTGCAATTTCTTTTTAATTATACAAATAGAGTGACAGCGTCCGTACCTCGCTCCTTTTATGTATAATTCAATGTTCTCATGTGACAATGATGTGGGTTAAATGTTAAACGAGTCAAACATTTGTATATTTTTTGTGTGACATGTAGACCGTAACTATTTCTTGTCCCAAATAAATATAAAATAAAAACGACATACGTTAATTTGACTAGTTATACATTAGATAATCGATTTTTACATCAACAGTATTAACTGACCATGGCTGAACTTAGGCCTCTTTTTAAAAAAAAAGTTTTAGCTTACTAGGTATACCATGCTGAGCAGGCGGGATGTGTAGGGCTTGTTTCAAGTGTTCTTCTCTTTGTAGTGATGTTGTTCTTCTCTTTGTAGTGATGCTGTTCTACGTAGTTTGCTCCCTTAATCGCCTCTAACGACACCCCTAGGATGATTATGTATGGTGACTTCCATATTCTTATACTGTCATCATACTGATAATTGACTGTAACAATTCTTATCTTCTTAACAACGCCATCTAGTCCCAAGAGCCTATGCAGAGCTTTTGTTAAAGGTACTAACCAACTGATATGAATACATTTTATTTTGTAAATACTTACATATTATACATACAAAACGCCCAAACTCCAAAACAAATATTTGTAGATCACACATACACTTGGTCAGACCCAGGATTTGAACCCGAGACCTCAAGCACAGCAGTCTCATTCACTATCACTGCGCCACCGTGTCAGTCAGTAAAAAGTACAGTCAATACGCAAATTGCTGGATTGATTATAAAGTAATCTGGATAGTAATACCGTGTGGTGACGGATTAAGAGTACATGGTATTAACACCCCTATTTATCCCATGGGTATCGTTAGAGGTGACTAAGGAAGCGAATTATGCAAAACAACATCAATGCAAAGAGAAGGATAACTTGAAACAAATCCTATTTCTCTCTGTCCTTCTAGCCAGCGTGGTATGGTTGGCCAAAACCTGATTTCTATGCCCAGCAGTGGACTGTTAAAGACTGTTGATGATGGTGATGAATCTGGATAAGATACAACTCTTACAGAAAACCAGTGTGGAATAGCGCTTGCACTATGTTTCTCCGAGTGAGTGAGTACACCGTGGGCCTATACAACAACACTCTACGTAATGCCTCTGGTGTTGCAAGTGTCTATGGGCGACGGTAATCGCTTACCATCAGCTGATACGTCTGCGCGTTTGCCCCCCTATTGGCTACGAAATACGCAAAGATCTGTAAAACTTTATTTAGTACTAGCTATAAATACTTTCCACTAAAATGAATTATTCTTTTCAAGCCTAACCATCAATTGAAGGCAGACCGTCGAGAGCTCTCACAGCCAAGAGGGGTCGCGTAATATCATACACCCAATATACTACGATCTGGATCACTGTGTGTCTTCCCGTATTTACCGAGCACTTATTTTTGATAATGACAGATCAACGGTATTTGTTACGAACATAAAGTTCTCTATATACAAAAAGTTTTTGTGACTTGTACGTATTGACATTCGCTCGCGTAAGTATTGTCAAAAAATATTTGCTGCTTTTTGTTTCGGATCGTTGTGTACTCATGGGATTTAACTATTTGGCTTTAATAGTGATGTAAGTCTTTTGTGTTTTATTGGTGTCATTGATAATTTCAACAGTAATATCTTTAAACTCTCACTCCCAAAGAAGGAGAAGCCTGTGTGATAGTAATCATACTTCTGATAGACATTAATTTTATGTTTTAAATACAAACATGTTACATATAAATTACACTTAGACATAGGACAAATTAAAAGCTGCCTAATGCAAGCAGTTCTAATATTAGTTTCATACTCGTATTATTATATACGTTGATTGCTTTAAAAATTTAGAGTTTGTAAATACAATTATTGCTTTGCGCGGTTGCATATACTCGTAGCACAGATGAAAGTAGATTTACAAATAAATATTTAAGTTTATTTCTTATTACTAATCTTTACAGTTTACAGTGCGTCAAAAACTAATGTAGTTTTTACAGGTTTTCCATGCACGCTTTGTATCGAATCTTTAAGGTCTGATGATAGTCATGATGGTGTATCCCCGATCAGTTACTGAATAATAGTCATTTAGAATTATAGTTAAAAATCAATCATTAAGCCGTTTAATATTATTTTTTAAGTAATATTTAATATTGAGTGCAGTATATAAACGAAAGAAATGAGCCTTTTCTGAAACAATAATGAGTTATTTAGTCGTAGCGTACTGGCGGAAAAAAGCAAGCGTATAAATTTAACTGTTTTTTTTTAACTTCTTACGACTTTTCATTTCAATATGCCTGGTTCTTTTGTACATTTCCTCATTCCTGAATCAATCACGTAGAAAAACTCATTATAGGTCTATGGTCCTTTGTGCCTGTACCTATACATTGATCAATTCTAGGTCATCACTGGGAACAGACACTTGTCAAACACTTTAGTTTTTTCACACTTCGTTATTTGGTTTAAGAAGAAATTGTTTTTATATTTTGTTATAATTATGCTGAAATTATAAAAAAAAATCATAAAGATTCTTAAAAAAACATAGCCAAGTGCGTGTCAGATCACGTATAGAATAGGGTTCCGTGATTACCCATTTGTTACGATTATACTTTTAATCTTTAACATGATTACTTATTATTTCGTTATTTTTGCACGTAGTTTTTCTCAGTAAGCACATTTTACAAGTTAGGCCTCGATAACTCGTGAACTAGCAAAGTTATGTAAGCCATTATAGTTTTCCTTAAAATTTAATCTCATGATCTCAGGGAATTTTTACATTTTTTCCACCAACCCATTAGCTTCTAAGAGGGGACGTCTTGTCTTAACAAATAAATGCGCTATAAAGTTGAATATCACGCCAACAGATACCTAAATCAAGAAATCGTCTTCTCAATCTTTCAATATTTTTAAAAGACCTATCAATTAGTGATACCTTATATAATGGGGTGGACCCATATAACGCGTGGGGCTCCCCTAAAAAAATACCACAAAAAATATGTTTCATGACTTTATTTTGGCATTTTGTCAACGTAGTAAATACACATATCAAAGCTAAGTTTCATTTTTCTAACACTAACCGTTTGAAAGCTACGCTAAGAACGGACGTATAAACGGACATGACATGACAAAACTATAAGGGTTCCGTGACATGAACTACGAAACTCTAAAAGAATCCTTTATCGGAGGGTATGAAAAAATATTTTTTTAAAATCAACACGTAACTACTAGCTAAAACGTTACTAAATTCAATACTGGAAGCTACAATCACCTGAATAATGACATTGTCATAGTCAATCGCTACCTTTACCTTCCGGATCGGGACGTGCTTCAGCGATTCAATCGCTTCCCTCAGGGACCACCATTACCTAGTCTCTTGAACTTTAACTGTTCCCTATTTGAAATTATTAGCTTTTGGCCCGGCCTTGTTACTTGCCTTATAAACTTTACCGACATGTTTCAATTACTGAATTCATAATGGCTGACTGACACTTCTGTAGTGTTTCAGTAGTTCAATAATAACTTTTCTGTCTGACAAGGTCCCTTAGTGATTCAACTGGGTTTGACTTTGACATTCGAAAATATCCTTGACACGAATCAGAAAACATCCAACCTAATCACTTGAATATAATAATTACAAGAAATTGATTACGTTCTTATAAAACTGACTAAACAAATATGATTCAATGTAGTGACGTCTTTCAAATCGAGTAGAATGAATTGACCTTTAAATTTCAGCGTCAATAAATCATTGCTGACAACTAGACAAGGATAACAATAGATTTCAAAATTCGAATTGTATTTTCCCTAACATTTTTATTAGAAAATTTGCGTCATTTTAACTTATATTTTATGTATAAATTATAGCTAGTCTTTGTGGCCTTTAAACGTCACTCAATTACTGCCAGACCAGTTTTTATAACACAGCTGGCCATTTTTTGTTACCGCCAAACATTGAACGAATATTTTTATTCTTGTGATATGCCTTTATTTTCCATGTGAACGGTTTTGATGAATTGAAGAATTATTTTCGTATAAGTCAGTATGCAAGCACAAAGAAATGTAGAGGGATTTGAGACAGATTTATTAATTATATCTTAATATATATAAATCTCGTGTCACAATGTTTGTCCTCAATGGACTCCTAAACCACTTAACCGATTATAATAAAATTCGCACACCATGTGCAGTTCGATCCAACTTGAGAGATAGGATAGTTTAAATCTCAAATTATAGTCGCAATTTTAATTTATTGCTAATTATTTGTCTGTTATTATTTGACAGTCACAATTATCTGTTAACTCCAAATGATTCTAACAGATGTCGATACCTTTCGACTGGTTTGAGTAAGTACTCAATAGATGGCGCTGCTATGGTAAATCTATAGGCTATATTTTATTTTGGAAAAAAATAGGGTTCCGTAAGATATTGGGATTTTTTGGACACAAGGTGTAAAAAATCAACCCTATACGGGGGAAAATTTTTCGCTACGGGCAATAAAAGACGCGAACGAGGTTGCGTCGGTCAGCTAGTATTTATATAAAATAAGCTGTTACCCGCGGCTTGACAATCGCGATAAAATGTAACCTATGGTTTTCCTTAAGAATCAAAGTACAAAGTTTAATTAAAAGCGGTGCAGTAGTTTATACATGAAAACGTAGCTGACAGACAGAGATAGTTACTTTCGGATTCATTATACATTAGTATGGACTAAAGTAAGGTTTGAATATATTATAGTAAAGGTTTTTATTCAACTCTCTTGTGTTATTTCGCAACTTAATGGTTTATTCAATATTAAAAATACAGTTTGATGAAACTGATAATAAACATTTATGGCAAATCGAATTACGAATGGATAAACGAATTTCAACAGGCCTTCGGATCAGTTAGTTAATTTCAAGTAAAACTACTAAAAGCACATTATAAAACACAAAAGTAACTTATTACTTTAGTACTTCGAAAAAAAAAATGAACAAATTTCTTTTTTTTTCATCTTTTCACAGGTGTAACAGACTGTCCTCTGAGCAGGGCATGCATGGGGGAAGAGGAGACGGCCGCCCATGTCATCATGACATGTCCTGTGGTGGCAGAATACCGGGCAAGACACCTCGGTTCACCGACGTCACGTCCTGAAGTCGTCGGCTACGTGAGGGGTCTGTTAGGCTTCTTGGAGGAACTGGGGTGGCACGAATAATGCCATTCCTCCACGCAGGAAAAGGCGCACTGAAGTCGATGATGAACAAATATCGATATTTCCAAATATTTTAATTTACTCACCAATATTACATCATTAAGCTTGATCAAAAATAAAAATAAGTTGCTTATTTAATAATTATATCTTATATAATAATAAGAAGTGAATAAAAATAAAACGACTAAGTTATATTTTAAAGTACATACTGCAGGTTGCTTAAAATAAAACTGGCATTGTCCTCGTTACCCACTAATATCCTTTATATACTCTCAATCGTTGACCACAACTAAAACTAATTAAAAGCAAGCCACAAACAACGAGTGTTTTAATCAAAGAAAGAAATAAACAAACATTCACCGCTGAAGCTTGCCGTTTAACTTTTTCATTACAGTACAGAGAAGCCTTTTCAAAAAGGAACAAGCATTGTTTTCTCTAACAAAAACGCGTTTAAAAAGCGAATCCGACCGTTATCTTTAAGAAAATGAGTTTGTCTTTAAGTATTATGCAAAAATCCACTCTGTTTGTTTAATGAATTTTTGTTGTTTGGTATTTATGTAATGCAATTAGATTACGTGAATAATTGCTTCCTTTATATTTGTGTTACTTTTTAGATAATATTAAGAGCTTATGTCACAGTAATATGATGTACCTATTGGTAGATTGTAGGTTGATTTGAAAACATTGTCTTTATCATTCATTTTGTAGAATAGCTATAAAAATATTAAAATAATTAATATTTCGGACATCTAACACAAAACGCCATCTAGTCCCAAGCTAAGCAGACTTTGTGTTATGGGTACTAGACAACTGATATAAATACTTATATACTTTTTTTTTGTAAATGCATACATATTATACATAGAAAACACCCAAACTTCGAAACAAATATTTGCAGATCATACAAACATTTGGTCCGACCCGGAAATCGAACCCGAGACTTCATGCTTAGCAGTCGCATACGTTACCACTACGCCAACGAGGCAGTCATAAATCTATAAAACAAAGTTATAAATTGCAAGGATTTTAAATTCAGCTGAAAACAATTTGGCTAACAAATTGTGTTCTGTAATATTTGCAGTGTGACACAGTATAACCTACGGAAATCGAATGAAGGCATATAAAACGTGAATGATACAAACGTTTACGTTGTTGGAAAGCATAACATTTACGAAATGTTTATATTAATATGTGGCTATGACCCAAACCCTTTATGTAAGGCCTTGTATATGGTTTTACCCTTATACGTCAGTTTCGCATCCGACAACAACTAAGGCGCTTAGAACTGAGTTAATAAAGGTTAATATGTCTTGAGGACGGTGTTATGCTTTTTGTATATTCTCAGGTTAATAATGAGTTATTGGCGATGATGATGATTGCACACACACACACAATGCAATCTTTTTACTATGCTTTTACTATGAAAGCTAGTTTGACTGATAGAGTATTGAAATATTTTTTAAATAAGAATTTATTTATGGCTATTTATATATAGATGCATATGTGAAATATGACTTAACACTTTCACATAATTTCATTAATTTTGACCATACCTGCTAGAAATAATTAAATCAATGTTTTTGACAAACAACCTACATATTTATAAAAAAAAAACAGAGTGATTAATTTATTAAATCTTTATAATTTTATTCGCTATCATATTAGCAAAACAGACGTAACAAGAAACGTAAGATATTATTCATTATTTTTGTAATCTTTAGTTCATTATTTTTTTAAGCAGTTCAAGTAGACCAAAAAGTTTTTAAATAAATGAGATAGTTTTAAACATTTCAGTCCCCTTTTTAAATACTATTTTATTTTTGGTTGGAAGTGTACAAATTAATTTGAAGTGTTCTCAATTTCCAAATTAGTGTTCTGACACTTATGCGAAAGCTAGATATCTTTAAAATAAAAAAGCAGTACACCTGATTGTAGCTAACCTGCCACTTTATGGTAAGTGACACCACATATGGATACCTGGAACTAAGAATCATAAGTCATACCTTTGAGTACTTTGAGTTGAAAAGTAAAAAATATCCTTTTTTTTTACTTTTCAAACTTTATAGAGTAATTTCTATTAATACTGGTGTTGAAGAAATGAGTTCATGAAGTATAAACTAGACTGTGAGTGTTTTGAAAGATTTTCATTTCTTTCCACCTTCAGAATTCACTACCGCGTTAAATGCGTCAATTTACATAGGTTTTACTATACTTTTACTAAACTATACCAATTGAGTAGATCGGCATACTATTATTATGTTGATTACAGCTTTACAGTTACTATTACAGTAACGTTACCACTAAACTAATCAATCTACCACAGTAAAACTGCAAGTGTGGAAATTAGGATAAAATTCTCAGAAATACACTAAATTACTTTACAATAGCAACGCAAATGCTATTGAAAATACTGAAACAAAGATAAATGATTGTATCTCATAAATATTTGTCGTTTGACTTGATAATTGATAGTGTTTTTAGAGATGGTTTGTGGGCCCATGCCCACAACAACACGATGGCACTACCATTAGTGCCATCGTGTTGAGAGATAAAACCAAAGATCTTCTTTTCTTGGAACGAGTCAAGACTAAGACCGACTAGTGGTGAATATTTTTTTGTAGTAGTACTTAGAAATATTACCCAACATCACATAGTCATTAGCACATAATTAATACTTGTTGATGATCTAAAAACCTATGAGTTACCCAATTTATCAATAGTCGAATGTCAATGTCTAAATGTCAACCTCAATAATTACAAGTTTTTAACACAAGTAATTATTTAGTTTCAACTGTCCCTTACTAAAATCGTGTATAAAGAAAAAAGATACTGCTCCAGGTAGCGATGGGGTTACGTATTCTATGGTGTATAATTTCCCTATCATTGTAAAAAAATATTTACTAAATTTATATAGCCTTATCTTTTGTAGTGGTGAAGTACCTAATCAATGGCGCACAATTCTAATCGTTCCTATACCTAAAGCAGGAAGCGTGACTAATATCGAACTAAAATTGAGGCCTATATCATTAATGTCATGTATTTGTAAAATATTTCATAATATATTAAATAAAAGAATAGAGTGGTACATTGAACAAAGAAATATATTACCTTCTTATACAACGGGATTTAGAAAAGGACAATCTACTTTAGATAATTTAGCCCGACTGATCTCTCATATTCAAATTGGGTTTTCCAATAAATTACCGACGGTATCTTGTTTTATTGACATAGAAAACGCCTACAATAATATATTGATTGACAAAATGATATGTTTATTGGACCAATTAGGGCTAGGGCATAACATTTGTAGTTATCTGTGGTCCTTTTTAAGTTCAAGATGCCTTGTCATTAGAAACCGCTCTGATGATCAGATGATTGATGCCAGGTGGACCGGTATGGGATTAGCACAAGGTGATCCCCTGTCGCCTTTACTGTTTAACTTAACGACCTATAATATATGTCGGCTTATTGATGATGGGGATGTCGTAGTTTCGCAATACGCTGATGATTTTGTTTTTTATATAAGTCACAGCAATTTGAATTTTTGTCAAGCCAGATTACAAAGCGTTTTAAATACAGCGGTCGATAATTTAAATACTGTTGGACTATCTATAGCTTCAAATAAATCAAAAATATGCATCTTTAACAGAGGTCGTAAAAAAGTAAATGTAAAAATTAACATCAACAATAAAACCCTTATGTGTGTTGAGAATTATAAATACTTGGGATTTTGGTTAGATCGAGCTTTATTGTGGAACAAACACATTAATGAAATATCGTGTAAAATTTCAAAATTAATAAATATGCTTAAAATATTATCAGGTCCAAGTTGGGGTGTGCACCCTAAACACTTGCGAACACTATACATATCTCTTATTAGAAGTAGAATTGATTACGGTAGTTTTCTATATGATAATAGTGCAAAAACACATTTACTCAAACTTGACAGGATTCAGAACCAGGCTTTGAGAATAGTGGGAGGGTTCATCAAGAGTACGCCCATACACGTGATGGAGTCGGAGCTCAGTATACCTCCACTTCACATAAGACGACTGTATCTCGCCTATAAATATTGCTTAAAGAGTATGTCTTGGACAAACAACATAACAACAACGCTTTTAGAAAACCTTAGCATGCTAAGATTGAATTCATACTGGCAACGTAAGAAAGTGCCGTTGCTGACTACTGTCTACGATACCTGTAAATCGTTGGAGCTACAATCATCAAACCCTTTAGAAATGTTTAGTCTTGACATATGGACTAACTATATAGAATTAGAAGATATTGTAAAATTCGATTTAGACGTTACTCACAAAAAAGCCAAAAAGAATATGGAACCAACATTGCTGAAATATGAAGTTACTAACGAGATTCATACCAAATATAGTGGCTGGCACCTGATTTTTACCGATGGATCAAAAAGCGATTATGGTTGTGGGGCTGCATACTTTGACGCATTCCATATGACGTCGGCTATTTTTAAAGTGAATTGTAACGCAACAGTTATGGCATTGGAACTTATTGCAGTCTCAAAAGCCATTAGTCAAGCTATGAATCAAAACAGCGAACAGATAGTAATTTTAACAGATAGCAGAAGTGCTTTACAACACTTGGCTCGATGCGCCTCTGGATTCAGAGGTGCACCGATAGCTTATGAAATATTAAAGCAAATTATTTCGTTGAATAACGATGGGAAAACTTTGAGACTGCAATGGGTGCCTTCGCATATAGGGCTTCGTGGTAACGAGAGGGCTGATGAGTTAGCTAAACAAGCAGCTAGAGAGGGTGTTGAATATAATATTAAATTACTGTACTCTGATCATCTTGGCAATGTAAAAAAAATGTGTTACGATAAATTTAAAAAATATTTTGATGAAAGAAGTAGAGAAAAGGGCATTTGGTTTAAAACAATTCAGCATCAGCCTTCTCGTGTACCCTGGTTTATTAATTTTAAAGTGAACAAAACTATTATTGTTGTGGCGCATAGACTCCGCTCAGGACACTATCCGTCTAGGAAGTTTGGACATCTTATGAAAAAAGTAGATACACCGAACTGTGAGATATGCGGGACTCTTGATGATGTCCAACACTTGCTGACGGAGTGTGTCAAGTATCGAACACAAAGGGAGGCGTTGGTGCGTAGATACAATTTGAATACTTACGATATTGGTATGTTTACCACCATTTTAGGAAACCCAACTTCAAATGCTGCACTTGACCTATTTAAAGTATTTACGCATCAACAGCTTTGACCTGATATTGGATGGCGATATAACATAGGATAAGGTACGATGGGACTAACATATTACCATGTAATAAAAGTCTCTAAATTAATAAAGATTTAAAAAAAAAAAAAAAAAAAACTGTCCCTTAGTCTATAATGAAATTCCTGGTTGCCGATTGAGCTAATGCATCATTTCAACCATTTGCCGTTCACTGCTGAACGTAGGTTTCCCCTAAGGAGCGCCAACCATCCCGGTCTTGGGCAGTCCGCATCTATCCACCGCCAGCCACATGCATATATATATTGTTTAACAATACAATATTATGATAACATGGAGCTGGTCTGATGGTGAAACTGGAAGGTGGCCATAGGTGCTTCGCAATGAAACTACACATATCCATCGAGTTTGAGCTCGTTTGATTTGTCTTGACAAGTACTTTGATCCTATATGGTAACCGAGGTCTGATGCTATAAAACTACTATGTAAAGTGAATGCGATTTTTTCATTGTTGAATTTTGTAATTATTACGTTAAAATTTAAGATAAATAATTTAAATATCCCGTCGAAAATTAAACTTCTTACATTCTTAAAACTTTAGTCTCTCAAATACCTTTATTACCTCTTTGATCAGGGAGTGATATTCCTGTTTCGCTGTGAAAGCATTTCTTGGCACCGTTCATTAATCCTAGTCTTACAGTTAAATAGTGGTGCAGTTAGTCACGAACAAGTTTTTATCGATTCGTGCTCTGTACCTTTTGAAATGTTGGCCTTATTATATAGTCAATTACTAGAATTGTTCTTTGTAAAATTAACTTCAGATGTTAGCCTTTTGCTCGTTAGTCCTAACTTTCTTTAAAGTTTGATACGTGGAATTTGAATATCAAATTCAGAGTCAATTTTAGTTCAGTATTTTAGTTTAATTAATTGATTGGGTGGATGTTGTTCCCAACTAGTCCAATAGACTGACTATTGTGACTTTCTCGCGTAAATTGGTTGTTCAGTTCGGATGACTAGGTATATTTTTTATTATTGTATATTGGCTTGTTTATGAAATATTTATATATGTGTATTTCAATAGCTTGCATGTAAGGTGACTACTTATTCAGGCAGGCATTTATATAGAATGAAGATAGATGTATACACCAGAAAATGTTAAACTTAAAAAATTGTCATTTTAATCGTCATTCATTTCACATTTACTATTCTCTGTATAACTTCACTATATTTAAAAAACCAAGCCTTTAGTAGTCAATGACACCTATTAAGAAATACATTACATATTTGAAAACGTTTACGTAGTAATCAAAATAAATTTGACGTAAAACGCGTTTTGATTAAGTTGGGCAAAGCAATTATAAATCTAATACTACGAGTAATAATGATACATATTTCTTAATCGTGTTAAAATATACGTAATTACATATAATGGGACGTGAAAGTCACTAAAATTCGAAAAGTAAACACTTGCAGCAATAAAACATTTATTCTTTTTTAATATTCTGTACTACATCACCATAAGAAGTCTCTACGCTTATTATAGTCCCTATTAAGAAAATTTATTTGCAAAACCTATTCATATTTCAATATTGAGCTAGGTAATATGAAATCCTTTGACAGCAAATAATATATGCGAACTTCAGAACTCAATTATTTTGTAAAAAGAAAATTGTGTTATGCGTTTAAATGTCAAAGCAATGCTGGGTCAGAGAAAATAAATTCAATAAGTTTTCAAAGAAAATATTGATTGTGATTCTGTCTGAGGGAGTTTTAGAAGTTAAGTGGTGAATGTTATGGTGATTTAGAAACCTTTTTCGTCGAAACGTTTTATTCACTGAAGAAAAAAATTAAGAAAAAATGTAGATAGTAAAAAGGTCGTGTCAATATTATTGAGAATATGGAAGCCAAACCGCTGACAAAAACGTTTCTATAATAAATTGGCTTTGCCACTCATAGAAATGGCTTATTTGAATTTTAAGTTTACTTCTTCTACGATTTTGTTTTTCATATGAAATTATCGATCATATCGATCATTAACATTATCGTACAGCTTAGACGATTAAAACGGTGTACTATTTTATTTGTGGATTGACGTTACAATTTTTTTTTTAACATGCACAGTTTGTAATGAATTAACTTCAATATACATAACTTCAAACACTAACATACTTTAAACGTTACTTCATCTTCTATTAATAATGAGTTAGTATTTATATTACAGTTTACATTTTCCTTCTAGGTTTTATTTATAATTTATAATATATTGTTTTTGAGATTAATTGTTTTTTTTTAAACAAAATAACATCCTGCCTCATTATGATTTTATTTCTACAATCGTTAATATCTATTCTCTTGTATTATTAGCTAATATTTTATTTTACCACGCTACTTAGCGTTGTTATTTGTTGTTAATATTGTTTACGTTTGTAGAATGTCAACTTCGGTAGGCGGCTGGCCATCAGTTCAGTGTCTTTACACCTTTCTTAAAGTAGCCAAACAACTTCATGAAGAACTGACTCTTAAATTTCAATAAATACATTAATAATATTAAAATATTTTTAGGCATTTTTAAATATACTTTAAGGCAATACCGTACCTATGTTTTTACGAACAATAACACGGATATATCGAAATATTGTTCCATACAAGTTATCATGAGGCAATTTATTGCCGGGCCTTCGTATATCCTTATTTATTGGTAAATCGCGTAACGGCTAGCGATAGCGACATTTATCTGTAAAGGTTTGTTCTTGAAACATGTTCTAACGAAAAAAAGTGGGTAAAGTTTTATAAATTCACGATTTACATTGCATTCAGTTTCCCAATCTGACAACTTAAATTCTCTGATATAGGGCGCTTCGTTTAGCTTTATTTAAAGCTTTGAATCTTTAAGTACTTATACTACCTACCTTAATCCATAAAATTAAAATAAAATTGTAATTGATCATAATTAAATGGTTTTTGGTAGGTACTTTATTCACGACAGTTATGTCTAAAAAGATAGGATTCATCATAATTTTTATAATTGTATAATATATCACTACAATAAACTTTAGGAAACAGATTCAACTTAAAACGCCTACCCAAAGAAATTGCTTTTGGGACATCAGAAAATTTGTCAGAAATACCTGAAAAATTATTCTAGCCGAGTGAGCCTTTCAGTTCCCTATTTGTCCTATGGGCGTCTTAAGAGCTACTAGGCTAAGCTAGGGTATCATCACTGTGAAATGAAGGAAAACTTGAAGCAAACCCTTTACCAACTCGTCTGGCCAGCTTGGTAAAGTATTGGTCGAAACCTACTTTCAAAGGATAGGCTTATGTTCAGCAGTGGACTATTAAAAGCTGTTGATCTTAATGTCTCTTGAAACCGCAGCGAGGGTACCGCTACTTTTTGACCTACAACCGCATTCTGTGTCCCTCGTTCAAAGGTAGCATTGATTTACAAAACTAACTGGACACTAAGACCAATTGAGAGATAACAGCTCTCTTGAAATAAGGTTATTGAGAAACAGTTCTTAGTTTGCTTTCAGTAAGGTTATATTTAATAAACTACGACTACCTCGGTGGCGCGAGTGATAGCGTAAGCGACTGCTGTGCCTTGAGGTCTCGGGTTTGATTCCCGGGTCGGACCAAATGTTTATATGACCCGCAAATATATGTTTCGAAGTTTGGGTGTTTCCTATGTATTTACAAAAAAAAGTATATATGTATTTATATCAGTTGTCTAGTACCCATAACACAAGCTCTGCTTAGCTTGGGACTAGACGGCGTTGTGTGTTTAATTGTCCGAAATATTTATTATTATTATTATTAATAAATGAAAAAAATAAACTTTCTGAGTGAAACCATGTATTGAATTCGCCCGCGTGTTTGACGATTATTAAAGATTAAAGTATTTCCATGCCAAACATTGAAATTGGTGCAGCGGTTAGGCCGTTAAAGCAGGACAGACAGAGTTACTTTCATATTTATAAGTGTGGATTATACATACAAAACCAACAAATTATTTGTAGATCATACAAACATTTGGTCCTACCCAGGATTTGAAACCGAGACCTCAAGCAAATCAGTCGCATACACTACTAATGTTCCGCCGCGGCGCAAATTACCATTAATAATTAATAAATACCTCTATTCTCTATTCAAAATAAAACAGATTTGTACTAAAACCTTAGGTATAATCTTACTCTAAGCATTACACACTATACATCCTAATTTAGTTGACCCTTATCACAAAGGGGCTTAATACTGTCATCGATAGACTTCGTGCACAAATTATCAGTGTTTTCCAGGATTATCGTTTTACCTTCTATCTACAATCCAAAATTTATAGTCACGTAAAATCTACAAAAAGTTTACAAAACAATTAAATTGGTTTTGTAAAATTGTCACGTTTTGTAAATTGGAATTTAAATGTCGGGATTTATCCACAGGCAGCGTCGGTGACTTTTTAGTAAATGTTTTTTTTTTGCAGCCCTCTCATTTTATTTTTCTGGCCATGTTTGGATGGACAATCGTACGAGTATATCTCGCTTTCCGTGCCAAACTTGCTTACCATAGCTCCATTGCTCAATACGTCAAAGTCAAATAAGAGACCATCCGTATAAAATAACAGCTATATCTCAATGCAATTTTACACATTATCTGAAATAAAAATAGCACAAATCTTAAACATCTTGATGATGATAAAATTAAATCATTTAAAGTGGTAAACTTTTATTTCTTTGAGAATTTAGGGTGAGTATAGTTAGTCACTTTACGATTCCAAGAATGTTTCCGAACAAATACTTACTTTTAGAAAACAATAATATTGGTCAATAGTGTTAGAATATCTGCGATCGTTTCAAGTACTTAATAAAACCATTTCATCTTAAGATGGTTTATGGCTGTTATGCTTCTATTATATAAGTATTTAAAAAAGTCTGAGTTTTTATCGAACTTTTTGAAGCCAAAATCCGTCTAAAGATCTCTATGGCAGAGGTGCATAGAAATTTTTGCGGGTTATTTACTGTTATAGTTTTAAAATCTTTTCGTTACTTAAAAAAAAAACTACTAAAAAAAGGACTACTACTATACTTCTTAAAAATCTAGGTAGCTAGGTGTAGTATCAATAACTATCTATGTTTCTTTAAATATACCACATACAATACATAAAAAAAATACTAGATTTTATCTATTACACAAATTATACTCCATTGGATATTTGAAAATAATCGAAACTGTGAGTCCCGAGGTTTAACAAAAATTGTAGAAGTCATTATTCAGTAATTGACTCAATGTAATAGAATGTCTGAATATTTTATATGTTATGCTTTTGATGGGATAATTTCAATGGGTGAGCACAAACACTTAGTACAGCTGTCGTCCCGTATTGCGGTGTAGCCTGCGCTGTGTGCCTATATCATTTTAATTCATTTGTCATAACCATATGCCATGACGTTTATATCAAAACTTGTGAGGTTTAATAGTGGAACAGTCTAGAAACAAGTTCCATAATACCATTTAATATTAATTAAAAAAAAACACTGTACAATGTACATACAGTATACTTAGTAGTACTATAGCCGGCCACATAGTTTGCACTATACCTGAAATTCACCGCTGGCCCTAAAATGTAACTGGACGTACGACAAAACAAAATTATTATTATTTTTTTTAGTCAATATGAATACAGAATTACACCTCTGAAGAAAACTCCTCTTAATTCCTACTAAACTTGTAAAAAAAATGGAAAAATGTCTGTTTTGCTTTCACTGCCACCTGATGAACCACTGACCTGATTTTATTGTAGTTTGGCATGGAGATACTTTGATTGTTTAGGAAAATAGCGGAAACGTGAGCAAAATCTAAAACCAATATAACAAACCTTCAAAAGCAGACAGGTATGGCGCTTGGCTTTAAATTTAAACTTATGATACCGAGCGATCGGTTCAACCAACCATAATAATTTTTTTTTTTAATACTTTTGAATGTACCTTTACTAACTCAACTAGCAACGTGAATGTCATAAACAATCCTCTTAGTAATAAAATGGTCCACGAACAAAAAACGGTTCACGTTGGAAACGAAAAGGACTTTGTGACCAATACTTACTACCAATCCTTTGTCGATTATTCAACCGTTGAAGGAAACCACAATACAAGGCCTTTATCCACGCAGAGCCTTGATCTGTAAGCCAATCTCTAAAACTAATTCTATCATTATCCTACAAAACAGTGTATATAGTTCGTTAAAACTTTATTTGTGGTTAAAACTTAGCGATTGGGAATCCTATTTATCGACTGGAGAAGTAAGGTCGGTTGTAACTAATGGTCCTTTGACTTGATAAAATACTTTTTTGTCTGCCCAATTACGTCCTAGGTTATTTAGTATATGTTATTTGGCATGTGAAAGTGTAAATGTAAGAAGTTTGTTCATGTAATGTTTAAAATATTATTTTAGATTCGGAAATCAGATTTATTAAAGAAGACATCACGCTAGCATCGATGAAAAATTATGATGATAAAATTATAGTAATAGACTCGCCTAGGCAGAACACAGCAATAATTTTGATGAAAAACATAATTCTCATTTAATTTCAGTAAAATAATACCTACATATTACTACGTAAAAACCTAGACCTTAACAAATTTAATGTACTTACAAGGACACAGGAGAAGTAAGTACAGAATAAGCAAATATTTATTAAATTGTATTTACTCCCTCTTATTGTTCGAATAATATTACTTTCTGTCTAAGTAATTCATAAATATATTTATATCTAAGCTAGTATTGCTAATATAAGTATATATTTATGTTGATTTACTTTTCTTTGTTTATTCGAGATCGTAATTTTGAAATGAAACATAAAGGTACAAATAGGTGAAGAGAAGTGAAGTGAGTATAATGAAAATATATCACAAAATTAATGTAATAATAATTCAGAGTTAGACACCGTGCTGTTCGTCAATTCGGGTGGTACCTATCATTTTACTTATTCGATTCGCACTTTCCGATTCATCTGAATAAGTACCCTTCCTTTCTTGTTATTGCCTTATTTACTTACCAACTTTTCCATCCATATCCAATTTCCCAATTAAGACCACTTTGCATCCTGTAAATTTAATCACAGTTAAATTTCTGCTTATCTGAGATTGAGATGTCTTTATTTTTATTTTATTTGAATACTTTTCCGTGGGAGAGCTATGCTTCGGCATGAATGGGTCGGCTCGACCGGCCTCACAGAAAACCGGTGTGAAATAGCGTTTGCGCTGTGTTTCACCGAGTGAGTGAGGATTTCCCCCTTCCCCATCCCTCAAAGGTCGGCAACGCACTTGTGACGCCTTTGGTGTCGCGGGTGTCCATGGGCGGCGGTAATCGCTTACCATCAGGTGATACGTCTGCCCACTATTCAATAAAAAAAACTTATTGCACATATTGTACGAAGACGGACTTAATGCCTTGAGGCATTCTCTTACAGTCGACCTACAGGTGATATAGAAATAAGATCTGGTAGGTGCAAAGAGATTAAATTTCGTAAATAAGAGATAAACCTATATTATTATATTAATAAAATCACAATACATATGAATATAACATATATACGTAATATATGGGAATTTGATACAGAGTCGGGTTGTGTCGGCGCTGCCAAATCATTCATGCAAAGAATTTCACGTACTTTCGACCTAAACGTAAAACGAATTGAGCAAAAAGTTAACAATGTGAAGAATATGATTCAGGATGGTCATAATCATGCGATGGCCCATGGCGTCACACCCCACAGCATTTGAGCGATTGGACAGAATAATCTTTTAGATGTGCTTAGAAGATACCAGAGATAAGTCATAACATTTAATATTTGAACGGTCTAAACTAGCTATAGAGCTCAAGGTTAGACTCGTGGTTTGATGATCATTAATAGAATAGAACTTTTCCTTCGCTTTTCAGTGCTGTAGTATTGCTGTAGTATTGCTTAATTTTGTTTTTTTTTACTCTTACGACACAGGATAAACAAGGGTGATGAGACTTCGTACTCTTAATCCGTCACTTCACGGAGGCAGACGTTTAAAATTGGGTTACCTTATTAGGTTATAGCCGTGAGAAGACATTTAAAAAAAATATTTTTATCTGTGCATATTAAAGATTTTATACTAAGAAGCAATTAATACCTTACCACAAGGGAAGGAAAGACAACGAATCTATGGATACAGTCCATTGACTATCGATGTCTATCACGACCGTAAGCGTTAAAAGATTTATAGCTTGTTATTAGTACGGAACCATTAATTGTCCACAATGTGTTCTTGCTGTACTGGTAATTGAAAGAAGCTATTCATCGCTTTGCCGCATCGGGGATTGCCTTTTTATAGCCCAATTTTTCACATCACGCTTCCTCCTTCATTTTCGCTAGCTACCCTCTCTCCTTCAATTTAATATTTCTCTTTTATAGTACAAAATGATTTATTAGCGTCGCCCTAAGTCGCATACCGTGATATCAGGCTTATACAAATTGTGAACTGTGAACACAATATAAGGGTTTGACTCTTCTTAAATACAACTACAAACAGAAGGGATATTGTCAGTTAATCTATATTTTTATATACATAAAATCAAAATTATTATGAATTAATTGTTTTTGGTATTTGCTTAATTACAACTCGACTGCGTCAGAAGAGGGTTTTGTTGTATCTGTGTGTTTCTTTGACACGCATTACAGTGTAAGCGGCTTAGTAAAATTTGTCTTGAGATATCTCGTTAGATTTATCTTTACTGTATAGCGACACTGAATATAGGAAAATTATAAAATTTTAAATAGCTTGCTTATAAATTTTAAATAATAATAATATATATTTTAGTATATTTTACACACTCATTTTTTTGTTTTCTTCGATAATTACCGTGTTTGTTATCGAGCCATGCGTATTCATTTGTTCCATTTCAAGTTAAGCTACGAACAAAACCTGTTACCGAATGCAATGATCAAAAAGTAAAGTTAGATTAGCTACTTCAGACTCAGTTAATCTGTTGTGTACATGAGGGTCCTTGCAAACGCTTCATTAGATTTACAGGAGTATAAATTCTGATATATGGAGCTCTAATTTATACTTTTCTTCGTTATACAGTTCCAACAGACATTAAAACTATAGGTTTAAGTTTATAAATATATAAAGTTACCTTGAAGAATTATTGTAAAGAAAAGAAAATGAGAAGCGTAAGTGAATTTACACTCTAATTGCTCTTAATAAAAGTCGCAGTTTATCTATCCCGGGAAAAGAGCCTGTAATTACCTTACCTAGGGGAATTCAGGTAACCGAATACTGCTCTAATGAACAATTAAGCTAGATCAAAGGATAAGCTTGGTTATACAGTGTAACATAAATATCTAGGTTAACATCGTGTTCGATTCTCTAACTAAGCAAATATGCGGGGGTATATTCGTATTCTCGTCTTCACTTGTAGATAAGTTGAATACCCACATAAATTTATTTTATTATATTAGTATCAAAATGTTAATGTTAAACCGTTAAAAATGCGAGTTTTTGGTATGTTGAATTATTTGTTGTTGAGTGCTGTAGTGTATAGTATGTGTAATGTATCAAGAATCAAAACATATTCTCATGTAAGTGAAATGTAAATTTATTTTTGAGAAAAATAAATTCTTTAACCACAAGTATATACGTAATATACATATAACTCTTTGTGTACTTTTAATTTATCTGGGTAACAGTTACAGTGGCAACCGAATAGGTTTCACAACCTACTCAAACTACTGAGTATCTTATTTTGAGCAATCCTAGCCCGGTCAATATATGGATGAATTAAAGAGTACGTTAAGCCGTCGATCCAGGTTACCATATTAGCGATTGCATAGTAGAGTGAATGCCGATCTATACTTACTTTTAAAAATATTAGGAGAACGGCCATGGTTGTTTTTTGGTCTTTTCTTCAAAAGGCAAGTCCAGATCCTATACTGTACTCGCACAGATTTTTATTATTTTGTAATAAGTCAATGTTCACTTAAAAAAAGCACCTGTGTGGTTTGTTTCGGCATTTCTTCCCAGAGTGAGTCTTAGGCAATACCGGCCTCTTCTAGCTGTAAAATTCGACGTGTAAAAATATCTTTAAAAATTTACTTACAAAATAAATATCATTTATCATAATAGCTTAGTGAGTTGACGAATAGTAACTACATTAATGTTGTTCCTTCTACAAAGATAATAGACTAAATTGTGGTAGATTTTTAAAAGTAATATAATTATGTTATGTACAAAAGTTCAACGAAATGCTAATTTTTTTTTATATCTAACTCACAACGCCATCTATTCTTAAAATAAGCAGAGCTTGTATTATGGGTACTATACTTTTTTTGAAAAATAATTTCAGATCATACAAACATTTCGTCTGTAGGCACACAGTATTATATTTTAGCTGAGGTAAGCTTTGTCGGTTGGCCACCCGTTTGTAAGGCCGGGCAACGCAACGCGTGTAGATGCCTTGTATAACTTTTTCAAGTATTAAATATATTTACAGTTTCCTTCGTGTTTTGTATCTCAGTCCCGGCTAGGAACATTGCAAAAGTGATAATTAACTACATACAATCTTATTGACTTTATTCACATTCATTGTAACATTCTATTAAATGTGATACGTCCAACCCGGGAATCGAACTCGAGACCTCAAGTACAGCAAACCCATACACTATCACTGCGCCACCATCAGTCGTTGATGGTTTTATAGCTTCTAAGTCCAACTAAAGTATGCAAAAGATCATGCATTTATTAAATTTCAAACAAAGAAAAACGTACACTGCTAATTCTTTTCTAAACACTAAAACAGTTTCGCATAATGAAGTCCCCCAGCGTATACACCTCGTGACTGTAATAGAGCCAGCTGCAACTGTCGTCAGATTAATAGTCTGTACGTGCCAGCCAGCTATGGGTTTTTAAATACCGAACACAGATGGCAATCTGACCATAGAACTAAAATTTAAATATTAGAATGTTTCGCTTGGTTATTTTGAATCTGAAATCTTGTTTTTCATCTACATAGTGCACAGTTTATAATAAAGATTTAAAAACCAAAAAGTTATTTTGTTTAGTTCTTTAAATCTTAAGATTGAAAACTCTTTATACTTTTTAATCAAACAGTATTTCTTTTTTAATATAATTTTGTAGCATGGATAAAAGAAGGGTTTATCAATTTTAATATAAATTGTGATACAGATTGTACTACCAGTACAGTTAATTCATTTTCTTTATAAATGAAGTGTAATTTGCTGAAACACATTTTATTTAAGTTCAAAAATATTATATATAATTTTATTACACGTTTTTTTTAAATCTCTAATCAATAAAGAAAATTATCATTCCTTTTCCATTTCCTGCTCCGGTATCATCACTCACTCGGTGAAACACAGCGCAAGCGCTATTTCACACCGGTTTGCTGTGAGGCCGTGGTATCACTCCGAACGAGCTGGCCCATTCATACCGAAGCGTAGCTCTCCCACGAACATACATGCAAGATTTAAAACAATTTTAATCAAAGTTCTAGTATAGCTTGCTTTAATTAATTTTACAAATTTTGATGTGTTAGAAATTTAATTACAGATATAACATACACGGTCATTACTTTTACATGCAAGATAAAAACAGCTTCCAGCGAATTCCCAGTGTTACAAATAGCTAAATGTTATTAAAATTGGCTAGCTTAAATGAATTTTACAACTTCTGGTTCCTAAATCTACTTTCCGGTTACATTTATACAGTCGTTACTTTTACATGCAAGATAAGAACAGTTTTAATCGAAGTTTCAGTGCTACACATAGCCAACCATTTAGTGATTCAAATCTCCAAAGTTTTTGCTAAAGACCATTGGTTCCGACTCGTCTGCACGACATCTGTTACCCGTTCGATCGATATATTTGTAATAAAACTTGAGCCCTTGCTCCTTTCAAACTATTAGAATAATTTAAATATGATCTGGCTTGCAAACGTGACTTAGGTTTACTATCACTCGTATTATTACAAATGTATAGTCTAGACGACTTGTGATATTCATGAACCCTGTCATTGGGCTTTTTTAAAATTTGTTTAAATGAAAATAGTAGATTTTGTCTTCTTCTTCTTTCTCTGTCTTCGCCCTTATGTATGTCAGCTATCGCGGTAAATAGTAGCCTATATCCTTGCTCAAGAATCAAAGGATCTCCATTGTAAATTTGATACAAATCTGTTCAGCGCCTTACCGTTACAGACAGACAGAACTACTTTCTAATTTATACTATCAATTTGGTTTTTTTTGTCCGTGTAGTGATTAAGAATGCTCAGTGTCACGGCCTCTACTTGAACTTGAAACTCGCGGGCTGGGTTTTCGCAACTCGACGACTTCAGTGCGCCTATTTTGCGTGGTGGAATGGCATTATTCGTGCCACCCCAGTTCCTCCACTAGCAGACCCCTCACGTTGCCGACGACTTCAGGAAGTGACCTCGGTGATCAGAGGTGTCTCGCCCGGTATTCTGCCACCTCAGGACATGTCATGATGACATGGGCGGCCGTCTCCTCTTCCCCCATGCATGCCCTGCACAGAGGACTGTCTGTTACACCTAGAGTGAAAAGATGTTTGTTTATTAGTGCATGACTAGCTATTGCTCCAATTAAAAGGCGAAGCAGCGGCCTCTTGAGTTGCATCAGCTTCCGTGACAATCTGGGGTTGATCGTCGGGAGGGCCTCCTTGGTATGCCTGCAGGTACAAAGGTTGGTTAGTGTTCTACCTTGGTGTTTTTTTGCAGTGTCCTTCGCAGCCAAGCAGATGGCAGGGGTAGTATTGGTTCAGGGCCTACTGCCCTTGTTTCCGATCCACCTCTTGCCAGTGCATCGGCTGCATCGTTCCTGTGTGAGTTACTATGCCTCTTTATCCACTGGATACTATTAGTGATACATACCTCTGTCAGGGCTCTGTGGCATTAGCCCTGATGTTGTCGAATGACTTTGTAGAGCTTGTAAGACTGATCGGCTGTCGAAAAGTATGCGGATGGGGTATTCCGTTACCCTCCTGGAAATGATTGCATGTGCAGCCATTATTATACCCATACACTCTGCCTGGAAGACTGTGTTGTGGGCTCCTAGTGGCGTCGAGATGTGTATATTTAGGTCACCACCTCTATTTATCACACACACAACAAACACACATAACAAACACTGTAAAAGGCTATGCAATTATAAATATTTTACCGAAAGCTAATTTTTGATCGTAGCTAAAGTTTTAGTAACTACGAATGTAGAGTAAAAACAAATATTTGAAATACGAGTAAACTGTCCGATTCTCATAAATACCTCAAATAATAAGAAATAGTTGTGATCGCAGAGTGCTTGAAATTCGACCACAATTGTTTTTTATTATTTTAGCTTTCTGCACTACTCTTCCGTATAAACTATAACTGAGCCAAATTTGAAACTCTTCCGTTTGCATGTTTTTCGTTAAAATGGGTACAAAGTTATTGCTTCGTAATAAATAGAGCAGTGGGAGAGCCACGCTGCGGCATGAATGGGTCGGCTCGACCAGAGTGATATCACGGCCTGACAGGAAACCGGTGTGAAATAGCACTTGCGCTGTGTTTCGCCGAGTGAGTGAGGATACCGGAGGCCCATACCCTATTCTCCTCCCCTCCCCTATCCCCCTCCCCATCCTCCAAAGCCCGGCAACGCACTTGTCGTCACAAGTGCGTTGCCGGGCCTCTGGTGTTGCGAGTGTCCATGGGCGGCGGTAATCGCTTACCATCAGGCGATACGTCTGCTTGTTTGCCTCCAATTCAATAAAAAAAAGAAAAAAAAATAGGTACCACAAAATGTTTGACAGTATTTATGCATAACCAAACATACCTAAATAATTAGGTATCAGAACTTTGTGCAGAACAAAAATACTCCCTTGTGTGACTTGCATTTTTACGTGTTATGTTTTTGACGGGGTTTTTATCTTAACTGTCAAATTGAATCGGGGTGACTGACCACCAAATCTTTGTAAACCACAATGAGGCATTTAAAAATGAGGCATTTAAAACAAATTGGTTTTGGAAATAACTACGTTTTACAACACAACATATACCTCTAAAAATATACTTAATAGTATAAATGCGAAAGTTTGTGAGAATGTATATTACACGAACAAAAAACAATGAACGGATTTTTATGAAACTTTTTTTTATGTATTTAAACTTAATGCACATGGTGTACAAAGATGGACTTAATGCCATGGGACATTCTCTACCACTCAACGTTAGGTGATTTAGAAAAGTAATGCGATAGGTATAATAATCGAATACAGGTAGAATATGAAAAACATAGGTATAACGCTATTTTCCCGAAACTTTCTGCCGCGCACAGCAAAACTGTGAAATGAGCTGTCACCTGCGGTGTTCCCGGACCAATACGACCTTCAAACCGTCAAGAAAAGAGCGTACTCTTTCCTAAAAGGCCAGCATCGCACTTGTAACGCCTCTGGTGTTGCGGGTGTCCATGGGCGGCGGTAATCGCTTACCATCAGGCGATATGTCTGCTCGTTTGGCCCCTATATAATAAAAAATAAAAATAACACCTATGTTTTTCCTACGAAGTCTAATTCTACCTATGTTTAAATAAGTTCTAATATATACATAGTAAATTACACAAATACTATCTTGAACAAACCACATTTTCATATTAATAAAGCTTCATTTTTAAATCTACTCAAACCTAAGGCACAAGTGGTACAGTTAATAAAAGGCTAGACTTTTAATGACCCAATCAAAACCAGACCGGGCTGCGTAAACATCGAGTCCAAGCCCTCTTTGCATTTTAATTCATTATTATCTTAACTAAAGTAACAGGCGGCAAAAAAAAGTGCGTTCGAACAAAGTACACATGTCAGAAGTGAAACATCTTTGGCAATCAAATTTTTAAGTCTTTTTTATGTGAGTATTTATACAAATCTAAAAGAATAGATTTAAAAAAATATAATTAAATAGCATGTATATTTCTGTCTCATTCTTTACCGGCATCACCCTACTCATATTTGTATTTGTGACTTTTTTCTTTCTGAACCCTTGAAAATGGACGGTTCAGGATCAATATCGACGTATAATTTTCTAAAAGTTTTCTAAATTTTGCTGAAAATTAGATTAAATCGATCGTTGTTCTGATACGTGTTGATCTATGACTCAGATGAAACAAGAGACGATTTCAAACAATTTAAAAAAATATTTTACCATACTTTGATTTTAACTGCATTAAAATTGTTGTTGTCTTTTAAATTTTTTTTTTTTTTTTTTTTACAGCATACATAGGTACAGGTACTGGTTCCCAAACTAGGCATAGCCTGTATTTCGGGAGTCAGAATTCAGTGAAGTTGAAGGTGACGCTGCTCACAATGTACGCGTGTGCGTGTGCATGTGTATGTGTGTATGTGTGTGTGTGTGTGTGTGTGTGTGTGTGTGTGTGTGTGTGTGTGTGTGTGTGTGTGTGTGTGTATGCGTGTGTGTGTTATGAAATAAATTTGACAAGGTCCTCAGTCCCCTCATAATCTAGTTGGTGAAGCCAATTTTCAACTTTATTTTTAATCTCATGTTTGTTAAGACTCACAATATTTAATTTTTTATTTATGTCATTATAGACTTTAGTACTTAGACTAATAGGTTGTCTTCTCGCGAAAGAAGTTCTACATTTGACTCTGGGATATACAGACGACGTACTGCGCCTTTTTGCCCTTGGAAGAGGTACATCTTGATGCTTTTTCAGCATCGATCGGAGCACGTACAACTGGCGCACTGTCAGGACCTTACATTTGGAGTAAAGGAGCGTTGTTGGGTATCTGAAGGGTTTTTTTATCATTACTTTAAGAACTGCTCTTTGTGCTCTCTCTAGACGAATAAGATGGGTTTTTGCGGCGCCCCCCCAAACCGTGATGGAGAATTGTATGACAGACTGACACAGTGCTAGGTAGACCATTCTAATTGTTTCGAATGGGAGCACGCTTCTTAATGGTTTAAAAACACAGATTAGCCGTCTCAGTCTAGTTGTCACCAAGTCAATCTGCTTGTTCCAATTTAATCCACCATCCATACATACCCCTAAGTATTTAATATGTTTCACTCGCGCAAGTTCCCGACATGAGCACTCGTCTCGGTTAGAGCAGTCATGTGATCTTACAGAAAAGGCATCTGGCACTTGATTACTTTCATTAATGGCAAAGGTTAAAAAGTGAGTTTTATTTAAATTTAATGTAAGTAGGTTTTCTGTTAACCATTTTTTAACTTTGGAAAGTGACTGCTCTGCTTTTGCTTTAACAATTTCCCAGTTTGCTCCCCAGACAAGAAGAGCAGTATCATCTGCATAAGTAAAGATAGTGGTGTTGGGTAGTTGCAGAGTACATAGGTCGTTCACATAAATCTGGAACAGAGTAGGGCCCAGTACGCTACCCTGCGGGACGCCATAACGTATAGTACCCTCATCACTAGTGTGGTCGCCCACTTGTACACAAATTTTTCTATCTACAAGGTAGTCTTTAAAAATTTCGTAGGGAATTCCTCGTACACCCATCTTCGAGAGCTTCTCTTGTAGAATGGGAACAGAGACCGTGTCAAAAGCTTTCGAGAGATCAAGAAATATGCATAGGCACTTATTTTTGTTGTCTAGATGTTTTACAATTGAGTTAGTTAAATCTAATATTGCATCCTCAGCTGACATTTCCTGACGAAATCCATACTGATTTGGAGCTAATATCTGAAATTTCTATAAAAATGATTTGATTGACCTATTTAATACCTTTTCCAATATTTTAGAAAGGGCAGGCAGTACAGAAATAGGTCTGTAATTATTGACACAGTCTCTGTCCCCGCTCTTATATACTGGGTGGATAATTGATTTTTTAAATGCCGCAGGAAATACACCAGAGCTTAGAGCAAGATTGCAAATGTGGGTTATGGATGGTACGAGCACATGGTGACATTGTTGTAATACCCTAGATGGGATGTTATCCCATCCTGAAGCACATTCCTTTCGCAACTGCAAGACGATCGATTGAATGTCGGAACAGGTTACTTCCAGAAGTACCAGGGAATTAGTTGGGCCATTTAGGACACAGGGTGTAGAGACTGTATGATGGGGTTCAGACTCATAAGAGACCATGGATTGGTGAATCTGGTCAGCCAAGTTTCTGCCTATGTCTTTGAAGAAATTACAAACGTGATTTATCGAGAATTTCGGGTCTTTGCAGATATTCAAAAGTTCTTTAGGAATGGCTCTTATTTTATTGATACCTGAAATGTCTTTAATAGTTTTCCATAGAGATTTAGGATTATTACCAGCTTTATCAATTTGACACTTAAAATATTCAACTTTGAGCCTACGCAATAGACTGTTACAGAAGTTCCGATATCGAACATAAATTAATTTAGCCGTCATATTGTCTGGGTTTTTCTTAGACTTGCAATGGAGTCTGTCACGGTTCCTAATACATTTTAACAAACCTGGTGTCATCCACGGTTTCAACATTCTATTACGTCCGGCAACTTTAATAACCCGAGTATGTTTATGTATAACACTAGAGATCAGGGATACAAACCTATTTGTTGCTACATTTACGTCAGTTTCTGCCAAAATCTCACTGAAATTTGTTTGTTCCAAATCTGTTTTTATTTGGGTATAGTCTGAAATATTATTATTTTTATCATTACGTGCAGTGGTGACTTCTTTTTCTAAAATGAGGACAATAGGCATATGATCAGTTATGTAAGTTTCCAGTACTAAGGTAGTTGAATCTAATTTAGTTTTAATAATGAAATGGTCTAGACAAGATATGTTCCTTGTAGGGTAGTAATGGGACGGGTAGAAGCCATGGGAAGCATTGAATGTTAGATATTCATCACATAGTGGATCTGAACTGGTTGGGCCTATATCTATGTTAATGTCTCCTACAAGAACCTTGTTTTGGTTTTTCAGGTTGTTGAAAGCATCATTTAAGCTGGTTAAAAAATTATCAAATTGATCTCTGGATGATAATGACGGCGAACGATATACTGCAATAATACTTAGGCAATTGTCTACTTCGCAAACGAGACCATTTCCGCCTTTGAACAATGGTTCGTGTATTTTGCATGTTAACTGTGAACGGGTATAAATAACTATATCGTTTTGGTTAAAATTAATTTTAGTGTAATGTGCTGTATAACCGTCTAGGATTGGTAGGTTGTCAGTTTTTAAAAGCCAACATTCCGTCAATATTATGACGTCAAAAAAAATTTTTGTCGTAGCTAATAACATATGAAATTGATCGAAATTTTTATTCAAACTTCTTATATTCATGTGTATTAATGTAATAGGTTTACCAACTTTTATAAATCTTTGGCATTCCCCGGGCAAACAAGTATAAGCCCTACCCACCTCAGTTGAATCTAGAATGTTATTAATTTTTATTATATCATTCATTTATGAAATGTAATTTAAAAAAGTACGTGGATCTTAATGTAAGGTACGTTCTAGTATGTAGTAACGTGAAGGAAAGGACCCTATTGGAGAGATCGTCGTATTTAATTGTGTGGTAATGGATGTATGTTTGTAATATGTATGAGTTATATTTGTATGAGGCTAGGTATAGAATGTTTGTAATCAATATTTGGCAAAGCTTATATCTTTGTGCTGAGTTATATGTGTGTAAGGTCTGGAAGTAGTATTGTACTTTTGTGTTATAGTGTAAAATACAGAATAAATGTATAAATAAAAGCATGCAAAAGCTACAAAGAAGAAACATCAAGCCCAGAGAGAGTCACTTAGGAGGCTTAAGGTCCAACAAAATCCGCTCTGAAGACACGAGTATAGGCTTATCTCCATCCACCTTACGTATAAAAACATTACCATTTGTTGTCCAGCAATATTGGTAACCGTAGCTTTTAGAGAACTCCCGGGACTGGAAAAATAACTTTTTGGTACTTGCTGGGAGGTGATCAGCTACATAGATTGCCTGGCGCTTACCCGCTATTTTTAGATGATCCGTATTTAGCTTATCAGCAGCTGGTTTGTTCCTATTATAATCTCGAACGGCGGAGACAGCTCTCTGTTTCATTTGCACTGTAAGGAATTCAGCAACTATCGGACGAGTCAGCCCAGGTTTGCCGGGAATGCGATAAATGTCTCGAAGGTCTGTAGGGGAAATTTGCGCCCCAACTACTTCCCCGATCCCGCAAAGCGCATTAACCAGGTCCGTATTAGTCTCCTTCACGCTGGGAGGAATGTTCCTTATCTCAATGCTGGAGGATCTTGATTTCAATTGCAAATCTTGCACTTTTCTTTCCAGACTTTCAATACATAAGCGCTGTTCCAGCCGCTCCTTCTGGAGACTATCTAGACCAGCTCTAATGCCCTCGTACTGGTTATTAATAAAAGCCATTGATTGAGCAATTTCATCATTCGAGGATTGAATTTTAACAACCTGTGTTTTTAAATCACAGATATCGGTGGACAGTTTCTTCATTAAGGAATTCTGTTGGTTATTAATATCATTTAGTTTTGTATCAAGTTCCGATTTCCAGCTGTGCAACAGTCCCATAATTTCTTGCTTTAGTTCATCAGAATGTCCAGGTGACTGAGTCGGTTCCGGGCGCGGACGTCTATTCCGTTTTTTAGTGGCGTTGGAGCCTT
Organism: Spilarctia lutea; assembly: GCA_916048165.1. Classification (NCBI taxonomy): domain Eukaryota; kingdom Metazoa; phylum Arthropoda; class Insecta; order Lepidoptera; family Erebidae; genus Spilarctia; species Spilarctia lutea. The sequence goes on from OU696481.1 coordinate 14,705,502, forward strand.
CACTCAGTACATTTAATTCCGGTTCAGACACGATGTGTTCCATATAATTTGTCGACGTCTTAGGTGGAGAGCGTTTCACGGACATTTCTATGTAATTCTTAATAAGCTGTGCAAGGAACCAAAAGCAACATAAAAGTTTTTATTAAAGGTGTAAATAAATTGTACAGGCCTCTAAGATTTGTTTTGTTTATTTACGTAGCACAGGTATGCAGCGGAACTTTACCAATCCACAACTTGACCCTTGCACAGCCCCCAACGCCCGATGTCACGATGTTGAAGCGGCAGTAAACACTCGTAGTCATAACAGATCGTATAAAATGTTGCTGATGGTATTGATTTGCAACTTTTTTGCAGATACCCGATTTACTTAGCTTCGATTTCGTAAACGTGATTTATGTGACCGTTGCCAGACGGTCGTAGATATTATAATTCGTCGAGTATGTAGTTCTTTTTTTTAATTTTATATTTACATATTTAAAGATAATGTTTAGAAACTACACAAAAAGTGATAATAAGTTAGGCGGGGTTTGAACCAGCGGTCCTCCGAGTGACCCTGCGGTCACCCCGTTTTACAATTAGCTACGTGAACGTTAATAGAATATCGCGAATTACAGTGTCACTTGGTGATAATAATGTTTTTTTAAATAGCAGAAACGGTTATTATGAGTCACCGCTTAGGAATTTTTTCCGCATTCCAATCACTTGGCACATATAAATTCTCACCAAATATTCAAAAGTTATGAGATTATGCTCACCAGTATATTGCACTGATGTAGAAATTTCACTGTTTATATTATCTCAAATTTCAACACTACACTTTAGATGCTTTAGGTTTAGTTAGTATATAAGTTCACTATTTAGTGTCAATGATTTACTTGGTTTTTCTAACGTATATGGATCTATTAACTTTGTCACACTTTTCACTTATTTACAGAAGTAGTTTTACGGCGAACTTTTTATGCTTGAGGCACTATAAATATTTTTAAATCATTTTTCTCAAACAGATCACTTTTTGCAAGACCTATAGTGTACAGCGCCACCTAGCGATTTGGCGAATTGTCCGATCGGCACAAACATTAGTAGGTAGTACCAAAATTTGTGAGCTGGTAATCTGTGGGATTACTTTATCATAGGCTATATACCTTAACTAAAGCTTAATGTATTAGAGATACCTTAATTTGGCTCTTAAATGGATCATGTGAAATACATTAAAGTTAGTGCTACTCGTGCTACTTTTAGTATATCTTCAAAGTGTTGATGTTTGTTAAATCTTCGAAAACATTAAGCGTTGCAAATAGCACCGATATATATTTTTTACTTATCTATACAATAATAAAGCTGTAGAGTTTGTTTGTTTGAACGCGCTAATCTTAGGAACCGCTTTTCCGATTTAAAAATTCTTTCGGTGTTAGATAGTCCATTTATCGAGAAAGGATTATAGAGAGCGGAGCATCAATGAAGAATGTTTCAAAAACAGGGGAAAATTTTCACGCTATGGGCAATATAAGACGCAAACGAGGTTGCGTGGGTCAGCTAGTTTCTTATTCGTTTGCTAAAGTCTCTCTACACTGCCTGATCGAAGTCAAGTCATGGGCAGAGTCCAAGAGTAGTGATCACCATACTCGTTGTCAATGCAGACAATGCAGCATGGTGACCCATACCATAGCGGGCTATTGAGATGCTTGTCATTTTACGTATGATATATGAAAAAATATTATGCAAACGAGTATTACACATTTCTTTTATGTAAATTTATTTTATAGATACGTCTTTTTGTAAAAAAAAATAGTCCCTTCTGATGTCTCACAACTTAGGAACTCAAGTGCCAGGAGAGACACTTTCAACTGAATATACTACCATAAAATACAGCTGTAAAAGTTTTTAACCAGCTATCAAATACAAATTAGAGCATTTATTTAGACTAAAAAAATCAGATGAGATATTACGCAAAAAGATTAAAAGCAATGAGATCCCGAACATATTTTTTGCGTTCAAAACATGTTTTTAATTAAACCCTATAGAAAGACGGATTCTCAGCTTATTATTAAGGTTTATATACGGTATTATCTTCATTATTTTTGACTTTACCTTGTCAAAATATCTAGATAAAGGTACTATTTATCTTATAGGCATTTAAAATAACATTTTTTTATGTTCTGTAAAAGGTATTGTTTTATGAAGTACTAGCTGATCCACGCAACCTCGTTTGCGTCTTATATTGCTCGTAGCATGAAAATCTTCCCCCATTTTTGAAACATTCTTCATTAGTACTCCGCTCCTATAAGTAGTAGTGTGATGATATATAGCCTATAGCCTTACTCGATAAATGGACTATCCAACACTGAAAGAATTTTTCGAATCGGACCAGTGGTTCCTGAGATTAGCGCATTCAAACAAACAAACAAACTCTTCAGCTTTATTATTTGTGTATATTATTATTATTAGTATAGATATAAAAATTAAATTCCAGGCAGTATTTCCGTTATGTCAGAATTCCAAAGATTTTCTTTATAGGGTATTTATTATAATTGGTTCTCCGACTCCTCTCCGGGTACCCGAGACGGCGTGTGGTTTTTGTTTGATTGAAGTCCGACATAACCTACAGGGTGGTATTCGAGAGGATGCCGCATAGAAAAAGGCAGTAATTAAATCTTAATTAGAATCTTATTAGAATATAGTTTTCTGTATGTTTATTTGCTGTTTGTAGTAGAATATGTCATGTAGTTTGGTTAGTAGATGTTATCATATTTAAATACTTATTTAAAACTGGGCCATACAACATTTTTGCATCTATGAAAAATCTATTTTTATGCCTTCCTTTTTTGTTTTGCGTCTTTGGTTCATTTCATAACATTAAAATTTAAAAAACCAAACGACTTTAATCATTTGTTTCAAAATAATCTCATAGTATACTTAGATGATACTCATAATAGAAAAAGTTCGAATCTCATTCTGTACATTACATTTAATCATTATATCTTTTTAATTGTTATATAATAAATAATTAATATTTAAATGACTTTTAATTGATTCACACATTAAAAATTATGTTATTTGTAAGAAAGCATTATCATAATTATATTTCGAATTTCGATCCTCTTGTCGACAATTATCTTTTTCTCTTATATACGAGTATATAAATCAATTGCTGTTCGTTTGTCTCGCGAACGAACGAAAACTCGAGAACGGCTGGGCCGATTTAGGGGATTTTGCTTTTGAATTGTTTATCGTAGTCCAGGGAAGGTTTAAACGGTGAAAAATAAAAATAAACCGTGAAATTTTAAATGTCACGTGTATGAAGTAGCGGGCACAGCTAGTGCATAATAAATCAAGTTTTATATTATGTACTTACCTCACAAGAGCTAATAGTAAAAAATAATAAAACATGTAAATAAATTAAAAACCAATATTTCATTTTAAATTATGTATTATATTTAGGGTCCCCAGTGTACCCTAAGAACAAGAAAGCCTCTTCTTGCTCCTGGTCTTTCACTTCTAGATGTTCTTCTAGAACTGTACACATAAAACAGCGTAATAAACATTATAAATTATTCGTGATGAAAGAATCTCGATAAAATTTTTGAAGTAAAGAAATGTACAATTATACATGATATGAAAAATAGTATGTATATAATTTAATAAGGTTGTGATTAGATTTAGTAACTAAATGCATGAATGAAATAGCTTTTATTTCAGGAACTTACGAAACGTTACATTAATAACTCTAGTCTTGAGAATAACCAACAAGAAACCCCATAATCCTGTAATATTAATACACCAATCACTATGCGCATATACAAAAATGCCTATTTTTTCAGATAAACTTCTGTACATGATGTCTAAGAAAGGCAACGTGATGCTTTGTTATCAAGGCCACAGGTATCATTTGAAATATACCAAGAACTCAAGAAAAACATGGCGGTGTTCAAGACATTGTACGTTCAAATGCCGAGCGACAATAACTACTGTTAATGATAATTATAATTTTTGTAAGGTGAAAAATGAACATAATCACCCCTGTATCACGTATTTTTTGTAAACCATTTTTTTTAATGACAATTCCCGCACTAAGAATAATTCCTGTGTCACGGGGGACTTCACAAACATATAATATGAAACGGACACAAAGAACACCCTGACTTAGTACAACAGTTTGTGGATCACACAAAGTGTTATTCTATGTGGGATTTAGCCTTTATATTTGTAGAAATAGTCGACATCTAAGCGTAATGTATATCTGTTGATATATGTTTGACAGTCTATATATTTCATGTATTCTTCACAATACTTTTTTTTAGTTGCCTGTTATGTTTTACATTTTTTTTTTCTGTCACGTGTTACAGATATTATACGTTTACTGTAAAAGCTTACTAGCATTATTTAGTTTAAGTAAAAAGAATATAATATATAATGACATGAATATTAACTAATAAAAAACTTATGTTTAATCATTTCCAATGGATTTTCTTTCATCTTTTCTTTTCTAGTAATTTAAAAAGAGTTTCATAGTAGCAATTATATTAAAAAATCATTTATTTATTTAATTAATGTTATGTCTATAATTAACTATACATACACTATAGTGAAATATGTGACTTATAGAAATAATGCTGTAGTTAATGAGTGTGGTAATTATGGTGATAATATGGTGCTTATGGGGTCTCAGTATATCCCAAACTGAAGCTCCGATATTAGTATAGCGGTATTGGTATATTGTAAGAGTAATGATTAATAAATTTCTGTATTTACATGTATTTTACCTACCTGCGTGTAGGAAATATTTTTAATGTAAGGAACACTATTTATATTTTTATGCCAAAATAAACATTTTTTTGTGCAACAGTTAAGTTAAAAGGTGCGGTTATTTTAAACTAAGCGTAATTTTTATATAATATATGTTAGTATATGTTTTACTGGCAGTCTATATATTTCATCTATTCTACACAATCCCTAGGGATTGCCTCGATATTTGGTAGAATACCGGGTTATACAGATTGTCGGTAACATATGCATATATTGCTGTTAATAGATGTTGTTAGTATAATTTAATTTTTAATAATAATCCACTAATTCTAATTCTAACCAATTTGAGCACTATTCAAACTAAACCAATATTAATAAAAAAATATTTATAAATTTTAAGTGATGATGCAGAAGCATCACTAGGCCGCCATGATGTGGGACACCATGCTGCATTGTTGCATTGTTTGCATTCCCGGTGAATATGGTGACCACCACTCTTGAATTCGGCTTATGCTTTCCATCAGGCAGAATAGTCATTTGGGAGGGCCAAACATAAAATTAAACATATTTTACAAAATTAACACGATTGATTTTAAATCAATTTAGATATTTATTATTTCAGAAGTTTGTTTTTATATCCAGTAGTCCAATAGGTATTATTCAATAGAATCAAAATATACCCAAAAGGATAATTTATTTAGTTAATAAACAAAGTCGAGATACACGAAACTAGAATAAATCATTCGTTTTCATTGTAGCTGCTGTTAATCTTGTTCAATGTTTAGATTACCTTTTGTCAATAAAATAATCATTTGTTTGAATAAGCAGAATCCAAAACTGGGGTAACCATACTCATTCTAAACAGCAGACAATGCAACAGTGCAGTGCTGCCATGGTGGTGACCATGGCAGCCTAGTGAGATACTTCTGTATCATTGGGCCTCATCAATCACCAACGAAACACGACAGCACGCATGCTGTCATTTTACGTTGACCTTCTGTGTGGCCCCGTTCGTGTTTATACCACTCCAGACTAAGAAATTTATATATTGAATCTTCAATACGCTGTCTCAAGGCTATCATTAAGAAATTCATGAAATTTACCTTTCAGATATACTAAAAACATAATTTAAAAGTAGATTCGTACTTTGTAAGAGTACAAACTTATTTACAAAGAAAATAGCAGTAATTATGAAATAGTATGTACTTTGTACTGGTATAAATGTATTTTATAAGAAATTAAACAGAAACATTAAAGCGCAAGATATTATTTCAACTGTTCTTCCAACAATCAAACGCAAGCTTAATTAAAAGGTTTAATTAAAAATGACGGCCATCTTTTTAAAATTACGGCTGCCTCGGTGGCGCAGTGGTAGTGAATGCAACTGCTGTGCTTGAGGTCTCGGGTTCAAATCCTGGGTCAGACCAAGTATTTTTGTGATCTACAAATATTTGTTTCGAAGTTTGGGTGTTTTCTATTTATAATATGTATGTATTTACAAAAAATAACTATATATGTATTCATATCAGTTGTCTAGTACCCATAACACAAGCTCTGCTTAGCTTGGGACTAGATGGCGTATTTATTTATTTATTATTTATTTAAAAAAAAGGTTTTTTTTTAAATGTGGATTTTTCCATTTTTTTCAATGATGTTTTATTCTTTTTAATGAGCGTACCCTCTTTATTAGTCATTCTTATGTTGAGATAAAGTGATTTATTAAGACGTCATGAGGAAAAGCACTTTTCCCACACCCTGTGCACGATTGATACGAGTTTTATGCAAATGGTGAGATATTTCCGCTTACTGTCAAACGATAACTCATATAAGGTATATTTTGGAAGACAAGTTATTATTTCTAATATGACATTTTATCTTTTATTGCCTTGACATAATTGGCTATTAATTTAAAACCAGACAGTCCGAATTAATAGCAATTTATTAGTTCTAGTATAATATGGTTCTAATTCTATTTCCTTTCAACTAGGTATTCATCTCTACTTGGCTTTGGCTTCGCGTGCTGCTTTCCTTTCAGCTAGCCAGCTGAAGCAGAAAGGAAAGCAGCACGCTAGCCAGCAGCTAATTAGACGGGCTTCAGATTATCTTTTTTGCAGAACCTCTGTTTTCTGAGGAACTTGGGATTTATGCCTAACTTTTTGTGGCTTTTTGATGCCAATTCTGTGAGCTTTGCGGTCCAAAAATCTAACTGAAACCAGTATCATACTTAGGTTGTTAGCTCACTTAAGATAGTTTGAGAAATAACTAAACACAGAATATAAAACCTTTTTTTTTATGAGCCCGTGGTGTCCCACTGCTGAGCAAAGGCCTATATAAAACCTTATAAAGATTTTAATTATTATAACAAAATTTTAGTTAACTCTTCTAATTCTATCAATACTTTCTAATACTGTCTGAAAAAAGACAAAGAACAACTAATTCAAAGATATAAATAAAGGTGATAAATCAGTTGTTGGTAAAATTGATTGTTGAGAAAAAAGCGAAGATTTATTAAAAATATATTGTTTGACCGATTTCTAAAAAGAAATAAATAAAAAACATGGAGTAATAATTTAATAACTAATGTTTTTTATTGGAGATATATCAACCTTCTTCAATGCAACTAAAAAAAGACTCGTACTAAAAAAGTATGAAAATTTTATAAAAAGTAAAAATAAAGCACTGATTGGTTGGTTGACTTAAAAAGATTTATTCAACTTGCATAGGTCGATTTTTCTGACCCTATAACCCTGTCTAATGAACTATGAACTCATTCTATTATCATTTTTATCAGGATCATAACTCGATAATATTATACTAAGAAAAACTTCTAACTATTGCAACTATTATAATAACTGAAAGATAAGATTTTTTTTTTCTTTTCATGAGGATGAACGCGAATATTTAAGTATATTTCACAAGGTTTTACTGTTCAATTACTTTAACGATTATCGTGAACTCGTGCAAATATATCTGAAATGCAGAATAAAACAATTACTTTATAATAATAATAATAATAATCGCTTTATTGTACACCAGATAATTAACAAGGATAACTAAAGCTAAGAGGTACAATTGGCGGCTTTAGATTACTATATTTGAATTATTTTATTCGTATCTGTATTAGTTTGGTAAAATGCCTCGTTTTGGCTTTTTGTCACATCGTTTTCAATTACTACATTATAATTATTAAAACTATTTAAATAAACTGTATAGTAGTTTATATTTAAGACTGTTATATAGTTATAATGGCAGTCAAAAACTACCTCGTACTGATTTTGAGGGCGTAACATTGACAATTAAACATTCATCATCATCAGCCCGTTATAGTCCACTGCTGGACATAGGCCTCTCCCAAGGAACACCACAGAGCCCGGTCTGTTGCTTAAACATTATTGAATATTAACTGCGGAACGGACGCTCCTATATACTATGCGTACCAGAAATTATACTGACTAGACGTGAAAGTAAATAATGAAAACAATTCTGAATTATATCTGACTCGCCCAGGGAGAAGTTCTGTAGAAACACTGTTTAGGGCACCTGTCGGTAAATATTGCCAACTGAATGTCCTCTCCGATGTTCATATTACGATGATCACCCATCAGAAACTGACCTGCCTAAGATTGCTTAACGTTGCAATATATTCACATACATTTGAAGTAGGTAAATCGGTGTTAAAACATACACAGTGTCGATATTTAAAACCAGCTAAATTTGAGCTCATTTGTCTTAAAGAAGTTTGTTTCGTGTTTATCAAAGATTGTTGTGAAGTTTCGCTGTCTTTCCCCGAAAGCGGTTGCTACTGAAGCCAAGGTTTCTGTGAATTATCTCTAATCATATAAAGTAAATTCACATCGTGTTGAAAAAATAGTACTTCAAAGTTGTAGGAGACATAGAATGTCTGCTGAACAAATAGCTACAGTCCGTACGAAATACGTATGTTAGTGTTATCTAACATGAATGTTATAAACTCCCAAGTTAACTCGTAAGACTCGGTTTATTTAGGACTGGTGGTGTAATGAAACGATAACACTTTACTACTGATATTGTCCCAAAATGTTAGAGTTAGTTTGGAAATTATATTAACTAATGTAATAATAAAGTATTTGAGAATACTTTCATTAGTATTTGAACAAGAGTTTAATTTTGGGTAGAAAAATGGTTTTTAATTGATTGATTTCTCGCGGGCTGAGTTTCCGAAACTTGACGACTTTAATGCGCCTATTTTTCGTGATGGGCATTATTTTTTTCATCTGGCCATTCGCCGGGACTGGTTATCTCACAGTACGGGTAGTGCATTATTATCAGAACACATTCTGCCTTTTTCGCCGAGCTGGTAAAGGGGTTATCTTGTTTTTGTAAAAACTCCAGTGATATGACTGAGTTGTTAGAGACAACCTTCCTTACCCTTTTAGCCTGTGCAGTGGTCTCGATATTTGTACAGAAGTTCCGCCATGAGTTGGTCCTACATCTGAGTCGTTTTTTGTACCTGGATTTGGTGTCCTTGTATTTATCCCAGTCCTGGTCTGTACCGGTGTTTATTGCTCTGTTGAATTACCTCCTAATCCTGCACCTTAGTCTCTCCAGCTCAGGCCACCACCAGCGAAATAATTCTTGTCTGCAAAGTTTAATCAGTTTCTTAATATTAAACTTGTAATAACAAATTAACGTTGTATTGAAAACCAGCTGACTAGCCCAAATTAGTTTCCGTCTCCCAAAAGTAATAAATTTTGTCTGTTTTTGCCACATTTTTCATTTATGGTCTGGCTTCTATTGCTCTAAGTGTATTGGTATATATAGGCTATAACCTTTCTTAATTAAAAGACTATCATATAATAAAAGAATTTTGCAATTCAAACGGGTAGTTTCTTAGATCAACATAAATAAACTCTCCTTATTATAAAATAATATGAATAAAATAAAAATGACGCATAATTTATTATAAAATTCTAGGAACTGCCTAATGAGACGATGTTTACTACCCCATTTAAAAGAACTAAAATATTACAGCGTTGGCGGTACACACACAACGTTTTCATTACCGTACCATGTAAACATGCTTCTGCTTTAATATTAATTGGTCCAAATAATTCAATCTTGTTCTGCTTTAAGGTCATATTTCGTCTTAACCATTTCGTAATTCGTGTGACATTTAATGCATATATAACTTCGATTAATAAACTTAACCGGAATTCTCCTATTTTGAATAAACCATTATCTCAAATATGTAGCCGGTATAGCCCACAGGCATCATTTAACAGTTCCTATCGAGTTATTTGAACGTTCAGCGGAGCTAAAGTTTTAATCGTTCGTAAGACGAAGTGCTTCAGACATCCGAGCATGTCTAACATTCTGTTCATATTAGGAGTACCTATGATATTTTGTTCGATCTATATATTTTTTAACATCAAATTTAATCTGGTTTCTCGGTTTAATAATAAAATATGGAACATATTCCATGCTTAAACTGTTGATTTTTACTTAAGAAGTCACCGAATGTTACATTCTATATATATATTTGTATGTTTAAAGTATTAATCGTAAAATGAAACGTAACAAAAAACATAAATGAACAAGTGATTATTTATTATTGGTACAAGTGGTACTACTCGTATTATGAATTCGCAAAGCCATATCGATGATAAATTATAATATAATCCTTTGATAACCATTTAAAACACTTCGTTTATACTGTTTTGTGCATGAACTTCGTAATATGGAAATCACGTGAGTGCAATGTTATATTTAAAGATTAATAGCGATATGTACAAGTAATGTATCAGTATTGGAAAATAATAATTGATGTTATTTGAAATTTTTAAATAATTAATCAGCTAATTAATAGACACGGGTATTGCACACTAAAACTTTTAAAATGAACTTTATTATATACGTCTTTTATAAAATGTGAAATGAATCTTAGTATGTTCCATAAAGTCAATAAAAAAATTAGAATAAAAATGTAAGACGATTTACAAAATTCTTACCTCTAAAGCCGTATTATCGAATAAAATATAAAATTCTGAATACATTTTCGCTTAAAATACCGAAACCATCTTTTTAATTAACTCTATCAAATAACCCTTTTTTAATTTGCCATTCGCTAATATTTATCCTTTAAGCATAATGACAGGGACGAACCCATCTATTGGGGTGGCTATAGGCGGTCCCTTGCGCATTGAATGGGTTAAATGCTTACTTTAGAGCGGCACTTTTATTTTACGACCACCATTTAACTCCAATCCGAGCCGCTTAAGGTTATTGGTTACAATGTTTTTTCGCATTCTAGCATTGTTTAACATGACTTAGGAATATAAACAAGTTTATGCCAATGTTTTGTGTTTTAAACGATGTTTTGACACCAAATAGCCGTGGAATTTACCCCACCACTTTAACTTTAGACCCTTGATATTAAATAATGAGAGCACAATATAAGAATTTAAACACTGGCTACAAATAAAGTAAGTAAATTAAAATAATCTATTAAAAACAGGAAGGACTACACTCGTGTCCAAATAATAATAATAATAAATCGTTTATTAATTCTCTCACACAGAATAGTTAACAAAATCAGTTCACAAATTCAGTATCATTGAAAAGAGTGGGTGAATCTGTGTGAGAGACTGGTATCTGCACTAGGAGAACCTTTATGACAGATTACCAGCCTCGCCTATGTCTAGATAATCCAGAGCTTGAATTAAGTGTAACCACGTTGATTCATAACAAGAAGTGAAAAATTTGAGTAAGAGACTTAACAAACATAAGTGTAACAATGCCATAATGTGTAGGAGTAAGTATGCTTGTGTGTGAGCGTGCGTGATGTGAGCTAATGTAGATATGTATGTCTTGTATAATTGTGTGTGTGTGTGTGTGTGTGTGTTTGTGTGTGTGTTTGTGGGTGTGTGTGTGTGTGTGTGTGTGTGTGTGTGTGTGTGTTTGTGTGTGTGTGTGCCTCTGTGTGTAGGTACTAACCCTACGATAATGCAAAAAAAACATTGCAACATCGCCTATCACAAACTGAACTAATAAAGTACCTGAATATGATGAAAGCGTAATAGACTTTGTGAAATTGTTTACACGTCGCTCGACGTCATAGATGGCCTCCAAGGCTTAATTATCGATGAGTCGGAGGCGTACGTAAACTGAGACCTGACAACTGGGAAGATATTTTAAGAATGGTGGAAACCTTATCATCATCATCTTCCTAGCCTTTATTATTCCCAATATTTGGGGTCGGCTACCAGTTCAACCGGTTTTACCTGAATATCAGTTTTTACACAGAGCGACTGGCATCTGACCTCCGCAACCCTGAGGGCGAACTGAATTCGAAGGTTGAATTAGTTGTCAGTATATTTGAGGGCACTGACTTCCCAATAACGATTGCCATAGATGTTCATGACAACCGGGACCGACGGCTTAACGTGCTCTCCGAAGCACGGGCGGGAAACACCGCCATCTTCCATACTCCGGGCTGCTATTAGGAATTTCTTGTAGGAAAAACCCAACAGCAGTCCGACCCACATAAGGTTTCCACCATTAAAATTAACTGCGTCATAATGGTGGAAACCTTATGACGCAGTTAATTTTATATGCTCTGAGGTGGTTAAAGGATATCTTTTGATAACTGCAACTTCAGTGACTGATTATTTTCTAAAACATTATTGTTTTTTCGGCTCATTATTTATGATATAGAGCTAGCATTCACACAAGAGGTAGGTATTTGCTGTATTGGGCTTTTATTTAGAACTATTTATCTGTCTTATATTGTCAATTTATTCTGTATTTATTTTTAAACACCAAAACTACCCATTAATTTGTGTTTCTACAGTCGATTTGTCCATCCAAAGGTTGCCTGGATGAAATTGCTTTTTAGCGATAAAGCCGCTATTTGTACATGGTCGTTTTATTGTTAAACTCCTATAACTATATCAATTGGTCTACAATAAAGTTTATTATATTCTATTCTATTTAAGACGAAAGATCCCGCAATATAGTATTGTCATGTTAATCAAATGGTTTAGGCAGGGTATATTAAGATAGTGTTTAAACGGCCAATATTTTGCGGACTTGATTGATACTCACCATTATAACATGACCAAATGACACAAATTTTTATTAAATTGTAGCCCATGCATGATTCTAATGTATAAGCTACATTACTGTTAAGTTTTATCTAAATCCGTTCAGTATTTACGTGAAAGAGTAACAAACATCCAAACATCTTCACAAACTTTCGCATTTATAATGATCGGCCAGTCTCAACGGAGACCAACCAACTACGCAGGAGATTTTATAGTGCACAAGTGTGTACGCAAGCAAAGGTGCACTCTCAGTAACACTTTTGGCCCGACCCGAGATTCGAACCCAAGACCTTTTGATTGGCAGTTGTATACGTCAACCGCTAGACCAATGAAGCATTTATAATATTAGTAGGATAAATTATAACCAATTCAAAACTGTTTCAAGCAGTTGAATAAGAGATGAAATCGCAAGAATTTGTTTGTGTGTTTATCATGTCATTGAAGGCCTATAAAAGTTAGATAATGGTAAGTAGGACTCAGTAGGAGTAACTAAGCCATAATATGCGTACAGAAAAAGTTATGAGAATTTCAAAATTTACTTCGTTATTGTGTCCAATATCACCATTGTCCGTAATTGTGATGTCAGAGTCTGTCGTTTCAAAAAAAATATAAATAAATCCTAATTTTGATGTATAGAAATATTATTTGGATAATGTTTATAAAACTTTATTAAGTTTATTTATTTACTATTTTTATGTTTTATGGCCAAATATATTTTGCGACATGATTTATGTCTTCATAAATTTGTTATGTGCTATGTTTATTCCATCGAATATGTGTTATATAAGTTCCTCACAATTTTTTTGTCATTTCCATAAAATTTCTAAATTGTAAAGAACGTCTGGGGTGACTGGTTAAAAGCACCTTTCATATAACTTACATAAAAAAATATTTTTAACTATTATCCTACTAAACGCGAAAGTTTGTGAGTATGTAATTGAGTATGTTTGTTGCTCTTTCACGACAAAACTACTAAATGGGTTTTGGTGATACTTTATAATAATAAAGCTTATACGTCAGAATAACACATATATAAAGATACTAGCTTCGCCTCGCGGCTTTGCACGTGGTATTGTCGTAAGTATGTTATAAACCTGTGGAGGAACGGGTATCATATCCCTCCAACACAAAGGGAGGATCCTCCGACCAGGCGAGGTGATCATGCCTGGCGCGCCACTGCCCAACAGTTGATGTTGGGATGTTGTATATATGATAATCCGCGCGAGGACTATTTATTGCGCGATTCAGGATTTTGTAGTTACTCCGTGTAGTGCGTTACTTCGTAGTTCCGTGTATCTTCGGTAGATGGCGATGTAGTAGATTCCTTTTGTGTTGTATGTGGAAGTCGCCATAAATCTATCTCAGTATCCCACTCTGTACATTCAAGCAACAAACAAAATCATTTTTTTAAAACCTATTTACTTTCTAAGCAACGTTCAATATAAAGTAAAAATTTAAAATGTAAACATGATGAACTCCAGTGATTTTCATAATCTATGTATCTTGTAGCCGAGTGCGATACAGCACACAAAGTTTTATTAGCATGTAAATTTGTTCATCAATTAAGTGGCTATACGGTTCGTGTTCCGCGTACATTTCATACAAATTTGCATAATGAAATTGGCCTCATATGCACCGACCTTGTTGTACTACAAAGTATTAAGTATGGCTCTTGGTTCTTTTTATGACGGTTAAAATAGGACTTTAAAATTTGCAGCACGTTTTGTTACGACTTTGTAGAAGGTAATTAAAAAACCACATAAACGTGGCCTTAAAATATTTATACCATGCACGTAAAAAATCATGTTATGTTTTAAAAAGATTCAAAATACTGACAAACAGAAAAGCGTAGTTCATCAAACCATTTTCAAAGATTAAAGAGACATATTAAACGAAGTCTCAACCAAAACAAGATTAAACAAATTTGCACCATCGAAGCTAAAGATTTAACAGAGTCGGTTGCTTCAGCTACCAATTGTCAAGTCTTCGTTATAAATGAAGTGCAAATTGTTTTGAAACAACTTTACTTCTTGTGATCGATACAAGTCTGTCTATGTTCCGATATAGCTTGATTTTACCCCTTCAAGTAAATGGACTGGAAACGAAAATTTAAGTGTTCGAGTTCGACTGCGTTCCGGTTTTGTAATATTAAAATAATTGTTTTGAATCATTGGCTTTCTACGGTTTAGTCATTTGGAAATGTGTTTATGTTACAAATACAGATCTATTAATTTTAGTTTCTTTTAAATATGTTAAATTAGACAAAACGAAAAATATTACTTTTGCTATAGGAATCAAGACCCCAGTGATTAGGTTCCCAAACACAGGAACCACCTCTCTATACGGGTGATGATCGTCATCTTATAATTATTTACAACTAGCTGATCAGTATCAGAATCAGTAGCTTTTGCGTGAAAGAGCAACAAACGTACTCACTTACATACTCACAAACTTTCGCGTTTATAATATTAGTAGAATTATTGCAAATTTTTTCACTTAAGTGTCTTCAATAGGTGAAAAATTAGTAACATTAGTAATATTTGTTTTTATACTTCTTTCGTTTTCTTATTACATTACATTTATACATTACAATAACAAACTAATTATTTTTCGACTTTCATGTACCAATGATAGCAATTTAATTTTTTACTTTTATGGTTATAGGATACTACGGTACAAGTCTCATTGTGATTTATACTAAATGCAAAATACTAAATTCTACTACTACTGAAAGTTACTACTTTAGGAATTTTCAATAATTCACTGGCTTTTTTGGGGCAGATTCGTAGACTAAGATCACAACTTAACTATCTATTTACAAAAATCGCATTAATATGATAAAAAATTCTTTTACCTCGGAGTCTATCAAACGTAGACATAATTCAACATATTTTATATAAAAAATAGGCTTAGTATAATAGAAAGTCTAACTAGATTATCTAGACACAAAGAAAATGTCAGACTTCAGACAATACGAATTTCTACTGAAATGGATAAAGGGTATAGTAATGGTAGGGATAAAGACAAATTATATAGATTTATTTATGGAAATTCGTAGATGAACTAGAACAGACTGATTTCTACACTACATTGAAACATATTTATAACATAATAGAATTTACAATACAACTGCTATATCTTTTCAATCGACTTCAAAAAAAGGAGATTCCAAATTCGTCAGACTATTTTTTTTTATTTACCTTACTTTATTTTTAGCATGACCGTCGTCAAGGGTATCACTTCACCGAGAAATTGAAAACTGGGTCTGAGTGCAAAAGGTTTTTACAGATAAGTCAAATTGACACGTCATCCCCATATCATTTAAAAATGACATATCTAGTTTATTCCAATATCAGGTATTAGATCAAAACTATAATCTTAGCAATCCAGTTCTGAAACAATGTTCCGAAACCTACAAAAAAGTAGGTTGTAGGCTATTATACAACGTTGGCAAGACTGGTAGGTATATAGTTTGCCTCAAGTGGTTCTTTTCTTTGCAGTATTGTTGCCCTGCGTTATAACACGCACTTGATGAACAGGCGTGGTACATTTTCTCAATCCATCGCCACTCGGAAGTGTATGTAAATGTTAATGAGAAATAAATCTTAACTAAAACATTTTGCTATTTCGTACGACATAGATACGGTATATGTTTAGTAAAACGTTATTAGGTAAAATAACGGGGTTTCTGCCAGAGTAATATGGCGAGGTGGCAGCTGGACGCGGTCCAAATAGCGAGGCCCTTAAATGCCGACACTTTAATATCTTTTTTTATCAAAATGAAAAAATAGTCGTTACATGGGTAGGCTGTAATGTTACTTAGGTTATTCTAAGAAAAAATACAAAGCTCTCATGAGGACTGCCGACAGAAGTGAAAACTCAAAACTATAAACAAACAATTGTATAGGCTCACCAGAAACGGACATCTTTGCTCTTTAAATAAAATTCTCGATTAAAAAAAGTTAAAAAAATATCTCATGGAAAGCGTTCGGTGATGATGACGCGAATTCCATGATTTTAGTTCACCCAAAAAGTGCTCTCAACACAACACAGTTTTCACTTCAATAACTAAACGTCAGAATTTAAAGGTGGTTTTTACAAGCTGCGAATGTGTTTGTGTATTACCCGCGGGTTGTGTAGATTGATTGGTTTTATTTTGTTTCCGCATAACCTTTTTTTCCTAATATTAAAGTAGTCTAAGTTACCCCTATAAAATCACCAATGACCAACCAAGGTCGTTTAAAGTCGCCTTTGAAAAACTGAACATTTCTAAGTATAGTATCCCGACATATATATATATATTATATATATATATATATATATCTTAAAAATATACTCGTGTTAGTCTTTCATATTTTATTCATATTTCGAACGATTTTCATAAGTATGAGAATATTAGACACATAAAAGCTGAATAACTAAGAGACTCTTAGCTTAAATAATCATGATTCTAAGAGAAGTGTTAGAATAAATGAGTAATTGTGTATTATTGTGTTTATTACATGACATACTTAAATTTGTAAGATTCTCCTTAGACTATTTAAGAACTAGAACATTAGAAGTTGGACAGTACTGGAGTTCGAAATTTAACAGGTAGAAGACTCACGAAAGGAATTTATAGAGCGAATGTGTGTGGAAGTGTCGGAAGAGGTCGTCCACGGCGAGCATTTACCGACCAAATTGGTGATGTTCTTAAAAGAGGTAATGTGAAGAGCACCAGGAACCGACGAGCATGTATGCAGCGATTGATAAATGTGGACGAAGCAAAAGAGGCGTGTGAGGTCTGTAGTAAGTGGAGATCAATTGTCTCTGCTCCCCCCTTGTGGACAAAGGCGTGACATTATGTATGTATGTATTTTCAATATTGTTGCCTCGGTGGCGTCGTGGTAGCGAATGCGACTGCTGTGCCAAATGTTTGTATGCAAACATTTGTTTCGATGTTTGGGTGTTTTTTATGTATTACATGTGTGTATATACAAACAAAAACTTAAATAAGTATTCTATCTGTCAATCTAGCTATAATAATATAAGCTCTGCTTAGTTTGAAGCTGGATGGCATTGTATGTAAAATGTCCGAAATATTTTTTTCAGTCCTGAAGTAAACATAACTTATATTATGAAAACTAGATAGCCATATATATATATATATATTTAATTATTTAAGTATTTAGATTGACATAGTAATCGAACCCAATACCTCAAACTCAACAGTCGCAGACACTAGCACTGCACCACCGAGCCAGTCAATTAATAACATTAAGCTTTAATGATATATCCGGGAACTTACATCAAAACTTACTAAATCTGATGTTCTAACAACTCAACAATACGCCACGCACTCAATTTATTTTTAACCGACTTTCGAAAAAGAGGAAGTTCTCTTTTCATCGCGTATCTATATATTTTTATGTAAGTGATATACTTCATTAGTTGTGAACCAATTTTAAACATTCAAAAGCTTACTCGTTTGGTTCGAATGATTAAACTATGATAAATTTCTATTGAAATACCTTCCATTCCAGTTATCAGATAATCAAGCAGAAAAGTATTGAAAACTAGCTGTGTCTGGGATATTGTTTACTATTTTATTGGTTTTAATTTTGTTCCAAAAGATTTTTTGTCAACTTAAGATGCCTAAGTTGCTCTTATACCATCAGTCTACCATAAATACATTCATTAGTAAAAACTGTTAATTATAAGTTACATACAAACACTTTATTTTTATTTATTTGTATAGATAATGTCTGAAATAATTAGTATGAAACAATTCATTCATTGATATGAATACGCAGTTCCTTGCTTCCTTCCTCGTATGTAAACATAACATATAAACGACGCTTTAATTTCAATGCGCATGAAATTTCGTTGAATATAATGAATAAATTTATCGCATTAATATTACAGTAGTCGTTTTTGACAAAATTAAAGTTGAAATTTGTTTCGAAATTTATCTATAAGTAATTAAAATTTTAAAATTCGTGCAAAAAAACGAAACAACAATCAAGTGGTTTCAAAGGAAAACTATGCTTACAAGTGTTAGTGGTTCAATACACTTACATCAAAATGCCTTGAACTTTCAGTAGGTATTATATATATGTATTGATCTTTTTTAGATTTTTTCATTGCTGCTATTTTTAAAGAGATTTTGAAGAAAAATAAGATTTTGGGTTATACATTTATTATGATTATTACGCTTATGAGAACTATTTTACTCCAATATACCATGCTTTAAGAATAGAAGATACATTTTTTTATTATTTTAGAATGAGCATAATCTTTAATTGAAGAGTTTTTGGATTTATTATCACCATCTATCCAAAAACGATCGTACAAGGGCAGAATTCCTGTTATGCCTTTGGAAATGCTGGGACTGAATATTAGGTAACGTAAAATAAAATTGAATTATTTTTTCATGTTTTAATTGGTAAAATCAGAGTCTTCTTCCGTTGACATTGCGCTATAGGTGGAATCATTATCATTGTCTCAGAGCGGACTAAAGTGGACTCAAGAGGAGTAATGAAATATCGCAGGAATACGCGATGCGAATCTAATCGGAAGTTCTTGCGATGTATTCTTGCGAGGTCGCAGATATTTTCGATGCGTTGCGAATTTGCAGTTATGTGTGAGAGCCCTAGCCAGCCGAGAACCGTAAGACAGACGTCTGCGGGGTTATAAAAATTAGAAGGACTGGTAGTAATTTCTTTTGGCAACCTCACACTAAGGTTGAGAACTTACTAATACCTGTGACGTCTATGTTAAGTTATTTTATGAACTACTTCTAGACAAATAAAAAGACGTCTGTTAAACGAAAATGAAAAAGCAATCGTAAATAATAACCTAAGCTTACTCGTCCCATCTAACAAAAGTACAAACAATATCAACAGTCAATTAAATTCAAATTTCATTAACGCTTTGGAAAGCAACTGAACGTTATCAGTGTTATTCAATATTTTGATTCAAATTTGAGATCGTTGACGCAAGACTTGCCTCGATCACTTTGATCGAAGTAATTCTCATTAACTTCCCAAAACAACGCTCGGAATGTTTATTGGAGAATAAATTTTAAGCAGCCCCTGCTCTTGTTTATTTGATTCCAATTTCGGCATTCCTATTTTGTTCACGATGATAATACGATATTTTTGCTGATTCTCAAATATTACAATAATGTATGTGCGTGGCATACTCCTTCAGTATATTCGAACAGAAGGCTTAAGATGGAATGTAATATCAGAGATAGCGACGTTTTCACGAACATAATACCTACAATTTGAAATCGCAAAATGCCTCCGCGAGCGTTTCACAAAATATTCTTCACCGCCGTAGAAAAATATTACGGATTTTTATTATCTGCTTGCGTATTTCGTAATCGTAGCCAAAAGGCACTTAGCTGATGTTCGTTTCCTCTTGAACCTCTTATTATCTAAACGCTTACAGTATGTACATATTCGACGTCATTATTTGGAGATTTAGCGAGTAGGTTATACTGCTAATGTATATTCAAAGGCCGTTTACTTTATTTTTTGCTTCGGTTAACGTTCGAATCTAGCTTACTGTAACTTTTGCTTGTTCGGAGAATGGTAAAGAAGGGACTGTCATTAAGATTATTATCTACTAGTTTTTGTTCATGGCTTCACTCACACTTCTTTGAATACAAATTATTGGAAGCATTTAAAAGGTCTATGGTTTCAGTAACAAAAACAAGAATCTTTACATAAAATCTGTAAACATTTTCGTGTCAAAGATCATGCGAGGCTGATGTTTCAATTTTCTGTTTTTTAATAACTCTCGACTGCAAGTATGGTTTGGTGGTGTAAGTATATGTTTCCTACTTCGCTGTATTCATTGTGTCCATTTCATGTATGTTTATACGCACACAATACAGAATATACTCCTAGTGCGTGAGTTGTAAATATTATTTAAAAATAATGGAATTTGCTAAGTTATGTAAGTAAGGGTTTAGTTAGAACCCTTTAGTATTTAAATACTGAACTGTATATTTATTTCTTACAATATTATATACTTGTACTTGTACGGGGAATAGGAAAATCAATTTTACCTGAGAGTAGATTCAGGAAATGCTATTTAGACTATTTAGACTGCCTCGGTGGCGCAGTGGTAGTGAATGCGACTGCTGTGCTTGAGGTCTCGGGTTCAAATCCTGGGTCGGACCAAATGTTTGTGTAATCTACAAATATTTGTTTCGGAGTTTGGGTGTTTTCTATGTATAATATGTATGTATTTACAAAAAAAAGGTATATATGTATTCATATCAGTTGTCTAGTACCCATAACACAAGCTCTGCTTAGCTTGGGACTAGATAGCGTTGTGTGTTAGATGTCCGAAATATTTATTATTTATTTATTATTATTTATATATTAAACCACTAGATTTTGCGAACGGTTCCGCCCGCGTTTATGTTGGTTATCAACGTAAAAAGTATCCTATGTCCTTCCTTTAAAATCAAAGGAATTTCATTGTAAATCTAATCAAAATCAGTTCAGTGTTAGCCGAGAAAGTGTACTTCGAAATGTATAATATAAATAGTATGAAAGTATAGATAAACTTCATCTATAAAACG
Source organism: Spilarctia lutea (assembly GCA_916048165.1). Taxonomy (NCBI): domain Eukaryota; kingdom Metazoa; phylum Arthropoda; class Insecta; order Lepidoptera; family Erebidae; genus Spilarctia; species Spilarctia lutea. The sequence goes on from OU696481.1 coordinate 14,726,904, forward strand.
TGGTTTTATCTGTACAATACAAATATAATAAAAAAAAAAATTGGAGTGTCTGTTTGTAATATTAAAATAATCGCTTTTTACTAAATATACGATACATATGCCAAATTATCATTTTCTTTAAGTTATCTGTTCCGTTTGTTCCGACTAATCTCTGGAATGACTCAATCGATTTTGACAGTTCTTTCACTGTCAAATAGCTATTGATATAAGGAGTGACTTAGGCTATTTTTTTTATACTAGTCTTGGGTAAAACCGCAGGGTTCAGCTAGTTATGTATAAATGTTCAGTTTAGGGTTTAATTAAAACAAATTTAAGAACGTCTTTAAAAAATATCTATTCAGAGTACATCATACAAAAAATGTACAAAATTTAAGTTGAAACCTAGATGTTTGACGTAACGAGGCCCCTTCATTCATTCCTGTGAGTTTATTTCATCATATTCACCTTATTTTATACAAACCCATTTTAATGAGATTGCCGCCGCATAACATCGTTTTTAATTACAGCTATCTGAAAGACTTCAAAAATAAAATAACCGTAAAATTGCGAAGCTTCGAATCAAAAGTCAACGGGTTTTTAATCTTAAAAATGTATATTTTTACTGTTTTTGGTTTTCGTTTGTTGTTTTTATTACAAACTTACTTAATATTGGTAGGCATTCTAAACCTTGATGTAAAAAAAATCTAGCATAACATAGTATACATTCATTGCAGCTTTTTAGGGTTCTGTGCCTCAAGAGGAAAAAACAAAACCCTTGTAGGATCACTTTGTTGTCCGTCTGTCAGTATGTGAAGACCTTTTTTCTCATCTAATCCAAAATAATTAAAAGATACAGCCGTTTATGCTGCAAATATTCGACATTCGCAAGGGAATCAAAACCTACAGGGTACTTTCCGTGAACTCAGAATCATAAATAGAAGCATAAATTTTTAGTTACATCATATAATATACCCACAGGTTTGTACGGAACCTTCGGTGCGCGAGACCGACTTCCATAACTTCTGACTTCAAAAAGATAAAATGAAATCGTTATAGATGTTAAAAGTAACTGGCGAAGTCACTGAAAGATTAATGTCAACTGGTCCATTCATGCCGAAACGTGGCTCGGCCACGAATATATAGTATATTTTCTAAAAATTAAACAAAACTATATAGATTTAACGCCTCCGAATCCCCCTGAGTACTAAATGTCATAAAAATCGTTATAGCCGTTTCCGAGATTTAGATTTTATATACAGAAGAATAGCTCGTTTAAAGATATTAGTTTAAATTTGCGTACAAAGTTTTATGATGATCGATTAAGTAGTTTTCGCGTGTAAGCGTGACAAACAATCACAATCAATTCACATTTATGATAATTTATATTGTATATTTTATTTTAAATATAAAATCGACAAACTGTTCTTATTTTAAAAGTGATACCTAACAGAGAGAAACATAAAATAAGTGCATTCCATTCCATCCATCCAGTATGTCGTTCGGCTTTTGCAAACTGTAGTTGAATGAATATATGTAGATACAATAAACGAGCAACGTTCGTTTTATTCGTTCACTACAGCTCGTAATTGGTTCAGTTTCCACATCGATATTAAACAATAATACATGCGAGCGAAGTTTCAAATCGTTATTTTCAGTTTCAGCTATCTACACAAATGTGAAAAATAGTAATATTTGAAATGGGATTGTATTTTTGTATTACCATTTGTCCAGCAGTGGACTGCGATAGGCTGATGATGATGATGATGATTACCATTTAGGTTTCCATTTCTCAGACAGATAGAAAAAATATTTATAATCACCTTGTAGTTTCTCTGTCTTTCTTGTCATAAATATGATTATTATTTTCTCAGAAACGCATGAACTTGTCAATTGAACGTTTTCATTAATATTGAATTAAATAACTAAGTGCGAGTTGGACCAAATGCAATGTAAGGTTTCATAGTAATTTTTTATATCAAGTGACAAGTGAGTTATTGAATCAATATTTTCAACGTTCAATGACCAATTATGTATGTGATGGGGCTTGCGATATTTAAAAAACTGAACAGCGAACTGAAATTTAATTAATTTTAAAAACTAACAAACAAATGAATTTCGCATGTTTGGTCTTGGGCAACGACTGTCCTGAACTGAAAGAGCCAACTTAGCCATTACACTTTTCCTTCTTCTAACTTCAGTAACCACATTTTAGTCCATCAATTTAACTTTTTACATGTGGAGCCACTTTAGATAGATGAAAGATTAATTATGAGAGTTTGGGAAAAGATAGTCCATCTGTGTTTACACACACTCTTGTGCCCGTAATATCTTCATTCAGACTAGCCGCTGTGACTAAAATCATCTAGGAGTACAATATCACCAATATAACAGTGAGATTTTTAAGAAATTTTATGAAAAAAGTGAACTATATCAACTCTTAAAGAATCATACTCTTCCATTTTAAGAGTAATATAATACCGATAAGATACAATATGTTGACTTTCCAAAAATGAATGAGATATTTTTATCATACCAAAAGTTGTGGGACAAAGCATACAAGACCTCGAGAGCTCGATTTTAATTTGTAGAGTATTTTAAAAGTTTCACTGATAATATTGTGCAAAGCTCTCTTGTTAGTGTATCGTTGATTGGAATTAAATTACCGTCTGCATGTCGATGCATAGTAGTACACGATAATAAAATTTTCTCTTGTTCTATTTCATTACATTGCATTGCGAAATTCTATTCTACTCGTATTTAGACTTGTTAAATACATGGCGATCGTTTTTTGTTTACTACTGATTTTATTTAGTATTTCATGTGTAGTTTATAATCATTCTCTTTTACTTTTTAATGCGTGATTCCATATTGGTCATAGTATCCATTTTGTAGACCACCTTTTCCTAGCAATTACGTCTACATTTATGTTAGTTATCGGGGTAATACGAGTAAGTAGCCTATGTCCTTTCTCAGGAAGCCGCTAGCTAATTTTTCACTAGTGTTGGTTTAGTTTTTACCCTACTGCGAAAGAAGGAGGGTTATGTTTTTCGAGTGTATTTATGTATGTGTGTATATTTCTTTGGTACACCCTAGAGCCTAAACGGCTTGTCGTATTTTTATACGACAAGCTGTTTCACTACACACTAGTATTTTTATGTAACTGGTATCAAGAGATTCGTCTTAGTAGGTTTTTTTAAATAATTGGTACTAGTTAAGCTTCTTATTTTGGAAGCGGTTAGATATAATCATATTTGATTACAAAAAACACATTAGTACAAATATATGGTTGACACTAATGAAGATAATTAACATCCCTATTTCTGTAGAATGAAAAATTTTAATTAACTGACCTCAAATTTATACGTGAAGTTCTGGTATTCCATTTCCTTGAATGAAATGAAAAGCGAAAATCATGTTTTACATTTGTTAACGCCGCGTATGTTTATATGACATACGTTGCGGTTATCACAACATCACTCATTTTGACTCAGGACTCGCATAAAAAAACATTACGAACAAAAAAATGTACACAAAATTGAAAAGTCAGTTTTAAGACTTTCAAGAGGTTGAGGATATCTGGTTTTATTTATTTGTGATTGATTTTGATTCTCATCAATTCAGATACTATATTTTTAGGTGTTTTCTGTGATTGTGATTTACAGTACGAGTAACAAAGTGAACACATTGTTTCGTTCGACCTCGTAGCCAATGAAGTTGGGCCATAAATCGCAACGCAACGGTATAGACACGTTGCGCAAAAAGCAACAGGCAAACTAATGTGTAGCAGTGCAACTGTGATGCAGATATTTGATAAAAACTACCGTTAGGAAATACATTTTTTTAAACATTATATAAAAAAATAGGTTTTTGAAGGGACAACTTCTTACGGAAGAAACCGCATAGTTACTTAACGCGTTACGGCGCTAGTCTGTCTGGCTTTCCTTCCTCTCACGCTTACGGCAGCGGTAGGTAGGCTACTGCTGTCTTACTCTAACCCACAGCGCTAACCCTAAGCTTTTATATATCTCTTTATTTACAGCATATTATGGTGACAGTGAAGAAAACCTTACACACCCACACAGCTTAGTAGTTATAGCAAAACGATTATAACCATTCTCCAAAACTTTAACAAGAATAGAGTCCTTGCAAATTACCACATTTGAGGCACTAAATAATTCTAAAAGTTCAACTTTAGTTTAGTCTACTACATTAAGATAATAGCAAAATGAATTGTCAAGTCGTATATATGAATGAATTGGGTTGGACAATTTAATATTATATAGGGACCAGTCCTTAGCTATTACGGTACCAATACCATGCTGAGAACATACGTATTAAAATCCACTGCTATCACTGCACAACTATAAACTCTAAAAAAGTATAGTGGCATGCAAATTCTGAAAAAAATATGAGAAAATTTAATTCCATCCCATTTACTACAATTCTAAATTATAATATTATGTGGAATAGACAAGTCGATAATAAATATAGTGCACTAAAAATGCCAAGCGATTAAAACTCAATTTTGAGTAAATTCAGTGCTTAGTCTGCTACTCGAGCTTCGGTAGTGAGATTATTGAACGAGTCAGCCAATGCTAAGCCAATATTGGTTTCTCGAGAGCATGTTCCTCGACTGCTACTACATACACTCAAATAAGAAAGTTTATTTTGTGTGAAAAATAATTTTATTTTCACGTTTCTGTCGCAAAAATCGTGAAAATATTTATCTCATTTACGAGAAAATTTTTGAAATAAGGATTGTTATTATTTCTGATAATATTAATTCTAAATGAGGTGATTTTTTTATGGAAACATCGCAAATTTTTAGATAGCAATTGACAATCAATTGCTATGACAAGCTCATACAGTATATGCAATTTTACAGACACAAGTTAGTTTACGTACGGGTTGGGGTATGGACCACCGGTATCCTCACTTACTCGGTGAAACACAGCGCAAGCGCTATTTCACACCAGTTTTCTGTGAGGCCGTGGTATTACTCCGGTCGAGCCGAAGCGTGGCTCTCCCACGATGTTGTACATTTATGCAACATACAGCTTGTAACTTTCATTCATAAAACTATAGAACTATTTATTTCTATGATTCTTTTATTTATCTGGTGTTAACTGCACGTCGCAGTGTCTTTCTATATTATTATACTGTATAAGCTTAGAAGCAGTATAATAAACGCATTACCGGCCATGATAAGAAAGTTTATTTCCTTTGTAAAAATCTCGAGGTAAGTTCATTTCAGACTTTGAAACAACATGACTGAGTTCAAAGTCACATGAAACATTTAATGCTTAAAAGCATAGTTGAGCTTCTAAACGTGACTGGACCAAGATCCAAGGCACTGCAAGTAACACTTAACAAATTGTACCGTAAACTTTTAAGGAGACTTTATTTAATTACCTGGGTGTTTCTTTGATAAAGTTTTATCAGTTATAAGGATGTAGCTAGTTGAGTTCTATCAAAGAGATGAATTTTTGTTACTCAGCTTCAGCTTAAAATCTGAAACATATGCGACCAATTGTTTTTGGTAGGAACTGCCAAGACTAAATATTTTAACTCTGCAGGTGATTTATGTCCTTATTTTCTCTTATGAGTCTGAACTAAAAGGATTCCATGATAACCAGGTTGACCAGTGAGTGCCAGAAAGTAATCGTTTAAAAATACACAGTGTGATATACTTTACGCCCTCAATAGTTGTCACAGATTCTTAAATTGTCAATAAAATAATTGGACGATGTCTAGGCACAAAGAGCAGGGACACGTTCATAGGAAGCCCTGGCAGATTCATTCAATTCTGATAGTATATTACTCGAAGATCCTCTTCGACAGGTAGATTGTATTCTCTATCTTGTTAGTGCAATATTGTTTCAACGAAAATTTTTGTCTAATTTGTCCCGTATTAACATTTAGATAGGCACTTAATTTCGATTTCACCATGATATCAAACGTAAACAGTTTTTGGATTTCCAAAACCACTTTATAAGCACATTACGATGAGAAAGTCTAACAAGAGATAACGAACTTGAATTTAGGTAACAGATTGTCGGAAATTTGTTATTAAAAATTTTGAAAGATCAATCTTCGTTTATTATATGTAATAGACATTGAAAACTCATAAATTTTTCCTCTCCGTATATTTTATATAGGAGCGCTGCGAGGTTTTAGTGCAAATTGAATGGTGAATCACTTTGTGCCTACCTTCACTTCGAGACCAGTAAAGAAAATGAAACCTATTATTTTTATTTAACCGACATACCCTATTATATTTCATGTACATATATTTAAAGCAAGATATAAGATGGGTCCTGCTGATATGATACCGAAGTTTTATGTAATTTGATGCTTATTGAATTTCTTACAGCTCAAATCAACCTATTTTTCTTGACATTCACTGATTGTTGCGGTGAAGATAAAATATATATTATTCAAACATAGGTACACATATTTAGCCATAGCATCTTTTCCAGATATTTGTTGAAGCGCTCGCGGGTTTATGGATTTCTGCATTGCCATTGATGGCTATCACTATAATTAATTTTACTGGTTCTTCACTTCGCCACTTCACTTGGTTACTGAAAATTCAGTTTAGTTGAAGTTGATTATGGTGCGATATCTATCTATAAGTCGTAGTGAAGCGTGATACAGTCTTTTCTACTTCAGACTTTATAAGTAGACTTCGTCTTGTCTCGACATTTATGTCATCATGACACTGAGGTTTTATTTCAGTACGTTGTTCCTAAGCATCAACTTGAATATCAAAGCTGTTCATTGCAGGCAGTAAACAAAACAAAATTATTATTACACAAAATAAAAAAATAAATAAATATCACTTTAGATTTAACCCGCGGCTTAGCACGCAATTAAAGTAAATAATAGAATGAACGAACGAGATATGTTACGAGAACGACTAATGAGACAAGCGCAAAGCTTATAGTACCCCGGAATAATATCGTTCGACAGACCTGTGATAACTACACTGGCGAGCAAAAAAATCGACTCACTTCATACTTTCGCACTCAAAGTGGTCTAGTTTTACAATTAAGACCTAAATCTTAACTTAGGCCTTAAATTATTTAAGTTCTAGATCTTAGCTTTAAAATGAGTACAAATACTCTTAACTTTTACTCATTTTCTTAAACAATAAATGTTTTTAAACTTTGCGAGTACTAAAACTTGAAAAATTAAGGGTAAAAATTTGAAGTGAAAACTTCTTTAGCGGCGCTGTGTACTTTTTTGGAATGGGTATAAATGTATAAACTCGTGTCAGGTCACGTGACCTGATCGAAAATTCGGATGGAGAGAGGACAGGCGGCGCAGGGCGCTTGCGCGAATGTTCGTGTGTGTATGTAATATAAATTGTCATGTTTGTGTACGATAGCGCAATAAATGAATATTGTATTCCACCACATAAATAATAGTACTTTTATACTAATAATGAAAGCAATTCGTACAAAATTATTCTCTAACCATTCCAAAATATCAAAAATGCACAACGTTAATATTCAAGTTTTCACTTCTGCCGGCACTCCCGGAGTGCAACCCGTCGATTTTTTTTTAAATAAAAGACATCATAACATTTTAAATAAACTTTATTACATAATGATGACTACTTTAATAACGAATGTTACCCCCTATTGCTCTGATGACAGCCTCTAAACGGTTTCTCATTGACCCAATGAGGTGCTCCACTCTGTCTTGTGGTATACCCTCCCATTCCCCAATACAACTCTATGGTTTGCAACTTATCTTAGAATGCTGTCTAATACCATATAAATTAGAAATAATTAATTCAAATGTAACAGATACTTTGAATGTTGCATCAATACCGTTTGCTGTAATAGCAATGCCATCAAAAATATGACTTGTAAAAAACCAAGTCCCGCCACTCAGTTCTTCTACCATGAAAAAGTTGTGAGATCTATGTAACACCAAGTCCAATAAAAAGATTGACTTGGCAATCGAACTTAACAATTTAATTTGATATGTATTACTTGTGAGATACATTCTGAAACATTACTCACATGAACCGTATAACTTCATACGACATGTTCCATTTTTGCTTTTTCATTCTGTTGACCATTTGATAAGTTACCTTTGAATATAATTATATTTAGGTACCTACCTACACTTATTATTGCATTATACATATATTTATTTATTTATTTATACAACTTTATTGAACACCACAAAAGAAACAAAAATTTACAGACAATTAAATGAAAAAACTACAATTGGTTATAACAATAGGCGGTCTTATCACTCACGGCGATCTCTTCCAGACAACCTTTAGACGGATATTGTGTAATTTGGATTTTGGGTAGTCTAAGTTGGGTGCGCCTGTAATGTATATATATATATATATATACACTCTTTTGCAAAAAAAACGGGCACTTAAGCAAAGAACTATTTTATAGTTACTATTAGTTTGTTTGACAATTTTAGGTATTGTTATCCTCAGAATTTCATAAATTAATTAGGAAGGAATAGGTATCATCAGTTTTATCATAACATTTTGATTAAATTATTGAGAAATAATGTTTAAGCTCAAAACACTATTATCGTACCTGCTCGCTAAATAAAAATGAAACGCGTTAATTTCTTTGTTTTTCTTGAATACATTAAAAGCAGATAAAAGTTTAGTATTGAGTGTGACCCCCTCTTGCTGAAATCACGGCTTGCATTCGTCTGGGCATGCTAGCGAGTATATCTTTTATAGTTTCTTGGGGAATACGTTCCCACTCCGCGGTAATCACATTCTTTAGCTCTCTGATGGTCTGCGGAGCCGGCTGCACTGATCTCACTCGTCGCTTCAGAACGTCCCAGACATGCTCTATGGGATTAAGGTCCGGACTTCTAGCTGGCCAGTCCAAACGACGAATTCCGACTTCTAGCATATACGCTTTCACATCGCCAGACCGGTGGGCGCGAGCGTTGTCGTCCATAAAAAATAGGTTTTCGCCAAGAGCGGTTAAAGCGGGTTGTGCATAAGGAATTAGAACTTCCGTTATGTATCGGTGTCCAGTCAGTGTACCGTTTTCGATGAAGACTAACTCCGTACGATCCATGGAATTTATTCCTGCCCAAAACATAACAGAGCCCCTTCCATAAGGTGTGATTTCTTCAAAACATGCCTCTGCAAAGCGTTTTCCTCGTCTACGTAGCACTCGCCAACGTCGGTCTTCACCATGCAGAGATATCCTGGCTTCATCGGAGAACAATATCCTATCCCAGTCTTCATGAGTCCATGACACACAATTTCGAGCGAAGCTAAGCCTGGCAACTCGATGTCCACGGAGTAATTTAGGACCGCGTGCCGGGCGATGACTGTGTATATTAGCAGCGAGAAGCCTCCTCCTGACCGTCCATAGACTAATTTGCACATTTCTTACTTCTTCGAGGCTGTTCTTGAGGTCCACATAAGAAGATTTGCGATTTCTCAACGCTTGACTAACTAGAAAACGATCATCCCGTGGTTCGGTACATGTCTTTCTGCCAGAACCAGGCCTTCTCTTGACGGAACCGGTCTCTTGATAGCGCTGCCAGGTCCTTTGAACTGTCGACCGACTCACATTTAGCCTCTGAGCCACGAAGCATTGGCTGCAACCTTCTTCAAGCAGCGCAATAATTTTGCTCGCTTTTATCACTTTATCTACCATTTTCGAGATTGCTAAACAGCAATAACAATACTTTTAAATGTCAAGGACATCAGATAATTTAATAAAAATTGACAAAAAGTTCATTAGAGTCGATATTAACTATAGGGAATTCGCGCCACAAAATGTAGTTAAAAGTTGTTTTCTTTGAAAACCAGGCTCAGTCAAAAATTTGAATTTGGAATGTACTCTTATAAACATTATGGCACTTTTATAACTGGCCAGTACCATGTTCAAATGATTAAAACCTTTTTGGTATTTTATTTTTTTCAGCCAGGAAGAAAATCGAAACCGCCCGTTTTTTTTGCAAATGAGTGTATATATACAGGATTGACTGGAAATATAACTTTGTCATCCTATATATTTTTATATAGGATTACAAATCATTTATACTATTGGTGAATCTAGGAAACTGGAGCGAAATTGCAAAATATTTTAGTTTTTTCTTGATTACTCAGGTTAATTGTATTCTAAATTTGAAGCTTCTATCTCTGCTTGAAATGGCTAAGAGTTTTGAGGATCGATGACGTCAGGCAATGAGGGACAAAATAAGAAACTTTGACTAGTTATAATTGTTAAACTACTGATTCAAATTTAAAAGAAATACGATACTAAAATTATAGAGTTCTTGAAATGGGCTAGGGCTATACTGCTTCGAGAAAAGGCCGTGTCGTTTGTTTTGTCAATCGGTGAAAAAGATTACACTTGAGTTTTCAAAACTTATTGACTCAAACATCTGGAAAAAGTTTATTTGTTTTTTACCTAACCATAATAATGATAAACATAATAGATATCGTTTAAATATAAAAGTCTTTCTCTAATTTAATAGTCAAATTAAACGGCTTTAGATTCCTATAAATTTATTATGAACCTTTTTTGAAACAACATTGACAATACATTTTTCACCTTTTCATATCTTACTACAAAAGAGTAAAATAACTGTCTCGTACTTATTTAACGTTACTAGCTACTAAATTCCAAGAAGTGAGTTTTAATATTAACTTCTTACCGATTCCCTTTTAACAGCTCTTGTTAAACACGATCCTCTTGCTCTTTTGTTCTCGCTCTTAACTTCTTATTACAAGCTAGCCAATTTTAACTTGTTTAAATCGAGAAGAAATGTAGTCGGTATTGGTGCTAAACCGTTGCTAAGTAGTTTTTCTTTTCTCCGATAGAATATAAAGTTTTTTGTTCGTTAAAAAATAAGAATTCCTAGTAATTAAGAATTCTTGTCAATCTAAACCGTTAAGCTAGATTTGAATTTGGGTTGAGTTGAAGTTGGTAGTGTTGTAGATTGATTCTCAAATCGTCGATTAGTCATTGTTAGACTTACAATAGAATAATTGTTATCTAGGAACAGATAGGGAGAATTTGAAAAAATGATCGACAATTTTAATTTTAAAATGTTTGACGCTCATTTTTTCGTCGTAATTTTCTGCAAATAGCGCATAATGGGAGAGCCACGCTTCGGAATGCATGTGCCGGCTCGACAGTAGTGATACCACGGCCTCACAGAAAACTGTTGTGAAATAGCGCTTGCGCTGTGTTTCACCGAGTGAACCAACTCCTCCCGCATCCGCCTTCCTGTCCCCCAAAGACTCCCCATTTCCCAACGAACTTGTGACGTCTTTAGTGTTATTATATGCGATACTCACTGCCAGAGATGATCAATAAGCAGTGATAGAATATCATTAATATTATCTAGAATATTGGTTATTATTAAATCGAATTAACCAAAGTCTTTTTTTGTTATTTAAATTCTTCTGTTCTAATCGACTGTGCTCGATGAAAGCAATTTATAATTAATATATTGATTCACTTCTCCTATTAAATCTCTCTTCTTATTTCTGTCTAGAGGAGAAATCTTAAGATGTTATTGCGCACTATAAGTTACATTGCGCGGCTGTAGTCACTATATATACTGTATAACTTTATTTCGAATTTTGTCACTGACTTTTGTTGTATAGCGGGACTTATTCGCTGTAAAATTGTTTAAAAGGTTATGATACCTTCTATTTCCCGACGTTTGAAGCAGATAACGATTCTTGTAGTTATGGGTAGACTGGAGTACCTAAACTTTATCGCGAATAAAACTCGATTTACAATAAAAACGATAGTCACAAACGTATAACGTAATCGACGGTACCCGTTTGCCCTCTACACTATACAAAAACGTATATATTCTATACTCCACTAGTATCAATACCATCCTCCTCTTATATAAACACAACAAACTTTCTCATCTACAATCTTTTAAAAGCCAATTTTTCACGGCTCATATACAACCTACACACCTCGCCGCTGAACATGATTGTAGCTATAAATTTTAATACCGTCATGAACTTCAGACTAGACTACAAACGGTTCTTAAGAACTCTCATACGCAATTATGGGTAGTGAAGCGCATGATTGATAAGAAATTGTCCCCCATAAATTGCTTTTTGTAATGAATATTCGCAACAACGTTTTTATAGCTTAAATAAGATAAATGTCAAATGTGAACATGTTACATTTAATAACAGAATAATCAAAATACATCTGTGATATTCTATTATTATTGATCATACTGTAACAATATACATTTTTTTAAACAAATGTAAAGGATTTATATTTGATAATGTTTATTGACATGACATAGTTTATAATGATGTCGAAGGGAATTAATATAATAACCTAATAAGTATTGTTTGTGACCAGAGCAGAGCAGCCTCATCGAAACATAGGCAGTTCATAAGCATAATACTCGTATAATTTGCATTCCAAATAACCTGAATTATTGACATTTGTTAGAAATTTGTTCAAAATACGTATAAATAATTAGTAAAACTCAATTTGATTTGGTAATGCAATACACCAATTACATTTCACTTATTAGTATTTTGAATAAATAAACGTTCTATATGTGTTTATGGTGTTTAAGTTTTTATAAATAGTGTTTCTAGTAGTTTTATATTTTATTTTAACCTCTGTGCACCTTACAAGATTTCTACACCACACTACTACTTAATTAAATGCCTTAGGCTTTAATTCCACCGATACAAAAAAAACTTGAGAGGTGTCAAGGGACACCCGGATGGAACGAAGTTCGAAATAGAAAGACGATACAAATATTATATTTACTTCAATATTTTACGTAATTTCTAGTTTTATGATATATGTGTACACAATAATATTAATAATAAAAGTGATGAAGATGATGAAAATGATGAAAGTGATGAAGATGATGAAAATGATGAAAATGATGAAAGTGGTGAAGATGATGAAAATGATGAAAATGATGAAAGTGATGAAAATGATGACAATGATGAAAATGATGAAAATGATGAAAATGATGAAGATGATGAAAATGATGAAAGTGATGAAAATGATGAAAATGATGAAAGTGATGATAATGATGAAAATGATGAAAACGATGAAGATGATGAAAATGATGAAAGTGATGAAAATGATGAATTGATGAAAATGATGAAATGATGATTATGATAATAGTGATGATAATGATGATATGTATATATAAAAGTTCGAAATCTTATCTATCTATTATATATATATATATATATATATATATATATATATATATAGTATATATATTATATACACCCTGTATATATATTATATACAGGGTGTAAAAATACAACTACCGAAAACGAAAGGGGCTGATTCAGCACCCCAAAACTTATAAAAAAACCAAACAGTTGTCCTTAAAAAAAATTGTAGCCGTAAAAAACAATGTGTCAATATTTTTAATAATTCCACAAGCCAGTAATGTATTATTGCGTGCACCGCGTAGCTACTTGAATACCTGCGCCCGGCCAAGGTCATTGCACTCACCCGACCAGCTGTTTTGTTTATCAAAATACATCGCTGTTTTATTGATTTTATTTGTTTTTTGGTTTTCTAAATGAGATAATTAGGTAGTTTGGGTCCTATTATGTTGTACTTTGTGTATGTAAGCAGATAAAAACATAAAAGGACTTAGATAATTTTTTTTTTTTTTGCGTTTTTTTTTTGCTAAACCTATTCAGTATCATGGTCTGATTGCAACCCCCAAGTTTTCGGTAGTAGTCTTTTTACACCCTGTATATATATATATAGTATATATATAGTATCTAGGTTGCTTCACAAGCAATGAAAAATAAACTAATAACAAATAAAATTTAAAATAGCAAAAAGTGTCGTGACAACAAAAAGTGTCGTGACAACAAATTATGTCGCGACAATTTCCGTCTAGCCCCCTTCGTTTTTTCGTTCATATCGCGCGATAAGGAACTTCGTTCCAAAAAGAGGAATAAGTTTTAAATAAATAAATAATCAGGTGATACATCTGCTTGTTTGTCCCCCCTATTCCATATATATATATATATATATATATATATATATATATATATATATATATATATATATATATATATATATATATATATATATATATATATATATATTAAAATATTATTTTTCTGTGTTTATATAGGAAGTGAGAAAGTTTCCCAACCCATGCCTACAAATTAATTGAATTCTCTCTTTTTTCAATATTCGAACTCTGAACTTAAAATTATGTTGTTGATTCAATTACATAAAAAGGTTATTGAACAGTTTTGATGAACCTTGAGGGAGGCCTGTATCCATCAGTCGAGTTCTTCCGACTGAGGTGATGACGATGATAAATACATTTAAATACTATTGAACATGTATATACGAGTATAAGTACAGAAATTAGTCTGAAGAATAATAATCACCACTAAAAAGATCAAAATTTAATAGTAACTGAAGTTCGTAACTTATAGTTTAAGATCAATAAGTATATGTACCCACATAGTTTAAAATCTGGTAATAATATACTTATCATCTATTTCTACTATGATTTTGTCGTATTATTTGGCAAATAATATATCCAAAAATATACAAGAATATACAAAAATGGCTATGTGGTTAACTTATACGCGGTAAAAGTAGGAGCGAGAGGTATACCAGCTAAATCTCTCTATAATCTACTGAAAGACCTTGACCTGTCGAGAACTTCAGTAAGTTCTATTTTAGAACGAGTATCTAAAGCTGCACTAACAGGTTCCTACCAAATTTGGCTAGGTAGGGCGGGAAACTCGGGCAGTGAAGGTGAGCGTTGATGCGCATCTCAAAGGGGGCCTCCTTAAACCTACACCTAGGTCGCAAGTCCTTGGAACTGCTCTGGGTTTCTCCCCCTACCACACCATGGACCCGGCACCCGCACGGTGAATCCATGGAATGCTAAGAAGTTTGTCTCTTTTGTCTGTCTTCAAATATTATTGAAACGAACTTAATTTACCTTGATTAGTAACAATAAATATGTACACATACGTATGCATGTATTTGTTTCTATAATCTATATTATAAAGTTAAACATTGTTAACTGAACAGGTTTAAATCAAATATTGAACATTTAATTTGCTACCGAAACTTTAGGCTTGTTTGAACAAATATAATAGAAGATCGTTTGGCATATGACAAAGTTGAGCCGTTAGCGAACGTTCAATATGGATATTAACGATAGTTGAAACATTAAATGAATTTGTTATATTGTACATATCTCTGTTGTAGTACTAGTTAATATAACATGGTTGCTACTGCAGACACGAACTCCTTGTGCGATTAAATTATTAAGAACATGTGTCGAACAAAACGCTCTAAAATCCGTATCTTTTTTCTTTTCTTCGTATTATATTTATCTCTTCGTTCCTACGTTTTAATTTTGTATCTTTCTCAAGTGAAGTTTCAGAGCATGCGATAAGAAATAAATTATTTTCTATTTAAATCTTTGGACATCCATTGTATACCTGTATAAAGTTGAACGCTGCTGTCTGTTTGCTTTTATAGTTTATGAATATATAATATTCCTATACAAAATACAAGGATCGCTATTCAATATATGAATCCCCATGAAGTTATATTAAAGAATTGTAGTCATTGCCATAGATTCTAAACATTTAGAACTTCGAAAGATTGACTCAAAATATTTAATAAAACTTCCTTCCGAAAGAACTTATCTTGTATAATTCACGACTCGACATATATATGCCCTTATAAAGAATAGGTTTTGGCCCACTGTGATGAACTTCATATTGTTATAATTATAATAAATACACAATGTAATCAGAATCCTATTCTATAGTCTAAATCTACCTATTCCTAAATCTACCTAAGCTAAGCGGGAAATGAACAACTTTAACTCCATTGTACAAATCCCAAACTTCTAAATAATGTGCACTAAATAATAAAGAACATTAATCGTTTCCCTTTTTAACTTTTATAGTCCTTTTTTAAACTTAATATTTTTACTATCGTGCCTTCATTCATTCTATTTAATTGTATTTTTGCGTGATTCTAGTATAATGCTCAGAATGCTTTGTTCTCTTTATTAAGCTGGAGAATACTGCCACATTTTCTAGAAATTAAGATCTCACATAACGTTGTATGCTTGTGCATACATGTTACACTAATTAAAACAATTTTATGAAACTAATTAGATGAAATTTGCTATTTTAAGTAACTTTTTTCTTCTTTCTTTAAAAATAAAACAATACCTATAAGTAATATGCATAAACGAGTATTTGGTATGACACCTACTTTGGCTCTTAATTCATTCAATGTTTTTATAGGTTCTGGGCCAGGGAGGGGTAAAGTGAGTTTTTTAAAAGCCCCTCATGAAATAACTGGATATAAAAAGGTCTTTTTTAATAAATTCTTTAACTATAGAATAACTATTTTAAAAACCGTATCGCAGTTCCAGTGGCGAATTTACATATTTGCGGCCAGTAGGCTACCAAATTTTTACCGCCCCATTGGTTATAATTAAGTACCATTTTTTACATGTGGTAATAATCCCTTTGAGCCGTCGTTTCACCGAAGTTTACGAATAAGACCATACGAGTGTGGAGGGGGGTCAATTGTCTGTAAACTGCTGTTATCGGAATAATCGCACGTATTCACGAAAGCTGCGTGCGTCAGTATGTTTTGCGTATAAATATTTAACGTAACTGCTAAACACTCGATGATATTTACTCCGACAATCCAGTATTCTATTCTATTGAAATAAAAGTTGGAATATATATTATATACGTACATAACAGCAATTCTGAGTATTCAACTGATCCGTTCAGTTTTAAATTACTAACTTTAGAACACCGAAATATGTCTTCTACTCTTCACCATCCCATGAATATGAAATTTCCTGAGACGAAATCTTACTCAATATAGCTTAATAATAGCTTTGAAATCTGGTAAATTTAAAACTAGTAAGATAAAAGCGAACTAAAAATTATCTGGTATATTTAAATTCAGTTTTTAAAGTACCCTATCATTTTTAATGGGTGCAATAAAAAGTTTAGTCTTATCTATATTCACAATTTATCTATTATTAATAAAATATCACTCCACACATTAGTTAAATTCACCGTTCCTTTGAAACGTGTCCTCAAATAACATATAAAACCATAATATTTACAAAATGAAAACGCTCAAATAATCCAAAACCAAATACCCGGTAGCTAATATGAATATAGCTTGTTTTAATCCAGTATGCAGGTGATGTTAAATTGAAATTCCATGTTTTGATGCAATCCATTTAGTAAACAACGCTCGATTTTAAGTTAAAACTGTGGATGGAATTTTTCAATAGAATTTTTGAATAAAAGCGTGGCCTATTCGAAAACATCGAACTGTATATTGGCTCAATGGGACTAGCAAATAAATATAAGTTAGTGTTAACTCTCTCTCAACTTTAATTGCAAACCTTTTTCGTCGACGATAAAAATAAAAAATATAATATTTGAAGTGAAACTTCTTTAGAATCATTGTGATTTCAAACCGGATGCAACGGAAAAAACGACAGGTAAGAGACACAAATACAAAAATGTGTAGGATGAAGCCGGCAAAGAATGAGACAGAAATATACATACTATTTTATATTTCTTTTTTAAATCTAATGTTTTAGATTTGTATAAATTAAACAAGACTTAAAAATTAGTTTGTCAAAGAAGTTTGACTTCTGACATGTGTACTTTGTAAGCACGGACTTTTTTTAGTCTTTTTGGGTTTAATGTAATGTGTGCATGTTTGTGCAATAATAAAATTGGACACTACAGAAGCCGCCTATACTGTTACCGTCATCTAGAAAGTAATTATAAAACACACTACACAATATGCATATATCATATAACGCGCACTTCTTATCATCGAAGGGATAAGTAGAGTCATATTAAACGATCACAATTTAATTATTATTAATTTAGTGCCACTTATGTCTTCATCATCAGCCTATCGCAGTCCACTGCTGGACATAGGCCTCTCCAATAGCACGCCACTTAGTTCGATCCTCGGCCTCTCGCATCCAGCTCCTGCCAGCCGTCTTGCGCAAATCATCACTCCACCTGGCCTGTGGACGTCCTACACTACGTTTGCCGAGACGCGGTCTCCACTCAAGAACCCGTTTACCCCAACGGTTATCGGTTCTGCGGCAAATATGGCCAGCCCACTGCCACTTCAGCTTGCTAATCCTGTGGGCTATGTCGATGACCTTGGTTCTCTGTGGGATCACCTCGTTTCTAATACGGTCCCTTAGAGAAACGCCGAGCATAGCCCTTTCCATAGCACGCTGAGCGACTTTGAACTTGTGGACTAGCCGTACCGTAAGTGTCCACGTTTCGGCTCCGTATGTCATTACGGGTAGGACGCACTCATTGAAGACTTTTGTCTTTAGGCACTGTGGGATCGATGATGAGAAGACTCGACGAAGCTTCCCAAACGCTGCCCAACCCAGCCGGATTCTCCTGTTCACCTCGTCCTCAAAGTTGTTTCTCCCTAACTGCAAAGTCTGCCCGAGGTACACGTATTTTTGAACAACTTCGAGAACGGCACCGTGTACCGCAACCGGTTCCGGTAGTACATGTTCATTGAACATGACCTTGGTCTTGTCCAAGTTCATCCGTAGGCCGATGCGTACAGAAGAGTCAGCAAGGTCGTTCAGCATCTGTTGTAGGTCGTGCAGCGTCTCTGCTATGATGATAATGTCGTCTGCAAATCTCAAGTGAGAGATGTATTCGCCATTGATGTTGATTCCGCGTCCTTTCCAGTGCAGCGTCTTGATGAAGTCCTCCATTGCATTAGTGAACAATTTCGGGGATATAACGTCCCCTTGTCTCACTCCTCGATGCAATGGTACGGGTCCTGTATGCTGATTCTGTACTTGGACGGACATTGTGGCGGCTTTGTAGAGACATCTCAACACTTGTATGTATCGCCAATCTACTTGGCAACGCTGCAGGGACTCCAGAACAGACCAGATCTCTATCGAGTCAAAGGCCACTTATGTAACAGTAGGAAACCATTTTGCCGTCAGTAGGACACCTTCTATTACTAAATCATCCTTAAGATCTAGTCTTTATCCGTCGCTCCGCGTGTGTGTCAGTTATCGTGGTATATAGTAGCCTATGTCCTACCTCTTCAAATTTTATTGAAATCAGTGCAGAGGTTCATGCATGAAAGTGTAACAAAGAGATAGATAGAATTACATTCGAATTTATAATATTAGTATGACGCAGTGTAAGCAACATTATTACCCCAGCAGATCAAGGCCATAAGAAGGAATTCGATTTAGTTATTGCCTGCACGGTTGGCCGAGTGGTGTCAGCGGTCGCCATGCCGCTTGCTACTGCGCCAAGTGTCGTGGGTTCAAATCCCACGCGGTACCTACAACACTTTGTGTGATCCACGAATTGTTGTCCAGAGTCTGGATGTTCTTTGTGTCCGTTTCATGTATGTTTGTAAAGTCCCCCACGACACAGGATGTTTATTCCTAATGTGGGAGTTGTCTTTTAAAAAAAGACAAAAAAAAGAAAAAGAAAAGAAAAGCTATTGATGGTAATTTTGATTACAAATATGTGGATTTATCTTCTAGCTACACAAAAATACCCCTATTTTATCTATTTTCTAGTTCTGTTTTTGAGAATGTCTATAAACTGTTTAGAAGCATCTATCTAATCACACACGACTATGCGACTCGTGTAGACAACTTTAGAAAATAGTAGACATTTCTTCTGTGATACTGTGGAGGAACGGGTGTCATGTGCCTCCAACACAAAGAAAGGATCCTCCGACCAGGCGAAGTGATCATGCTGCCAAACAGTTGATGTTGGGATGTTGTATTATGATAATCGGCGCAAGAACTTCTATTGCGCGATTCAGGATTGATTGGCAGTTTCTTCGTATGGTACGTTACTCCGTAGTTCAGTGTTACTTCGGTAGGTGGCGCTGTAGTATGTTATGTTGTATGTGGAGGTCGCCACAATACCAAGTATTTTCTTTGACAAAGAAATAAATGTAAATGTTTAATATTCATAATACATTCACTACGAAATGTTTTTATAATATTCTCAAATTAAGTAACAACTTTACCTATAGATAAAGTCTAGATACTTATCTAGACATAAAGTATGTACAAGAAAAAAAGTCAACAAATAATATCTAGAAATTAGGTACGCCAGTTAATTATACATTAAACGACAGAAAAAACCCTTTGTTCCCTTTGGTTCCTTAGTTCTTTATTAAAACAGTGTACTAAAAGCAAGTCTAGTGCTCTAAGTAAGTATCTCTTTAATTAAATTCTAATGAAATCCAATAAAGTCAAGGACTGTCTACACCTCTTTTAATAAGTAGTATCAAATGTCTTGTAGAATGTCACCGTAAAATTGCAAAAACTGTTAGATGATAATCTACCTAGTGAGATTGTAAAATGTCGAAATATTGTCAACTGCTACACATTGCTTACAATTTAACGTACCATTTTGCGAAGTATAACCATTAAATAATAATCTTACAGGTCTTACAATATGTCAATTTATGGCTATAAAGTTAGGTTAGATTAGAACTTCTTTAATTAATTACAAATTCATTTTACTGACACAAATGTTTTATGAAACCGATTCTAAAGCTATGAGGTATTTTCAACATGAAATAAATTTACAATTACAAAAATACTTTACATTCGGCACCAAACGAATAAACAAACAAATATGGCAGGGCGGGACATATGCTGTTCAACAAATCAGCGCGGCAGATGTGAGATATATTAGAATCTAACGGTTTTGACAATCTGACGGTAACATAAACATTCAAGATGTAACATGTCTTTACAACCTTCTAATAGACTTACAACATTTTCTGTTCCAATTAACTCTGTTCAGAGCAGAATCTGCTTTTCATATATATGTTCATGTCAAATTATTAAATCATCGTTATAATTAAATTACCGAAATTTTATTTTTTAATTGCTTACTTGCTAAAGATAGTAAAGTAATCGTGTCCGTTTTATATGTGCATGTGGGGTCGGTTTAAGAATACCGATACCGAGTGTAACCGCCCCTATTCATCCCATTAGTGTTGTAACAGGCGACTAAGGGAACAAACCAAGCAGAACAACACCACTTCAAAGAGAAGGAAAACTTGAAACGAATCTTATACCAACCCACC
Source organism: Spilarctia lutea (assembly GCA_916048165.1). Classification (NCBI taxonomy): domain Eukaryota; kingdom Metazoa; phylum Arthropoda; class Insecta; order Lepidoptera; family Erebidae; genus Spilarctia; species Spilarctia lutea. The sequence goes on from OU696481.1 coordinate 14,748,047, forward strand.
TAATCAGCGTTGTATTGTAGTAAATTGTTTTGCCTGCGTTCCCATTGAGGGACCACATTGGTATTTGAAGGTTTTGAATGCGCCAGGCTTTAGTAAAAGTTCTCAAACAATTGTAAATTAAGTAATTAATTTGTAAAAGCAGTAACTTAAAAGTTACAAACGGTCAAAGGTGGTCCCTCAATCGTGACCCATAGACATCCATATCTTGTAAACTAGTTAAAATTTACAACTGCACTAAGTGACTACTTTTAGTAAAAGATTTGTAAAAACCAATTGACAAAATATCTATCTTTCTTGTTCACTGTATAAAAAGATATAGCATGCGGAAGGTGGTCCCTCAATTGATCACCCTAGGTTCAGTTTGAGTGGAAACTACAACGAAATCTGGCATTCTGTGTGCTTCTAGTGTTAGTAAAAGTATCAGAACGATTGTAAATTCAACCTCTGGTTTGTAAAAGCAGGCTTTCAATAAGTTTTAATCCATTGAAGGCGGTCCCTCAATTGAAACGCTTGTCACAAAAGAAAGTCAATTTACAAATCATTCGGCAATTAAATAGATTAAGGATGCAGTCTATTCGTTAGTAGTATTTTTTTACTAAAGCTTACTTTACTAAAACGTCTCAAATAATGTATAGTTTTGTTGCAAAATAATAATTAAATTCCTACGAAGAAATACGACGTCAAGGTGACCAAACAGTAGGATTTCCTTGGATAAATAAAACTAGCGGCTGCTTAATTTCAATATTTTTTTATTTCATATCATCTACCAAATTTAAAACAAAATGTTAACTGAACTTAAAAGGAATAATTTTTTTTTTCTTATGTTGGTTACGTTATCTTTTGTAGCATTAGAAAAAAAAATATTCGGGTGACAACAGCTTGCGTACTGTTTACCATTCATTTAACACTAATACTATTGTACCTGAATTTCAGACTATTAAAAGGATTGGTCATAAGTTTCTTTACCAGTAATCTTCTCATAAGACCCTATGCACTTTGGAAAGAGAAAGTTATGGATCGATCGATCCATGTTTACCTTGGCAATCCAGCACATGCTGTGGCGTCTGTTTGTGTCAATCTATTTATGTCAACGTAATGTTCATAAATGTTACTTATTGTCTTAATTGAATAAATAACTTTGAATTTGAATTTGACCACCGATAGAAGTGAAAACTGATAACTTAGAATGTTAATTTTAAAATTAATGTGTAAAATTAGATATTTTATAATGCACTAATTAAAATTATCAACATTAGCATGTCGGAGACTGCCTCGTTGGTATAGTGGTTGGCGAAACCGACTGCATATCAAGAGGTCTTGAGTTCGATACACGAGTTGGACTGCTGTTAGATATTTCTTACAAGAAAATTTTAACCGTTACCAGGAGTATAGAAGATGGCGGTGTTTCCCGCCCGTGCCTCGTAGAGCTCGTTAAACCGTCGGTCCCAGTTGTCATGAACATATATAATAATAAAAACAAAAAAAAAAAAATAAGCAAGCTTTGTACAAGGTTCTGACATCTATTCTAAGACTCAAAATTATTACACATATTAATCACAATTCGACACTTTCTCTTTCTCAGAATGGATGTAGAAGTGGAACCTGTGGCACAAAAGAGCTCCTTATCATAGACATCCATTAGCCAGCAGGTGCGTCGTAATCGTAAGAGCCTGGCGATATGCTGGATAGATTACAAGAAGGCTTTTGACTCCGTTCCTCATACATGCCTTTTGAAAGTGCTTGAGTTGTATAAAATTGATACAACTTTGTGATCTTTCTTCTTTGTTTCTTAAAGTTATGTATGGGGTAATGGAGAACATTACTTCGCTTTCCTGGATGTCGGCAGTCTGCGATGAACGATGTACTTATAAAGATCGAGCGAGGCATCTTTCAAGGTGACAGTCTGAGCCTCTTGTGGTTTTGTCTAGCTCTCAGCATTCTATTAGAGGGTTCAAGGTTAGGCTACAGGTTGCAGAAAGAAGATCTAGTTATATCTCACCTCCTTCTCATGGATGATTTGAAACTACTTGCCCCCACTAAATTACAATACTGTCAGCATTACTAAAGGTTACGGAAAACTTTAGTAATTCTATCAAAACGGAATTTGGTGTAGACAAGTGTGCAGTTATGTATGTAAAAAAAGGTGAGATTGTGGAATCTGAAGGTATAGAGAACTCAGATATCTGTCTGCAACCGAAACCTACAAATATCTAGGTTTTTACAGTCCTGAGGAATACCAGAATCTGACATCATTCAGAATCAGAAACAATCGTTGCGGAAACGCTTCTTTAGCCGCCTGAAAAAAGTACCTACTTAAAAGTCTTTTATCAGGCGGTAACAAGGTACGAGCCTGCAATGGTTGGGTTATGCCGGTGCAGATGTATTCCTTTGGTGTACTTAGATGGACTCAGACTGAATTAGATGCTATTGACAGGAGAGTCCGTACATTGATAACTGCATTCCGAATGCACCACACACGTTCGTCGGTTATGAGATTGTATATCCCGCAAACGTTAGGGGGTCGTGTATTACTAAATATCAAGACCCTACACAATCGCGAGGTAATCTTAGAGAATATTTTCTACAAACTGATGTGGGGGTGCATCGCAGTGTAGTTACAGTGGATATCGGGCTCACTCCGCTCGCTCTAGCTAAAGGGAATTGGCGTAAACCTGTATATATAAATATTTGAAGATCATCAAAGAAAGTCAAAACGAATCATTGTATTATACGAGTAAATCTACCAAAAATTACTCATCGCGGCTAAAGTATGATGTTCTTGCGTTATATCATTTTTAAAATATTATTAATTCAAAATAATTTACTTCAAAATAAGAATTCACTAATAATAATTACATGGAAAAATAGTGGGCGCCACAATTTTTAGGGTGTTTTGAGTGGCAAAGACAATATTCTGAAATAAATACGAAACAATGGTACCTACTGACGTTAGGTTTTTAATGGAGTAGGACTTAAATGTTATTGATCGTTGTTATTTCATGGATCGTTCTTTATAACGTAATTAATATAGTAATTGTATAATTTACTTAGTTCTAATTTACATTAAACAATGACAAGAAAAAAAAGTTATAAAATCGGATTATTATTTTTTTTAAAAATTGTTCATTGACAGTACAGTAAACATTTTGTTGTATGTTTTAAATTTGGTAGATGATATGAAATAGTAAAAAAATATTGAAATTAAGCAGCCGCTAGTTTTATTTATCCAAGGAAATCCTACTGTGTGGTCACCTCGACGTCGTATTTCTTCGTAGGAATTTAATTATTATTTTGCAACAAAACTATACATTATTTGAGACGTTTTAGTAAAGTAAGCTTTAGTAAAAAAATACTACTAACGAATAGACTGCATCCTTAATCTATTTAATTGCCGAATGATTTGTAAATTGACTTTCTTTTGTGACAAGCGTTTCAATTGAGGGACCACCTTCAATGGATTAAAACTTATTGAAAGCCTGCTTTTACAAACCAGAGGTTGAATTTACAATCGTTCTGATACTTTTACTAACACTAGAAGCACACAGAATGCCAGATTTCGTTGTAGTTTCCACTCAAACTGAACCTAGGGTGATCAATTGAGGGACCACCTTCCGCATGCTATATCTTTTTATACAGTGAACAAGAAAGATAGATATTTAGTCAATTGGTTTTTACAAATCTTTTACTAAAAGTAGTCACTTAGTGCAGTTGTAAATTTTAACTAGTTTACAAGATATGGATGTCTATGGGTCACGATTGAGGGACCACCTTTGACCGTTTGTAACTTTTAAGTTACTGCTTTTACAAATTAATTACTTAATTTACAATTGTTTGAGAACTTTTACTAAAGCCTGGCGCATTCAAAACCTTCAAATTCCAATGTGGTCCCTCAATGGGAACGCAGGCCAGCAACGATACTGTGATAGAATAGTGCTGTGTACCTATTCAAACCCAGTATTTTAGTTCTCTGTATATTTGTTTGTATATATAAGAGCCCAATATATGGAAGTGGTGTTTTGCTAAAGCGATTCTGTGTAAGACACTTTGTGATAAATTACTTCGCTTTTCAGAATCAGGGCGGTGGAGACCGCGATGTTGCCTAATAGTTGATTGGAGCATAAATAGCTAGAGTGCTTCCCTGATGCAGCTTAATGACAGTCTATTAAATGCGTTGGCGAAATCCAACGACACTGCCAACTGCACGCCGCTACAGCACACTGTCTCTTCGGTCACGACCTTCAGACGTAGCAAAGCATCGGCCATCGAACGCCCCTGCAGAAATCCGAATTGGGCGTTAGACAGATCGGGGCCCACCTTGAGGAGGTGCCGGACGAGGGAGTATTATCTCAAACAGTTTACCCGCCTCGTCCAGCAATACGATGGGCCTATAGGCCGAATCGCCAAGTCGTCCCAGCTTCCTTAGTAGGACCAACTTCCCGCTCTTCCAGCACTCAGGGCAGCGTCCGTATGCCCAACACCTCTCTGAGATGGAGATGTCCGACATATGGTCAAGGGCCAAGTATTTGTGTTACCTACATTATAATCTAATATAAGAGAGTTCAATCAGTTTTAACATCAACGACTAAAACTGATTAGAAAGAAATACAGCTAAATTACTTTGCCAATTTTTAAAGTTTTCAGAACACCTAGGTACAATAGGGCTTTATGCACCCTACAGCGTGGTAATATGCTCGCACGCTGCGAATACAATGCATGCATGGACATAAATGCCGTTGATCAAATCAGAATGTTAGCGACGGAACTGGCCAATTCAATTTTGAAATACGTGCACAAAGCGTTTTCGGTACATTGTTTACAAAATAGATTTCCTTAGATACGAGTATGTCAGTAAAATAAAAATATTCTAGGATTAAATGCGAGTCTGTTCTATTTTTCTAAGATTGAGATACTTCAATCCAAAAGAAGATTAATATGTTATATTGTTACTCGGTGACCCGGCAAACGTTGTTTAACCATAAAAATGAAAAAATTAGGGGTAGGGTCACCCTTATCTTAAAGATTATGATAAATTGATTTGGGCATTCTCAAACCTACTTTATATGCACACAAAATTTCATAAAAATCGGGTCATCCGTTTCGGAGGAGTTTGGTAACATACACTGCGATAATAGAAAGTGATAGAAGTATTAGATTAAAGGAGGAATCAAAGAGCGGTATACAATTTTGAATCTTGAGGTACTCATATCTCTGGTCGAAGAATCGAACCTCCTATATAATGTCGCCACGAGATCACGCCTCTGCTCCAAAGTCAGGCCATCACAGTGGTGGCACTCAGGCATTGACTCCTTTCGATATTATACTTTTAATGTAAAATACATACATATGGACTTACATACAATGATATACATAAAAACTTCCTACTAAAACTAACAATTACTTTAATAATACACGAACAGCAAAATGTGTCTTCGAAAGGCATCAGTGCACACACAAAGAGGCCTTAGGGTTGGAAAGGGTTCCTTTTTAAAATTATTCAAAGTCATTCTCGAAATAGCTACCTTACTGAATTCTGTTTGCTTTGATGAGAATGCGAGCACAACTCCTATTCGCCTTTGATCGCCGATGTGAACTCGCCCTAAAATAAGTCAAAGAAAACTTATTTTAAAATCTCATTGACAGAAAAATATTAAAACAATACCTTACTTATTATTATTTTATTTCAGAAATATTGTATAACAAAACTACCTCGAAGTTCTTACTTTAGAGATGCGTAAAATTGATTCGCAACCACAATCTTGAAATTATACATTTACATGCGGATCATCGATTTTACGCATCCCTGACTTAATTAATGCCATAAATACCTATAATACAAAAATATTATTTTATCTACTCCACTCAAATACCCACAGAAACATGGTTACTTTAGCTTTATTTTTATATCTGTCAATGATGACTAGATGCATTCAAACCTAGTCCGAGCCTATATGTGAGAAATGATTATATCAAATTAGATGTAATTACCATTAACATGTTAATTATCTGTGTAAATGATATCTATAACGATATGAGCTTTGCACAACATTTAATCGGTATTTTTTAATAGTTATTAAAATTATATGATAGTTTCTTACGATAAGGAAATATAGTATTTACAAAAACCTGAATTATAATTATATTGTGAATAATTTATGTTTTATCGGTAAATTTTTTCATCATGAGGAGGTAGGCTAATAAAGTAAGGTGCGGGTGGTGGTGGTGCCAAGTATCTAACTGAACCTGGACCAGATTGCATCTTGTGAGGCAAAGTAGCATTAGATAAAGATGGTGGTGGCAACGTGCTTGCATAACCTGGCCAAGGAGGTCCCCACATAGGTGGACCACCAGCCGTTGGACTGCTGGCTAACGGACCACCTCTGTATGAAGTAGACGTCATTCGCAACCTAACAACACATATAGCAACTATCAAAATTGCAATAAATGCTACAACTCCTCCGACAATTCCAATTATAAGATTGTCATCGTTATTTGTAGTCGCTACTCCAACTACAGGTGCTCCTTTAGGCTCTCCGGTTGCTTTAGGACGGTCATGAGCTGGTGCGACGGACCAAATTATATCAGGTTCTGATGATGTTCGAACAATCCTAGGAGTAGATGTAGTAGAAAGACTTGTAGATGTCACTGTAGTTCGCCGTTTAGTTTCACATGTCAATTCATCATCTCCTATTTCAACTAATAAAAAGCCGGATAAATGTTCTGGAGATTCACATTTAACATCCATGATGCCCACATTTGGTAGCCAACGTCTTAGAGCTCGAGTATTACAATCACAACGAATTGGATTAGTATCTAAACCAAACATCGATAAATCCGCCCGACGGTCGTCTAAAGCTACTAGTAGTTGTGGCTGTAGAGTAGTCAATTGACTTCCAGCTACATCTATAGTTATTTGAGAAGATCGAGGCAATGGGAAAAGTAAAGCAGGAGGTAAACTAGTTACAGATGTATTCCTAAATTTAACTGTTATTGCTGGAGCCTTTAAACCAGCCAATACACCAGATGATACAGTTTTCAAACGTGAACCTCTAATGCCCAATTCTTCTAGACGTGGGTGAAGTATTGTGTGCAGTTGGTCGGCACCAATTGTAGTATCTTTCACTTCAACATCTAATTTTTCTAAAGCCAACAGATACTGTAGCGCACCTTGCACATCAAAGTATCCTAATCTTGGGTATCCATATGCTCTAAGTTCAATTAAATTTGGTAGTGGTCTGAAGGCATTTTTTTCAATTCTTGTACATTTTTCCAAATTTCTCATATCCAATACCTGTAGTGACGCGAGATGTTCAAAACTGTTTTCTGTAATCATTACCATAGGATTACCTGAAATATTGAGCCGTTGAAGGTTTTTAAGTTTTGGCCACGATATAGAAAGTGAACCCGAAACGTCAGTAATTTCATTATCTGATAGATCGAGTGATTCAAGTAATGTGGTTCTAGTGAAAGTTTTATCAGTTAGTTTAGTTATTTTATTAAAAGATAAGTTTAAGTGATGTAAGAATGGTGTTTCTAGCTGGCCAATAGTTTTGATACCAGTCCCTGCTAGATTTAAATCACGCACAGTTTTTGGTTCGGTTAAAACATTGCTGATAGTTTTCTCAGATAGTGGATTAAAAGACAAATCCAATTTTTTTATATTAACCATAACACTATCCTCTGCTGGTATATCGATTATTTGATTATGTGACAAATCCACTGAAGAGACGAAAAAGTACTGCTTTTGCAGGGCCTTTAAAGGAGCATGTTCAAACAAATTTCTGTTCAAAACTATGTTCTCCAACATATGTATTCTTGATCGCTCAAATACGTTATCCGGCAACTCAGTCAGTAAATTATCACCCAAGTTCAAAACTTCCAGCCGAATTAACCCTTCAAATAGTCGATCACCCAGTCGATCTATTTTGTTACTCGACAAATCTAGATGTTGAATCTGTGTAGAGTTGTGGAAAGCCATTTCGCTTATAGACTCAAGTTCGTTCCTGGCTAACAAAATAGTCCTTAGTTTCGGCAAACGAGCAAAATCAAGTTCATCTACGTTTTTCAGAGCATTGCCCGACAAATCCACTAATTCAAGGTATTGTAAAGTACTTATAAGTTCTGACGGGAAGAAGTTGAACTTATTGTTGCTAAGTATGATTTCTCTTAAGCGCGGGTGGATTTTAAACGAGGATGGGAACAAGTAACTTAGTTGGTTGTCAGATAGATCTATAATTTCGAGACTCGTTCCAGTATTGAAATATTCTCCTTTAAATGCGTTAAGTTGGTTACCTTTTAAAGATAAATATTGTATATTCATAACGTTTACGAAAGACGGCGTTCTGATTGTGACAATATTATTAAAAGATAAATCTAAATGAGTTAAATTTCTAAGATTTTTGAAAGTGTTTTCAGAAACTTCTTGTAATAAATTGTTGGACAAATTAATTTGTTTTAAATTAAGTGTTTTGGAAAACAAATTAACCGGGAGTGCCTTTAAACCTACATGGCTTAAATCTACAGTCATGAGTGCTTGGTTGTTTTGAAATACATTCTGATGGAATGTGCTCATATGTGAATTATGACTCAAGTTAAGATGAACAAGACTGGGAATATATTGGAATGCATCTACGGGTATGTCTGAAATTTGATTATCTGAGATGTCTAAAAACCACAGGTTAATAAACTTTAAAGGTTCTCCTACAAACTCTAAGATACGGTTTTGACTTAGCGATAAAAATTGAAGAGACTGTTCTAAGCCACTAAAAACTTCAGCATTTATGAAATTCAAAAGATTTCCTGAGAGATCTAGGTGATTTAAATATGTAAAATGATCAAAAGCTGCTGCTGGTAGTTCTCTGATAACATTCCGTGAAAGGACTAACGAAGTGACTCTATCAGAAACCGCCTTAAGAATGTCATTGGACAACGCAGTTACTCTGTTATAACCGAGATGCACTGATATTAGATTTGGCAGACGTGAAAGAGCTGTGGCTGGAATCAGCAGTATATTATTATCACGAAGAAGTAGTGTTTCAAGACTTGTTAGACCATCGAAAGCATCATCTTCAACCTGAAAGATAAAAATAAATTATAGTGTTTAAAAGTTAAGCTATTGCAGTAGCTTACATGAAGTTAATAAACCGTAGGTAGTGAAAATATAACATTGATAAAATGAAAGGTGAGTAAAAGCGAAGTTCATTGTTTAAGTCCTAACCCTTTCGAAGTGATTAAAAATCTTTGATTTCACAAAAGTGTAGAACAAAAAATGTTAGCAATTGAACAAATTTTTTGTTTTATCCTCCGAAGTTGTTTTAAAAGGCGTTAGAGTAAAGTTTCTACTGGAATTAAAATTTTCTTCTTATTAATTTTTGATGGATGATTAAGCCCTTTTCTGAACCTTACAAAGAATTTTCTAAGAAAATATCACTTTTCGTCTTTGATAAACATGGTAAGCAAATTTAAAACGTTATCCCGACGATCGGTTTACAACGGTCATCAGGAAGTGATTACATGACAACAAATCATATCACAGTCTTTGACAATACTTTTAACGCAAATAGTTCTACTTTCTACATATATATTATATGTAAAATACACCAAAACGCCGAAACAAATATTTGTAGATCACACAAACACTTGGTCCGACCCAGGATTTGAACCCGAGACCTCAAGCACAGCAGTCGCATTCCCTAACACTGCGAGGCAGTCAAAAATTCTAGATTAATTGAATTATTATATAGTTAGTGTTCAAATATGTATCAAAGGTTTAAGCTATTATTGTTATTTGGAGATATTATATTGTATAAAATGTTTGTTTTCATTGCATCTTACATTTATGAGCTGTCATACTTAAACATTACATTTCAAAGGTAAAACAGTCTACTTCAGTAGGAAGGAAAATGATACATAGCAGTTCCAAATTCAGCTCTCTAATGATGATATTTATGAACTTATCATTTTATGAAAAAAACTACTTACAGTGCGAAGAGCGTTGACGCCTACATCCAAATAACGAAGCTCAGTTAACCCAACAAAAGTTCCAGGTGACAGCTTAACTAGATTATTTCTGCTTAAATCTAAAACTTGAAGAGAAGTCAAAGAGCTGAGATGGCTGTTGCCTATGTTCTGTAATAAAATAATGCATGATTATCATTAAAACATTTTACTGACCATTTTATCGTAATAATAAAAAAAAAACAGTCGTACTGGTGTCAATGTACGACTGCTTCTAATTCATTTCCGCACCACCCGACGGTAGACTGGTAGAGAATGCCTGTGGTATTAAGTCCGCCATTGTACATCCGGGCATAAAGTTTTTAAATAAAGAAATAAATGTATATGCAGTAAAAACTTTCAGAAACTTTAAGAAATTCAAAACAATCAAATGTTACTTAAAATAAAAAAAAATACGACGGGTTGCACTCCGGGAGTGCCGGCAGAAGTGAAAACTTGAATATTAACGTTGTGCATTTTTGATATTTTGGAATGGTTAGAGAATAATTTTGTACGAATTGCTTTCATTATCAGTATAAAAGTACTATTATTTATGTGGTGGAATACAATATTCATTTATTGCGCTATCGTACACAAACAGGACAATTTATATTACATACACACACGAACATTCGCGCAAGCGCCTTGCGCCGCCTGTCCTCTCTCCATCCGTCTTACGAATTTTCGATCAGGTCACGTGACCTGACGCGAGTTTATACATTTTTACCCATTCCAAAAAAGTACACAGCGCCGCTAAAGAAGTTTTCACTTCAAAAAATGAAATCAAAATTAAAATTTACAATAAGATTTATAGTTATTACCTTATAGTCACATCTATCATTACATTTACATGATTATATATTAAAAGTTTTCAATAGTTTTGTTTACTTTTTAAATGTTGTGGATCTGAGTTATAGTTTTTGGTTTCGATTTTCAGATTAAATATAATTATTTTAATTACTCGGTATGGCAAACCGACGTAACATGTTTTCCATTTAAATCATTTTATCAGGAAGATTTAATGGACTGGAGATTTATTCATTATCATTTTTTTGTTAATTACAACTTCGATAGTTTAGTATACATATAACTATATATACTAAAAAGACATCGTTCCTATTATCATTTCAATAAACTGTTTTACAAAAAATATTAAAGTAATTGTAACAAAGTTCACTTAAATGCTTCAAGATGTACGAGTAATATAGGTAGTAATATAGTAGATATTACATAAACCTTTAATTTCATTTACAAGATGTTAAAACCATACATCGATGACCTCGATCAGTTATTAACGCCAGTAATAGTTCCCGTGTCAAACCTCTGATTAACTTGTTAAAGGGAAATTAGTCAGTCGAATCTCTAGAAGATTGACTATCGTAACTGTGTTACTGAGGGATAATCTGACCTTAATCGAGCTCTACTAATGTAGTTTATACTTCAGTTTATAACAAATGAATAATCATGGATATAAGATTAGTAGTATAAATATGACATGTGTTTAAATACACATTAATAATTTAGTTCTTTACCAGAACTGACGCACAAAACTAAGTTTGTAAAGTGTCAATTTATTTCCTGCCATTAAGGACATATTTTATTTAAGAAAAGAAAAATATTAAAGTCAGTTAAGAGCATACGAGTTCTTATTTTTATACTCATTGCAACTAACTCCGCATTGTTAGTCGATATAACTCAAACATTCATCATACTCTAGACACCTAATGAATTGATTGTTCTCGTTAAGATGTATCCAAAGAGGACGAAATCCACAAAATTATCTTAAGTGGAAAAAGTTTTTTTGTGGTCTGGTCCCAAATATATTAGTTAGATTACGTAAATCATTGTTACCTTACATATTCCTTTTACAACTTCATGCACTTGTGTACATCGGTGGACTTAATGCCCAAGGCATTCTCTACAAGTAGACGAAAAACTTAACTGCTCAAACTTTGCATAAATAAATAATAATTCGGACATCTAACACATAACGTCATCTAGTCCCAAACTAAGCAGAGCTTGTATTATCGGTACTAGGCAACTGATATAAATACATATATGTATGTACTTTTTTGTAAATACATACATATTATAATAAAACACCCAAACTCCGAAACAAATATTTGTAGATCATACAAACAATTGGTCTGACCCGGGAATCTAATCCGAGACCTCATGCACCGCATCGCGTACGCTATCACTGCGCCAATGAGGCAGTCATTCTAACTTGACATCTTAATTTTTTTTGTCTCTGACAGACAAAAAAGAAAATCTTTTTAAGTTTTTGGTATATACTCACAAATTTTAATAAAAGAAAAAAACTACTTCAAGAACTGGACTAAATTAAAATGGGACCACACGGTAAGCACCAAATAAAAAAAAAGAATCATCAAAATCGGTTCACCCAGTCGAAAGTTATGAGGTAACAGTCGAATTTATAACCTCCTTCTTTATTGAAATCGGTTAAAAATTGGCCAGAAATGTTTTCAAAGAAACTTTAGTCTTACCGTAATCATGTTACTCGAAATATTGAAATGTTTGATAGCGGCAAATGACTTCAACGCAACCGTAGGAAAGTCTGTTATAAAGTTCTCCGAAAGGTCCAGTTTTTCTAGATTTTCAGCCCCTTGAAACACGTCACTATTGAACTTAGAAAGTCTGTTCCGTCCCAAGTCCAAGGACTGCAGATCTTCGAGGCCTGCAAAAGCTCCACCTTCGATGGAAGATATCATATTTCCATGAAGGTCTATTTCTTCTAAAGTCTTTTGAGAGATGAAAGAACCTTGTCGTATTAATGCTGAAATTAGAATGAAATAAATAAGTTTATAATTTAAAATGATTTTGTATGATATTTTTAGTTATAATAATCATATTGTGTCATACTTCTAAACTGTAAGACTGTGTCGATATTCATAGCCGAATCCTAAATAAAGATGCAATTAAAAAACCGAAAGTAAGCAAAAATTTTTTTATTTTTAAATACCTATTTTAAATTAAAGAGAAACAGTTACATCATATAGAGTAATTTTATACTTCTAACTTTGTTCCTAATTTTCACACAATTTTTCGTACATATCCCTCTTTTGTAATAAAATAAAACTTACCTATTCTATTTTCCTTCAAAGAGAGCACTTTCAGCGCCTGCGGTCCATTTAATGAAGATGAAGGTACATAGTTCATGTTATTACGGTCCAGTCGCAAGACCTGCACAGAAAATTTATGTTTTCCAACCAAACTTTAACTTATGCGTTCTCGTTAGTCACACAACTTTACCCTGGGCTTGTGAAAATAAAGTAAAAATACCTTTCAGTGAACATACAGGGTTTCATGAAACGCTAACTAAACAAAATAATGAGTATGAGTAATGCATTGTCATTACAAACACGAAGTGTGTGAAGAGTAAAAGTGCTTTATTTTAAACTATGGGTTTGCGTTCTCATGATAGGAATGTCAATAGACTCGTTTTGAGACGTATCTTATTTCACCAAACGTGATTTGTATGTAGTACATTCTACGGAATCAGAAAACGAAGTTAACTCACATTCCACAGATCAGTATATACAAAGTGAAACTTAAAACTGCATACAAAATATTGTGTAAAAAGTGATTTAAATAGCCTTTTTTATTCTTAATAGAAAGCTACCCATTTGTCGTGTGAGGTGACGGGATAACGCTATAATTAAAATTGTGGTTCAAAATAACTAATTGATTTTTTATATAATAAGGTGCACAACATAGCATTAAATTGTTATTGCGTACATACAACAACATAATAGTATTAATTGTATTTGTAAAATTAGACAAAATAGTATAATAAAACACAAAATTAAATTAAATTAATTTAGTTGATTATAATCAGAATGAATGTTTCCTTTTTAAAAATAATCCATGAATTCTAATGAGATCGCATAAACCATTTACAAAACCGTCCTTAGTTTGTTCAAAATTTCTTAATTGAAATTGAATTTGTAATTGAAATTTACAAAAACTGAAAAACAAAATTCCATACGAGGTTAAAAACAAAAATCCGAACTGGAGTAAGCTAAGGAATCACTTTCATTAACAAGAAGTAAATGAAAACAAACCATTATTCGAATTGAAAGCACTTACTAAAAAATGAGGAGATAGAAGTTGTATTTGTTAAATCTAAATTATTAGTTTAATAGAACTTTACCTTTAGTACGTCACAACCAATTAGAAGACCTTCTTCTAATCCACGAATGTTGTTCCCACCTAAGTCCAATTCTTCCAAAGTCGGCAAGTTATGAAGTTCAGCCGTTGAAAAGATTGGATTCAAATTATCTCCAAGTAAATTATCGGCGAATACCAGTTTGGTAATATTTCCTTTGACACCAGCCAAGAGTCGGTCTGGAAGTCTACGTAGGCTGTTGTGTGAAAAGTCTAATTCTTTCAGCGGCAGTCCATAAGATGAGAATATCTGAAAACAATAACAATTATAGATTAAATAAACTACAAAACAAGTGATTTATTTTAAGTTCTTTTTTTAAAAACAAGCTTTTATTATTTGTTAATAAAATAATAACTTTAAGCCCTTTAATTTGACCCATACTGGGTGGGTTGTTCAAAAATATGTACGCCGCCATTTTGTTACGACGGCGATTTTGGATTAATAATAATACCGTTCATATATCATTGCATTATCATCAGAACTAAATTTATATTTCAAATTTAGTTCTGATGATTGATGACTTGATTCTGATTGACTGATTTTTCATAATAACAGCGGGGCAACGCTGCTAGTATGGACCCTTTTCTGCCGACAATGATTTAGGTATTACATACTGAAGTTAATTTTAAAAATATTCAAGGATTTTCTTTTTTAAGTTTATAGGTACATAGCTCAGAAGTTTAAATACTTCATGACTTTCATTCGTTAATTTTTAAGGGGGTCAAATTAAAGGTCGTTGAGATAAATATATCACTGATATCATCCATCCAATCATCTCGAGATCATGATTATTTTAATATATATGATCTAAGAGACAACTAGACGTAGATAGTACATATTTCAAGATATCTTAGGATTTGTCTTCTTGACTAATTTATTATACCTACTGTATATGTATTAGAAGTATATTAAATGAGCTAGGTCATGATTGATTCAGACTTGCTTAGGCGTGACCACGGAGCAAATACAGTTATAAATATCAGATAACATATTATGTAACTAAAAGTGCCCTTTAAATTAAAAAAAAGGTACAACTTTTAAATATTGAATCATGTCAACAAAAATCTGTTTATACGGTTTCATTCCTAAAAAGTTAGTTCGTTATTTTCAAATCTCTGTTTAGTCTCCAGTAGTCTGTTTACTTTTATAATCCGACCGCTCGCAATCTAGTCTTAAAAATAGCCTAAGTTACTCGTTATATTATCATTTATCTGCTGGTGAAAGTACTGTCGAAATTGATCAAGCCGTTCCTGAGATTAGCCGGAACAAACAGACAGAGAGACAAAATCACAAAAAATGGTAGATTTAAGTATTGAAATGGTAAGATATGTCAATGAAAGTCCAGTCAAATCGTTCTTTTATAAATGTTTCAGTTTCAATTGACATTTTATAGTTTCTAACTATAATATTCCGTAAATAAAACATGAAAATATCTAAATAAAAGAGCTACGGATGAAAGCCTTTACTTGCTCAAACCCGCACTCGGAACTTGAACCACTTGATTTCTAGTTGAATACCAACGAATTTCGAAGACAGAGTACTTCAGAAGGTCCAACAGTTTGCAAAGTTATGATCAAGAATATATTATCTAGCTGTTAGACAGCGCTAGAGCGCTCGCAGACAATACCACTAGATAGTGCTAAGTTTTGAAGAGAAATAGAGAGAAAATAGTGAACTCTCGGCATAATATTGGCAATGTTATTTTAGTTCAGACGGCAGCACCCATTGTGCTATAGTTTACCTCGCGCAAGTAGCACCATAGCAACTTCGGGAAATACCTTTAGACAGTCTTTGATACTAATGAAATATTAGTTATACCTATATATATATATATATAGTTTTGAAAATATGGCTTTCACTCTTTTTTATTGTTATCGCTGCATTGTTTTATATTAAAGGTGCTGTATGGTTAAAGGTGACTTTTTTACATTCACAAAAGCCCCTTCTCTACCTTGGGCATTGCAGCTTTACAGAGTAAAATCATTACACCTTGGCCCACTGCCGGTAAAAGTTCCGTTGAAATCGGTCAAGCCGATCCAGAGATTAGGCGGAACAAGCAGACAGACAGACAGCGAAAAATTGAAAAAAACGTTATTTAGGTATATGTACCGTATGTATCTATTAGGTCTTTACCTATGAAATTGCCGTTTTGTGTGCAATAAGTGAAAGTACTTATTTTTTCAAACTTTTTTATTTCTGTTATTCGAAGTAATCACCCATGCAATCGACGCATCTTTGCCAACGCATTGGCAGTTTATTGATGCCCTTCTTGTAAAAATCAGCTGGACGGGAGGCAACAAACTCTTCAAAGGCATTTTGTACTGCCTCTCGGGAATTGAATTTTTTACCCACTAAAAAGTTGTCTAAATTTTGGAAAAAGTAATAGTCGGTAGGTGCAAGGTCTGGTGAGTGTGGCGGATGAGGGAGAGCTTCCAACCCCAGCTCTTGCAGCTTGGAGACTGTCTGTTGCGCAGTATGGGGTCGCGCGTTGTCGTGAAGGAGCAGTGGGGACGACCGATTGACCAAAGCTGGTTGCAGATGTGCAAGCTTCTCCATCATTCTCTCCAGTTCTCCACAGTACACATCTGCAGTAATGCTCATGCCGTTTTGTAAAAGCTGTGGTGAATCACACCCGCACTAGACCACCAAACAGTGACCATCACCTTTTTAGGGGTCATTTTTGGTTTAGGGCATTGCTTTGGTGCTGAACCAGGGTCTAACCAACTTGCTGAGCGCTTTCGATTGTCGAACAGAATCCATTTTTCGTCGCACGTAACTATTCGTTTCAAAATTCCTTCATTTCTTTGCCTGTTGAGCAGCGAAAGGCAGGTCTCGATGCGTACGTTGCGCTGGCGATCGTTAAGGTCGTGGGGCACCCATCTATCAAGCTTTTTTACCTTGCCAATTTGTCGCAAATGGATCAATACTGTTTTGATGCTTACATTTAAAGCTGCTGCTAGCTCAGCTGTAGATTGAGTTTCGTCAGCTTCCACAATCGCCTTTAATTCATTATTGTTAACCAAAGTCTCCGGACGACCACGAGCTTCATTTTTCAAATCAAAATTTCCAGAACGGAACCGGGAAAACCAATAAAGGGTTGTGCGTTCGTTTGTGCAGTTCTCTCCGTAAACGTTTTTGATGATACGTGCCGTTTGTGTCGCGTTGGTGCCACGACGGAACTCATATTCCATAATTACACGAATTTTTAAAGTATCCATTATGACGAAAAATGTTCAAATGTAATGAAAATACAACGCTAATCAAAAAACCAAAGACTGAGTTTGTAAATAGAATGTCATGGTTTTAAAACAAAATTAATTTGAATTTAGAATACAGAGCCATTACAAACTTTTTTTTATTTGAAATTACCAGTACTGAAGAAACGCAATTTCATAGGTAAAGACCTATTATATGCATTCAGTAAAAAGCCGTTATTTTAATATTCCAAACAGAATCACCAATTTTTTTTTTATTGTATTGGTTTTTGGTATGGTAAGATATATAAGAATTCTCCCAATCGGTTAGAAATGACCGACTTTTGAGGTTAATAAACATAAAAAAACTTTCTCTTATTTCGAAATCAGTTAATTAAAAACTTCTATATAATAACAACAAACAAAACAAAATGTGATTAGAATCTATGATGAGTTGAGATACTAGGTACTCGTATCTCAAGTCATCATAGATTTATAATAATATAAATTAGAAATTTTTCTTTACATAATGATGTTAATAGACGCAATAGATTATTCCAGAAAACTTTGGTAAGATATAATAATTATATATAAATGAATGACTAAGCAGAAATTTTTTACTGCACGAATAGCATAATGAGTCCAGTTGTTGCCTTGCCGCTTGTAACTGCACTGATTGTTCTGCGTTCGATCTGGGAGAAAACAGTTTAGATAATCCACAAATTGTTGTTCTTACTCTCTCTGTGTGTTATTTGCATTCGTGTTAAGTTTTGACGATACGAGTTTATCAAATTTCTAAAAGTGTCTATGCGAGTTATTACGCTACCTTAATATATTTAATATTATGTACATCATTTATTAACCAGGTTTGTATTTATTGCTACAAACATAAAACAAAACCCTCTCAGAAGTACCTCCATAATTCTCTAACACACTTTGTCCTAAATATCTACTACTGCCACCCGACTGATATGAATCATTATCGTTATGAATTCGCGCACGCATGCCAAATGACGTCACAATAAGGGCTGTTACGTCACAGATAAAACAAATGAGGCGTTAAATTTGAGCTCACGCTGAAAACGAGACACGCCACAATGATTTACCAAATTGATTGAAAATTCTACTTTGTGTATAATAATATTGATATGAACAGAGTTTCGGAGCCGTTGTATTTTATTAGATTTGGCAATTACTGGAATATTGGATAGAGAATATAAAAGCGTAAAGCCGCGTGATGACGATGAAAATTAAGGATTTATTATGACTGTTGCTTTCATAAATTAGATTTTCAGCTCTGCGAAATTGACAAATCTCTACTGCAATAATATTTTTTGTGTACATTTTTTTTTATTCAAACGATTACATCATAAAATAATTTTAGTGTTGAACGATATCATATTGTATTCGTCTATTTTATGATGAACAGATTTACAGTCTAATTAAGTACGAGATCCGCATAGCTTAGAATCAGATGTATATATGATGACAGGGTTTCTTGACTCAATTGCTATCTTGAGGTAATAAGGACAAATAAGATCTAGGCTAAAGTGACCCCTCGTTCATAACCTTTTGTTTATTTGTTGAATAACAGAAACTTACAATAGACCTACGAAAGTAGTTTATTTCGTCAAATACAATACAATGCGCTTTATAAGTAAACTATACGATCAGCAAAATACAATAACATTATAAAAGAGCATACATAACTGTCAATTGACTGCACCGAGGACAAGGTTTTTATGGAAGAAAATTAAAATATAACCGGAAAATTGCTTTTGTTTACTACTGTACAGTATTTATGGGAATCTGAAGCGGGTGTGGCGACCTCCCCATACAGCGCTATCTACCGAAGATACACTGAACTACGGAGCAACGTACAACACGAAGAAACTACCAATCCTGAATCGCGTAGTTGAAGTTCTCGCACCGATTATCATACATACAACATCCCAACATCAACTGCCGCCTGGCCAACCTTTGTGTTGGTGGAACATGATACCTGTTCTTCCTCACGGGTATTATTACTAAAACAAGTTATTCAGAAATTTATAAAATGTTTACGAAACAAAAATGTGGCGTATAAATCAGCTACCAATATCTTTAAGAGATGCAATAACTAAAAGTTACATAAAAAACAAATTAAAGCAATATTTCTTACCATAACAAAAACAAAACTACTAAAAGTTGTATACCCTAACAAAATGAATAAAAATGTAAAATACTAACTTGTCTAATATATGAAACAACATGCATTACAGTAATTTTTATTTTGTTTGGGTTCTATTTTACTTTTTTCTAATCGCACCCTCACAAGTCTTTCTAATATAAAAAAGTGGCTAGTGCGCACAGCAAGCGTTGTACGCGCCAATGTATTTGATTTATTTATTTTATTGTAATCGATGACCTTGATGCACGGTAAATATCAAATAAGGTTGTAATTGCATCAATCGTAACTCTCTTAATAGATGATTAAATAAATAATAATACTTTAAAGAATTCAATGGAAGAAATGGCAATACAAACACATTTAAAAAAGTGGCACAGCAAATAAAGCAATCGGAGCACCCGTTCCAACCATTTGTTTAGTAATCAGAACGAGCGAAATGGCGTGATCTTCGTAGAGAGCTAATATTGCGCTGACGAATACCATTGTTAATGTGCATTATTCTGTATGTTTATCTTCTTTTCTTGGGTAGTTTATTATACTCCAGTTTATGGAACGTATAAAAACTCTTCATTAAATACTTATTAAGATACGGTAATCTAATGCTGAAATACATTGAATATTATTAATTTATGAACATCTTCAAAAGACTGTGTTAACAATTCAATCACTTCCACAAATAAAAAAATGATCTTATTTAAGTACTGAAATAGTATGTCAAATTATTTTTCAATGAAGACAATTAACTTAATTTTACGATCACGAGATAAAATAACATAAAATAGACCACTTTTGTTAAAAATCACGTTGTTTTTACCCAAATCACTTGTTTAGGTATTGTTAGAGAACATGAGTACTTTACTACAACCTTTCAAAGCTAACAGGTATTAAATACCTGTGAATTATCTGACATGTCGATCAGGTTTAACTGCCCATGATTGCAGGTACACTGACAGGTAATCATGCCCATGTCTCGTTAACCAGCTTCTTCACCTGACGTAATCTTAATATATATAAATCTCGTGTCACAATGTTTGTCCTCAATGGACTCCTAAACCACTTAACCGATTATAATAAAATTCGCACACCATGTGCAGTTCGATCCAAATTGAGAGATAGGATAGTTTATATCTCAATTTACAAATAGAAGCCGAGTATCGACCGAAAATGTTGGGAAAAAAAATTCTAGAAGCAGACGAAGTTGCGCAGGTCAGCTAGTTTTATATAGTATGTGGTTTGTATGAAAATAATATATTGCGGCATTTATTATATTCCTTTAAATTTGTAAAAAATAACCAGAATTAGTCACGCCGTTTTTGAGTTTGGCATTTGCCGACACATTTTACGATGAATTTTTATAAATAGAGATGTAATAGTAAAATTTTCGCTTTTCCCGAAACTTTCTGCCTCGCACAATAAAACTGTGGAATGAACTGTCGCCTGCGGTATAAGAAAACCTTCTTAAAAGGCCGGCGACGCACTTGTGACGCCTTTGGTGTGGCGGGTGTTCATGGGCGGCAGTAATCGCTTACCATCAAGCGATACATCTGCCCGTTTGCTACTTTTATCATAAAAAAATAAAAAAATACTAACCTGAGTAGGTAAAGCTTGCTGCCCAGCATACCGCTGACTGAAAGATATAATAGGAGCTCCATAAGGCAGTGATGGGAAATCACCATTGAATACTACACGATCACAGTTCATAAGTATCCGCAGCTGAAGCGCCCGGTCTACTTGCACCTTGCATCGGCACGGGTAACGAAGATCGTCATTTAGTTCTGAGCAAGGCACCCATTGCTGCTGGCCCACGATGTAAGGAATCATGAACAGGAGTAGAAGCAGCCGCATTTTGTCTGGAAAGAAAAAAAACACAATTTATAGCAATCGAAGAAAATATATCTAAGGACTTAACATAGTATTACTGGATAAGCCACGTAACCTCGTTTGTGTCTACCATTGTCCGTAGCGTGATATTTTTTTTTAAATATTATTCATTGGTGCTCCGCTCTTTTTGGTCTTAGCGTGATATATATAGGCTAATATATAGCCTTTTTCGATCAATAAGCTATCTGACACTGAAAGATTTTTTAAATCAGATCCGTAGTTTCTGAGATTAGCGCGTTCAAGCAAACAAACTCTTCAGCTTTAAATATTAGTATAGATAAAGATAATACACTATTTAGTTCTTAATCTTTAGTTTCTATGTAATTAACTACATTTAAATTGATACATAAAACTCGATTTCAACTCCTTATAATTGATACTATTATAATGTTCTCCTAGCCGATAACGGCCACGGCGGCCAGTCTCAACGGAGACCAGCCAACTACGCAGGAGATATTATAGTGCACAAGTGTGTGTGTAAACACAGGTGCACTCTCTGTTCCCTCTCTTTTATGATCCGATGGGATGGTTAACGGACACGACCGGGGATAGATCAGGCGCAGGACGGACAGCTTTACGTGCTCTCCGAGGTACGGAGGTTGAGATCCCAACTTTCAAACTCCGAGCTGTTATTAAGTATTTCTATAATCAGAAAAACTCAATAACACTTTAGGCCCGACCCGGGATTCGAACCCAATTCTTGATCGACAATCGCATACGTCAACCGTAAGACCAACGAGGCAGGACTAAATCGACTAGTGAACTGCCGAAACACTGGGCCCTACTCTGAGCCCAATCTATAGGTACTCACAATAAAAGTAATCATTGTCTTAGCCGAAATACGTCCACTCTTAGACATAGGTCTTCGCAAGCGCGGCCGTAGGTACTATAGTCCGGCCACTCAGAGAATGCGTTTCTGACACTTGTAAATTCGTCATGAGTAGTGATGTACCACGAATAACATTAATAATATTTGGTAACAGTATTTATACTCGTAGCATTTATTATATTTCAAACACAATATTAACAAAATTGTTGATGGATGAATTAAATTTAATCGTAATTTCTGAATGAAACAAAGGGAAAGAAAATAAAAATACTGTATTTATTGGAAAATATATATTACGAAATACATAGTTTTAAATGTCCGAAAATATTTATTATTATTATTTATGATTTCAATAATGTCAAATCAAAATTTTATCTGACTCCGATTCGCTTGAGGACTCGCTGTCATCTTCACCAACATGTAGGTATTGTCATGTTATTCTCAATCATAGTGTATATACGAATATTGCGGTTAAAGTTATCAAATATATATTTTTTAGTTTTTTCAACAACCTTTATCCAGTCATCTCTTGTGACTTTTTCGCATGCTTCTTTTAAAAGCGTCTTCATCTTTTTTATGCCATATGGTGGAGACGTATTATGGCGGGCTGCATAACTTTTAATTTGAGTCAAGATTAGCTCTATGGCATTATACTACAAGCCACCAATTCCTCTTTTCTAATAGCTTGAGAAAGTGCTTTATTTATTTGCTTATTTATTTGCACCTAATGATAAGGGGCATTATCCATTATTCCATTATTGCTTGATTATTAGTTCACGGGTTTCACTTTTCAATGGTTGACCGCTTTTCGACATTATTTTTAAGCACCAAAAGTACAAAACAGTAAAATTCTAAACAAATTAGCGCAGAGGTACAAATAAACAACAATAACAATCACGAGAAAACCCCCCATAACGAGAAAACTGGAAAACGTAGTCTATGCGCGCAAGACGACAAGAGATGACTGTTTGTGTATGTCACAAAATGACGGTCCTCACAACGCTATTTTGTATTATCAATTTTTACCAGAAATATAAAGGGATAAAAATAGTTTCCCATTTATTTTCAATTCATCTGACTGATATCACGACAATTATTTTCTTAAGTTTGGTTTGGTCGTACTTATATCGTATTATAAACTATATTAAATATGTGTTAAGTACATTATACACACTCTCGAATAATTTCTCCGATGTCCCCAGGAACTTTAATGTCGTTCGTATAAATGCCCAAAGCATTTCGGCACATTTCCCTGAAATGGTGACAACATTCAACTGTACGATATCCTTACATACTTTGTAAGTTATCTTGTTATACTGTTTTTTTGTGTATTCAATAAAGATAAATAAATAAAAAAATAAAATTATATATTATAAATTAGAACGTTTTATTTTACAATATATCGACCGACAGAATATATTACGATTAGAGAAATACTCAGTTACAATTACCTATTATATTTTGTCACATCACTACAAAAACAAACTGTTGACATAACCTTGAAACATCGCAGTTTGACGTCGTTAGACTTTTAAAAATTATAGTTCTTAAATTAATTAATTGATTAATTGTTAATAACTTTAGCCCAAAATAAAACGTTTATTGTACATTGGCATGAATATTCAATTTTTAATGTTATTACTCATTATTGAGGTTAATAAAAGATATTTAAAACTTTGCCATAAATTGTACGCCAGTTCAAAGTTACATCGCCCATTGGATCACGACCTGTCAGAAACGCATTCTCTCAGTGGCCAGCCTATACTAGTATATAATTTAAAAAACATATTAAGTAAACTCGTAGTTAGAATACCTACTTCCTACACAAAATTTCACGTAAATGTATTCATTAATCAACGCTGTGTACATGTCGATAAGTTAATATGCGACTCATATTAATTAATGATGAGAAAAGATATTTATTGAGGAAGCATTCGAATATAGGTGATAATAGACGAAAATGTCGGCCGTAAATGGAAACACACACACGTTATTTTTTTTTTTTTTTTTTCATTAACTGCCTTGGTGGCGTAGTGGTAGCGTATGCGACTGCTAAACTTGAGGTCTCGGGTTCGATTCCCGGGTCGGACCAAATGTTTGTATGATCTGCAAATATTTGTTTCGGAGTTTGGGTGTTTTCTATATATAATATGTATGTATTTACAAAAAAAAAAGTATATAAGTATTTATATCAGTTGTCTAGTACCCATAACACAAGCTCTGCTTAGCTTGGGACTAGACGGCGTTGTGTGTTAGATGTCCGAAATATTTATTATTATTATTGTTATTTACTATACGTAAATATATTAGCAAGGAACTTATTTTACGTGTTATGATTTACAAGAAAAAAACTAAAAGCAGTGGCTTTAGTGAAATTATACAGTATACTCTGAAAATAATATATTAATATTGAAGCAAAAAAACAAATTAAATTTCAAAATGGTCAAATAGCTTGTTCCACTCACGTATATGTCGCTTATCGCGGTAAATAATAGCTCGTGTGTTATTCCGATGTATAGATGTATAGATGGAAAGGAACTAAGGCATTTATAATATTGAAATTAAATAGGAAAAACAATTTGCAAAGAGAAAAAAATCTTGAAACAAACGCTATGCCAAGCTGTCTGGCAAACGCTGTTTATACCAAAAGTGAATTACAAAAGGCTGCACATTGTGATCTTGCCTGTGAAATTTCCATTCTCATTCGCTTAGTTCAAACAATTGTTATGAGTTACATAATTGTGAATGCCTCTAATAAATTTAATAACAGTCAAACGTTATAAATTTACTTTCAACATCCGTAGTAACAAAGATATGAAATTATTAAATTATATTCTCAATAAAATACATGGCCTGGTAAACCAAATTTTATTCTCTATTTTCCAGAACATTCCAGGTCATTACCGTTAATAATGTTTGCAGATAAAATAAAAAATGGACCAAAGACTCGTAAACATGGCCAGCAGGTTTACGACCTGATATTTTATTCATTTTGATCAGCTGTAACATTTATTTCTGTTGGAGGCGG
This sequence comes from Spilarctia lutea, assembly GCA_916048165.1. Classification (NCBI taxonomy): domain Eukaryota; kingdom Metazoa; phylum Arthropoda; class Insecta; order Lepidoptera; family Erebidae; genus Spilarctia; species Spilarctia lutea. The sequence continues at coordinate 14,773,331 of OU696481.1, forward strand.
TAGAACTAATTGTAAAAAAAAGTTAGCAAAAGTAGTTAAGTTATAACATATGAAACGGGCATAAAGAACACTCAGACTCGGCACAACAATTTGTAACTCACACAAAATGTTTGAACCCAAAACACTCAGCACAATAAAAACGGCAAACCTCGCCAACTGTGTTATCAAGATCAACAAAGAGATATTCATTAAAATAAAAATATATAAATATTAATAAATGAATATGCAAGAAAACTTTTCTTTTTATGGTAAGGCAGTAAGTGATTACCGTAACCCATGAATACATGCAACCCCAGAATCTAAATTGCGTTGTTGGCCTTACAAACAGTATTAGGACGATGGTCTGGATGTGGCTCCAACTACATACACTCGTCGAAAAGCAGTAAAAAATCTGATTAACAGCGATTTTCTGTAAGGTTGATCTTCTGGTATCACGCCAGTCGAACCTAGCACTTACATGCAGCAAACTAATTTCTACTACGACACAAAATAATACAATAATTAATTACTTGGGTTACTAACTCATTTAATGTAAATGATAATAATTTTAATGTGACTGTCTCGTTCGTCTAGCGATCGGTTTCAATTTGGGTCGGATTGCTGTGGTGTTTTTCTAACAAGAAATTCTTAATAGCAGTCCGGAGTATGAAAGACTGCTTCCCGCTGGTGGTCCGAAGAGTACGTTAAGCCGTCGGTCCCTGTTGTCATGAATACCTATGACAATCGTAATCATGTCAGTGCCCTCGTTGGAAAACCTGAAATTCAGGTAAAACCGGTTGAACTAGTAGCCGTCCCCAATTAATCTTGGGAATAATAAAGTCTAGGAAGATGACATACTTATTTAATGTAATTTCGTAGAAAGTCCTATTTTGGATTTCGTATTTGAAAAGTAATAAATTGAGTAATGAAATACATTAAGTACTAAGTTATAATGATATGATAAAGTTGGTGCGCCTACTCTCATATTAAAAGTGTAGACTGAACAGTAATGCCGGTCTGAAAGTTTTACGAGTGACATATATTATGGTCGTGAACACTCATAAGACTTTATATAAATGTTAAGTTGGTCTGTGAACGCATTAAAAATTTAAAAAGTTATGAAAAAATATTAAAATTATAAATTCGGCAATAACTATGTTTGTATATCTGCCTGTCTGTCACGCTTTCATGGCTAAACTGCTCAACCGATTTGGATGAAATTTACAATGGATATCCTTTGATTGTTGAGCAAATACGTAGGCTACTATTTGCTGCGATAACATACAATATTAACGTAGAGCCACTATTTTTAAATTTTCATCTAAAAATAGAAATATGTTAGAAATAGTTGGTACAATTAAATTTAGTGCTTTATACACACCTAATTTATCGTATTAGTTTCGCCTTACAACAAAACAACTGTCTGTAACTGTAACAAAAATATAAAACTGATCACAACTCCAAATATTTTTTCAAGTAGTTTTTCTCAACTGCATTTGAATGAAAATGCAGTTCTATAGAACAAGAAACAAGGTTTAAATTTCAATGCAGCTCGTGGTAAACGTGACCATCGTGCTAATGTTGTAGATCAGCAGTCGGTGTCTGAAGTTTCACGACACAGATATGCAAATTGCGACTACCAAACGTTATGCAATTACAAGCCTCTGCACGCAAATAGTATAATATAACGCTACAGTGGTAGTGTACAGTTTACCTTGTCATTTAATAATCACCCTAATCCTTTTACAAATAATGTAGTTAAGGACATAATAAATAAATGTAAATAAACAAAGACAAAATAAACAGCCTTAGCTGTGTTTCACTGAGTTAGTGAGGATACCGGAAGCTGGCTTACCATCAGGCGATACGACTGCTCGTTTACCCCCTATTGCAAAAAAAAAAAAGACTAAGAAAAAACCTAGAGACGTAAATTCTCTTAGTCGTGCCAAATATCTGAATGAAGAACGGGTTGATACCTACTTACTCGAATTTGAATATAGGATAGCTATAAAAATGTGAAAATTATAGGCAAGTTTTAGACGCGGGTCAAAATTATATTGGTATTATTAAACTATAATAGTTATCAAATTAACAGTTAGATCAAAGTTGCTTTTGAAATAAGATTTTGCAATAAATTGTGACAGCTCTGACTGATGATCAAATAAAAGCTCCAGTGCAATGTCTGATTTTCAACAACTCAATATATATGTCGCAGCCAACTAGATTAATTAACCGTTCAATCAACAGCCCAGCCTTGCCTAGTTCATTACTAAGCAGCGCCGTTTAACTAGCGGTTAGGTCAGGTATTTTTTTTTTCTTTTAAAAATAAAAACCTTGAGTTGAACGGCAATGTTTAGTAAAGAGGCTAGGCTGTTAATTAAACGGCTAATTAAGATAGTTAGCTGACAATATTCCCATACGGTTATTGCAAACTCTCAAACAAAATTACTCCACACTTACTTATAAAATTTAACCCAAAATATAAGTTCTATAACGTTTCGTCTACGAATGTGAATTGTGCCACATAGTGCGACTTCCGACACACAAGAGAAGTTCGAAACAAACATTACAAAAACAATTACAAGGAATATTAAAATGAATGTTAAAACCAATAAATGTTTGTTATTTTCCTTCTAGACATACCTAAATAGATTCTAAGAATAAGAATAAGAATAAGAAAAACTTTATTTGACTTTATATAACACAGTTGCTTATAATTATCAAAAGTTTAAACAGTGACTGGAAAGACAAAACGGTCTTGGACTCAGCATATGGATGACGATGCAGGGCATGCCAGCCGCTGTTATTCTGTCCAAGCCAATCATGATTGATATAATCTCAGAATAAGCACAATGTCACCATCCTGACCATGAAGATAATAATTACTAAAAATTTAAACTTTAATAACGAATAAGTTGTTGCTACTGTGAATTCTACACATATGTGCGTATGATCGTTTCAGATGCCAAAGCCATGCTGGTTCCGTCAAGTACTATCAGTAACATAGACCATGAAGGTTTAGTTAATTTCTTTGAAAACTAGAGGTTAGGAATAGAAATTTTTATTTCAGATATAATAATAATAATAATAATAAATCTCTTTATTGCACACCAGATAAGTAACAAAATTAACTTATTTACGAAAACTTAAACTAGGGTAGTACAATTGGCGGCCTTATCGCCCGGAGGAAAATAGATATAGTTAGATTTCTTCCAGATAAATACGACCAGATGGAGGTCTTTCTAGAAAAGTCATCAATGTAGGAAGTTGTAGGTAAACGAAATTTGAAAAACTATAACCCGTCTACGTAAAAACTTTTGACAGAATTTATAGCCTATTTTGTCCGTAGCATTATTACGAATCTATTGACATTCCATTCTAAAAATCGGTTTAGTAGTTTGGACGCTACGGCGGGACATACAGACATTCATAGACTACCAAAAACATTACCCTTCCCTTTGGCTTTCCCGTGATCATGTAGAAACGAAAAGATAAAAGCGTACTCGTTCTTAAAACACCGGCAACGCACTTATGACGTCTCTGGTGTTGCGGGTTATAAAAAAACTTTTTGTTTTTACGGAATTAGGGGCAAACTAGCAGCCGTATCACCTAAAGGTACCGATTACCACCGCCCATGGACACCCACAACTGCAGAGGCATCACAAGTGCGTTGCCGGCCTTTGGGGGATGGAGAGGGGGGTGAGGGGAGGGGATAGGGTCTGGGCCTCCGGTATCCTCACTCAAGAAACACAGCGCAAGCGCTTTTTTTTTCACACTGGTTTTCTGTGAGTTCGTGGTATCACTCCGGTCGAGCCAGCCCATTTGTGCCGAAGCGTGGCTCTCTCAAGGTAGTTATTCCACCATCATCTCTTTAATTGCACACCATATAGATCAATGTATTTATTTGTTATTATAAGCAGCCGCTATTTCCATAAACTGGTCACTGACAAAGCATATCACATTCGTATTTATTTTAGAAGACGCATTTTGAAAAGGCTCCAATATCAATAAAATTTACTTTTACAATATCAGCAATTTGTCTACAAAGTTGATGGAAATTGTCTAGACTGTAACACCGATAATTGGACGGTTAACAAGCATAGAACACCAAGTTTTTGTACAAATAACCAAACTAGTCGAAAGTTATGAATTTGATTTATAAATCCATAACTACAACTTTGAAAATTGTTAAATTAAATCAAAGCTAGTGAGAAAAATCATTTTTTGATAATAGTACGAAGTTTGTTTGCTTGTATACAAATGTAAGAGAAAATAATAACACTTTTCTTTTAATTAATTTACTCATATCATACGTTGTCAAACTCCAAACAGACAATAAATTAATAACTTCAAAATTTGCCGATACTTTGTTCTACCGCTAACGAGGTGTCCCATAATGTTTCTCAATTAAGCACAGTGTAAAGCTCTGTGTGACACTGCCCATAATTTACCTTTAAAACACGAGCGGTAACTCTTAGTAAAGGGAAAATTTGTTCCATGTTTGATAGCTGGAAAACGAGCGATGTACGAATTCCAAATAGGTAAATTATTAACGAAGCTCGATTTATGTGGAAAGTTTGTTCGATCGCGTCCAAAACTAGCATAGTTTGTTCGAAAACTTCATCCTTACTGCCATCATCGGCTTCTCATCTCCTCGAACAGAGTTTTTGATATATCCGAATATAAATTTCAACATCCTTTCTTCAAAGTTTTTAAAACTTTCGATCTTGGTAAATAAAAACATGGATTTACTGTAAGCTCTTCTGTGCAGAAAATCCAAACTTTTCGATGTTAAAACAATTTTGGGGAGCGCTTTGACAGAATTATTTAAATTCAAGTTTTGTTAGGAGTAATCTATGGCTTACTTATTTATGATAATGTTTTTTGAGTAAAGATAAAAGTGTGATGTAAAACATTTCAGAAAATGGAACGAATCTGATTAAATTATTTTTCAAATATTATTATGTAAATTTAATCAATAAATACTTAAAGATTTATGTTTTTGGGATTTTTATAAAAGTAAACACTAAGATAAATACTAAATGGACAAGATTATTGTAATCTTATTCTGTAGATATATTTTTGTTGTACTAGTAAGCAAATTAAACAAAATAATAATTGATATTGTCGAGTCGGACGGATTAATGACAATTAACTCCAATATTTTACACTATTCCTTCTAAGAAATATGTTGAAATAATATGTACCCTGATATTTACCACTTTCAGGGTTCCCTCCTTTTTTGTGCGGAAATTCCGTTCCCTCACAGAAAACCGGTGTGAAATAGCGTTTGCGCTGTGTTTCACCGAGTGAGTGAGGATACCGGAGGCCCATACCCCCAACCCCTCCCCCCATCCCCTTTCCCATCCCCCAAAGGTCGGCAACGCACTTGTGACGCCTTTGGTTCACAATTGCGGGTGTCCATGGGCGGCGGTAATCGCTTACCATCAGGTGATACGTCTGCTCGTTTGCCCACTATTCAATAAAAAAAAAAAAAATCCAAAAAACCACCGACTGGTAGCAATGTCGGACTCGAAACAACTAAAATCGCACGCCGTCTCAGGTACTACATGTCGAGGAATCAGGTGCACCCTCAAAAGGATATCCCTGGAAACCCGACGTACCACGGGCCACCTACGGTTTATAAATGGCCCCCTCCTATGCAGGAACCCTGATGTTCTCTTACTTATCCAGAAAGAAAAAAGCGCTTGCACCTCCACCCCGTCTTGTTTCTGCTAGGGTGCCAGATGGCCACACCTTAACTTGCGCTTATGGAGGACAGAGAGCGTTCTGCGACCTACGGCGCCTGAGTTGTCTGCAGTACAGAGTTCTGAACCTCTCCAGGTCCCGCTCCGCCGTCTCCTTTGCAAGCATACCTTGCTCGCAGAAAGATACGGCGGAGTTCCACGTGCTCTGGGTTCCCAACATGACCGCATTCATGTTACTTAGGAAGAAATCTCATACCGATGGCTGCCACGAGATCTGGCCTCGGCTCCCTCCACGCCGGACATTCTGCCAGCGTGTAAAGCGCCGTGTCCACGGTCTGGCCATTGCAGTGGTGGCACTCAAGCGTGGGCTCTTGGCGAATCTGGCACGGGTAAACTACAAATCATCCTTTTCCAGTGAATACCTGCGTCAGCCGGTATGAAAGGGTCCCGTGATGCCTCTCGAGCCAGTTTTCCATATCGGATCTTACCATCGCAATAAAGCGCTCGGTTTTTTTTGAATATGTCCAAATCGTTCCCTCCATTTCTCCACGAGTACCGAGGAGACTTGCCGCCTCAAAAGAGATCCGTGCGGTACTCCCTTATGATTTCAGGACTCCCGTTGTTAATTAATTGGTATTATAATGTCAATTAATTGTAATATGAAAAAGTATCAATCCGTCTCAGTTAATACATTAAAATCACTAAAGTAACAGCATATTGTGTCAGAAATCATTTGACAATAAATTTATTGTTAAAATATTGGTGGAATCTATTGAACTCGTAGAAAAATACGCGACAATGCGAGTTGGAATTTTATAATAATATTTTTGGTGTACAAAAGAACAATACAATGTGCTAAATATTAGTTTTTGAATTATGGTTAGGAGTAACGCGAACCAAAGACTGTCGTAATGAAATAAAATATGCTTTTATGAATAAAAAAATTGTAGTGACTAGTACTTTGAAATAACTGTTATGCTGGGGCCACACTAATGAGAAATGCCATTAATTATCGCGATAATGGACGTTCACCATAGGTGTAGCCACACCTTAACGGGATAATTTGACAATGGCATTAACAATGCCATTTGGAGTTAGGCGATAGCTCAAGTGACGGTACATCAAAGAGATTAATGCGAGAATTGATGCGATAAAGCGGTCACATTAGGTACGTATTGTCAGTTTGCGTCGAGAGCGCAACGGGAGCGGACGTATTTGTTTTTTTACGACGGATTTCGGACGGATCGAAATACGTACTATGGCGACGGAGTGGAGTAACGAGAAAGTAATTACTTTTCTTGAGATTCTGCAAACAGAACCATGTTTGTGGGATCCGAAACTCAAAAGTTTCAAGAACCGTGGAACGCAAAGTGATGCCTGGCGCCGAATAATGGAAATATTACCTTTTCCAACAACAGTTGAAGAAATGAAAAAGAAGAAGGAAAGCCTAATGTGTTATTATAGAACCCATTTGAACAAAATTAAAAAATCGTTGAAGTCCGGAGCTGGCAAAGATGACGTATTATACCACTAATTGGTTTGCATTCCAAACGATGGATATTTTCCTGCGAGGAGTATATGATAGTAGTCACACATTAAATACAGAGGTAAGTAATACAATCAGTCAAACATTATGTCAATAACATAGTCATAGCAAGTGCGTTTTTGGGTTTTAGTGTTGATATTTTTTATATAATTATAATAATATATTATTAGTTAGATCCCATTGCTGTCACTCTGTTGTCTATCTGTCCGTCTGCGTGTCAATGTGACTGTACGTACTTCCGTCTGTCCATCTGTCCTGTGTGTCTATATGTTAGTCTGTAAAACTTATCCTACTAATATTATAAATGCTAAGTTTGGGAGCATGGATGTTTGTTACTCTTACGTAAAAACTACTAAATGGATTTTAATAAAACAAAAAAATAATAATACTTAGGTTTCAATATTTAAATATATGTACCTATTGTATATATTTTTGAAGATAAGGGCTGCTAGTTTAAGTATGATTTTTTTGCAGACACATAGCGAAAATGAGGCTCAAGAAAGAAATGATGGAAATCAAAATAGTTCTCATTTGTCTACAGAAACAGAAGAAGCTTCGCATCGCAATATACAACAAGAAAATGGAACTCATCCAAAAGAAAATAAATCTCAAAATTATGTTAAAAAAAGACAACTGAAAGACGATTTGCCTCAAGAAATCAAAGCAGCGCGACGTCAAATGGACGAAGCTTTTGAATTCATTAAAGAAAAGAAAGATGATGAATGTGAGATGTTCGGAAGACTGCTCGCATGTAAACTAAAAAAAATAAGAAATCCAAATACGCGAGATATATTAATGAATGATATTCAAAATTTACTATTTCGTGCATGTGTGGCCGATCGACTTGAGCAACAGTCTGCAGTACCTCAGTTTTCTACTTCCCAGTCTCCACACCATCAAGCATAAAGTCCATCACCAAATTCTTCTTCATACCAGTCGCTTTTAGGCCTCTCTACATCCCCGTCTCCACACCATCAAGCATACAGCCCACCACCAAATCCTCCGTCATACCAGTCGCCTTTAAGCCTCTCTACATCCCCGTCTCCACACCATCAAGCATACAGCCCACCACCAAATCCTCCGTCATACCAGTCGCCTTTAAGCCTCTCTATATCCCCGTCTCCACACCATCAAGCATACAGCCCACCACCAAATCCTCCGTCATACCAGTCGCCTTTAAGCCTCTCTATATCCCCGTCTCCACACCATCAAGCATACAGCCCACCACCAAATCCTCCGTCATACCAGTCGCCTTTAAGCCTCTCTATATCCCCGTCTCCACACCATCAAGCATACAGCCCACCACCAAATCCTCCGTCATACCAGTCGCCTTTAAGCCTCTCTATATCCCCGTCTCCACACCATCAAGCATACAGCCCACCACCAAATCCTCCGTCATACCAGTCGCCTTAAGCCTCTCTATATCCCCGTCGCCACACCATCAAGCATACAGCCCACCACCAAATCCTCCGTCATACCAGTCGCCTTTAAGCCTCTCTATATCCCCGTCTTTACACCATCAAGCATACAGCCCACCACCAAATCCTCCGTCATACCAGTCGCCTTTAAGCCTCTCTATATCCCCGTCTCCACACCATCAAGCATACAGCCCACAACCAAATCCTCCGTCATACCAGTCGCCTCTAAATCACGATACAAATCCACCTTCAGATCAGTTCTCAGTTGAAACTTCCCAAGAAAATTTCCTAGAATTACCACCATCAACGCGTGCCTCGCAAATAGTTATCACAGATTCCGGTAAAATAAAAATAATTAAAGATATAAAATTTATGTAAAAGCTATGTTAATTACTTTAAAAAACAAATAAATGAAAGACATAAATACAGAGCACGTTGTTTTATTTTCCGAATAATCAAATTAAAATTAATATTTTTGAGCCTAGAAGGAGCATAAGGGGCAAGAGGAAGTCTTACAAATTATTATAGAAATTTTCTGTGAATTTATTCCTGACTTCCATCGCTGTTAAAGCTGAACGTCGTGCAATACTCTTCATTGACCTGAAAGCGCTCTCGCCATTTCCAATGTCTTCTCTCCATGTGCCAGGATTTATTATTTCTCCGTTGGCAATTGTGTCAGTGTAGCCTGATGGGGTGTAAATGGACCGCGAGTTAGAACTTTTTCTTAAAAAGTTATGTAATAAAGCACACGCCATTACGACTCTTGAAGCTTCGTTTGGTTGTAGAGCTATAGGTTTTCTAAGTACTCGAAACCGTGCTGACATAACACCAAATGCGTTTTCCACAACAATACGAGCAGAAGAAAGTTTACGATTGAAGTTTCGTTGCATACTTCCTTCGGGGTGGTCTCCGGGAAAAGGTTTCATTATGTTGGGGTGCAATGGAAATGCATTGTCAGCAACAAAAACGTACGGCACATTTACATCGCCATCAGAAAGTGGTTTAGGTTGTGGTAAACGTAAGGAATTTTTCTGAAGTTTTTCGAATAAAACACAATCTCTGAATATACCACCGTCACTGATTCTACCCTTGTTGCCTACGTCGCAAAACATAAAACAAAAATTGCGATCCACTAAGGCCATCAACACAATACTAAACGAATGCTTATAATTAAAACATTCAGATCCACTGTGAAGCGGTGACGCCATGACTACTTGTTTACCATCGATTGCTCCCAAGCAATGAGGAAATGTATCTTTAAAATCAGATTCCTTTTGTAGCCATTCATTTTCATTCTCAGGTAACTTTATCATATCTTTCAATACAGATATGAGAGCAGCACAACATTCCCTAACAATATTAGAAATCACTTGGTGAGACATCTTGAACAAATAATGTAAGCTTCTGTAGCTATCTCCTGTAGCTAAATATCGTAAAGTAACTGCTAGTCGAACTTTGGCGGGTATAGTTACACGAAATTTAGTTTTTTGTTTTTCTATCAAAGGCCCAACTCTGCCTAAAATCAATTCGAAATCAGTTGCCGACATTCGAACGAAACCCTCGAACTGGTTGCTTGGTTCAGCTAGTAGTTCGGAAAATATTTCCTCCATAGAGTTCCTGCAATTAAATAAAAGTTCATTACGACGCTATATATATTAGGTACTTCAAAAGTACCTACACTTTAATGCATGGTATGAATGTCAAATAAACAGACAGGAGAAAAAACTGACAACAATACAAAATAAAAAGTTTAACATGGTAATACCGGTCATTGTTATATTAGAAAACTAAATTTAAGCTAAATTTAGGTACTTATTAATTTAATTATAAACTAAATTTAAATAAACAGAAAGACTTACAGTGTACGATTCCTATGCATTTGTATCATCCACCATCTTCTTTTTCTTTGTTTCCGTTTTCTTTTTATTCGGTAATGATTCAATAAAGTCAAATTATATAAATTTACACTCATGAGATATAGAGCTCTGTCGACGTCCATCTTGCTTGAATTAAAGTAAATTTAACGCCGTTTTTATCGCCAATAATGAGCATTCATGTTGACCGTTGAAGTGTAGCCACCCATTTTAATGCGGCAAAAATTATCGCAATAATTATCGAGATAATGGGCATTGACGTTAAACCTTAGTGTGGCCCCAGCATTAGAATATATCTTTGAAAGAACTTTTCATTGTCTTCTTGATTACTCGACATCCTTTTTAACTCAGACCTTTTTATTTCAAAATGCTTTAAACTTTTTCCTTTAGGTATAGCCTGTTGATATCAATTCTCCATGGTAACGTAGTTTCAAAAATATAGTATATATCCTACTACTATTATAAAGGCGAAAGTTTGTAAGTATGGATGTATGTATGTATGGATGTTTGTTACTCTTTCACGTAAAAACTACTGAATGGATTTGAATGAAACTTTACCACAATATAGCTTATACATCAGAATAACACATAGGCTACTATTTATAAAGATATAGCTTCGCCTCGCGGCGTTGCCCGCAGTTATCATCGTACCGCGGGTAGCACCGCGGGGTTCAGCTAGTATTAAATAAATGTGTATGTATAGTAATATAAGCAAGTTGTATAGAGTCATAGATGACTTGCGAAGCTTCAAACTTTATGCAGGAAGTATAATTCTGATCGAGGATTAATTTATTTATCTTATCATTAATTATGTTCAAACAGTTATAGATTTCAAACAAGATGCATTATATTTGTTGAATTGAAATTATAAATTGTATTTTACATTGTTTTATATTGACCACTAAGAAGTGGTATTATTTCTTCTAATTTGATAGGAATTTAATAGAAATTCTATCTCCTTCAAAAAAAACTTTCCAAATTAACTCATAAATAATCAACTCGAGGATCCCAACAAAAAGGTTCGAGGTTCGAAAAAATTAAATTAAATTAAAAATTGTTTAAATTCACTCTCAAATTATTACGAGTAGTATCGTATAATGTATTCCTAGAATTTTATGATTTCATTATTATTTTATTATTAATCCAAATGACGGGCCACGAAAAATCCTACTTCCTACTTACTATTATAAAGGCGAAAGTTTGTAAGTATGGATGTATGTATGTATGGATGTTTGTTACTCTTTCACGTAAAAACTACTGAATGGATTTGAATGTAACTTTACCACAATATAGCTTATACATCAGAATAACACATAGGCTACTATTTATAAAGATATAGCTTCGCCTCGCGGCGTTGCCCGCAGTTATCATCGTACCGCGGGTAGCACCGCGGGGTTCAGCTAGTATTATATAAATATCACGTGATATTATTCTTTTTGAAGATATTTAAAAATATTCAACCAAACCCTTTCGTAAATAACCCAGTTGTAAGGTTTATTTATTGCATAGTGATGTTGCGTTGTGACCCGCAACGTTGCGAGCAAGATTTGTTGTCTGTCCGAGGCGCTGAGTAATAGTGGCTACTATCGCCATCTTTTTCACTAGTGCCGATGTGAATATTACTACAACTATGTCCGATAGTACCTAATAAAATGTAGTAAGCCATGTAACCTAAATTTTACAATGGCATTTTAGATATTTTTGAAACTACGTTACCATGGAGAATTGATATCAACAGGGTATACCTAAAGGAAAAAGTTTAAAGCATTTTGAAATAAAAAGAAGGTCTGAGTAAAAAAGGATGTCGAGTAATCAAGAAGACAATGAAAAGTTCTTTCAAAGATATATTCTAACAGTTATTTCAAAGTACAGTGGACCAAAGTGATTCATGACCCCCCTTAGAGTCATTTTCCTACAATTATTCTATACCATTAGGTTGAAATTAGCTTGAACATACATTTCATAAGTGACGAACCATTATCATTCTACTAGACACTGACAAAGCCATGACATAGACATAGACGTATACTATGATAAGTATTGCACGAAAAAGTTTGTTAGCCAGTGAACGTCCTTATCTATAGGTATTAAGTATTAGGAAAGATTTAATTGTATATTTGTTTGAGACATAGGATTGACTTTATTTCGAATTAGCTGACCCCCGCAACCTCGTTTGCGTCTTCTATTGCCCGTAGCGTAAAAAAATTCCCCCGTTTTTTAAACATTCTTCATTGGTGCTCCGCTCCTATTATATAAACGAAAAACGCAAATATCTTACGGAACCCTATTTAATCGGTCGGTAAAAATAAAATCGGTCCAGTACTTTTTGAGTTTATTCGTTACATACAAAAATACAAATCTTTCCTCTTTATAATATTAGTGTAGATAGTGTAGATAATGGGTAGACTTGAGGTAGGAGGGTAGAGGTACCGTAAAGGTAGCATAGGGTACTGTAGAACAAAAATAGATAAGCATTTATTTAACAGAACGAAGTCTGTCGAGACAGCTAGTCATACATATTAGTAAAATAAAACAGTAAAATTAGAGACCTTTGTTTATTTCATATTATTAAATTAAAAATAATGGCATTCACTTCGTAAAGCGAATAAAAAAGAAAATTTCTAAATAGTTAATTTTTGGGTTATAATGGTTCCAATTGTTTGGGTCTGTAGGATTACTGGTTAAACCTAAAATCGAGTGTAAGCGCCATGGTTTCCAATAACGTCTAATAATCGATTATGCATAAACCCGATTAGACGACTGCAAATGCCACTTCCCCTCATGAAATCCCAGATTTCGTTACAATGCAGCTCGATTGCTTCTTTAGTCCTCTCGTTCCTGTTATCCCACATTTGAACCATCAAACCCCATAAATTTTCTATTGGGTTAAGATCTGGTGACCTAGACGGCCATGGAATGAGAGTAAATTCATCTTCATGCTCCGTAAACCAATTTGAGACAATTCTGGCAGTATGCACTCGACAGTTATCATGAACATAGGAGAATACTGGCACATCTTCACGGGGGTAAACTGTTCGCAAAGTCGGTAACATTGATTCTTCCAATAAATCGACATAGTTGATAGCGTTATGACCAGGAGAAATCGGAACAAGTTCGCCTATGTTTCCAGCATCCATCCATGCCCACATGGTAGCTGAAATACGGCCAGATGATTGGTTAGGCACTACGTGGTCTTCTGTGTATCGCGTGTTATCGTAACGCCACAAAGTTAAGCGACCATGTTGAGAAGAGCGAAATGATTTTTCGTCTGTAAAGATGGTGTTTGTCCAGTCGAAATCTAAATAATTACGTGCAAAATTCAATCTCACAGTTCTGTGTGCATCCGTTAAATGAACTTTCTTAGCATGATGTCTGTAATGCAGCCCAGTGCGGTGCAAATTATTTCTAATTGTTTCTAGACAAACGTCGTAATGTGCTGCAAAATAGCGGGTACGAGTAAAAGGATGTTCTTCGTAATGGTGTTGCATTTCCTTTCTCTGTTGGTTTGTGATTCGACGAACCCCATGATTATGTCGTCGTCGGTCTTCAAGGATACCCTCTTCAGCGTGCCGTCTGATCCAGGTTCTGACCGTGTTACGACTTATATTTAACTCACGTGATATTTCTCTAACGCCGCAACCTTGCTCACTGAGCACTACAATCCGAGCTCTTTGTTCTACCAAATTGGCCATTATACGATTCGTTTATAGATATAAATATATTCTTAGATTTTTATTTTAATATTTTCAGATTGACTACTACTTGACATCTTACACATAATGTCATTTCATTTTACAAATTATAATACTTTTTCTTCGCAATGAAAAGAGTTTGGATTATAAACGATTATATTATTTGAAATTCAAATAAGACTGCTGTATCAAAAATATATCTTGTTCAGTGGTGACAAAGGTTTAAATTGCATTGACATTTAACCCCTAACTACACCTTTATGTTTATATCTAAAACGTACTATGTGCAAATAGCGAAGAAAATCTAACTACATTTATGATTACAAAGGAATAATTGTCAAAGTGGGTCACCTTTCAAGTTGGTCGATAGTACTAGTCACTACAATTTTTTTATTCATAAAAGCATATTTTATTTCATTACGACAGTCTTTGGTTCGCGTTACTCCTAACCATAATTGAAAAACTAATATTTAGCACATTGTATTGTTCTTTTGTACACCAAAAATATATGTAGAGATTTTTTTTCATTTAACTAAATTTACACATTTTTTTAATAATGAGCTCAAATAATTCATATAGGATTATTCACTAAGTAGACCTTTAAAGTAAATGCTGGTGTAAAGGAAAATTGCTAATTTATTCACGACTTTCTAAATTCTACCGCAATATTGTACCCTGCCTCTTTTATCCAATATTGGCTCAAATAAAACCAAGCTGATAAACCAACATTATGTCGCATAAACTTTGTATACATAGCGTGTCCCGACGAAACTGAGCCAAATATGCTGGGACAGTGCCAAATCGGACTATTAGGCTAATATTTTGATACCCGTTAGCTTGCTTTAGTAGAGTACTAAGATGAAATTTCGCTAAAGCATAGTTAATACATTATTAGAGCTAAAGTACTTCATGGTGTCTGCACATTCGCTGATATTACAATCCAAATACTGATGAAATTGAATCAGGGTTGGATATACGATCACATAGAAGCCAGTATAGGGCATAGACAGCACTAGTACCAGTACTGTACCCCTTTTTGTGCGGCAATCCCCTCGGATACCACCGACTGATGGCTATGTCGGACTTGAACCGGCTAAAAACCGCACATCGTCTCGGGTATAAAAAGCCGGGGAACCAGGTACACCTACACCTACAGGTACCCTCGAAAGGAAATTCCTGGAACACCGACGTTTCTCGGACCCCCAACGGTTTGTAGCCCCCCTCCTGGGTAGAAACCCCAATGGTCCTGTGCTATTAAGAAAAGGGCACGAGCACACTGTAGTACTCGCGCTGCCGCCCCGGCCTGTTTCTGTTAGAGTTACAGATGATTGTAATGTACAGTACCTTAGGCTTTGTGCATAATACATTAATATCATTGAATCGATAAGCAATGAGAAACCAAACTAATTGACTTTTTTGACTGCTCAGTTACCCTAGTGGTTTAAGTGGGTCACCACGCCACTATCTACTGTGCTAAGTGTTGTGGGTTGAAATTCACATGGGACACTTTAGTTTCCCATTTGTGCAAATTGTCCCAGAAATTGTTGTTCTGAGTCTGGATGTTCTTTGTGTCCGTTTCATATACATTTGTAAAGTCCCCCGCGACACATGATGTATATTTCTAATATTTGTTGGAAGTTGTCCATAAAAAAAACAAAAATCTATACCAATAATAAAGCTGAAGAGTTTGTTTGCTTGTTTGAACGCGCTAATCTCAAGAAACGATTTAAAAAATCTTTCAGTGTTGGATGGTCCTTTTATCGAGGAAGGCTATAGGCTATATATCGTCACGCTTCTACTAATAGGAGCGGAGCACCAATGAAGAATGTTTCAAAAACGGGGGAAAGTTTTCACGCTATGGGTAATTTAAGACGCAAACGAGGTTGCGTGGGTCAGCTAGTAGGAAATAAAATGCAGCACCGCTGCAAGCGACGATTACAATAAGTAACTGTATAATCTGTGGTTGTTAGGCGGTAAACATGAGTGTCATTTACTCGACTTATGTCATGATTTGTCACTTTTTTAACTCTAAGCTGAACATTCAAACTGTAACGATCAATGTTATAAAACGTTTGGAATTACGATTTTTGTAGATTATTTGGCACCTGTATGTTGTCTAAAGACATAACACCTGTATCTTTGGTCTATTGCACTTAACATATACCCCATGTTTAAAAAATAACACAACACGAGGGTAGAAAATAGTTAAAATATAATGTTTGACAACCTCGGTGTCTTAGTGGTAGAATACGCATCTACTGTGCTTGAAGGGGTTCGATACCCGGACTTAACATTTGTATGATCTATAAGGTGTACATACATATTGTACGTTGAAAACACCCAAACTCCGAAACAAATATTTGTAGATCATACAAACATTTGGCCCATCCCGGGCATCTAACCCGAGACCTCATGCATAACAGTCGTGTACACCACCACAGCGCCTATGGCCTCATAACCAGTTATCTATATACTAATAATAAAGCTGAAGAGTTTGTTTGTTTGTTTGTTTGAACGCGCTAATCTCAGAAACCGCTGGTCTGATTTAAAAAAATCTTTCAGTGTTTGATAGTCCATTTATCGAGGAAGGCTATGGGCTATATATCTTCACGCTACTACTAATAGGAGCGGAGCACCAATGAAGAAAGTTTAAAAAACGAGGGAGAATTTTCACGCTACGGGCAATCTAACACGCAAACGAGGTTGCGTGGGTCAGCTTGTGTATAATATATATGCATGTATTTACATTTCAAAGAAGTATATATTTGTTTACATCGGTTGTCTAGTACACACGGAACAAGCTCTTCTTAATTTAGCACTAGTTGCCGTTGTGTGAATGTAGTAAAATAACAAAAATTTTACAGTGTATTACTTTTCCTCTATATTTTTTTAAATAAATATCAGTTTCATCAACTTAAACAGCGTGAAGCGTCCTTGTAGAGTAAAATAAACTTCCATATACCTTCAAGGCACAGTGCAAACGCAATCTCATTTCCTACTAGGAACATTACAAGGAAATGCTTTCAACTCAAATGTTAAAACAGTACATATGCTACAAATTAATATACAATTTTGTAGCAACTTGTATTCATGATAATGTGCTCATATTATGTTTTCATTCGAAGATTGTTGTTGTGTTACGAACAAGGATCCCCCATTTTTATATGTGTGCTTAAAGCCATGTAATTAGCCACCAGTAACTAAGACATTCTTACATCGATTTTTTCTCCTTAAATATTTGCTTTCTTTGACTAACACTGCGGGAGCCCAACTAGTACTTTATAAAGTAAAAACAGCGTTGCTATTGTTACAAAAATGCAAATTAATTCAACTCGAAATGTACCTATGGGGGAACGAGTATCATGTTACACCAACACAAAGGGAGGATCCTCCGGCCAGGCGAGGGGGTCATGCCTGGTGGGCCACTGCCCAACAGTTGATGTTGAGATGTTGTACATATGACTGCACGGTTGGCCGAGTGGTGTCAGCGGTCGCCATGCCGCTTGCTACTGCGCCAAGTGTCGTGGGTTCAAATCCCACGCGGTACCTACAACACTTTGTGTGATCCACGAATTGTTGTCCCGAGTCTGGATGTTCTTTGTGTCCGTTTCATGTATGTTTGTAAAGTCCCCCACGACACAGGATGTTATTCCTAATGTGGGAGTTGTCTTAAAAAATATGATAATCGGCGCAAGAACTTCTATTGCGAGATTCAGGATTGGTAGTTTTTTCGTATTGACGTAGATGGCGCTGTAGTATCAACAACTGTTTTGCTCTATGTGGAAGTCATCACAGTACCATTATGTATCCAACTATAAGGGATTACTCCACACATACAGTGAAAAACACAAGTGAAATCATTAAAGCTTCATTTCATTACCATAATCACCTGTAACTGTAAGCTATCATTTTGATCTAATTTGTTTGGTAATAAACCAAATTGTTTAAATGTTCTATATATCCAAAGCCTATTCGTCACAGAATTCTTTTAGCATAAAAACAAAATCGAAAAACATCACATTTTCCCTACTTCGATAGCGTCGAACAAAATCGAATTGGCCGTGAATCACAACCGCCATGTAACCACAAAAGCACGCGCTCTAAAAGGATTCCTAAACCGCGAACCGCATTCGATTTTTAAACCTCGTTTTATTTTTTTCAATACGGCGTTTTAACCAACGTTTATAATATGTACGTGAGTGTCAGGCCTTATCAACTACAGTGGTAATTTTACGTAATATATATTACGAAATTCGATTGAAATTGGAGTATAATTATTATAATTTATTCATTTAATTTATTCTTCTGCACTCCTCCTCCATATAACTACTCCGTTCGCATCATTTTCGTAAAATGGGCTATAAAAACTTGTTTATGATGCGATGATCCATCCATCGATGTATGTAAAATTGGGATTATTATTTGAGTGACGTCATTGTCATGTTTCCATCTATGAAATGACTGTGTGTTTCACTTAAATATTTGTATGTATTTATTCAATTTTCCACACTACGTGTTACTATTATTATTGTAGAATTACCTTATGAAATGCATATATTCTACTATAATTTCGTTTTACTATCCTTTTTGCAATACACCAGGCACTATCCTATACTTTTCATGCGTGGCTCTTTCTTTCCATCCCATGGTTGCCTGTAAGAGGTTGCATCTGGGCGATAAGGCCGCCAATTGTACTTCCCTAGTTTAAGTTTTCGTAGTTAAGCTAATTTTGTTACTTATCTGGTGTGCAATAAAGATATTTATTATTATTATTATTGTAAAATAGACGTTTTAGAGTATATATAACATGTTCAACCAGTTAGTAAATGACGTACAAATATTAGATTTACTGCCGCATTCTCTGCCATCGAAGCGTTATGAAGTTCAATTAAGTATTAATTAACCTGCTAATACAACGCTACTTCACAGCCCATTTCAGATATGGTGACCGATACATATTCAACTTAGTACGCACTAACAAGTGAATTGTTCGTAAAATATTTTTTTAAATAGAAAAAATTGAAGTCGCTTCCATGTGCTTAGATATGCTTAGATCTTTTAAATTACTTAACGAATTTTAATGCAGTTTTCATCGATAGGTAGAGTGGATAGGCTTAAAATGTATATGCATATCATAATAGAAGAAATTAGATATAAAACATATAAATAATAGAAATATGAAAGTAGGTCTGTCTGTCCCTGTCGCTGTATCGATTACAATGAAAAGAATAGGCTACTTTTTACCGCAATATCGGGCGGATCCGCAGACAAAAGCTAGTATTATATAGATTGTATTTTCAAGAACATGAAATGTATTATTTCGTAACTTACAGCAACTATTAAAAAATAAAAGTCATAAAAGAAGGCAAGCCGTTAAGCAATTTACACAAATAAATGAAAAAGATAATTACATATACGAATTAATTTCCCGTGACCCATAATCATAATTTGTAATGTACTTCATAGTGACTTTCTTCGCATAACAATTTTACATAAACTTGTTATGTACGTTCATAGTGCAATAACCGTATTTATGTAAACTGCACACATTACATAATCGACAAATAGCGGTAATGTTACTTCACTATAATTCATTAATTCGCGAACGAATGTGTAATATCGAAAAGGTCTTACTTAAAATAATTATATTAATACTGTTTAATTAGATAAATAATAATAAATAATAATTACTGTCTCGGTGGCACAGTAGTAGTGAATGCGACTGCTGTGCTTGAGGTCTCGGGTTCAAATCCTGGGTCGGACTTAATATTTGTGTGATCTTCAAATATTTGTTTCGGAGTTTGGATGTTTTCTATGTATAATATGTATGTATTTACAAAAAACACCATATATGTATTTATATCAGTTGTCTAGTACCCATAACACAAGCTCTGCTTAGCTTGTGACTAGATGGCGTTGTGTGTTAGATGTCCGGATTATTTATTTAATGATATTTGGCCCCGTTTTTGTCGACAGAGCCGCGCGCAAAAGCTAGTTTTATGTATATTTTACTACTTTTCGCATTTTTTTTTTATTTATCTACATAAACTGTTTGTGGCCACTGTTTTTATTTATGTAATTATTTTAGTAATGTCGTATGTTGTGATCTCCCATAACTGAAGAAGCACAAGGCATTACTTTTTAGTTCGTTATAAAACTAGCATGTGAGGTATGTTCCTTGTCGAAGGTCGATAATAAATAAAATGGTAACGAGTTAAAAGTTTTGTTTCATTTCAAAGTAATTTATTTACTTATTAAGACTAAAAAATATTAAGAAAGTAAGTATAAATGCTACACTACACGCTATATTTTTATTTTATTTTGAAAAGCCATTAATCCTTATGACACTGCTCAGGTAATTCGTACGAAATTATTAAATGATTGTAGTGTCAATGCAAACTGACGTCATAAATTGGTAAAAATTACTCTCAAACAGTCCAATTTTTAGTTACAAATATAGCCAACCAACAATAGAGCCTACCAGCCAACTACGCAGGAGATATTATAGTGCACAAATGTGCGCACAAACACAGGTGCACTCTTTGCTCCCTCTCTCGTAATCCAATGCGACGGTTAACCGACATGATCGGGGAAAGATCAGGCGCAGAACTGACAGCTTTATGTTGATAGATACATAATAAATAAAAAAAATATTTCGGACATCTAACACACAACGCCATGTAGTCCTAAACTAAGCAGAGCTTGTATTATGGGTACTAAACAACTGATAGAAATACTTATATACTTTTTTTTCGTAAAAACATACATATTATACATAGACAACACCCAAACTCCGAAACAAATATTTGCAGATCATACAAATATTTGGTCCGACCCGGGAATCGAACCCGAGACCTCAAACACAACAGTCGCATACGCCACCAGTGCGTCACCGAGGCAGTCAAATGAAATTGAATTTGTAAATATAAATGTATTGCGTAAAGTAAATTTTAAGTAAATCTAATTGTAGGTAAGACTTTCCTCAAGTTAACAAATTTGAGGAAATCTTTTTGAAAATCTTATCCTGCCAATAATAAAATATATTATCATTATAAACGCGAAAGTTTGTGAATATGTAAGTCAGTATGTTTGTTGCTCTTTCACGCAAAGACTACTAAATGGATTTTGATGAAACTTTACAATAATATAGCTTATGTTATTGTAAAGTTTCATTTATTGACTGCACGGTTGGCCGAGTGGTGTCAGCGGTCGCCATGCCGCTTGCTACTGCGCCAAGTGTCGTGGGTGCAAATCCCACGCGGTACCTACAACACTTTGTGTGATCCACGAATTGTTGTCCCGAGTCTGGATGTTCTTTGTGTCCGTTTCATGTATGTTTGTAAAGTCCCCCACGACACAGGATGTTTATTCCTAATGTGGGAGTTGTCTTTTTTAAATGAAATGAAAAATATGTAGCTAGAATTTATAAAGATACTAGGTTCGCCTAGCGTCGTTGCTCGCGATAGATACTGTCGTACCGCAACTGATGCAATGATGAAATTATGTCACGTTGCTATTATGGATATTTATATGATACATTGTACTTAAATCACCCATATTGTGAATGCATCTTGAGGTAAAATTTCCAATCTTTTCCGATTATTTTTAAATTTTCAATTTTCTTCTTTGCTCCGTTTCCCTCTATACCATTTATTCAGCAACGTTCAGACATCTACGGAATAAATAACGACTATAACGACACTGCAAATACAGTAGAAATAGAAAAATGTCTATTATTTACAATAAGCGTTAGTTGTACGTAGTTTTCGTAGCTTTAGGAGTAATAACTAAAGCCATAAAGCAGCTATAACGCTTCCAAGCGAAGACAAAATGCCTCCATTTTTAAATGTTATTTCATAGCTGTGAACAAACATCGTAACTGCTTCATGAAATGGTTCCCATCAATATTTATCAAGCAACTTCGTACAGATTTGAAATTTTCCGCTTAGAATTTAAGAATATTTCTACATTAAAATAAATCAATAAGCAAAACAAACTTAGATATCCTTTGACTTTATTAAACAGACTGATAAGTTAAAGTTATTCTTTCTTTTATTTAACTAAAACGTGTACTTTAGCGCTCCTGCGAGTCTGAAACATCATAAATTTGAAATATAATTTAAAGAAAGAAAAAACAAATTAGTATAAAGTTTATTGTAACATTACTCAGAATTATAAGTTTTGCCCGACCTTGTTATGAGTTGTGTGTTTCACATGGAGATCTCTTGAACCGTAATGTAAAAAAATTAAATTTAAAGTTTTCGATAATTTTAAGAAGTAATATAGTTTCATCCTAGTGTATTTTGCTAGTCGGTTTTTTGTGGATTAACTAACAGTCGGTACTTTTGCGGACTTGAACTATTATTTGACTAATTCATGGAACCTAGTCGATAAAATTCGAATAAAACACAGAATCAATTAAGGACCACGAACAAATGGGTTACTCTAAAACCTGTACTATTTCCCAACATTAAACGTTTGGTTTAGTTACTTTTTCATTTGTAATGTGGACTCTAAAAGTAATAAATGAGTAAGTGTGTAAGGAGATATATTAGGTACAAAGGATTAGCTTGAAATATATATTATTTCTTTAACATATACTTTAATACTAATTCTAAAAACTATCAAGTTTTTGTTGAATAGCGGGACTTCTTCGCTATAAAATATTTAAAATATTACGAAACTTTCGACTTCTGAGTCGGACCAAATGTTTGTATGATCTGCAAATATTTGTATCAGAGTTTGGGTGTTTTCTATTTATGATAAGTATGTATTTACAAAAAAAAGTATAATGTATTTATATTAGTTGTCTAGTACCCATAACAAAAGCTCTGACAGACTGACTAGATGGCGTTGTGTGTTAGATGTCCGAATGTTCGGGTTATACCACTCGTAGTCACTGCTAAACTGGTGTGAGCTTAGTATAAGTCCCAATTTATAACTAAACCTAGGTGTAAAAGTCGCGAAAGGCTAACAACAATCTCTTACCAAAACCTCACTAAACCAAAAATATCTTAATATTAATTTTGTTATGTTCCAAATGACGTTGAAAATGACAAAAATTACTAAAATTGAAAATGTCTCACCAAATAATAGACGTTATCTAAATACGTACGAAATCTAATTTTTAAAAGACTAAGATATTCTTTTAGAGATATTTTGGTTTAGTGATACAACCAACAAATTGGTTTTAATAGACAGATACACGAGCAATAAAGAATTCATTTTTCATTAGCACGTAAAAAACCTAAAAATATTATGGACGTTCTTTCAAAATCCAAGTTTGCTACTGTGACCGCCTCCACATACAACATAACATATTACAGCGCCATCTACCGAAGATACACTGAACTACGAAGTAACGCACTACTCGGAGTCACTACCAATCCTAAATCGCGCAATAGAAGTTCTCGCGCCGATTATTATAAGTACAACATCCCAACATCAACTGTTGGGCATTAGCCCACCGGGCATGATCACCTCGCCTGGTCGGAGGATCTCTTTGTGTTGGAGGGACCCGTTTCCCCACACTACTTACGTTAAACTGGAATTTTGAAAATAAAGACGAACTGTTATTAAATTGTAAGTAGGTATTCACAAATCGTGTCCGCATTACGTAGTGGTCCTTAGCCAAATCTTGTTAAAAACTTTGAACTACATTACACACATTAGACGGTTAGTTAGCTAGAGGACATGACAAGTTTTACAGTTTCGTACCATCTTATTATGATAAACTACAACGATGAGCCGTAGAAGTTAATCTAGTTAGTAACTGTTTAGTATCGGTGGAGATGTTTTGTCTGTATTAACTTTCTTTTTATTTTTCTACAAGACATTCCTGGACATAGGTCCTGTTAAAGCAATAGCCGACAATGACGATAGAATAATCATGATGTGATGCAAATAGGGACAGATATTCGTAACTAAAACAAATAATAATACTACAGAATAAAAACGTTAATTAATTGAATATTTTTTATGATACCTACTTAAAATAGCCCAAAATAATATGTAATTAATGGATGGAGTAAAATTGGAAAATAGATTATTTTTTTATTTACTTCCAAATAATTTATAACAAAAGATAAGATACTCAAAATACATGTACACGGTCTTAATTCGATTGCCTCATTAGCGCAGTGTTAACGTACGCGAAAGCTGTGCATGAGGTCTCAGTTTCAACTCGAGTCGGACAAAATATTTGTTTGATCTGCACATATTTGTTTTGAAGTTTGTGTGTTTTTCTGTATTTAATTATAAAAATCCATGCAGCATTTATAAAAAAAAGTATGTACGTATTTATATCAGTTGTTTACTACCCATAATACCAGCTCTGCTTTCTTTCGGATTAGATATCGTAGATGTTAATTGTCCTAAAAATATTTACTTACTTTATTTATCCCTCAAGGCGTTTTCTCCCAGACAACCTTAACACGGATATTAGATTTTTACAAAAAAAAATCAAGTATTTTATTACTATTTCAGTGGACTTGTTAATACTATTATATTAATTTCTGTATCAAAAGGAAAGGCTTAACATTCATTCTTCATATTTCAAAAATCAATTTGAACTCTGTGGTTTCCTTGTCGGGGATTTTCTTTGCTACAGACTGACTTAATTGGAAATTAGAAGAGGCTTAAAGGCTTCATAGCTCTTAAAGTTTCTGAAAAGACCAATTACCAGATCGATAGATATAATTCGACAACATCTATATAATGAAATATATTATACCAACATTATTACTTTAATAGTTTATATACTTTTGAATATTGTGAGGCATACTTTATCAATCTTTTTTGCTTTTGGAAATATAACTTCCACGCTAGAAAGTAAAAAAGTCCTTTAGCTCCTGTGTCGCGGGGGATTTTACAAATATACATACGGACTCAAAGAACACCCAGGCTCGGAACAAAATACAAATGTAAGTCAATCTATTATTAACAAAATATGGATTTATCGACGAGTCTGAAAACAAATAGTTTGAATGTTTCTCTCTCTTTCCAATCCTAACAATCCAAAGATTTCCAGGAAGGCCACTCTTCTTACAATAGGCCTTATTGTAAGAAGAGTGGCCCTTTGCGCATTTTATATTTATTTATTAATGTTTCTGTAAGTGTTATTCTCTTTGGTCTACAATGAAATATATTCTATTACACTATATCTGTTCAGCCACGCTTTGCTGTGTTCCGTTGATTGTTTTTTTTAATAATCTATACTAATTTTTTAAAGCTGAAGAGTTTGTTTGTTTGTTTGAATGCGCTAATCTCAGGAACTACAGGTCCGATTTGAAAAAATCTTTCTGTGTTGGATAGTCCATTTATCGAAGAAGGCTACAGGCTATATATCATTACGCTAATACTAATGGGAGCAGAGCACCAATGAATAATGTTTTAAAAACGGGGGAATATTTTCACGCTACGGGCAACAGAAGACGTATACGAGGTTGCGGGGGTCAGCTAGTGAGGAATAAAAGTGAAGTGACGCAAATGATTGATGAAAACAGTCATTGAAGCGGTTCGTACACAGTTTCAAAATTCATTCAGTTTTTTTGAAAACATAAACCAAATTAATATTTTGAAAATGAAACAAAAAACGTTTTTATTTTTCCATAAAGAAATATAGTTTAAGTTACTCCTTATAATACCAGCTGCAGCCGTTCCAAAGATTAACGGGAACAAACAGACAGGCTGACAAATAATGTTTTTTTTAAAGTAGCGCATATACATTTATGTGCATTTAATTAATTTGAAATTACAAACAGACCCTTCAGTTGTATTTATTTGTATAGATTTACAGTTTTGAGATACTTCGTTCATAAACCCCTTTGATGATCAATGAAGTAAGCCTAACTATCTGGTAAAGTGCTTTCAGTGTGTTTTATACCTGGGTATATCTAATACCAAAGCGAGAAGCACTTCGGAGAGTGCACCACTGAATTGCACAATTGGATTCTGGTAACACTCGATCGCGATATTAGATCCTGACTTTACCTGTTAGCAAAGCCGTTGCAATAGATAAATATAGATATAGAAAGCACTAAGCTTCTTTGTTTGATAATGAACAAACTGTTTTAGACCAGGCAATAAATAACTGCGAATATGATTTCCCTCCTGATAAAGTTGTAGTTGTTTATCAATATTTTTGGAATTAATTTTGACTTGTTAAATATTTTATCACTATCTAAATCAAAGATAAACGTGTATTATGGGATGAAAGACACGAATGGGCGATATATATTTCACATTATACATAGAAAAAACTACACTTACGTAGACCGACATATACTCGAATATGCATATGAATAAGTCTACTGAATTTACCCATTATATGTATTAACCTGTGAACCCTGCAGAGGCAGTCAAATGCACATAGGTCAGGTTACTGTACCTTCAGATCTAAACATTTCATCGAGAGCACGTTTTAATGTTATCTTTCGCAATGTAAACTAGTTTGGGACATTTCTCGTCGTAGTGACAGACGCAGTTTTTCCTATTCTAAGTACAAAAGTGTGACTGTGTATTATAAACAGTCACGCTCTTGATAGTAAATATAATACTAAAATTGTAATAAATTGTCACGTGAAATAGTCATGTACGTGTAAGTGTACGTGATAAGTATTCGTATACTTAACTAATGTTTGATAGAACACGTTATCATTTTTATTACTATACCGTAGAAGAGCCACGCTTCGGCATGAATGGGTTGGCTCGACCAGAGTGATACCACGGCCTCATAGTAAACCGGTGTGACTGAGGATACCGGTGGTCCATACCCCAAACCCTCCCCCCATCGCCCTCCCCATCCTTCAAAGGCCGGCAACGCACTTGTGACACCTCTGGTATTGCGGGTGTCCATGGGCGGCGGCAATCGCTTACTATCAGGCGATACACCTGTTGGTTTGTCCGCCATTCAAAAAAAAAAACTGTGTACTAATATCCTAAATTATTATAATATTGTCAGATTTTGATCCTTTACTATTCATTCATTTCTCGATTGCAAAACTTTTATCTACAGATATTCTTAGATATCCAGTAAAAAAAGATGTTGGTTTCTGTCATGAAGGTTAAGTACTATTCGAAATTTAAACATAATGCTAACTTTACCTAATTACATACTTATTGATACAGTCCATTTTTAGTAATATTCTCAGAATCTTTTGCTTGTTATGAGAAACCATTATCAGTGCGAGTGATATTTTCACCATTGTTAGCTACATACATACACATAAAATGTTCCTTCTATGGTACAATGCATTGAATCATCGTTTAGTGATAGCAGGAGATATATCGAGCCGTACGACTCGCAATGGTCTTCATTATTTACCACCGTTGATTTATTGACAGTGGGTTTATGTTGGCTGATATATAGATGTTTATTGAGGAAAATATATTTTGTTTAGACTAGTATAAGTATCGTAACATCAAAGCTCAAAACAAACTTACAAAGTGATTGTAACTGAGACTGCGTATGTAATTTAAGAGCACGTATTTAAGGCCGTTGATTACGATTATGACCCAAGAGGCAAACGAGCAGAGAATCCTGTTATGGCAGACGTCTCCGAAAACACATGTTTCTTTTGTTCTTTTTTGATTGTTCTACCGTGGGAGAGACACGCTTCGGCATGATTGGGCCAGCTCGACCGGAGTAGTACCACGGCTTCACAGAAAACCGGTGTGAAATAGCGCTTGCGCTGTGTTTCACCGAGTGAGTGAGGATACCGGAGGCCCATATCCCAACCCCACCCCTCTCCACATCCTCCGAAGGCCGGCATCGCACTTGTGACGCCTCTGTTGTTGCGGGTGTCCGGTATGTCCGGCGGGCGGCGGTAATCGCTTACCATCAGGCGATACGTCTGCTCGTTTTCCCCCTGTTCAATCAATAAAAAAATTAAAAAATCTTGTGGGTTGAGTTTCCATCAGCTTTTCCCTTTCCGCTCCCGCCACCCATCCACTCTGTTTCTAAGAGAGATGAGCTCTTAAGGCCTCGGAATAGGTCACAAAATAATATAATATCAGTTTTAAGTGTTGACACTACTCCTGTCTAATTGACCTATATGGACACTTAAGAGACAAACTTCTTAGCACTCCATGGATTCACCGTGCGGGTGCCGGGTCCATCGTGTGGCAGAGGGAGAAACTCAAAGCAGTTCCCAGGACTTACGACCTGGATGTAGGTTTAAGGAGGCCCCCTTTAAGATGCGCATCAACGCTCACCTTCACTGCTCGAGTTTCCCGCCCTACCTAGCCAAATTTGGTAGGAACCTGTTAGTGCAGCCTTGGATACTCGTTCTAAAATAGAACTTACTGCAGATCTCGACAGGCCAAGGTCTTTCAGAAGGTTATAGAGAGATTTAGCTGGTATACCTCTCGCTCCTACTTCTACCGCGTATAAATTAACCACATAGCCATTTTTGTTAAGTTCAGTTGTTAGATCGTAATATTTATTTAATTTTATTCTATGGTCTTTAGGAATATTAGTTTCCCACGGAACAGTAAGCTCTACTAATATTATGTGTTTAATTTGTCTAGAGAAAAGGAATATGTCCGGTCTGGATGACGAAACACCAACATCCTCTGGGATTTTATAGTGCTTATCATACGTATCCATCAAAATAGTCCAGTCAGGTGCAGTACCTAGAAT
The DNA here is from genome assembly GCA_916048165.1 of Spilarctia lutea. Classification (NCBI taxonomy): domain Eukaryota; kingdom Metazoa; phylum Arthropoda; class Insecta; order Lepidoptera; family Erebidae; genus Spilarctia; species Spilarctia lutea. The sequence continues at coordinate 14,802,189 of OU696481.1, forward strand.
TGAGAAAGGCTTGCTTTTAGATTTGGTAGTTGAGCCATCCTTTATAAAGTTAATTTCTCGTTTATTTGTAGTCAATCCTTTTTGGGCTCTAGCTACTGAAAGACTTACTGCTTCACGTATGATTTCTAGTACTCTATCATGTCGGCGTGAGTAATAACCCCTATCAAGCAGCACCCTGCAACCTACCAGTAAGTGCCTAGCAGTACCTACTGCCTCACCACACGTATAGCAAGATTTTTCAGATGCTCTCCCCCATCTCACTAGGTTACTTTGGTCTGGGAGGGTCATATGGAAGGCATTCAGATAGAATTTTAACAGGGCAGGAGACCAATCATATAGCAAGGTGCGCCATTTCAGGGCTAACGGGATGCAGAACTCACCTATAGTTAACCACTCACTTTGCATTTCTAGATTCATTGCATGCACTTTATAGATATCATTTTCATCTTGTTGTATAAAGGATTTTATTATTTCTCGGTCTCCCTTCTTCTTTGCGAAACCCAGCCCGACTCTATTAAACTGTGCACCAGCCATAAATTGTTTATGGAACTGAAGTCTTGACTCGAGCTCTGTAACATATTTATCTTTTGGGAGTGATGAGACTATTTCATCCTGGGATTGTCCCAAGACATGCATTTTGGTAACTCTGAGGTGTTTATAGAGTTCCGATGGCTTCTTTAACTTCATCCCAAAATTGTTTTGATCCCTAAATAGAGTTGAGGGGTCAGCTGAGTGTGCAATTCCGAGCCATAACTTCAATATCTTTTTGACATTTGCATCTAGTTTTGCCAGGAGGCTTTTACCGATGTCATATACAAGGAAAGACCAAGTCAGACGCGACGTAAGATAATTGTCGTATATCCAAACTTTTTTAATATTGTTTAATGGTTGTTGGTCTACCTTATTTAAGTCATTAAGAAAATTTTCGACAGTTATCTCTAAGGATGGTGTACGTCCTTTGTAATCAATCTTTCTACCAAGAAATTTGAAAGGCACTGCTTCAGCAATCGTGGTTACACATTGTCCTCCTATTGAGAGTCCCGGATCATATGAGGTATATTTGGTATTCCGTCTACCCAGACATAAACAGTGGCATTTACTTGGCTTTGCCCTCAGTCCGTCAGTCCATGTACAAAACTCATCCACTTCAATTAATAACTTCTGACATTGTTTTGGATTACGTGTCAGTATTGCAAGGTCGTCTGCAAAGGCTAAGATGGACTCTGTGTATTTGTTGTTTATTTTAAACCGATAGCCCCATTTTTTCTCATGACTTATTAACTTATCTATAAGAATATTTATAATTATATTAAAAGCTATTGGTGACAAGCAGCAGCCTTGGAACAACCCTACATTATAATGCAATGGTTCTGTGTGTTCCTTGTTTGCTGCTATGGTAAATTGTAATTTAGAATAATAAGATGTGATTATGTCGATAACCACAGTAGGAAAGTTATACCACTTCAGGGCGAAAATCATCAGTTCATGCTGTACCGAACCAAATGCGTTTTCAAGGTCTATCCAACAGACCGTTATTTGCCTCTCATGCATTCTGGCATCTTTCAAACTTTCCGCTAATAATGTGTTATGTTCCAGGCAGCCAGAAATACCGGGCAAGAACCCTTTCTGGTGGTTTGGCCTGAAATACCTATTGCTGATCATGAACTTTGTCATTTTTGTTTGTAGTACGCTAAAGAAAATTTTGGAAATTGTATTGGTTAGTGCTATCGGTCTAGTATCTTTTGGGTGAATTACTTCGTCTTTTTTTGGAATGAGGACAAAAATTGCTTTGCCAAATGATTTTGGTATTTGCTTCTTTGACCAGATTTTACAAAATACGTTTAAGAGATGTTTACGAACCGATGGACATTTTTTGTACACTATATAAGGAATACCGTCAGGGCCCGGAGCTGACTTGGATGTTTTCTTTTTAATTTGATGGTCTACTTCCTCTAGGGTAGGTGGACAACTTTCAAAATCGACAAGAGGATAATGAGGTTTTTGGACGTTTGGATCCTCATACCGTCTCCCGCGCTTAGGCACTTGGTATGTGCTTTTAAAGTGGTCGTAAATCTGTTGGTTGGTCAAAAGAAGCTTTCCTTTTTGTTCATTGAAAATGTTTTTCGAGTATTGAAAAGGGTTTTTATCAAAGTCTACTTCGTGTTTAGCTCTGTTAAAATTATCGCGATTTTTTGTGATTTGCAGCGATATTCCTTGAATTAATTTAAGGATCGATCTTAATGCCCTAGACAGTTGGTGACTTAGATGGTTATCGCCCATGGCCTTGGCTTTTCGAAGTTGTTTTATTAACTCTCTTTTCTTTCTCCGCATTTTCGATTTAAAGGTGTTTTCTTTATCTTTATGCGCATAAAAATTTGGTGGTGGATAGCGCTCACAAAAGTATGTATATACCGTGTCCTGCAAAGTTTCTACTTGGCTGTTCAAGTCTTTCTTAGATCCCGATCCCTTAGAGAGTAAAATATAACAAAATAACCGTAATAACAGTAAAATGTTTTAATAATAAGATTTTTTTTCCTTTTATGAATAGGCGTGGCTTTTTTCTTAATTGTTAATAATGAATATCGTCTTTAAAATATTTAAAATTTTGAAACATATAAATGAATATAATGTAATTTTAATTTCACCTCTTTCCATTTCTGACTATCCGCAGATTGTCGGAATCATAAGAAGTTCTAATTATTTTTTTTTATTTGGGGAGTCCCATCGATAAATTCATATTGTGGTAATAAAATAGTGTTTTATTTCTGCGTGTAACTGAAGAGGCCTATGTCCAGCAATGGACTGCGGTTGGCTGATGATGACGAAATATACATAGATATAATAAATAAAGAAAATATGTTAACAGAAAGATGTATTTAGGATTTTCACTACGCGATTATAGACTTAATAAACTACCAATGTGAATCCACTTTACGCAAGTAATTAGTTGAGTTGGTAAGATAATTAATAAGAATGTTATGAATATGTGACCCATATCACGATCCTTGTCTAATTAAGCATTTAGTCTAATCTAATCTTCAATGTCGTCGAGAAGTCTCAACAAAAAATTTACTAATATCGGGAATGAAATCAGACTATTTGCCAGCCAGATCCAGCCCTATTCTCTCTTTATTAAGCTATTGCATAGCTTCTATCGCGGGCCTTGAGCGTGGAGACCGAAGCCAGAAATTCCGTAACGAAAAAAACCTAACACCCCCGATTCCGACCGGCACAGCGGTGATACTTTTTAGTTTTTCCATCTATCGATAAATACCAGAACTTATGAAAACGAAAAAGAAAAAAAAACAAAGAAAAAAAAATACTGCATAAATAAAATAAATATATAATTATAATTGCATAAGTTGATAAAAAATGCTATGCAATAGCTTTACCGCGACAGTCACCGAGTGCCACACGTCTTTTCACATAATGTTGTTTCGTTATTCTTTGACAAAAACAAGCACTATACTTAGAGTTCACTTGGGGATTTAAAATTTCGTGGATATTGAAAGAACCAAGATAATATGCATGATAAAGACTCCAAACCCATTAGGATTCATATAACTCTTATTTAATTGACAACAGAACATATGCTGGTGAAAATAGGATAATTTATGATGCACTTACTGTGAGAGTGTTATTAATGAACAATAAGTTGACTAACTGCTTCTCTCCAAGATAAAAAAAAGTATTGACAAGTGTCGTAAAAGTATACAAGGTATATAGAGATTTTTTTTTTATTTCTATCAACCATAATGCATATCAATATATTAATAGGAAAGCAAAGACTTTGTACTCTTTCTTACGAACTGAAGAATATGAAATTTAGCACAGCTAAAGTTTAAAAAGCTAAAAAATGTATAACAAATAATGAATTATTAAAAAAACCGACTACGTATATTTTTTTATTTTGTTTATTTTTTAACTTTAATGTACCTTTGGCGACATCCACATACAACATAACATACTACAGCGCCATCTACCGAAGTTACACTGAACTACGGAGTAACCTACAATACGAAGAAACTACCAATCCTGAATCGCGCAATAAAAGTTCTCGCGCCGATTATCATATATACAACATACCGACATCAACTGTTGGGCAGTAGCCCGCCAGGCATGATCACCTCGCCTGGTCGGAGGATCCTCCCTTAGTGTTGGGTGGAACATGATATCCGTTCCCCCACAGTACCCAGTGTCATTCTCACGACTAAGACGAATCTATTGACATCACTCACATAAAATAACAACAAGCCGTTTAGATTCCAGGGCGTGCCAAAGAAATGTACATACATACACTCGAAAAACATAACCCTCCTTCTTTCGCACTTGGGTAAAAATAATTACAGTCAAAATTAGACCACTGGACGACCACTAATTATTTGGAAAATTTAAATATACACATACACAATATTTAATAAAGTTCTGGTACATTATACTAAGATATTATAATTTCTGTCTGTTCACAAGGTTGTTAAGAAAGCCATCTTGTGTAACCTGATAGAGCAGCAAACTTGACGCTTACATAAAATGCGTTATTAAAGAATGCGGACTGTCAGTCTATCTATAACCAGTATTTTGAACATAGGCGAGCGTTAAGTCTTCTGAGAACATAACAAAGATTAAATCATTTTTTTAAAGACCGAGACTAAAACTTTAATGAGTCTATAGCCTTGTACATGTAATTCTTTACTTCGTAATCTCATATCAAGCTTTTAAACCATTTATTCTGCCTAACTCGTACTTTGAATGATACTCTATCATAAGTTTTGTATTTAAATAATTTAAAGACTAGTGCAATGTGATAATAAAATAAAAATAACTAATTCGGAAAAATCAGTATTTTTGAACTAGAAAGTTTTAAAGTAAATACGTCAATACACAATTTGATCCAAATTGCAATAAACATATATTTTATGTACATGTAGTGTACCTAATAATAATCACAAATATTAACAATTAAGAAACGACTTCAAAAACTGGATCAAATTAAAATGGGAACACACGGGCAGCACCAGCTTTCAAATAAAAAAAGAATCATCAAAATCGATTAACCCAGTCGTAATTTATGAGGTAAAACATAAAAAAATGCAGTCTAATTGAGAACCTCCTCCTTTCTTGAAGTCGCTTAAAAAGGATACTTTTGCTACTGTGCTACTTTATATTGACACTACATTGTTTCTTTAAGCAGCTCTGCTTACCCACACACACTCACACAGTGATAATACGAGTATATGTCAGATATAAACAAATGAGCATCGAGAAACCTCTTACATTTTCATTTTATAATATTACAAGAATGACGTCTTACTCACACAGAATTTGGTCGATAATATGTAATTTCGAGATTTTCAGGATGTTCTGGCGATCATTGTTACAAAGCAGTGGTCGTATTTTGTTCTATATCTTCATCTATCAGGTTCCCATCTAGGTAGATAATGTAACCAGACTGCTGGAAAGAACCTTTAAACGAGCAATTCCTGTATACATAAAATTTAAATCTTGAATTCTTCAATTCTAGGGTCGGATCAAATGTTTGTATGATATCCGAATATTTGTTTCGGAGTTTGGGTTTTTTCTATGTATAAATATGTATGTATTTACAAAAATAAAGTATATATGTAATTATATCAGTTGTACCCATAACACAAGCTTAGCTTAACTTTGGACTAGATGGCGTTGTGTGTTAGATGTCCGAAATATTTATATTTATATTACATAATGGTTTTCATGAAATTTAGTATGCAGGTTTTGTGGGCGATAAATCGATCTAGCTAAGAATCACTTTTACAAAATTAAAAAAAATACCGAGTCAGGTACTATTTCTAATTACATACCTACTTTTAATATTAATAATGTGAATTATTCAAAATGTTCAGAATAAAATCTCGGAAACAAAAATTGTGTTCCATTTTTCCGGAACATTCGTTTTAAACATGAAAAAGTCTTATGTAGCTCCCAGTTTCATTGTTGTTTTTATACATATTTACCATGCCTATTTATTTTACGTACTTACCCTCATACATATTTAAAGAAGATAAATTATATGAACAGAAGAAATTGTTTTTCCTTTATATCCTTCGTAAAATAATTGGTTTGCCTAAGAAATGTTTCGCAAAACAGTCTAACTTATACGATAGTACGTAAGAAAAATATTTATTTATTAGAAAGTTATATCGGAAAGCTTACCTTAAACATAACGTGTTAAGGTTAGAATTGACTAAAATTGGTGTAAGTAATATTATTCTTTTATTTTTTTTAAGTTTAATTTATTAACTTTTGCACATGGTTTTGTTCACGTCAATGTCTGTATAAAAAGCTTCTGTTCAAGTCGAAACTATAATCTATCATAATAACTTTATTTATTTATTTTATTTGTCTTTTGATATGTCGCCCACTAAGAAACAGAAAAATAAATGCAAAATGTAACAAACAAAGATACACTTCACAATATTTTTCTTAAAATTTTCTTCAACTGAAATTACACACCTCAAAAGTATCAATAACTTTCAACTCCTATTATTGTAACTACAACGTGAGTGTGGTAGTAACAATAAAAGTAACATTTATGCAAAGTGGCCGCCATAACGTTAGCTGCGATGTTCGTTCAGAAACGAGCGAACGATGAGAATGAGATGTGTCAAGGGAAATATACGGGATTACCCTGTTTTCATGACACCGCCTCTTCTGTAGAAAGTGGACATATGTTTAATATGAGAATTTCTGTACAGTTGGCGTTACTATTAAAAAAAGTTCTTAGTTTTGTCATAGATTTAGACTAAGTCCGCACCAAAAACGTTTATGCATCGTGTCAGACTGTACAAACATACATAAAATAGTCACAAAGAATACTAAATATCACAAAAAGTGTTGTCCCATATAGAGTTCGAACCCATAACACTGGTGCAGTAGAATTCACAGAGGGTTGTCACAGTAAAAGCGATGAGGTAACCGCTTACACCACTAAGCCATCCATTCAGTTAATTTCCGTTCAATATTTGCTGAAATAATACATAAATTATAATAAATCGGACATCTAACCATAAAAAAATAACTATTTAAAAAACTGCCCCGGCGAACTCCATGTATCTATGTTACACTTTCGGTTTTCTTTCAACTTACTTCTACACACACCTTATCTTGACATTAATAAATAAAAAAAAATGTTTTAAAAAAAGAATTAATTTATTCAGTGCCACCGATCGGAATTATGCGCGGACGTACATTTCGTTGTTTTTTTTAAATATAGATGGAAGGGAAATACAACAACAAGGTAATAACAGTTATAGTAATAAATAATGTAAAACACTCATCAACGTTCCTGTTTGACATTTCTTAAATTTATATCATAGACAGAAATTTCCGTAATAATTTTCCAAGTTTCCATGACTCAACTGGAATATAGTTAGAGTAACAGGTTGGGTAAACTAGGTTTTGCAAAGTTTGTGTAACGAGACCCGTTAATGGAAAATGTTGATTTTCGTTCACGCGATGCTGAACGAAATGGAAAATGAAAAACGCAAACTATGAATGTTATAGACCGATCTCGAAAAAGAGTGAAATAACAGCATTAAAAGGAAATGAACTCATAAAGTCTCCTCTTTTCTTTTTATTTCTTGTTTACGCTACTCTATATGCTGGGTATATGCGAGTTCTTTTACTAATTGGACATGCAAGTGTTTCTAATCTATACTAATATTATGAAGCTGAAGAGTTTGTTTGTTTGAAGGCGCTAATCTCAGGATCTGATCAGATTTAAAAAATTATTTCAGTGTTGGATAGTCCATTTATTGAGGAAGGTTATAGGCTATAAATCATCATGCTAATACTAATAGGAGCGGAGCACCAATGAAGAACGTTTCAAAACGGGGGAAAATTTTCACGCTACGGGCAATAGAAGACGCAACGAGGTTGCGTGGGTCAGCTTGTAGTTTATATATTGTTGAATATTGTGAGGCATACTTTATCAATCTGCTTTGCTTTTTTTGTTTTTCAAAATACAAGTTCCAAGCTAGAAATATATCCCGTGTCGCGGGGGATTTTACAAGTATACATGTAACGGACTCAAAGAACACCCAGGCTCAGAACAAAATACAAATATAAGTCAATCTATTATTAACATAATATGGATTAGCCATAAATCCGTCAGCATAATTCCACTAATACAAAAATAACATTGTTATAAATTATTTCTTGTCCTGAACAAATATATCAAATTGAAAATGGAATTAGATGTTACTGAATGTTTGTTTAGAAAACCCATGGAGCCATGCAAAACCATTGCTATTGAGTATATTTTATTTGAAACAATTACGTTCAAAAGCAACTAGTTTAGTGAGGTAACTATCAAGTTACATTATGTACCATACACACACTGAGTTACATACAAATATATATCAAATTCGAAGTATTTTCCCAAACAAGACAGCGTGAAATACCAAATAAAGCTTATAGCTGAAGAATATTTCAACAAACTGAGACTGCAAAGAGAGCATTGCATATTGCAAGGAGAATAGTATGATGGATTGGAACCGCATTCAATACCTTTTGGAAGAGCCACTTTACAGCTGCTATCTCAGTATAACTTGTACAGGTATTTTATGACAGGCAAAATTCACACACAGGATTTGATTAATGTTAGTACTGTGCAGTATTTTGTACCAGATTGAAAATACTGTACTGATACATAATCATAATGTTTTAGGAAACTTTTGTATTTCGTTCAACGTAGTATAAGTGCGTAATGTTTAAAAACTGAAGCTGCTTTTAGTGCCACGGGGATGGCGTCGTACTTCAGTCGTGAGTCGGAACCGAAACACACACTTTTTTTAAAATACTCGTATATGGTTTTCTGGTGTGTTTAACATAAGATAGTTAGTTATATCACGCTTAGACCTATAGGAGCCGTAAAAGAAACGCAAAAGAAGATACGCGGGTCAGCTAGTATATATATTTATTTATATATTTTTACTGCTTGAACAAAGAACGAAGAGTTCAAGAAGTTAGAATCGTGGGAGAGACATCAAAGAAGCAGATTGATTTCTAGGCGAAGATTTCTGTTGTGTAACCAGTCGGTTCTGAGAGTCGGCTTCTTAATAAAGATCAGAAGACGCCTGATATTTTGCACACAATTACACTAAAATAAACTTTTAAACTATGTTTTCTGTAGTTGTGAACATCTCGCAGTGTGAAATGTAGAGCACAAATACTAAAACTATATATATATATATATATATATATATATAAACTATCTTCTTAAACTACCAACCCTGTTGAAGAGAAATGTTGCGATTCCAAAGAGTAATTGAAAATCGCAGTAGAAGGTCCTGCAATCAATTTGGTTGAAATGGAATTGATAGCACGGAGAATAGCTAGATCCTTCTGGCTCTGAACGACAAATAGAATAAATAAATCACACTTTTACTAGAATTGAACTGCAAATCAGTTCCGTCTATGAACAAGTAACAATAACAATTTTTTAACAATATTATTGTTTTGACAAGTCGGTGTGAATTACACCTTAATAATGTTTATCGTTATAAAGTATTAGTTATTACGAAAGTTAACTTAAAACAAACCTAGAACTTATTCTTCTTAGATGCCTAAAAGACTATATTTTTCAGTAAACTCGAAAACAGTCACTACAGCATGTAATCTTAGATCATACTGGCGCAGAGGTAGCGTATACGACTGCTGTGCTTGAGGTTTCGGGTTCGATTCCCGGGTCGCACCAAATGTTTGTATGATCTGCAAGTATTTGTTTCAGAGTTTGGATGTTTTCTATGTTTAATATGTATGAATTTACAAAGAAAAACCTATATATGTATATACTCATATCAGTTGTCTAGTACCCATAATACAAGTTCTGTTTAGTTTAGAATTTATATAAGGATTATTATAATTTATTTATTTACTCATTTTGTACTTAATTTTTGAGAGAACTGGTAAACATTTAATTTAGCAAGCTACCTTATTTTTATCGTCGACTAAATTTAATAGTCCACAACTGAACATGGACCTCTTTATGGAAATTATATTATTTTAGATATGAATTGAATTACATACATTGCACGGCAGTATTATAGATTTGAAGTAGTTAATAAATAGTCAATTATATTTCTTGATCCTAATCAAATAAAAGAAACATAATATAGTTTGTTTTATAATAGTCAATTTACCGTTATTATCTACGAAAAATTACTTGAATATGTAAACACTTTTGAAATTCAGCGGTATAGTCCATTCGTTTAGATAGCGTCGATGCATCTGCGTGAAATTGTGGTAATTATTGTGAAATATTAATTCATACAATGGCAACGGTATGATTTATCAATCACACTTGCTTGTGGCTTGTACGCCGCAGGCGGGCCCTTTGTGGCGGCTTCCGCACCTGTGTCGGCGGCACGATCAAGGTGATCGTATCTAAGCGAATGGACTATACCATATCATTTATTGCAAACCTTTTCTTAAATATACATTACTGAAATACAAAAATATATCATTCCTAATTACAGCCATATAAACACAGAGTTTGACACAAACAGCAACAACATATTTAAACCTCCTAAAAAACGCAGTAACTTTTATTTTACTGAATAAAATATGTCACACAAAACCTCTGGCTATTCATTTCGAAACACAAAGGCGTTTTTTCCTTTAAAAGATTCTTTTCGCGGTTCACCACCACAATGAAGGCTGTCCATACGCAGAAAGTAAAATATGTTCAGAATTAAAAACGTTCGCCCTGACAGACAAATAACTGTGTGTACAAATATATATTTTCGTTTACACAAAAACCATGTATAGTCTAAGTCGTACCATTAATCTTGGTTTATTTTTTCTTTTCATATATGAATAATAATGTTCTTTTATTCTGATTAAAGCTTTGTAATAAGCAAATAAGTTTTGAATTAAATTCTGTATAACGAAAACATATTTGTATGTACATATGTATGGATTTATTGATTATGACAATCTTGCGGTGAGGTGAAACCTTGCGGTCAGCTGCTAAGACAGTCATGACGGTTGTAATTAAGAAATCTAAATAAATATATATTTATATGTTACAATGGATATTTATTATATGTTTCTGCTATAACCACTTCCAAATATATGTCTTAATTGTTTATTAATTTGTCTAATTTGATATTCAGTTTTTTAATGGTATTACCTTGAAACGACCAATTCCTATATATGTGTATAATATGTATATATAATCTGATCTCATATTTACTAATCAACAAAGTGCCTCTACTCTGCCTGATGAAAAGCATAAGCAGAATCCAAGAGTGGTGACACCATGCTTATTGCAAATGCAGACAATTCAACAATGCCGCATGGAGACACACAATGGCGGCTTAGTGATGCTTCTACATCATTAAGTCTTCAGTCTCGCGCTCACCAACGAAACACGACAGCACGACTGTTGTCATTTCATATTGATCTGTGCGAGAATAGTCCCGCCACGGTGAAACCCCGTACGTACTGAAATCAGCGTGGCTATACTATCTTTAACTCTCCTATCAGAACAACAAACAAACAAGCATTTTTGCAATCAAAATAGCACGACGTTTAAAGTTTCTTATATAAATTTTATAGCCGTTAAAGGCAGCAGACAGTACAATTGCGTCACTATGAATATTTATACCTACTTGATTGTCTAACTTAAAGGAGTTTCACATCTAACTTTTATACTTTAAGTGAACAAACGTTTTAACTTAAGGTAAGTAGACTTAATTAAACGGTGTTTAAACTCAGTTTAATGACTTAGCGGACGAGACGTTTACAAGTTGCCGTGACTTTTCATTTCAAAAAGTTTCTTATTTCATTTAATTTGATTTATAACAAAACAAGGAATGGTAATTATATACCACTTGCTGTATGGAAAGTCATTCATTACAGTCAACTCAAATCAGTAGGTAACATTGAAAACGAATGAACACACGAACTTGATTAGCAAAAGGTTTTAATAAAGGCTGATTAGTGGGTTACCACCTCAACACGCTTCCTGTATTTTACTGTCAACGACAAGCAACACAGTAGCAATTATATAACAACAGCTCCCTATTACTGTTTGGTGGTTGTTTTGTGTAAACAATGTTTTGTATTATCAACGTTTTATTCGATTAGATTTTGTTTTACATTTCGAGTCGTCTTTACTGAAAAAACGAAGACCGTTTTGTTCCGAAATTTTATTTTCTTTTTTTTATAATTATTCATATGATCATTTACTTTTTCATATTTTTTTTTAAACTGACGAAATGTTATAAAAATATTGTTATCCTTATAATTCATTGTTGATAGTTATTTTAATTAAATGTTCTAGCAATTTTAAAATGGTAGATTTATAGCCAGTTCCTATATTTGAAAACGATCTAGGTACGAATAGTAGTATATTATACGGGCGTAAGCTAAAATCGTTCCTATAAAAAATAAATTGAGGAACAGTATTTACGACTCGTAGTCGGTTGTAGAAAATTTTTACACGATGACGATTCGTTAAATATAGGAACCGGGCATTAATGAACAATTTACCATGTCACTACATACTACTTAAAGTATGTCATGTAGAGGATATCGTTACATAGCACAAAATAAAGTGGCTTGCGTTGTATGTTCCTTTTTAATCTTTTAAACTACTCAACGGATTCCAATGCAGTTTTCAGCAATAGAAATAATGATTCAATAGGAAGTTTTAAATGTGTAACACATACATATTACAGTAGAAGAAATTCGATAATTTCCAAACACTTTTGTGCGAAGACAAGCTGGATTGCTAAACTATACTATTATTATACTGCCTCGGTGGCGTAGTGGTACCGACCGACCGCCGAGTCAATCAAATTCAATATAAAAGTTGTGCCTATTTCCATACACTAATAATATAGCTGAAGAGTTTGTTTGTTTAAACGCGCTAATCTTAGGAACCGCTGGTCCGAGTTGAAAAATTCTTTCAGTGTTGGATAGTCTATTTATCAAGGAAGGTTAAGTATTTGCGTGATGATAGCCTATCATCACGCAAATACTAAAAGGAGCGGAGCACCAATAAAGAATGTTTCAAAAACGGGGGAATTTTTTTACGCTACGGGCAATTGAAGACGCAAACGAGGTTGTGTAGGTCAGCTAGTCTTAAGTAAAATCATATGTTTTGTCTCATGACGATGAGCTCATTCGAATGTAGAAATCATGAAGTGTAACGATATTCACTAGACAGTCTGTTAACAATTCATTGGTCTGTATCCAGGCCACAAGGGCCCACCTGTCGCCTACAGGGTTAACGTTTTCACATAAATAATTCCCGCATGAGAGTGGTGTGAGTTGTCATAAATTAATAAAAGATATTACAGACGACATTTACAGGTTAAAGTCTGGCTGGTTAAAGGCCAGTAGAAGTTCGTTCAAGTCATCTAATTTGAAAGAGGTATATCTAAATAACATACTACATTTTATATGTAGTATATCATCATCATCATCATCATCTCAGCCACAAGAAGTCCACTGCTGAACATAGGCCTCCCCCATTGACTTCCATATTGACCGGTCGGTAGTGGCCCGCATCCAACGAGTCCCCGCGATCTTAACCAGGTCGTCCGTCCACCTCGCGGGAGGTCTTCCTACGCTGCGTTTACCGTCACGTGGTCTCCACTCAAGAACCTTTCTGCCCCATCGACCATCGGTTCTCCGGGCTATGTGCCCTGCCCACTGCCACTTTAGCTTGCTGACTCGCTCTGCTATGTCGGTAACTTTAGTTCGTCTACGGATCTCCTCATTTCTGATTCGATCTCGTAGAGACCCCAAGCATAGCCCGTTCCATAGCTCGCTGTGTGACCCCGAGCTTCCTTATGAGGCCCATAGTTAGAGACCACGTCTCGGCACCGTGGGTCATTACTGGTAACACGCACTGATTGAAGACCTTCGTCTTTAAGGACTGTGGTATTTTTGACGTGAAGACGCTGCGTAATTTCCCGAACGTAGTATATACCTATATATAATTAAATAGAAGTGTCTGTTTTTAATTTCAAATTTACAGTTTATCACTAAATGCAAATGAAAGTATGTATGACACTTTGTCTGTGTGCCTGTTTGTTCCGACTAATCTTTATAAAGAATGGATCGATTTTGTTATCATAACATTACTATTAAATAAACAGAGAAAAAAGCGAAAAAAAACCGGCCAGTGCAAGACGGACTCGCGCACGGTTCCGTAGCATTATCTATAAAATCGACAAAAACACCTGATGTTGTTTGGGAGCCCTATTATTATACTCATAATACGTGTATTCTTCATTGTGTAGTTTATCATTTTTAGAATTGCCAATATTTTTTTTTAAATCATAATAAATACTAAATATTTCGGACATCTAACACACAACGCCATCTAGTCCCAAGATAAGCAGAACTTGTGTTATGGGTACTACTAGACAACTGATATAAATACTTATATACTTCTTTTTTGTAAATACATACATATTATACATAGAAAACACCCAAACTCCGAAACAAATATTTGTAGATCACACAAACATTTGATCCGACACAGGATTTGAACCCGAGACTTCAAGCACAGCAGTCGCATTCACTACCACTGCGAAATCGAGGCAGTCGTTCAATCATTTTTAGGATTGCCAATATTTTTTTTTAAATGCCAAATTAAAAAATTATATCGTTTCTTAAACAACACAGTTCTAACACAACTATATAAAAAAAATACAAATGGATTGCGTACCGTCCTTAATAGGCATGAAAATGTTTAAAAACTGAATTAAAATAATCAAATTCACAAAACTCTTTAATAAATCCATATACTCGTAACAGTTACGAGTATTTGATGTCATCATGAATAGATTTATTAAAACGTTTTATTTTTGCGTTCTAACGTGTAATACTCCTAGTTTGCAACACGAAAACTATATTGCACGTTGCTATAAATATAAACAAATACAACAAATATGTTTCAAGATCTTTTTAACGCAATATTGTATTTCGGCATAATATCGATGTTGTCAGTGGATTCTTGCGTTTTAAATATATATTATATATCATATCCTACTAATACAGGGTGTCTCAAAAGAAATTTTATATTTGTTTAGCTTACTGCGTGAACGCTGCGTACTTGAGGGGTGCGGGGGTTATGTCAATTGGTAGCTTGGCTCTTGGGGATTCAGTCGCTATGGAGCGTTTCTCGGGAGCAGACCGCGCGTTGTGCGTGCGAGAGTTTTACAAGAACGGTGATTCGACAACTGTCGCGCGTAGAAAATTCTGCAGTATTCGAGGTTTTCGCCACTTAAATGATGCGCCAAGCCTTCCTCTCATTCGACATTGGGTTAAAAAGTTTGAAGAGACTAGATCAACGCTGGATAAATCAAAATCCGGGCGACCTAGGTCATCAAGAACGGTAGAAAACGTGGAGAGTGTTAATCAATCTGTACGTGACGACCCGAGCCTTTCAATTCGGAAGCGCGCGAGTGCTTTAAATGTGCATAGATCATCATTACATCGCATTATGCACAAAGATCTAAAGCTGCACCCCTACAAAATTCAATTGGTGCAAGAATTAAAGCCTCAAGATGCCGGTCAGAGGCTTAATTTCGTAAATCAGATGATTGAGCGATTTTCAACGTTTACCAACATTTTGTTTTCGGATGAAGCTCATTTTCATCTTAATGGCCACGTAAATAAGTAAAACTGCCGCTACTGGAGTTCAGCCAATCCGAAACGCAAACATCAGAAACCCCTACACTCGCCTAAAGTGACCGTATGGGCTGCCATGTCAGCGCGAGGAATTATCGGCCCTTACTTTTTTGAAGACGAAATGGGGCGTACAGTTACAGTGAATTCAGAGCGTTATGTGGAGATGTTAAACAACTTCTTGGTACCTGAACTGCAAAACTTTCCTGGCTATAACCAAAGAACATGGTTTCAACAGGACGGAGCAACTTCACACACGTCCAATATATCTCTGCCACGTGTTCGTGAAATTTTCTCAGGAAAATTGATCTCCCGGAGAGGTGACATAAATTGGCCTCCACGTAGCCCAGATTTAACCCCTATGGACTTTTTCCTATGGGGTTATCTTAAATCTAAAGTTTACGCCAATAAACCAACTTCACTGGCGCATTTGAAAGAAAATATCCGTCACGAAATGGGAGCCATCCCTCACTCCACCTGTCGAGCAGTCATAAGTAATTTTACTGTTCGATTAAATGAGTGCCAACAACGTGAGGGTTTACATTTAGACGATATTATTTTTAAGAAATGAATTCCCAAAAAGTGTATTTTAACAATAAATAAACATTTTTTCTATATACCGCTTCCTTTTTTTTTAATCAATCCACTAAATATGAAATTTCTTTTGAGACACCTTGTATTATAAACGCGATAGTTTGTGAGCATGTAAGTGAGTATCTTCGTTGCTCTTTTACGCAATAACTACTGAATAGATTCTGATGAAACTTTACAATAATATGGCTTATACATGTGGATAACGCATAGGCAATTTATAAAGATACTAGCTTCGCCTCGCGGCGTTGCCCGCGGTTAGTGTCGTACCGCGGGTAGCACCGCGTGGTTCAGCTAGTATATCATCATAAATATAAAAATCAATTGCTGTTTGTTTGTCTCGCTAAAACTCGAGAACGGCTCGGCCGATTTAGCTGATTTTGGTTTTGAAATATTTGTAGTAGTCCAGGGAAGGTTTAGACGGTGAAAAATTATAAATAATTTAAAAATTCAAATGTCACGTGTACGAAGTAGCGCACATCTAGTTCTAGTTTAATATATAATTCTATTTCTCTTTACTATGTCAATTCACTCCTATTCATACTCAACAGCACTAAAATCAGAAGGAAAACATTAAAAAAACCTCCAATCGTCTGGCAAATGTGGACCAAAACCTTATTTCTAAGAAGAGGCCTATGTCTATTAAAAGCTATTACTGATTTCTTTTTTTTTGGAATGTTAGGCAAACGAGCAGGCGTATTGCCTGATGGTAAGCGATTACCGCCGCCCATGCAACACCAGAGGCGTCACAAGTGCGTTGCGGAAAATGGGAAGAGGTATGGGGATGGGTTGGTGTGTGGGCCTCCGGTACCCTCACTCACTCGGTGAAACACAGCGCAGGCGCTATTTCACACCGGTTTTCTGCGGGGCCGTGGTATCACTCCTGTCGAGCCGGCCCATGCATGCCGAAGCGTGGCTCTCCCACAGAAAAAATGAAGATGATGATGATCATGGTGATGTACTTTTATATTAATCCCGAATTAATCAAAAGAAAAAAATTATTTCAATTCTCAACCAAGGTGATTACTACAAGGTACTTCTGTTATGGAATTCTCGGTAACCTCGTTGCTACCGAGAATTCCGTAATAGATTCGTATTCGCAATTTAGTATCGTATCCGGAAATTTAATCTGTAACTAATTGCTGCTCTAATTTGAAACTTGGAAGTGCTTATAAGTAATAATAAATGTTTTAATATTGTTTTTAATATTTTGAACACTTTAATGGAATTATCATTAATATCCTTATTGTAACTTAAAACTCGCGGTCTGGGTCTCCGCAACTCGACGACTTCAGTGTGCCTATTTTGCTTAAAGGATATCCTTATTGTATTAAGAGATATGTATCAGACGTGGAACTCATTTTACTCGGTCATAAATGTTATTTTATTTATTTATTATTTATTTAAACTTGTTGCACATTTGGTACAAAGGCGGACTTAATGCCGCCTTATGTTATTCCTTTCCCATTCTTTTTAATCATAAATAATTTATCTCACTCCTAAATCCAAACGATCAAATAAAAATTAACAGTCTCTCTGAAATTGTTAATGTTAATATTTTAATTGAGTTCGTTATATTAATTACTTACTGACCTTGTCCGATCCTGATTTCAATATTCAATTTCGCGTTTGATTTCCTAATTTTCCGTGTTACATTTCTTACCAATTTTTTCCTTAAATAGCTTTTAAAATTAATAAAAAGTCAGTTTTTATCAAAAGTTGCTTTTATCTACGATTCGTTTTTTGGATACATAAATATGTATATTAATTAACACATTGTTTTTAACATCTCTTACGTTAGTGAGTGAAGAACTGTTTCCTCTGGCAAAAGCCAAATGAATATGCAGAATTGTCAGCCAACCTCCATTGGTATTAGGAGTTTGGGTGTGTTCTATGTATAATATGTATGTATTTCCAAAAAAAAAGTATTTATGTATTTATATCAGTTGTCTAGTACCCATAACACAAGCTCTGCTTAGCTTGAGACAAGACGGCGTCGTGTGTTTAATGTCCGAAAAAATATTTATTTTTATAAAAATATAAGGGGAGAGACATCGTAAGAAGAAGAAAAAATTAATAAACTTCCATACAAGTTTAAGATTTGGTGCAGTCATCAACAGCTTGTAATGGTTCATTACTGGATAAAATCATATCTTTATGAAGGAGGTATTGGTACTATTTCATGCTGGCAGACCGGGTCTGTCATAACGTTTATTTCAAGTTTAAGTCATATTTGCAGTGATGTTTTCCTAATGGGGACCTCTGCAGACATTGATTGCTGTGGTCGGGGTAGCGGCATGATTGCATAGCCGTGCAATCAGCGTACATCGCTGGGATCGAGGGGGGGGAATAATTTTCCCCCGGGACAGAGCCTGATAAGGCACGGCGTTAATTCGGGAAGGACCTGAAATTACATGGTCCGGGTCCTCCCAGAGTAGGGCGCCAGAAGCCGGTTGTCGGAATGTTTTTAGTGGAAAAACCACATACTCCTGGTTCTGATGTCCCCGAGGAGCTGGAGATCCGAAGGGATTATTGGGAGAAAGGGAAAAGTATTGTTTTCCTAAGTACTTTCACTCCTTTCCGCGACTCTATGGACTCTTAATTTGTCACAACAATTAACATTAAATATGTCACCTACATAATGTCTGTCATTTTGCTCAGTTCCATTAAGTAAAGAATTTTAATAGCGGCAGTAACGAAGGGGTTTAATATCGCGTGGGTTAAGAATAGTATTATTACAACTTAAACCCATTTCTAGCATAAGGTTGGGTTGGTAGATGACTCAGCAAGAACACTAGTAATATGTTATCCTATTATAAATAGTCTTAAAAACCGGCCAAAGATTCCATACTGAATATGTAACGAATTAATACCATCAACAGGTAATACGAAGTAAGTACGAAGAGTAATAATTACCTGGCGGCACTTACAACCTTATTGAATTTGGGCTTGGTTTTTCATATATTATTCAGTTATTTATACACATTTATCGATTACGACTGCCTCGTTGGTGTAGTGGTTAGCGTAAGCGACTACCAATCAAGTGGTCTCGGGTTCGATTCCTCGGTCGCTGCTGTTGGGTTTGCCTTTCAAGAAATTCTTAATAGAAGCCCGGAGTACGGAAGATGGCGGTGTTTCTCGCCCTTGCCTCGTAGAGCACAGGTAGCCGTCGGTCCCGGTTGCCTGTAGATGTTCATCATCTATGACAATCGTTATTGGGAAGTAAATGCCCTCAAATATACTGGCAACTAGTTCAATCTTTCAATTCAGTTTACCCTCAGGGTTGCGGAGGTCCGATGCTAGTCGCTCCGTGGAAAAACTGATATTCGTGTAAGACCGGTTGAACTAGTAGACAACCCCAAATTATCTTGGGAATATTAAAGGCTTATAATAAAAAGGATATCGATTACGAGCTCTTTCTGTTACCCAATTGTGAAAGAAGAAAAGTTATGATTTCGTGTGTGTGTGTGTGTGTGTGTGTGTGTGTGTGGGTGTCAATAAATTCGTCTTAGCCGTAAGAGTGCTACTGGGTACATCAAAATAAAAAATAAAATAAAAAAAACTGAATTTTATAAAGATGTCTGATATGGACTGTTTTTTTTAATATTTTTTATGACAAAATGAATATAAAAAAGTATATGGTTTTCGGGCATCAATACCGAATGTCAATATCTTCTTTGATGCCTTATGACAATTTTTTTTTTTAAATTTCCACGAAAATGACGAATTACTTAGTACTAATAATACTGGACCGTAAAATAATGCCTCTGTATTAGTATGCGATACCAACTGCCCGATATCAACCGTTGGACCATGTCCGTCAGGCATCGTCACATTGTCTGAACATAACACCCGTTACACAAACACAAATGATTAGTAGCGGCTAAATTGCTAGACCTGTACTGATATATACATAACTGCCTCATTGGTCTAGCGGTTGACGTATGTGACTACCAATCAAGAGGTCTCGGGTTCGAATCCCGGGTCGGGCCAATAGTGTTAATGAGTTTTTTGATTATAGAAATACTTAATAACAGCTCGGAGTTTGGATGTTAGGGTCTGAACCCCCGAGCCTCCGAGAGCACGTAAAAGCTGTCGGTCCTACGCCTGATCTCTTCCCGGTCGGGTCGGTAAACCGTACCATCGGATTATAAGAGAGAGCGAACAGAGCGTGCGCGTGAAAAGGAAACAAATATCCTTGCATCTAACTCCAAAATAAAGTTCGGAAAATGTTAGGAAAATAATGATTAATATATATTCATATGTCCTTTCGGCAATGCCAATGTTCGTGATAAATATTTACATGCATTTGTAACCAAATTATATTACGGTTTTTATTACATTAATAGTCAAAGCGGTATATTTAACTAATAACAAATTAGACTAGCGGTAAAGCCCTATAAAATGCTGCAGTAAAAGTAAAAATACATTAAACTTTAGTTTAATCCAACGACTGTCACATCGCGGGCGCTCGTAATATGAAAATGAGTTTGAAAGTGCCTACGGGCCGACGTCAACAAACTTTGATGAAGTTCCACTTGATTTAGATTCATAGCTTTTCTGATGGCATCTGGATTGCTTACTTGTGCTTTGATGTTAGTTTTGTCTGGGAGAATAATAGTAACGACTTCTATGCTAATGCTGAATTGGAAAGTTGCGTGTCTTGAAAAGAAACAGGCTGAATAGGATTTAGGACTGAGGTTGATTATTGATTTATGTGTACAGACACAGAATACAGATTCTAATTCAAACTTTTGGAGTCTTTATTTTGAATATATGTCATATGTACACTACACATACAATTTATTAAATTAATTGAAGTAATCCTTGAAAATAATGTACTTTAAATGTTAATTCAATTTAGAGAGTAATTTATTTAGTGTTGTAAGTATTTATAATATCACATACCTCCGATCGCGAAATTTATTTTTAAGCCAGTGCAAAGAATTAAATTTTTCGTATGTGTCTATTAATTTTATGAAATATATTTTAGTATTTATATTATATCCAAAAATAAACTTGTAGGTGGTTAAGGGCTGTGTAACCAAAGCCACTAACGTATGTTGTGTTCGTAGGAGTATATTGAATAAGACAGCAGGATGATGATAGAATTATTGTATTCAAAAGATGACTAACTATATACAAAAACAATACTTGTATTTATACAAATTTAAGGAGAGAGTGAGTCAGGTAGCAAGCGTATGACCTCTCTCTGTCACTTTTAAATGGTGTAGTTTGATGTACAATGTTACATAATATGTCAAACAGAGAGTGAGTCAGATAGCACGTAAAAATGTAGGCGATTTGACATCTGACTGTCTCTGTCATTTTTGAATGGTGTAGCGGGACGACGCAAAGGTAAATATATAATAATATAATAATATTTATTTTGTATGGGAAAAATTAAATTGAATCCATGACTGCTACACTACTCCCCCGCTGAAGCCGGAGCTAGCTTCGGTTGATAGTAGTCTGGAAATCTGACTGTTCTCCCGCTTCTTGTTTTCTTGATTGCTAGCTGGTCTTCAGTCCTTGAGGGGTGCGGTGCTGAATTTGATGTGTCTCTGGTGATGTAGGCTGGTTTTAAACGATCGACCGATATACGTTGAGGTTTGTCTTGTATTTCTACTTCGAATGTCTTCTGATCGCGTTGCAGTACTTTGTACGGACCAAGGTATGGTGGTTGGAGTGGTCTACGTACAGGACCCTGGCGGATGAATACATGAGTGGCAGTTTTAAGGTCACTAGGCATGTAGAAGGTACGGCTAGAGGTGCCGTGCCAGGATGTTGGTTGTGGGGTTAATTTTCCGATATGAGCACGAAGTCTGTTGATGATGTTGGTCATGTCCATCTCGTCGTTAGGAGCAGAAGAAAAGAACTGTCCAGGTAGACGGAGTGGTTCACCGTAGACTAGTTCTGCAGTGGACGTTTGGATATCTGCTTTCCATGCACTGCGAATGCCGAGTAGGACCCAAGGTAGAGTCTCAACCCAGTTCGGAGACGCGTGGCATGTGATGGCGGATTTGAGCTGTCGGTGAAGTTTCTCTACGAGACCGTTGGCTGCTGGATGATAGGAGGTGGTTGTGTGATGCACTGCGCTGATCAGGGTGGTGAATTCCTTAAAGGTGTGCGATATGAATTGTCGACCTCGGTCAGTGGTGATGTGCTCTGGACATCCAAAACGTGAGATCCATCCATCTACGAGGGCAGCAACGCAGGTCTCGGCGGTTATGTCTGGAAGTGGATACGCCTCAGGCCAACGTGTGAAGCGGTCGACGATCGTGAGACAGTATCAGTAGCCAGAACATAATGTTAGTGGACCTATCAAGTCTATATGAATGTGACGGAAGCGTGCTGATGGTGTTGCTGTTGTTGAACTTGCTGTTGGACCTGTTGTTGCACTTGCTGCGCTTGTTGAGCGGCCTGTTGCGCTGCTTGTTGCTGAGCCTGTTGTTGTGCTTGCTGCTGTGCTTGTTGCTGTGCTTGTTGTTGAGCTTGTTGTTGCGCTTGTTGTGATACAGGTTGTACTTGTTGGGGTACAGTTCTGGGCGGCAGGTCCATGTGTTGTCTCTGATGCAGCATGAGGTGGTTCTTCTGAAAGAAGGCCTTCCCGCACTGGTCGCACACGTGCGTGCGGAGAGTACAGCTGCCATCGGGACGTCTTCTTTGATGTGCTAATAGATCATGTTTAGCAGCTGATACTCCCGTGCTGGTCATCTTCTTGGGATTACTTTTGCTGTATCCCGACGTCGCTGGGTCACCAGTGTAGGTGTTAATGCTGTTGAGGTTGCTGCTGTTGTAGCTGTTGTTGCTGCTTTTGCTGCTGCTACTCCCGTGCTGGTCATCTTCTTGGGATTACTTTTGTTGTATCCCGACGTCGCTGGGTCACCAGTGTAGAGGTTAATGCTGGTTAACCATGGCCACTAACGTATGTTGTGTTCGTAGGAGTATATTGAATAAGACAGCAGGATGATGATAGAATTATTGTATTCAAAAGATGACTAACTATATACAAAAACAATACTTGTATTTATACAAATTTAAGGAGAGAGTGAGTCAGGTAGCAAGCGTATGACCTCTCTCTGTCACTTTTAAATGGTGTAGTTTGATGTACAATGTTACATAATATGTCAAACAGAGAGTGAGTCAGATAGCACGTAAAAATGTAGGCGATTTGACATCTGACTGTCTCTGTCATTTTTGAATGGTATAGCGGGACGACGCAAAGGTAAATATATAATAATATAATAATATTTATTTTGTATGGGAAAAATTAAATAGAATCCATGACTGCTACAAACTTAACAACTACAGGGAATTTATTTTGTTTAACAAATACTTTCATAATTATAGAAGAAATACTCAAATACAAATAATTATTGGAAGGATCATCACGCTGAAGTGGAAGTGGGCCGGTCACATCTCCAAGCAGACTGATGGCTGCTGGAGCCGACAAGATTTAGATTGTTTACCACAATTAGGGAAACGTAGTAGGGCGCCCTGCGGCATGATGGGCTGACGACTTGAAGATAATGGCAGGCAGCGGATGGATGTGGACTGCCCAAGACCGAGATGGTTGGCGCTCTTTAGGGGAGGCTTTCGTTCAGCAGTGGACGGCAATAGGCTTAAGAGAAAATTAAATATGCCAAAAACGACATACAATCATTTATTAGCAGGCAGGATCAACCACCTAACCAGTGGCCTATTTGACAAAACCATTGTTATGTATTAGTTGAAAATTTCAGCAGGATAGTTTGCTAACTTGCTATTTACAGAACTAGTAGGTAGATGTGAAAAAGTATAGACGTGTCGTGAGTTTCGGAATTTAAGTAATATTTTAATTAGTATACATTTTGCTTAGTTAAGTATTTTTGGACAATAAAACACAGTTAGTGTATTGGTAATCACACTTAGAGCGTATTTAATGTGATAATAAGCCACCTAATCAACACCACCTGCCGGCGCATCGCGTTACAGTGTTTGACATAATTATTTCACTTATATCACTGTATATAACTATAGAATGTCACAAATAAACGAAATATTATCAGCGCAAAGGTCACTGGAGGAGACCTTCACAAGAAAGATGACTGATCTGGAAGCTCAAATCCAAAGTGCAGGCCCCGCAAAAGACACCGTAGCCAAGGTAGCTGAGGAGTTCCGAACTTTTAGAGAATTAGTTTTCTCAATGCTAGGCTTATTACGAAAGCAAATTAATGAATGCTCCAAACAGGTTGATGCCATAGAAACTAGACAGCGGCGAAAGTCACTGATCTTCTTGGGTATTGAGGAGACTGAGAAGGAGGCTTGCAAAGATGTCATAATTCAAGTCATCAACAACAACTTAGGCCTCAGGAATATTTCTGCTTCATCTATCAGAGTGTGCCATCGTCTTGGAGTGTCGAGCAAAGATCGTAAGCGGCCTATACTTGTCAAATTTTCCACTGTGGATGACAGATCATTAGTATGGAGGACTAAATCAGGACTAAAGGGTTCTTCCATCACCATTAAGGAGTTCCTGACTAAAAATAGGCAATCCATCTTCGCAAGGGCCAGGTTACACTTCGGCGTCTCTGCGTGCTGGACACAGGAAGGCAATATAGTCGTCAAGGTCCCTGGTGGTATCCGGCATAAGATATCGACCAGCGAGGAGCTGGACCCGCTGCTGAAGAGATATCCTAGGGCCCATAATGCTCCATCAGGGTCTGGTGACCGGTCTGCGGGGGAAATCAGGTCTCGTAAATAAGTAAACAAACTTACTTTAGTGGTTATATTTACCTGTTGCCTTTATATTATAGATAGAAGGTATAGATAATTCGTTTAGAATAAAAATCCTTTCTAATTGCCTTTATTTCTACTGTGTTAATTTTGTTTACTTATTTACAAAATTACTATTTATTACCACACCCTCCTTTGTTTTGAAGTGATATTTAAGTGTAACATAGATTAAATATGTTAAGTCATTCAATCCTTTCGTTCACTAACGTTCGGATACACTGCGCGATAATATTTTTTGGTTCTGTTTTAGTTATCTGCATCTTTTAAACTGTAACTTTATTTTTATTTTTCTGTTCCCTTTTTATTCTTTTAGCGATGTAAGCTGGCGGGTGGTGCAGAGTTAAAAAAAGGTGTACCGGAACATCCGCACGTGATTTATTAATATTTCTTGTTTTTTTTTATATTTATTCATAGTATTTACTTTTATTTATAGTTTATTTATTTTGATGTCTTCTGACAGCGAAAGCTATGTTTCAGCTCATGAGTTGGAAGCCTCTTTGAGTGATGAAAGTTTTTCTTCAGTAACGGATACTCTCGGTGGTGTTCTACGCAACAAATTTAATGGTAACGATAACAATCAGCTCTTCAATGTGTGTCATTTAAATGCACAAAGTGTTCCCAGCCACTTCGCTGATCTATACGAGGCTTTCAGTGATACTAATGTTCATGCCGTTCTGATCTCCGAGACTTGGCTCAAACCGCATCTTCTTTCCAACTCTTATCTACTGCCTGGCTTCATTCTTATTCGGAATGACCGGCTGGGGAAGGGGGGAGGTGGCGTAGCTATTTACTTACGCAGTGACTTTCCGTATCAAATTATATCATCTTCCCCTTCTAATTCTAATTATGTTGCCTCTGCTGAATTTCTTTTCCTGGAGGTTTGTGTCAAGGGTGCCAAAACTGTGCTTGGTGTTGTTTATTGTCCCCCATCCATTGACTATTTCACTGAATTCGAATCAGTTCTTGAATCTTTGGGTACAGAGTATGCTCATTACATCATCATGGGTGATTTCAATACCAACCTTTTAGTTCAAAACTCCTCTCGTTCCCTCAAGCTCCAGTTCCTTCTTGAGTCGGTCAGTTTTCGTGTTCTGCCACTAAATGCCACTCACCACAATAACACTGGCGAGGACACTTGGCTCGACTTAATCATCACCTCTAACCCCTCCCTTGTTTCCACTCATGGTCAACTTGACGCTCCCGGATTCTCACATCATGACCTGATTTTCCTCTCCTATGTCCTCAGGCCCCCTAAATCCAAACCTAGGATACTGTGCAGGCGTAGCTTTAGACGATTGGATATGAAGAAATTAAATGATGATGCTTCACGGATTGACTGGGCACCCTTGATCGATTCCACTTCGATCGATGACAAGGTGCACATATTTAATGCAGTAGTAACCAAACTGTATGATATTCATGCCCCAGTTAGGAGGATAAGACTCAAGCGACCGCCAGCGCCTTGGATGACTAAGGATATACAGCTGGCCATGAAATCTCGAAATCGTGCCTTTAAGACTTATAAGAGGGATCGCATCGAAGTCAATCAGGAACGGTATAGGATTGCAAGGAATCGGTGTAACCAGTTGATAAGGAACGCTAAACGCCGCCATGTTCTAAGTAACATTTCCTCTTCTTCTTCTGCCGATATCTGGAAGTTCCTCGGAACTATTGGAGTTGGCAAATCGCGACATGTAGACTTTCCGCAATCCATAAGTCTTGATACTTTAAATCAACATTTTGCTACCTCTTCCACCTTGGATAGTCTGTCTGAAATGAACACCATTAATTCTATCAATAGTCTACCGCGCTTTCAAGTAAACCCTTTCCACTTCAGTCCAGTCACAGAGGAGGAAGTCAAGAAAATTATTCTGTCCATCAAATCTCAAGCGATTGGTAGTGATGGCATTGGTAGAAAAATGATCACCATATTGTTGGACTACCTCCTCCCCTTCATCTCACATATTATCAACTTCTCCCTCACATCCGGCACATTTCCTTCTATTTGGCGGAAAGCGTATGTACGCCCGTTACCTAAAACTCCTAGTCCATCACTACCAAACCATTTTCGTCCTATTTCTATCCTTCCTTTCCTCTCTAAAGTGCTAGAAGTCTGCGTCCACAAGCAGTTTTCCCACTTCATTTACAGTAACAACTTACTTAGTCCCTTTCAATCTGGTTTTCGACCGGGCCATAGCACGGTTTCCGCTCTTCTTAAGGTGACTGGCGATATTAAAGTGGGGATGGAGGATACTAAGGTTACAACCGTAGTATTGGTTGATTTTTCCAATGCCTTTAATACCGTCAGTCATAACCTCCTCCTTGCTGTCCTATCCCACTTCTCGGTATCTCGTGAAACACTGGACTGGTTCTCCTCCTACCTTCGGGACCGTCAGCAGTTAGTTACTGTGGACGATTCTTCTTCCAACTGGTGTGTCCTCACTGCTGGGGTCCCTCAAGGCGGTATTCTTTCTCCTCTCCTATTTTCCATCTTTATTAATCTTATCACCCTAAGACTTCAGTGTTCCTATCATCTCTATGCTGATGACTTGCAATTATACTATCAAACTGAGCTGAGCAATGTATCATCCGCGGTTTCGGTTGTAAATAGCGATCTAACAGCTATTAAACAATGGTCTGACATGTTTGGTGTTTCGGTGAATCCGAATAAATGTCAGGCCATCATCATTGGTAGTAACCGTAGTATGAACCAATTTGACCCTTCTTTAATTCCGCAACTCACCTACGACGGTATGGTTATTCCATACTGTGATAGTGTAAAAAACCTCGGACTATATATGGACACAACCCTTTGCTGGCGTAAACAAATTGCAACTGTGTCCCAGAAAGTCACGGCCTCATTGCGCGCCCTCTATAGGCTTAAAAACTTTCTGCCATTGAAAACTAAGGTAATGCTTGTTCAGACCCTAATATTCCCTATAATTGACTATGGTGATGTGTGCTACTTTGACCTGAATGCAGATCTGCTCCATAAACTAGACCGCCTTCTCAATAATTGCATTCGATTCATCTTCAATTTACGTAAATATGATCATGTGTCTCAGTATCGCTCCCTATTGAAGTGGCTTCCAATTCGCCAACGCAGAGAGATACGAGCATTAACGACCCTATATTCTTTACTCTACTCACCAAGCTCTCCATCTTACTTAACTTCCCAAATTCAATATCTAGGTGCTAACCACGCAAAAAACCTTAGATCGTCAAACAACTTACTTCTTCACTGTCCCACTCACCGCTCGGATTTTATACATTCTTCTTTCCTGGTTCAATCTGTCCTGTTATGGAATGCACTCCCTCTCGAGATCAGAATGGCAAAAACTCGTCAAACTTTTAAGTACATGTTGCGGAAACATTTCACAACAATATTAACACCTCAATCCTAATTTTATCCTCTTCACAACAAAATATGTAATATTTAGTGTATGTATGTATGTATGTATGTGTATGTATGTATGTATGTGTAAGTATGTATGTATGTGTGTATATGTATGTATATGTGTCTATATGTATATATACGTGTGTGTATGTAAATACTTAATTATTATGTAATTTAATATACATTTCCGATCAATGTGCATCTACCATTCTTGGCTCTGCATCACCCTAAGGTCGACTGGTAGAAAATGCCTACGGCATTAAGTCCGCCTATGCACCAATTATGCATGAAGTCTTAAATAAAAATAAAAAATAAATAATAATATATTAATATTTAGATTGTGCCGTGAGAGGCGGCTAATTGTGTAAATAAATTGCACGATAGAGGTTTATTCTTTTTCGCAACAAGGTTATTTAAAGTTCTTGTAACGTATTTAAACATATTTAATACGAGAGTCTCTCTTACCTACTAAACAGGCACAAATATTTTATTTCCTTTCTTACTTCTTTTTCATGTCACCTCTGTAGACTTACCTGTAAAGAAACATAAATGGTTTAATAAGATAGATACACTTATATTAATAAGAGGTAAAGTTTGTTTGTATCTCTGGATCTACTGAAAATATTTTGAAATTTCTTTGATTAATAGAAAGCCATATTATTCGTGAGTGTCATCTATACTGACTGCCTGCCTCGGTGGCGTAGTGGTAGCGTATGCGACTGCTAAGCTTGAGGTCTGGGGTTCGATTCCCGGGTCGGACCAAATGTTTATATGATCTGCAAATATTTGTTTCGGAGTTTGGGTGTTTTCTATGTATAATATGTATGTATTTACAAAAAAAAAAGTATAATATATATTTATATCAGTTTCATAAGTATTTATATCAGTTGTCTAGTACTCATAACACAAGCTCTACTTAGCTTGGGACTAGATGGCGTTGTGTGTTAGATGTCCGGAATATTTATATTTATACTAATACGAGTATTATAAATTCGGAAGTAACTTTGTCTGTCCGTTATGTTACCACGGCTAAACCGCTGTACCGATTTCAATGAAATTGGGCCTGGAAATACTTTGATTCTTGAGATAGGCAACTTTTTACCGCGATAACCGAAATACACAGGATGGAGCCGCGGGCATAAAATAGTGTTAAATGAAACTGACATAACTTTTATCATCACCATATTTATCATAAATAATGATAAGTTTCTTTCGTCAGTTTTTTAAAATCACTGACAACATTTAAAAGAAATGTTTTTAACATTTACATGATACTAATAAATATTCTACGTAATTATAGCTACTAAACATATTACACGCACAGAAACGAAAATTAAAACAAATTACACTAATTATGTCTAAAATAATTTTAAAAAAATTATGTCATTCATTGGCCAAGTCTATCACAACATTTCAAAATAGTAAATGAGTAGCTGAATGTCGATAATTGTTCAACTCTTATGAGTAGTCCAAAGACTGACAGTGTTTTTGTTTTGCAACAACAACAATCAATCTTATTCAACTTAGTTCGGAACATTTAGTGTACTGCAGCCTATATACTTCCATAGCAATTTTATTAGGATTGTCACCTACAGTAAAATGATATAACTTTTAGTTTTTTGGAATGCTTTTTGCACCATAACCTCCGTGGAAGTGGGCACACGAAGGGCGTGTGTGACACTCCCGACGAATGGGTCTACCCACTAAACCCCTCGGTGCACTACCGCGGCAGTCGGCAGGAGCTCCAGGATCGCATCACCGGCTTCTGGAGTCCCCCTGCCGTACCTCACGACTGAGGTACATCCCGGGGTAACCAGAGTCACCCCCGACGAGAAGGCGGACAATTGGACAATTATCTATACCGCGTCCCCTTTCATCGCCTCCTGCGAGTGGGATCGGCTCTTTCCCGAGTATAACGTCTTCACAGAAGGAGACTGCAGCCTCCCATCCCTCACTACTCGCCAGCATTGCCGCGATCAATGCTGCTAGTGATAGATCCCATCTGTCCGACCAGGACTCGACGCTCGGACTCCCACGCAGGTCAGTCCTCCAACGTGTGCTGGGAGGAGTACCGGTCGGACCCGTAGTGGTGGCATTGTAGCGTAGCCTCACGTCCAATTCTGTTCAGATACTCTCCGAAGCAACCATGCCCGGTGAGTATTTGAGTGAATCGGTAGGTGACACAGTCGGTTCTCTCAAACCACTTATTAAATGCCTCGCTAGTAAAATAGACTTCATACATTTTTTTTTATCTTATCTGTACTTTGAGTTAGTAAATACAGGCGCCTTATAGCTGTAATGTCCGAGGTATAAAAATATCTGTAACATAATTGGAAAACTGGATTTTAAAAAAAAGATAAGATTTCTGTCACTGTTCCTCAATGGCATATTAAAGTCGGTAAAACTTTTAAGTGTATTGATATTATAATAGTGATCATAGTAATTTTCTATAAGGATCGTAAAATAAAGTGCCAAAAAAATTTTCAGCTTCCTAAAACCTAGATAGTACACTTATGTGAGCTTCTGACCTAATAAATTGACCCACAAAGCGTCGATACCGGTCACGTTTCAGGACTTAACAAAGTTCTATCCATATTCAAACCAGATTTTTCCATTATGCAAAATCTTATACAGTTAGTTAGGGCAAAGTTCCAGGCGTGATTTACCATCTCATCGAAGGTTAATGAAAATTGGAATATCGCCCTCGTCCGCTGAGCATCCGTCGGAAAACACCAAATATGCTAATGCCTTTAAAATTGACTTCGAAATGGTGTGCTCTCGACTTTAACTTTGTTTATTTATCCAAGGCTTAGAGCACACTGTCGCGTCGCACTCGCAACAGTTGTTGTAAATCTTGTGATTGTTTTGGGTTTTCGACTTACTTACTTGCGTACAAGGATTTGGCTGAACATGCTTTAAAACAAAGCAAAATTTATGAACTATTTATGTTGTATATGACTACAAAGTAATAATTGGATAATTTTTGCTTTCATATCTCTATCATCGTCTTCGCCTCGCCATCGCAATCGTAAACATAAACCAGAACTTTGTTAACTTATACTTAGTTGGACGGATATAGTTACATAGAGACTGACTATAATTACCTACTTAAAACTCAAAATAAGATAGAATAGTTTTTAATCAATTGATTGTACAAAAACAATGGTGATATAAAGAGTGAAACCCCTGAAGCTATACATTTATTCTCGATTTCCATATTCATGCTATTTATCATAGCAGCTGAAACATTAATTGCATTTTTGGGTATCATCATCATTGTCAGCCTATCACAGTGGCTTTTTTTTTATTGAATAGTGGGCAAACGAGCAGACGTATCACCTGATGGTAAGCGATTACTGCCGCCCATGGATACCCGCAACACCAAAGGCGTCACAAGTGCGTTGCCGACCTTTGGGGGATGGGAAAGGGGATGGGGGGAGGGGTTGGGGTATGGGCCTCCTGTATCCTCACTCACTCGGTGAAACACAGCGCAAACGCTATTTCACACCGGTTTTCTATGAGGCCGTGGTATCACTCCGGTCGAGCCGACCTATTCATGCCGAAGCATAGCTCTACCACGGTAGAAAAGCTCGCTTAAGTATAGAAATATATGCATATATTTTAGTACTTATACAAGATTTTACAGAAAAAAAGGAATATTCGCTACCACGTTGTAAATAAATGTATGTGACCGCGTATGTTCGCTAGGAGAAAAAAAGAGCAGTAATATTGTGAAAGACAGTACAGACGGGTCTGATTGCCTAGTAAGCTTTCAATCTTTACTGTAACCATTGGTAAATACATCGATTCTTCACGAAATATGCGTGTATATGGGTGTGTGTGAATGAGTGTTTGTGTGTATGTGTGTTCGCCTCACTTATTAAAAGACTGATATACAGTCTTTTAATAAGTGAGGCGAACACACTATGAAATATGAAAATGTCTTTGTTATTTATCTATACTAATATTATAAAGAGGAAAACTTTGTTTGTATGTTTGTTTGTAATGAATAGGCTCTAAAACTACTGGACCGATTTAAAAAATTCTTGCACCATTCGAAGGCTACATTATCCACGAGTAACATAGGCTATATTTTATTTTGGAAAAAAATAGGGTTCCATAAGATATTGGGGTTTTTCGAACACAAGGTGTAAAAATCAACCCTATACGGGGGAAAATTTTTCGCTACGGGCAATAAAAGACGCAAACGAGGTTGCGTCGGTCAGCTAGTGTATTATATTATGCACATATGTCTTATTTTTAATCTTAATATTATAAAACTTGGAAATATATCTTATGTATGTATATCTAAATATGATTTGATACCTAGTACCAATTTATCTATAGGATCGATTTAGTTTTAAAAATAGTTTGATTTAGTCTCTCGTCTTACTTGTTCAAATATACACCTGCCACAAAGCTGCTTCGCAACACCCACAGATTTGGCTGCAATATGTTTGCAGGAAGTTTAATAATATAAAAAAATAAAAGAATAATATGTGTAATTTATTGAAAACTTGCAAACAGAATTTATTCAACTACAACCAGGAGTTCAAAGCACTTTTGATGACTGGCAATGGCTGTCAATAATCCGCTTGAAAGTTTGCAATTGAATGCGCTGCCTTGCTATGCTATAAATATCTATTTTCTAACAAAGAACTCTTGCAATAATGTGAAAAGACTGCAAGCATAATATATTCAAATACAAACTCCACGCAATCTATTTCGGTAAGCAGAGAAGAATATTTATCATTTTAAATCAGAACTCTAATTCAGTAAAACAATTTTATCTATTTTATGTACTCAAGATAAATAAACTTCTCCATCTACCCGTATATATGTTCGTGTCTCGTTAGTTTTCCTCAAACTTTAAAAACGTGCCTCTCGACAGCTTCGTGTAACGTGTTATACGTTATATTATATAAAACATGAACAATGCCAAGACATAATAGGATGTCTTCTTTGAAAAAGTGAAGTCTATTTCTACGGTTTTAAATTAGAAATCTGTACGTATAAATATACATATAATAAATACAAAATTCGCATTCCACAGAGATCAAATTGCGAATTACACCAATAGGGAAAACAAAGGTATGAATAAAATATATCATTGAAATAAAACCCCATGCTGAGTAACTGAGTATACATAGCAGAGACGCTGACTGCGGTA
This sequence comes from Spilarctia lutea, assembly GCA_916048165.1. NCBI lineage: Eukaryota > Metazoa > Arthropoda > Insecta > Lepidoptera > Erebidae > Spilarctia > Spilarctia lutea. The sequence goes on from OU696481.1 coordinate 14,835,812, forward strand.
TACTCAAATCGGCTATCATAAGCCTTAATATCCATTTACAAAGTGGTACCGTGCACTTTGCTTATGAAAATAACGTATAAATGTATCAGTTGAAATACAAACCGACCACAACCCATTCTGGAACAACATTTTTGTAAATATCCGACATCATATATCTATGAACATTTCCGTAGTTTATGAGAACGCAAACTCCTAACATTTTTCGTTCTAATTCCACGTTCACGCAGCAATAGGTGGCTGGAATGTCGGTCAGAATCCACTTCACGCGACATAAAGCTTTTATGGAGACACCGTGAACCACAACAGGGCTGTGCTTTGACAGGAACCGTCTGTTTTTACTAATAATATATTCACCTTATTCTCATCCTACATTAGTTACATAGAGTTTTTCTGTATACCAAAGTTTCTACACTAAAAGACGTTAAGAAAAAAAAATACAAATAACAACATCAAATTTAATTAAAAAAAAACTATTCATGTTATTTCAAAATACATTTTTAATTTAAGTAACTTTATGATTCAAAGTACAAGCAACTAATTTATATAAATTCTTTTATAAATGTTAGATTTTATAAAGACGCTTCTTATACCCATTATAAATATTATTCAACTCCCTCATCTAGCGGTTGACGTATGTGACTGCTTATCAAGAGGTCTCGGGTTCGAATCCCGGGTCGGGCCAAATGTGTTATTGAGTCTTTCTGATTATAGAAATACTTAATAACAGCTCGGAGTTTGAAAGTTGGGGTCTGAACCCCCGTGCCTCGGACAGCATATAAAGCTATCGGTCCTGCGCCTGATCTCTTTCCGGTCGTGTCGGTTAACTGTCCCGTCGAATTATGAGAGAGAGAATAGAGAGTGCACCTGTGTTTGCGCACACACTTGTGCACTATAATATTTCCTGCGGAGTTGACTGGTCTCCATTGATACTGGCCGCCGTGGCCGTAATCGGCTAGGCGACCATCATCAAGCATATTATCTAAGCATCTAAAACAATTTATTAAAATATGTAATGAACGCCATTTCGGTACAAATGATGTCAAGACACATCAAGACTTTTTTTGCCTGTGGCAACCCTACCCACAGTCCAATTTGTTCTATGGCAGAGCATAGAGCTCTGATGTATATGGCTACTACTTTATCCAGAAGGTTCTATTGCATATTTGCGAATCCTTTCGATGGGCAAATCTTTAGCGTATTTTTGTTTCTTGGTATGGCGTATATTATATTGGCATTGAATGAATATAAATGGAAACGTCGGATAAGATAACAAAGACAATATACTTTCATGAATAGTTTTAACGCTGCCTACGTTGTCAGATTATATCCCGATTTTGAATTATTATAAGCTTGCAATATTCTAAATCAATAACCTGAAAATTTATTTATTACATATTGAATTGTATGGAAAAAAGTTTTTATAAATTATATCACCAACGTATTCTGAATGAAACAAGATTAAACCAATATTTTTTAACTTTTGCCGAAAATGAATTCATGAATGAAGATTGCCTTTCATGATATTACATCCTTTACGAAATACTTTGTTCAAAAAATAGTCCCAAAAATCGTCAAACAATTGATATCACATTACAAACTGCAATTTATATAGGCATGGCTATGTTACTAATTTTCAGAATATTTACTCGGATTTCATATGACATTACGAGATGAGAATACCGCAGAATTCCAAGCCGTGCAATCCAATAAACGTTAAGGCAATAACAAACAGTTCGAAATCCCCGTGGAATTTGTAGATCGCCAGTATAAATCGATTGCCCTCCCGTGCAGCGATGCAGCGCTGCAATCTACTGCACTCGCTCAATAAGCCTCGTTCGAAAGGCAACTGACGTGCCCTATCTGTCAGCTCAGGATTTATAGACGTGGCGATAGTAAAAAAACAGAGCTTTTAAAGCGCTGTGAAAATCGAATGTGTTTGAATTTCGTATTTACGATTGACAAATTGCTTGACGTTGCTGTGAATACGAACGTAATCAGAGAACCTCGTTAACTTATTCGTAGTATAAGGTATATATTGCATGTCCTCCTATCCGATTTAGGCCACGATTCAGTCTCATCGGAGACCAGTCAACTACGCAGTACGCAGCGCCACTGTTTACAAAAAATAACGCAGTCAAGAACCAATAGTGACTCATTAAAACATAAAATGAATAGACATAGCTTCAGTGACAAGTTTTATGCATAAGAAAATAAAGAAAATAAACAGTTTTCTCTTCCTGCCAGACTAAAAGACATGCGTTTCGCTAGCTCCCTGACAGCTGTAATTTTTTTAAAGAAACTTCCTAGGAACTAGATACTTACTAAATTTTTTTAAATACTTTTTACGGGAGTACAGCATTTGATTATTTATAATTAAGTATATATTTATAAAATTGATTCTCTGTTCAGTTTCCTTTATGAATATAAGGAAGTTGGCAAGTGCTAAAAAACTTTCTATTTGTAATCTCATCGTCCCGTCGAAAATGTTAGAAATACGAACAAATTTTTATTTCCCTTTATTCAAATTCTTTGACAGAATCACGCTCAAAAGCATTTGTAACCTTTAATTTATTTTTCCAAGTATATTTTTTGACTGTAAAAAAAATATAATTTAACCTATTTTGTTCAAAGTTTATGATACTTTCATGAGAAGACGTTCTTTAATTCCATCTGATAGAAACATCCGTTTGTAAACATAATTTGAATGTTTACAAGTAAGAAAGCTATTTCAAAATCACTTTCATGTTTTTTTTCTTAGTTTGAATATCCTTTTTTCTTGTGAAACCCTATTTTAATGTATTTATTTATAACAGGAAACAGAGAAACAAGAGATGTAATAATTATGGTTGGAAAATGTTAAGTGGATCTGCCTATTCCTGCCGGAGCCTGTAATCTATAAGTATATAAATACGTGAAGTTAGAATTTGTACCTCTTTTACGAAAATTATGATAACGGAAGAGTATGAAGTCCAGCAGTGGACTGTTAAAGACTGTTGATAATGATAAAAGTATAATTGTAATTTTTATTGTAAGTTTTTTACAACTCCCGCATTAGGAATATACATCCTGTGTCGCGGGGGACTTTACAAACATACATGTAACGGACACAAAGAACACCCAGACTCAGGACAACATTTCGTGGATCACACAAAGTGATGTCCCACGTGGGATTTGAACCCCCGGCACTTGGCGCATAGCAAGTGTTGTAGTGAACGCTTAAACCACTAGGCCAACCAATGATGTCTGGTGTATGAAAAACATGTATGTCTTTAAACACCCGACAGAAGTGATAACTGAACTAATCTAAGATAAACTATATAAGATCGAAATTGTTTAACTCGAGAAAGCTTAGGTTATTACTTAAATTTTATGTATCCGGAAAAAAACCGTATTTCGGCTAACGCTGTGGGTTAGAGTGAGAAAGGGGGAGCCTGCCTAGCGTTGCCGTATGCGTGAGAGAAAGGGAAACCAGGCAGACTGATGCCGTTACGCGTTACGTAACAAAGCGGTTCCGCCCCTCCCCCTCCCATAAGAAGTTATCACATCAAAAAAAAACAAAAGTTAGAAAAAATAATAACGAATAATGGTTAAATTTCGCTTACTGGGCGACCACTAGTGGGTATAAACATATCTTTGTACATATTATGTCCTTTTTATCACTCTGCTGTCGAGAGATTATATGATAGATTTATTTTAACTGCTATGATACACATCATTCGGTTTTATTGATCGGTTGACCTGCGAGCCCTCTATAAGCATCAGCGTCCTACGCCGGTGCATATATTAAATCTGAATATAAATTAACCCAAGGGGAAGCGATAAATATAAATAATAATATATTTTTCCATGATCATGCCATGCTTTGGCGAGTAAGTGCCGGATCGATCGCAGAAATGCTACGGCCTCTCAAAAAACCAATATCAATTTTGTACTATTTTTTGTAGCAAACTAGCTTTTTTGCGCGGTTTCCCCCGCATGTTATCGCAGCTAAAAGTAGCCTAGAATCAAATCAAATCCTTCTTCTAGAATTAAAGTATCTCTATGCCAAATTTCATTGAATTCGGTGCAGCGGTTTGGCTGTGCAAGCAGGACAGACAGAATTACTTTCGCATTTAAAACATAATTATGCATTGACAGAAGATTCTTGCTAATAGGATGGTATAGAAAAAACCAAACTCTATTCCAATTCATTCTTTTATTTTTTATTGAATAATGGGCAAACGAGCAGACGTATCACCTGATGGTAAGCGATTACCGCCGTCCATGGACACCCGCAACACCAAACGCGTCACAAATGCGTTGCCGTCCTTTGGGGGATGGGAAGGGGGATTGGGTGAGGGGTTGGGGTATGGGCCTCCGGTATCCTCAGTCACTCGGTGAAACACAGCGCAAGCGCTATTTCACACCGATTTTCTGTGAGGCTGTGGTATCACTCCGGTCGAGCCGGCCCATTCATGCCGTAGCGTGGCTCTCCCACGACGTAATTCATTTACATATTATACCATAACATATGGATAACTATTGTGAATGTCATAAACAATACTGTATTACCTTCCGCTTTCTCCGACTAGTAATTAGGAACACGGCGTGTCACCACCCACATTGATCCTGTAGATGACGTAAGAGGCTACTGAGGAAGCAAACTACGCAGGGCCACCCCTACAAAGTACCAAAGTTGACTGCACGGTTGGCTGAGTGGTGTCAGCGGTCGCCATGCCGCTTGCTACTGCGCCAAGTGTCGTGGGTCCAAATCCCACGCGGTACCTGCAACACTTTGTGTGATCTACAAATTGTTGTCCCGAGTCTGGATGTTCTTTGTGTCCGTTTCATGTATGTTTATAAAGTCCCCCACGACACAGGATGTTTATTCCTAATGTGGGAGTTGCCAAAAAAAAAATAATAAGTTCCAACCCATCTGGTCGGTATGATACAGTAGACCAAAGCCTACTTTCCAATGAGGGGATATGTTCAGCAGTGTGTGTTACTGTTATAAGCTGTTGATGTGATGTGATACTATATTAATCTCTATGAATAAATAATTTATTACAAACATGAGACTATTAAACATATGAAGATCGAAGATGTAAAATCTATACTAAAATTATAAAGCTGAAGAGTTTGTTTGTTTGAACGCGCTAATCTCAAGAACTGATGGTCCCATTTGAAAAATTATTTCAGTGTTAAATAGTCCATATATCGAGGAAGGCTATAGGCTATATATCATCACGCTTATACTAATAGGAGCGGAGCACCAATGAATAATGTTTCAAAAACGGGTGCAAATTTTCACGCTACGAGCAATAGAAGACGCAAACGAGGTTGCGTGGGTCAACTAGTAAAACGATAAACTTTAAAATATCTCTTAGTTCACCGGTCTTATTATTATTTTTTTCGGCATTAGCGGGCAAACGAGCAGACGTATCGCCTGATGGTAAGCGATTACCGCCGCCCATGGCCACCCGCAACACCAGAGGCGTCACAGGTTGCCAGCCTTGCAGAGCTTGCAGAGCAGAGGGATGGGGAGCCGGATCACTCCGGTCGAGCAGGCCCATTCATGCCGAAGCGTGGCTCTCCCACGGTATTTATTAGCCTAGCAACTGCGTGAAATGTATGACCTCAACATTACTCATACTATCAAAAAATATATTGAAACTAAATAACCAAACTTGTTATGAAATAGTAATAATAAAAGTTTATATTATATACTCGTAGTTGCAAATAATTTACTATCACTACAATAATCATTCGAAATGGTTTTAACACTATCATACCTAGTAATTTACTGCTATAAAAGGCAATATGATCATAAAAATTAACTATTAAGTAACCTCCAAGTATCACATCAGTGAAAGAATTATAAAGTAAGTACCTATATAGAAATAGTGTTTTTATCGACCCTACACGTGAAGCAGAAATCAACTCCGCTCCAATGGGTATCCATTGGACACGGGCGCAATATAGTACGCTAGCGGTATAATAATTTAAAGAATATAAAGTTTCTTCTAAGCGGTTAAGAGTAGCCCATGTTCTTCCTCTAGAAGTCCAAGTCTCGGGTCTCTTCTCAGGAGAGGGTTAAGGCCATACGTTCCCACGCTAGCTAAGTACGGGTTGGGGACTGGCAAGACAACGTTGTGGCTACGTAATGAATGTAAAGGATGTTTTTTTAAGCCGCCCAAAGGCCTCCAATTAAGCTTTACGGCTGTTATCCTATGATAACAACCAGGGCCGACTGCTTAACGTGACCTCACGGAGACGCTCATGGTAACATGCCACCACGGGCACCCATCTAGATCACCGATCACCGAGTACAACTGGGCTATGAGCGACTCGACCTCACCTCAATCAAAGTATATCTATATCAGACCCCATTGAAACGGTGCACCGGTTTAGTCGTGAAAGAGGAGCTGACAGTAGTGAGACTTTGATACTAAATACTTAAATGTATTCCCATTTTAGTTACAGATACTTCGGTATTCCAGTATCAATAGCTGTAGCCGAATACACATACAAACACCGAGTATTTATAAAAAAAGTATATATGTATTTATATCAGTTGACTAGGATCCATAATACAAGCTTTGCTTAGTTTGGGACTAGATGGCGTTAAGTGTTAGATGTCTGTTTTATTTTATCAGTTAAATCTGAACCCGAAACCAATTAAATACAACTCAAATTTAACAATAGACAAACGATATATGTATACTCGTAAAGAAAACAGAAATATTCCATAAAATTGTGAGCCTACAATGCCTACAAGCCAATCGCAACTAAATTTAATTCAATCGAGATTAACTATTAAAAAATGTATTAAAAAAGAATAGGTATTGCTCATACAGACATATATCCTCGAACCCACTACAGCTGGTTAGAACTGTAACGTCTCGAACCATTAAAATAAAAAATAAACTTTAACTGCTAAAATAAATTTCATATGCCTCTGATCACCCTTTTAAGTTTACTAGGCGTGAGTATATGAATTTTCTAATTAAGTAAAAGGGTTACACAAAATTTGTTTCCATACAAATCCAATAAAAATATTCATATTAGATATTGTGATTTTGTGAATAAAACAAAAAGGAAATTAAGCTCTTTTTCAAAGAGAATCATATGTAAAGGCCCGAATACACAGTCAATGGAAAAGCAGCGATATTGCGGCTAACTCATAACGTAGGTATACGTTATTTTTTTTAATAAATTGCATCTTTAGACAAGTTAAAAGTAGTTTGTCTGAACTGAACTAATTATGTCGTTATTGTCATCAAATAGGAGCATCTTATCAAATACTAAAAGGGACATTCATGTGGCGAAAAAAACATTCACCATACGTAATACGTAATATTATTGCGTTCGTAATGATAATTATTTATCGGATTTTTCATATAATAAAGTGGTGAATGTTATTTGGTCACAGTACAGTATCAATTATTTCGATTTTATTTTTCTATGCTGAATTTTTGTGTCTTCTATACATTACAACCTGTTAAAATGATTATTCACAGAAAAAAGAACACAAAGATCTAGACCGATAGAGCTTCATTAAGTTTCATTGAATTCAAACATTATACGTAAATCGGAAATATGATCTGCATAGTATTTATATTCTACGTGTAAAGTTGAAAATAAAATTACTAGCTACCACCACACGTAGGCCCAATAATTGATGACAGTTCAATTCTAACACAAATGAAAAATCACATAATAAATATCAACTAAATGCCTCTATAAATTTCGCTCCATTTTCTTATGAAATCTATAACATACGCTGACGTGAAGTGAATTGACGCTAAATGTGATTTAACCGGTAAAATACCGGTAAAATATTGAAACTTACTAGAAATTAATAGAATTAAAAATAAATTCATTTTTCTAATATGGCTTTCTAATAGTCTTCCTACTAAAGCATGTACAGACCTTCTTATTAGACTGGGCGTTCAGTTTAAACCCTCTTTTGTATAAAATAACCGGACTGACCCTTACAATTTGTTTCAGCTTTAGAATTTAATCATTTCACCTTCAGCTTAAAAACGACCCAAAACAATATAAATAACCGACTGTGTATAATTTCCTTTTGAACGTTCATTGTGTAATCTTTTTAGTCGTATTTTGTAAGTAATTCTGTTTACCAAATAATACCAGACTATTTGCGATTAGCATTCCGTGTTATGCTAATTTTTAACCTTCATTTTTAGTTTGTTGCTTCCTTTCAATCGTATTTATTTGCAAAATATTACAATAATGTGAGCATAAAATATATTTAGAAAGAAGGCATTATTCGTTCGTAAGAAATATACATACAATACACAACAAAATGGGAACGAATATTGGTTTAGCATTACTAACAAACTTCGGAACATGGTATATCTGGCATTGACACTACCATAATTTTTAAGGAAGTGATTACACCATGAAGTAGCTAGTTTCAAGTTAAGATAGCAACTTTAAACATTTTTCGTTTGTTCAAGACACCATGTCAAACGTTTTATATGACTTCCTTTACCAAAATCACAAAGGGTTTTATAATAACGAATAAATTATAGATTATGAGAAACAAAATAAAAGTAAATGCGTAGCTTCTAACCTATTGTTATGACTATTTTACATACATTTATAACTATTTTCCAATTTATATTATATATAATAGATATATATAAAATACTACTATTGAGCATTTTTTTATAAATAAGATTGCATGTTTCGAAAAAGAAAATACAATACTAAAAATAAACCAAAGCATATTGGAAAGTTTTCTCGCTGTATCTGTTCAACTTTATTCACTGTTTCCGTAAAACAAGTAAAGGAAACATCTAGCTCATATCGGCTCTTACATGTAGCGATCGGTAGCGCAATATCCGGACAAGCCAGCAGTTCGCTTCCGACAGAGTAATGATCTGCAGATAAGAATTCAATATCGACGGGCTTTACGTCAAGATTCAACTTTAATCTCTGCAGTTATTTGGTTCGTATTAAAACTATTTGTTACTTAGAAGGTCCAATATTCGTGTATGTAAGGATCATCTATTCAGCCGGTAGAAGTCCGCGGCTGGACATAGGCCTTCCACAAGGCTCTCTATAGCAAACGATCCTGTGCTGAAGAAAAATAATAAATGAATGTTAACTTGCACCGATATAATAAGTAAGACAGTTAAAAATACAAAAGATGTAAAATATACCGCAGAATATTATTCAAAAGAAAAGCAATTCCATAATTTTAACCTACAAGCATTTGTATTCTTTAATTATAAAATATGGTATTTATAACTAAGGTTTGGTAGGCGCGCTTAATATTCAAACACTAATATTATTGGTCCAAAAAAATTTAACTGACATTTATGTTAGACCTTCAAAGCAATAAAAACAAAGTTTAGTTATTCCTTTGAATTTTTGTTTCACTGACTCAAAGTCTAAATGTAAAAATGTACACTTTCCCTGTGCTGTGTCTAATAATGATTAAGCTGTAAAGTATCACACTTTGGCTTTTAGTATTACAAAGCCGAAATGTATTTTAATCATACCTTCCTCCACTGCAATTAAAAACATGTTGAATGATAATCCATTATCACACCATACGGTATCATTGATTTTCTTTTGTTAGAAAGCGGTAAATTTGTCTGTTTCTGTCGATTTAATACTTTTTTATTATAGAAGTTTACGAAACCTACTTCTTTTTTAGCTTACCCTTATCCTTTCTACTTTCGTTCGCCTCTCCTAATGCAGCATGCTAGGATATTCTATACTGGGTCTTCTCGGGTTTATTTAGGCATTTTTTAAGTTTTTATTTCTATTTACGTTGGGGTGATCCGCGTCCTCTGGGTTGCACATTCACTTTATGTACTTTTCTTTTCATGTGATCAGATGATCGCCGCATGATATGGTCGTACAATCTAAGGCGTTGCTCTTAGTATTAGGTTGTCTAAAGATGAACGCTAATGAAATCAACAAATTCGACAACTTACAAAGTCTTCATGTATTTATCACAGAGAGTAAATTACTGTTTATACACTTTATATTTACCTACAAACATTGTATCAATCTAGTTGTCTGTACTACAGGATTTTTAATATATGTGCGCCTAAAGTAACTAACTTTCGGTTCGAAGACATTAATTGTTTTGAGTTATTGTAATACCGAAATCAGTTCTTTCTTTGATTTGTGTACTATAACAAAGTCATTTACATTAACATCAAATGTCACATTATTGAACACAACTCTTCTTATTCTTCCTAGCCTTGTCCCAAGATTATTTGGGGTCGGCTACTAGTTCATCCGTTTTACATAAATATCAGTTTGTCCACGAAGCGACCGGCATCAGACCTCCGCAACCCTGAGGGTGAACTAAGTTCGAAGGTTGAAACTAGCGTCAATATATTTGAGGGCACTGACTTCTCAATAACGATTACCATAAATGTTCATGACAACCGGGACCGACGACTTAACGTGCTTTCCAAAGCACGGGCCGAGTAATACCGCCATCTTCCATACTCCGGATAAGTTAATAAGAATTTCATATACGAAAAACACGATTTATCGACTTTGTTCCGACTCGGGAATCGAGCACGAAACTGCTTGACTAGCAGCTAAATTGCATACGCTAGCCACCAGATCAACGAAGCAGTCACATAATTTAACACAACAATTATCATTATTGATACTAACCATAAGAGTCGAAATTGATTACATTTTTTTTTATTATTGAATAGTGGGCCAACGAACATACGTATCACCTGATGGTAAGCGATTACCGCCGCTCATGGACACCCGCAACACCAGAGGCGTCACAAGTGCGTTGCCGACCTTTGAGTGATGGGGAGAGGGATGTGGGAGGGGTTGGGGTATAGGCCTCCGGTATCCTCACTCACTCGGTGAAACACAGTGCAAGCACTATTTCACACCGGTTTTCTGTGAGGTCGTGGTATCATTCCGGTCGAGCCAGCCCATTCATGCTGAAGCGTGGCTCTCCCACGGTGTTTCGTTACGTACGTACGTTACGTTAATCAGTTTACCTTCTTTATCATTATATTGTTGAGCAAATTTTAATCAATTAAATATGTAAACTTACATACTCTCGATTAATAAATCAATACAAAAAGAAATCCAAAAAACATGTGATGTTCATTTATTGTCTTTGGAAAAATCTCAGGCAATATAAAGCAATGTACCTAACTTATACCAGCTGAAGTCTATCTATTACTTTCGGATCATTTTCTGCCTCCCTAGTCTTCCCACGTTAAGATAAGTACTATAACAACTCTTTTGCTGTTTTGTTTTTCTTTGCCCTTTGTAAGTTTACGAGAGATGATTGGAAATGTGTACCAAAATAGAAGTGTTATAAATTATTTTATTGATGAATATATTAGTTGTTTTTATAGGGTTTAATGTATATATACTCTAACTAGACTACATAACTACGTAATTTTATGTTACCCGGGTCATTTTTATGAATCTACTGACACCTCATTTATTTAAATCGGTCCAGTAATTTAAACGTTACGATGAAATATATGAACATACACAGACTGCCAAACATATTATAATAGTATCTTTTGTAGTACTGGGTAGTAGTCGAGTAAAAAGTATTTCACAAATAAAATCAAACGTCGATATTATGCAAAGAAAACACAACATAAATAGTCGTAATAGTCTTCAATAGAAAATGACGTATTGATTTACATAGTTACAATAAACTAAAATACGTTCAAGCAAATATCCAGCTTCATGGTGAAGTCAAGACAGTCATTAATCTACAACTGCATTTGAGTTAACTACATAAGTATGTAATGTATATGCTGCTTGACAGCTAGTAAATAGTACTAAAATACCTAAAAACTTATCTTAAAATAGGCATCTTTTATACTCCCGAAGTATTAGTTAAATAATCTTCATGAAATTTGGACATACCTAGACCAAAAATGTTCAGAAGAATACGTACAGTCGTTGATATACCTGGAGTACTATGGCTAAAATATATACATACGGTCTTCTTTCCAGACGGAAGAAATTTAGAATACATTGAAATCTTAAATAACAATACGAATATGAAAATGTTTGTTCCGTTTTCACACCTTTTCTACTACATAACTCACTCCTGGCATGTAATAGGTATTTTTTTTATGTATGGCCCTGCTCTAATGACTGCCTGCCTGAATGATTCTGCCTGATGGGAAGCATAAGCAGAAACCAAAAGTGGTAGTCACCATACTCATTGGGAATGCAGACAATGTAACAACGCAGCATGGTGCCCCGCACTATGGCGGCCTATTGAGATGCTCCTGCATCATTGGATCTCCGGTCTCGCACTCACCAATGAAACACAACAGCACAAACGCTGTCATTTTGTCATTTTACGTTCATTTTCTGTGCAAGGGTAGTACCGCCCCGGTAGATCTGGTTCGTTCATGCTGAAATCAACGAGGCTGTACTACCATTTCTTTGGTATAGTAGTATATAGTAGTGTATAGTGGTATAATTATTAGGATTATGGATTGGCTAATATTTTGTTTTGACCATGTATCCTATCGTTGAAAGATGTCGTTCCCATACACTTGTTAGTTTCAGTATTATGCCTATCCTTTGCAAGGAGTTGGACAAACTAGGACTTAAGAAGGACATAAATGCTTAACATCGATTTTCTATGAAACCTTGGTCCAGTTCAGCTCGACTATTCGTGACGAAAAATGGTTTTCTTTATTCATCTCCCTCCAGGCTCCCAAAACTATGTGGAAACCGAGTATGACCAATTTAACTTTATACAAGTTAAACTCTCAGAAATAGTTGTCAAAAATTACCTTAAAAAAGTGTTTCATCGTTTTCATACTTCACCCAATAATATAAATTTGTGAACATTGACAAAACTAATTGAAACCTTCGACCCTTGACATTCAATTATCGTAAATCATATTCAAATTACGAAAACATCTACATAAAAAAGTATCACAACTCGGTTATTCGACACAAACGGGTTTATATTTTTTTCATAAAGCAAATTTCGCAGGCATTGTTTCACGATTTACCTCCGACGTCCTACCCTTGTTGTTTTTTTAAAAACAACATTTTTATTTCACTGTTGTTTATTCTAATTGCAGGTTTTTTTGTGTGTGTAAACAGAACGTAATTACGAATCAGTGGGTGGGGGCTTTGTGCAAAACGTTGGAACCTTTTTCATGAAAGATCTTACCGCACAGAATTTGTACCTTAACGTTGTTTTCAACTAATTCTATTAATTTAATTTGAAATAGATATGTTAACTGGTTAATAAGTAATGTTCTGAGAAACGTGTCGTGGCGAAGACTCTGCCAGTTTTATCAACCCTTTGATGCAATCGTCTAATGTGATCCTATTAAGATGTTGACACACCTCTTAACACTGGATTTCTTTGAGCTGAAATCAATATGTTAGAGACCGAATCGCCCTTCAAAACCGTATATTGAACAACTGACTAACTAAATTTAAAATAATCGATATGCTATCTCTATTTAAAAATGTTTATATGTATTTTTTACTACACGATAATTGAATCTAAAAATTAGATGATTTAAAAATCCGCTATAGCAATGTTGCTGTTTAATGCTATTACACCAAATCTGTTTATCAAAGGTCAGAACTACAGCTAGAAATTCAAATCATAGCATTATGAGGATTGTACATCCGCTAAAGCAATGTTGCTGTTTAATGCTCTTACACCAAATCTGTTTATAAAGGGCCAAAAGTACAGCAAAGTACAGCTAGAAACTCAAATCATAGCATTATGAGGATTGTACAAAATCAACGAAGACACATTAAGAAATTACAAGACCAATATCGGCCGTGGTATTACCGTGGGAGAGCCACGCTTCGGCATGAATAGGCCGGCTCGACCGGAGTGATACCACGGCCTCACAGAAAACCGGTGTGAAATAGCGCTTCTGCTGTGTTTCACCGAGTGAGTAAGGATACCGGAGGCACCTACCCCATACCCTTCCCCCATCCCCCTCCCAATCCTCCAAAGGCCGGCAACGCACTTATGACGCCTCTGGTGTTGCGGGTGTCCATGGGCGGCGGTAATCGCTTACCATCAGGCCATACGTCTGCTCGTTTGCCCCCTATTTAATAAATAGAAAAAAAAACAGCAGCAATGTTCTTTGATCTCGCTTTTCATTTGTCCAGTACGCTGACCCCACAAAGTGCAATCACAATCAATCGACGCGGCCCACATTTATGATTGTACGACTGACGCTATCAAAGCCACGTCCAATAACACAACCGACATTCTCGACAACCTCGTTCAGTTTTCAATTCTATGTTGTCGCTCGCAGGAGAGTTGTAACTTGTGAAGAATATAGTTCGTATTGGGAACTAAAGCTATTTAACATATAGTTTATGTGTTCGAAATGATCTTTACTGATTTCTGATCTCGTTTTCCATATTTAATAATATTTAAATATTAATACGTGAAGCAAAAGATTAGTACTCCTTTTTACGAAAATTATGCTAACGGGGGAGTATGAAATTGGCACAGTTAACGTTTAAATGGAGTATCACAATGCTCAAAGACATAAAAAAATATTTTATGGCCCACTACTGGGCGACCACTAGGTAATAATAACTCGATATATTATAAACACTGTCATTTGTATCAAAATTAGGCAAAGTGTGCTAATAGGCTGCTAAAAAAATATGTCAATTATAGTTGAATCACACCTAGCAATAAATGAAGAAATATTAAAGAACAAAATATTATTCTTTAATGTTTTAACAGTAAACAAAATAATACCTCTTCATCTCCACTAGAAGTGGCGTAAACAGTCATATGTTTTAATATTATCTCGCAAATGTAAATATTTTGTTCAAGTGTTAAATATCTCTACAAGATTTGTTGAAAGAATTTTATGCAAAAAGCTTTAAAGATGAGTAGAAAGACCAACGCTACGAGGGCTCTTCAGTATGCTTATGATGTAATTGAAAGTAGACTTTATCAAATTCGGAGTATTATACTATTTGAAGTCCTTTTACACTATAATTTTGTTTTAATATACTGTGTACAAAGCTTATTAAAAGCTGTGTCCCTACGCATCACATATTCATACCAGGATAACTTATATTTTTATTTTATATTTGATTTATGATACACATGAAAAAATAAAAAAAAAATATACTCAAAAAGTGTGTTCAAAGTTTTTCACTGGATATATCTGGATTAAATTAGGATGGAACTAGATTGTATTGTAAATCACTAAATAATACGAAACTAGAAATCAAACTAATCAATCAAACAAATAAAATCGAAAGCTGTGAAAGTAAAAAGCCCTCGAGCATATTTGTGCGACATTTTTTCAAACTGCACTGCAGTACCAGACGGGTTTCACATTGTTTATTTTTTCATTTTTCGAACAGACTGATGATTCACGACGTCAGACAGATGATATATCATTTGCAACACTAGTAGTAAATAAAACAAGAGAGAGAGTATGGTAAGATTTTAATTAGGCATGATCTGTATAAATATAGATTTTTGTTTGAGTAGTGCTAGAGTACGTCATTCCTCATGCTTATGTATGTATACTCTAACTTATATGAAATACACCGTATCTAGAACATAAACTTTAGAACTTAGTATGAATAATAATTAAAGTATGGTTTTAAGTTAAGCCCGAGCGTACTTCTTCTAACTCCTTGAAAAGCCGCCCTATAAGATTCGATTAATCGGGTATCCTGTAACAGTTACGTAATAAAAATCCTGTCCTCTTAAATATCTTTCAAAACAGTATATCTTAGTCAGTTTGATTGTTAGCTACTCACAGTTAATGCCCATAAGGTATCTGAGATACTTTTTCGGTTCGTTGACTCGCTCCAACCGAACGGATTGCAGCTCAAATCTACCGTAAATAGATTTATCTCCTTTCACTAGCTTTTGTGTCGTCAGACACACTTCGTTTGATTGTTTCTATAACTCTCCAGTTGGAGGTCTTTTTCTATTTGTTAATATACTTTTAGTGATCAATTCCGGTATTTACAGAGGCTTAGACTACGTAACTTATAACGACAACTAAAGGTTCGTATTTTATCGTTATTTGGGTCAAAAGCGAAGCGAAGCGAAGCGAGCGAAGAAAAGCTAAACCTATTTAACATTATAGTAACAAATGACGGCACGTATGGCGTAGTAGTATAAGCGGTTATCTCACAGCATTCCACGACGCTGAGTGTTGTGAGTCCGCACCCCACATGGGTATGGTATGGAGACCCACACATACTTTGCGTGATCCACAAATTGTTGTTTGTGGATCACACAAGTACGTGTCTTTTTCATGTATGTTTGATTCGATTATTTAAGACTAGCTTTTGCCCGCGCCTTCGCTTGCATTTATTAAAAAGTATCTTATGTTACCTCCAAGAATATGTGTACAAAGTTTCATGATGATCGGTTAATTGGTTTTCGCTTGAAAGCGATCAAAAAAACTTACTTTCACCTTTATAATATAGGTGGGATTAGGATATATTTCTATTTCGGGCAGTATCTTTATAATAAATAAATAAATAAAAGATAAATTATAAGCTAACAAAGGATGGGCGCCACTCAACGGCTCAGTAGGAATAACACAGGTGTCCAGTATAAGAAAGTGCGAGTGAGCATTGTACCAGTTTTATAACCTATGGCTTTATTTAGCTAGGTTTTAATAGGGTAATTAATCTTTATTGATAAATTAGTATGTAAACAGAAATTTCCTAACGCTGTCTAGCGAGAAAGAAAAATACGACTTTCAAAATTGTATGTAGATAACCCAAATGATATCAGTATTCAGAAATACACTAGTGACACAAATAATTATACCTACATTTTTCTTAATAGAACCTATGTTATACTTAGTTAAAAGTTTGTTTAATACGAGTATAATAAATAAATAAATATTTCGAACATCTAACACACAACGTCACATAGTCCCAATTTAAGCAGAGCTTGTGTTATGGGTACTAGACAACTGATATGAATACATATATACTTTTTTTTTGTAAATACAAATATAATATATACAGAAAACACCTAAACTCCAAAACAAATATTTGTAAATTACACAAACATTTGGTCCGACCTAGGTTTTGAACCCGAGACCTCAAGGACAGCAGGCGCATTCACTACCACTGCGCCACCGAGGACCAGTCATGACAATTACAAGCTGAAAATAATAAAATAAATCCTCAACCAGCGGAAAAGTGAAATAGCAACATTATTTAAATTGAGCAGTGACCATAATATTGAGAAAACTTAATTAAACAAAAGTTTTCTTTAAAAAATAAGCTTGAATATGAGTGTATTATTATAAAAGAATTGTATTAGGAGGGCTGTTATATCAAATTTGGTTCCCATTATTATTTTAGGACAGGAATTCAATGTCTAAGGTAGTTTTAATGTGTTTTTCAAAGTATTGATATAACTGAACATTGTATTTTGCAGTACATGTTTTAGCTACACCTGAACGTAAGCCTACAGCATTATTAGGCTATTATTTGCTTAGGGTATAAGCAGAGTAAACTGTGTTACAAAAATATTCACTGTCTTTATGTTTGTATCTTTTACAGCAAATTTTCCATGAATTTATGAGTAAAAAGTATCCTCATTTCCCAGTTAATAACAACCCAGTGAAAGCCGTTGGATGAGGGCAGCACAGGAACAATTGGTATGGAGAACCTTGGAGGACTTCTATGTCCATCAGTGGAAGTTCTTCGACTGAGATGATGATGATAAATAACTAGATAATACATAATTCACAACAGAATCTCAAAGAATACGCTACTAATTAAACGTTTTCATTTAAATCAAATCAGCAGCTGTGCTACTAATTCGCCTCTAAAGAATATTAACTTAATAATAGCCTAATAAGGAAAAGCCTTGAACACAATGAAATGAAAACATTTGTATATGTTTAGATAACTAATTTTGCAGGCAAAATAAGAAGTCTATGCAAACAAACAGTATTAGTTAACTAGGAACAAGTCGTTAAACAAAATAGACTTCAACAATGTGAAGTTTCGAACAACATAGTTCTAACAAGAGAAGTTTAAAATACTAAAATCCGATTATTTAAAAGCTTTTTGTAAAATTTAAATAGCCTATGTCAGCCAATCTCATTAATGCTATTGACACTTCAATCAATAAAATCGCTGAAACTCGTCGTTTTGGTTTTGGGTAAAATTTTCTATGATTCGTACACACATAAGCGTAGTTGCTACCATGAAACAAAATAACATCACTTCATGAAATTAAATCGACAATGATAGAAATGCTAACACCGGTTCTCTGAGGCCGAGGCCCATATGTGTAGAGACATAACTCTCCCACGGTTAAGACAATGGCAGATAATAACATTGTTTACGTAATATTACTATTAATATTGTAATATTTGTTTTCGGCTATAACAAATATTTTCGTAATACAGATGATTTAACACTGAATGTTTCTATTATACTCAATTATAAATATGTTATGATTGTATATTCGATTTTTTTACACTTGTTTTTCTCTCCAATCCATCTAGGATATTACCGACTTCAAAAATGGAGGAGATTCTCAATCCGACTGTATTTTTTTATGTTTGTTACCTCAGAACTTTTGACTTGGCGAACCGATTTTGATGATTCTTTTTTATTTAAAAGCTGATGCTTCCCGTGTGGTCTCATTCCAATTTCATTGGTCCAGACCTTTAAGTATTTTTTATGTTAAAATTTTAGATTATTTTAATGTATGCCTAAAATAGGGTAGTTAACATCATAATTAGACCAATAATAGCCGAGTATGATTAAAAGAGACACAGACAGGTTTTGGATTTTTATCGAAAGCGAACCTTCTTGTTAAATTTTGAAGCTACCTGAAACCTAAGACCCATGAGCAACTAACCACTTCATTCTTTGTGTCCAGAGTGTGGCAACGTACTTCTGTCTCATGAGTTGCAGGTGACTGTGGGGGAACGGGTGTTATGTCCCTCTAAACACTAAGAGAGGATCCACCAACCAGGCGAGGTGATCATGCCTGGCGGGGTACTGCCCAACAGTTGATGTTGGGATGTTGTTTACATGATAATCTCTTGGAAATAGTTACATTATAATGCTTACTGTTAAGAACTAATTTAAATCATACTAAATTGAAAGTTTTTCGCTCCTATTTCAATTACCATTTACTACTAATATATTCTCGTTAACCGTTCCGACCTAACTAAACACTAGCTTGAAGTTATTTCTAATCCTTGTTCCGAGAAATTGTTCAAGATGATGCCCGCGGCTTTCTTACAATCGCACAGTTCAGTACCATTAGAGAATTCAACTTCGAAATTTAATTACAGAGACTGAGGTTTGATAAGAACTTCTATTCACAAGATACAATTCGCATTCTACGTTATGGAGTACTTGAAAATTCTAACCTTTTTCTTTGAGAGGTAGAGACAGGTATTTTTAATATGATATTAGGGTAATTTATTTCATCATTCTTATCACATACTCATACTTTATATAGCGCGATCTTTATCAGCCAGTGTCTAAATTTTTTCGAATCAAAATGCATTAAATTCATGGATTGCGATAAAATCATGATGAAGTGATTTATGTTATTTTTTTGTAAAGGATGGAAGTCCTTATATATTTTTGTATGATAACATCTGCCGATTTAATGTCTGGTCATATGGTATAGAACTGAGGGGTTCAGGGAGCGACTCCAGCATTGGCATAATTCAGAGGGTTCAGAATTATATCTTAAAACAAATTAGTAACTCACCCTGGTTCCTGAAGATTTCAGAGATACATGAGCATTTGAATGTGAGGACCACCAAGGAAGAAAAAAGATCGTGCAGCTCCAAATACAAAGCACGACTTGCAGATCGTCCGAATAAACTAGCAGTGCAATTAACCATTAGAGATTCATTAAAAAGACTGAAAAGGCAGCATATTTCGGAACTGGACTGCTGCTCTTAATATACTAATATAGAGATTTTCCCAGTGGAGGTTTCGCTCTAAAAAGTACACACACAGCCTACATCTCATCTGCTCATAGTCTGTTGACTGATTGCAAGATAAAAAAAAATAATGATATTAACTATTCCTGGTCATCAGATCAAATAAAGGTATAGTACAACTGATTTTTGATTCTGGAATGTATTGCAACAAGTTTCATCAAGTGCCGACAATCAAGAGCATAAATTTAGAAAGGTTTTCTCCTACTCTAACCAGTAACATGGGAGAGCCACGCTTCGGCTTTAATGGGCCGGCTCGACCGGAGTGATACCACGGACTCACAGAAAACCGGTGTGAAACAGCGCTTGTGTGAGTGAAAAAACCGGAGACCCAAACTCGAACCCCTCACCCTCTAACCCCCAGGCCGGCAACGCACTTGTGACGCCTCTGGTGTTGCTAGTGTCCATGGGCAGCGGTAATCGCTTACCATCAGGCGATACATGTGCTCGTTTGCGGCCTATTCCATAAGAAAACGGGAAACATGGTTTATATCAAGATGTTTCGTCTCGCGGTGCTGTTTGTTCAAGGTAGTTTACTTCCTTAGTTAGTAGGCTAGGTAGTAATACTCCGTATTCTAAATTCGTCACCACACGGTCATAATCTAAACAACATTAATAGGTCAACACATTAGGATCTTTCTGTTTTGGGATTGATCTAAACCTGCATAATGCAGACAGGGTGAAAATCAAATATATACTCGTCTGTATAACTATAGACTCATCAAAATTGAAGACTATCTTAGACACAAAGGAAGTAATTACGATAACTCGGCGAGTTTCAAATTGAAAACCTTACCGAATGAGGGGAGTGTAAATAGGCGTTTCGACAATAAGAAGATTTAATTAAAGTTTGTCAGAAGATAGGGTGATCATCACTACATAGTATAAAACAAAGTCGCCTTTTCTGTCCCTATATCCCTATGTGCGCTTAAATCTTTAAAACTACGCAACGGATTTTGATGCGGTTTTCTCCAATAGATAGAGTGATTCAAGAGAAAGGTTTATATGTATAATACATGCATCATATACTAAGGCAACATTGCTAATTTTAGAGGTTTCTATTTTATGCCCGTGCAAAGTCGGAGCGGGCCGCTATGGTTTTATATACAACGTTCATAGTTTTTCTGTAGTGTATTTAATTTAGTATCAGCATTGCACCCGTGCGAAGCCGGGGCGGGTCGCTAGTTTTCTATAAATCTGATAGTCAAATTTATGTACTCGTACGTTCGATACAGGGATACAGGGTAAATTGATATTTATGAAACAGGGATATACTAATTCAGAGAAGGCAGCATCTCGAAAACAAGTTGATTTCATTGTCAAAAAAGTCAAAAAGTCAGTTAGTTGTTAAGACTTGATAAATAAATAAACAAATATTCCAGACATCTAAACACACAACGCCATCTAGTCCCAAGCTAAGCAGAGCTTGTGTTATGGTTACTATACAACTGATAAATAAATTTATTTACTTTTGTAAATACATACATATTGTACATAGAAAACACCCAAACGCCGAAACACATATTTGCAGATCATACAAACATTTGGTCCGACCCGGGAATCGAACGCGAGACCTCAAGCTTAGCATTTGCATACGCTACCACTACGCCACCGAGGCAATCTATTAGATAAAGCCACAAAGTTTTGTAGCTCTGTAAAAATGATTTTAATTCATACCCTTATTAACTCCCAAATAAGTTAAATGTGTGTCTTAGGAGTAACTTCAAGTACGGTTCTGTTAGGTCGACTTTGTCAGCAAGATTACTGTCCTAGCGATTACGCTACCTCTTCCGAAAGTATTTCAAATTTTAAACAAGCATTAAAATCATTTCTGACAATTTATCTTTAGCAAAATGATTTATGTCAACTTTAGAACCAACATTCACAATTCATTACGGTTATTGTCAAATTAAAATATCAACAGACAATTTGTCAGTTGTTTTTTGGTAACTTTCTTCTATTGTCTGTTAATGACAGTATTATATTCAATACACACTTAAAGTAACACACACATCGATTATAGACGAAGACAAACTAGGTCGTTCCACTTGTCTTGAGATAGAGGAGGTAAATCAATTCGCGGTAGACTGCCCGGCAACGCTCAGGGCTGCCTCTAGAGGTTTTAGCTAACGTTTGACGGTGAAGTCTCTATAAATTTAGCAAGTTATCGGGTGTAAATTTAAAGGTATTTACGACAGCCCGAACGATGATCTACTTTGCAATATTCAGCTTTATATAGTTAAATGTTTCAGCAGTAAGGTAAAAAATAATGTAGTTTTAGGAAACTATGAAATTACAAGGTAAAATTAAACAAGATATTTGTTAACCACCGACTCCAAATTTTTTTGAAAAATATCAAATATAAACATTATAAACCAGACGAATCTCTGTTAATTTCTGATTTTATGTCAAACTGATGAAAAACTCGTATAATTTCACTGAACTAGAAATTGGAATCAATCCGAACTATTTAATGAGTAATTAGATAGACCTCTACAATAACTTAACAGTTTAATAGAAAAAATACCTAAAATGTTTAGCAACCCTGATCAATACAATACTCAACAGCTTTGTCCACAGATCATATTGTATCTTCACGCTTCATATATCTAAATATCTTCTTACACCTAAGCAAACGTAATACCTTCGCATAGTCCAATACAATATCAATAGTAAGGACCTCAGTTTAAGTTGATAGTATAGCTACTAACTTGACTATAGAGGTTTATAAAGGGTGGAAGTTTGTAATACCATCTGAAGAGAAAGTAATCTTAATATTGTAGATTAAAAAAAAATCTCAAAGAAAACATTCCTTTAATTTTGAAAAGAAAGAAAACTGCATTCACGAGTTGAGAGTTGAAGTTCAGAATACGATTTACAATATTTACCACAACACGTTATTAAAGGTTAAAAATTAATTCGTTAAAAGTATACATTTGTTTATACAAGAAAATGGAGCCTATTTCGAGTAAGTCAATTTGATTTATCAAGTTTGTTAGAGAGATTTCATTGTTATATTTGACCCTAACGACCGATGCAAAAAGGTACAGGGGATGTAATTCTTACATATTTTAGTAGGTTGGATGGATTCCCGGGTGTGACTAGCGAATTTTAGGAAATCTTTGAATGCAGTTTTCTTTCTTTTTTAAAATAAAGAAATGTTTTCTTTAAGTAAACTTTCCTATCTCCAATATTAAGAGTACTTTCCTTTCAGGTCGCATTACATAATTCAACCCTGTATAATACTGTATATGTTAGACAATGAAAAACTATACATATTATTGTAATATACAATATACACACAAAAATGAGATCCATTTATGCCCGTTTAAATATAAACCAAAAAACTACCATCTGTTCTGAAAAATATAAAAAACACCATTATGTAAGTACTTCGGAAAACAAACTAAACTGACATTAGATTCTAAAGTAATTCCAGAATAATTATGCGAAATTAGAAAATATTAAGTAATTTATTTCGTCAAAACATACTAAAAGTCGTTCGTCTTATTGCGAATGCTAGTCAAACATTACTCGAGGGAGTGATGCCGAATTCGCTTGCAAGTCAGATTTGCGATCGCAGGGGGCCAGTATTGAGTAATGTTATTGTCAGACTCGGGCTATATACGTCTGCCACGGGTCAACAACACGTACGTCATTGTAGGTCTACAACAACATCTATTCTACATTCACTATGGAAATCGGTCAACTAATTGCAGAACTTATCAATGAAAATGTGAAATAGATCACAATACTTAATAGTATAAATTGAAAAGGTTTGAATTCTACTCAAAGTACACCTGACTGTTCTAACTATACAGTTTGGTTTCTTCTCTTTAAATTAAAACGTTATGTGTATCTTTTACTCCTCACATCCTCCTGTACACTTCTTAAGGTTCTAATTAAAGTACACGATTCCCTTTGGTCTAAGCACACCAGCTGTAACGAGTCCTTTTATTTAAACTTTCACTAAATTGGTTAAGTTAATAGGAAGCTGCTGTGAACATTCTTCTTAATCTTAATGATGCGGAACAACACAAGTCCTGTTTAAAAAGTTATATACTTCAATTAATTGTCTAAAAATATTTTGTAAACCTACAGCTATATGTTTTGATCTCGAAAACGGTCTTGTAGTTTAGAAGATGTGAGTTGCAGTGATTTTCATTAGTCATAGCTCTCTCGTTGTACTTTTCTGATTTTTAAGCTTTGTAAAACGTAAATATCCTAATTATTCGCTAAAATCAGATGCCAATAAAATCATTTTTGGCAATGTGTATCTACTACGACAAACGTTTGAATGACACTTTAATATCGACGAAAAAAATTATACATCTAGCTTCTGCCTGCGGCCTCGCCCGTGTGTACGTTGGTAATCGCTGTAAAGAGTAACCTGTATCCTTGGCAAGAATCAAAGTATCTTCATACCAAATTTCTTTGAAATCGATGCAGTGGTTTGGCCGAGAAACCGTAACACACAGACAGACCGAGTTGCTTTCGAATTTATGATATTAAGTATGGATTTATAAAATAGCCAATCAAGGCCCTTACATAATGAAGCACAGACCTAAATATTGACTGCACGGTTGGCCTAGTGGTTTAAGCGGTCACTACGCCGCTTGATATTGCGTCAAGTGCCGTGGGTTCAAACCCCACGTGGAACATCACTTTGTTCACAAAATGTTGTTTTAAGTCTGGGTGTTCTTTGTGTCCGTTATATGTATGTTTGTAAAGTCCCCCGCGACACAGGATGTATATTCCTAATGCGGAAGTTGTCTTATTTAAAAAAAAAGAAAAATAGAAGAAATATGTTTATGAAGAAATCTTAATGTTCATATACAAGTAATTATGTGATGAGCAGGATTAACACCTTCAATATTTTTCGTGAACGTTTTCCTATTAAATAAACACCTCTATAAGCAATTTCGTTTTACATTATTTTCCGTTATGTCAAGTTTAAGTTTAGATGAGTTCAAGTTTTTATCAATACAAATATTTCAGGCAACAACTGTGGAAACTCCAATCAAGCTCGAACACAGTTTGTAAATACTTACAGTTTGTTGATCTTGTCAAAAACAGCAAATAATACCGTTTTACAAACTTCTTTAAATAACTGTTGTAATAAGCTAAATGAAATACAAACTTTAAACTGTGAAAACCAATTGATTTCAGCCCCATACACCGTAGTATATCCACTCTCATTTCTACTCTTAAAAGAGTAAAGAATAGTTACAATAATTTTCACACAACATTTTGGAAGATTCCTTGAGAGTAAGTAAAGGAGAGATTTACTTCTAATTTGCTTTTTTGAAAACGAGGCAAATAAACTATCAATTCACACTTCGGCAATACACTCTTTAAGATTTGAAAGTATGCAGTATACAGATTGATTACACAAGGTTTTACAAAGGTGCACGTTTTTTGAAAAATATAATTATGTAATATTATTGGGCCGAAATAATGTTTGTTAACACAATTATAATCTGTCAGCAGATGTTAATCTAATAGATAGTGACTTTATAATGCATTCCATTTTTGAACTGAAACTTCTTTAGAATACTTGTGATTTCAAACCGGATGCAACGGAAAAACGACAGGTAGGAGACACAAATACAAAAAGTCGCCTGTGATTAGTTAGCCAGAGCGAGAGAGCAAATGTCGGTCTCATTTTTTGTCGATTTACTGAAGTTTCACTTCTATCATGTGTGAATCGCACACACACCTTTTTTTCTTTTTTTAAATCCTTAAGGATTAACCTAACAAATAAAATGTTAAATTAAATACAGACAATGCAGTGACTTCCCTTTTCTGTATTTTTTTTCATGGTATATTCCGTATTAATACAGTACTTTATTTATAAAGTTTAGTCACAAACAAAGTCAAGAAAGTTTTTACTTCAACTAGATGTTATTAACCCACACTGTGATTTTTCCTCGTTGACGGGAAAAGCAACAATTTATATACACTTTTTAAAAACAAACTGCAAGCTTGGCTGGTTTATCTAGTTTTTACAATGAAACTGGATTGTGGAAATAGTCTATTCATAGTTAGATCCACAGCGAACATCCGGCTATTAGTCGAGTAATTAAATGAACTAGACAGCATTCCGTGGGCGTGAAAACGCACAGATTCATACGCGTAACATACGGCTATGTATACGGGTAAGTGACAACTTTCTCCCATTTCCGCGTGCGGTAAAAGTTATGTTCCGGAAATCATTTAAGCATTCTGTAGGCTGGTCGTTATCAGCTGTAGATAACTAAAAAAAAACAATAAACGCTCAGAGTTTGATGTACTCCATCTCTCTGTAAATTCATGATTCCAAACAAATCTATAATACAAAAATGAATCGCTCAATGTGTTCGTAAGCGCATTACTCAACAATGCCTGGACCAATTTGGCCATGTTTTTTAAATATTCGTTGAAATTTAAAGATGGTTTTTACGGCGAGAAAAATTCGAATAATGGCCGGAGAGTCCTAAAAACAGCCCTTTTCTTTTTCCCATACAAACGTTTTCTAACTAAAACGTAAAGTCAATTTGAGCTTTATTGCTATTGTATAAAGTTCATATATTACAAGCACTCACTGTTGTCTAAGCAATGTAGGTGTGTTCTTAACGTCAATGAGTCAATTTGCACTTTATTACAAAAAGTTAAAATTCAATCATATCTATCAAAACAGTGTGCGTATGTGCGTTGGAGTAGATAATCGTTGGATAGTCCATTTATCGAGAAAGGCTATAGGCTATATGTCATCACGCTAATACTAATAGGAGCGGAGCACCAATGAAGAATGTTTCAAAAATGGTCAGCTAGTGTTCAAATAAATAAATGTTCGAACATTTATTTATTTCAATTGTCATGTCAGTAATGAAATAAAGTGTATGAATTTTACTATGACCGTAGGATTAGAACGTTCCTAAAATCGTTTAATCTATACTAATAATAAAGCTGAAGAGTTTGTTTGTTTGAGCACGCTAATCTCAAGAACCGCTTGTCCGATTTGAAAAATTCTTTCGGTGTTGGAAAGTCTTATCGAGGAAGGCTGTATATCATCACGCCACTACTAATAGGAGCGGAGCACCAATGAAGAATGTTTCAAAAACGGGGGAAATTTTTCACGCTACGGGCAATATAAGACGCAAACCAGGTTGCGTGGGTCAGCTAGTTAGTAATAAACAGGCAGTTGATTTGTTAGCATACACAAAGTATTTTATCAAAAGTCAAAAGAAATGTGTGTTTTGTTCGTGAGTCGTGGAAGTCTTAAAAAACGACAACAATATTTCAACAGAACTTCTATATCACCTACTTCAGTTTAGAATCGAATCCCTAATTGACCTTCATCGAATTATTGTCCGCTGGAACATGCTTCGTTCAAAGTCTCTTTTACAAACCTAGGTTCACCGATGTACGGTTCGCCGAAAACACTCTTCGTGCATACTCGGTTCTACAAATATACTGTTCACCGAAAATACTCTTCTTAATGTGACAAAAAGGCTCGAAGGAAATATAATTCGTCTGTCTTCTATATTCAAATATCACTGACCTTTTATTATTTCTTGTTGTAGCGGTAATCTGAAACCAAAAAAATAAAAATCTTATTTATTTCTTGCAATTATGAACACATTGTTTCATATACACGAGCCATAAGTCGGTACCATCAGGTGATATGTACTGTCTCATTCGTTCTTTTACCATAAAAGGTACATACATA
This sequence comes from Spilarctia lutea, assembly GCA_916048165.1. Classification (NCBI taxonomy): domain Eukaryota; kingdom Metazoa; phylum Arthropoda; class Insecta; order Lepidoptera; family Erebidae; genus Spilarctia; species Spilarctia lutea. The sequence goes on from OU696481.1 coordinate 14,863,490, forward strand.
TAATCCGACCCGGGAATCGAACCTCAAACCTCAGTAAATCATTAGCATATGTAACCACTTCGCGACGGAGACGAGCACACATGTTATCTACTAAAGAAATTCAATTTACTCATTTTCCTCAATTCGATCACTGTTACGAATATCGTAGAAAGTAATTATTATACGTAGGTACATTAATATTGATGAGTTATTATATATCGTGGGGTACGTGTACATAAAGGACAGGAAGCGATAACTAATTTCCGGGCAACAACACGATCATACCTGTTATCGTCATTATTTTGTACAAGTGAAAAATAAGTCTAAATGATTCAAAATATAGAGTTAATTCATAAATTTTTACATGTATTGAGTTTCCCAGTAACTTAATTACCACTATAGAATGCAAAAGTAAGTTGTTGACATCGATAAATTTACTGATCTGACAATATGTCTAATATCTTCAAACAAGTTATTCTCATATGATGAAATTTAGAATGCAAGTGGTTTCGGGGGCGATAAATCGATCTAGTTAGGGTTTATTTTAAGAAAATTTAACATAAAAAAGTACCGAGCAAAGCACGCTCATTCAGGTACTTGAAGTTGATATTAGCCGTAGTAATTAAATTAAAACACGAGTAAATTGACTTCACTTTTACTGACAAAATTGTTTAGGCATTCCGTTGTGTTTGCGAACAAAACTTTTTAATATGAGTAGTTTTAAAGTAAGCGAGACACTCGACGAAAGTTTGTGAAGATTCACTTTGTTCTTAAAAAACCAGTGACTGAATGAGGCCGTGTCCCAGTTGCGTACTTTTCGACAGTAAATTTAGTTGAGGTTGGCTTTTCATCTCAATAGTAATAATAATCTAGACATATATAATCTCTTTGAGGTAAGAAAGTTGTTCTTCTAGGAAATCTGAAAGGATTTATTGATACAATGAGGCATTTTTTCTATTTATTATGTATTTTATACACTCAGAATTCCTTAATTCAAATTTGTAATTTTCATGTGAGATGATTCCCTCGGTGGTGTAGTGATAGTTTATGCGACAACTGTTCTTGAGGTCTCGGGTTCGATTCCCGGGTCGGACCAAATGTTTGTATGATTTGCAAATATTTGTTTCGGAGTTTGGGTGTTTTCTATGTATTACAAAAAGAAGGTATACATATATGTAATTATATCAGTTGTTTAGTACCCATAAGCTCTGCTTGGCTTGGGACTAGATATACGTTGTGTTAGATGTCAGAAATGTTTATTTAATTATTATTAATTTGTAACCCCTGCTAAATGAAAATAAAAATGTTATGTAAATATAACCAGTAATATTTATACATTATTGTATTCTTAATTCTGAAAGTACGGAATAAGTTGTGTTGTATTGTATGCACAGATCACCCCCAAGGGAGGGATCTGTGATTGTATGTGTATATTGAATTTGTCTTTTTTTGTACTGGCTGTTGTGTTTATTAGTTGTGTTGTATTGTGAATGAATCAGTATTTGTAGTCCTACACTATTATATTAAATACGATATGTAATGATAGTGTACGGATAAGTAATAAAAAAGTGAAGTGCCTACAATACGTTCCCTGGAAGCGATATCAATAACACATGAACCTCAAATTATTCACAATGAAATTTGAATCGTTTTGCCGACATCAAAGACACGCTTCTCTCTATACCGTACTTTACATACGGCTGTCTAGGGTTAAGAGTTTGCCAATAACCCAGCTAGGAACCTTAGAAAGTTGGTTTAAACTCAGAAATTAAATAGATTTTACCAATTTTTTTACTTTTCAAATTTCATCATTCATACTAATGTCACTATTTTATCTAAGTTTCAATTCCTAACACATTTGTTATGCATCTTTTTATAAGTTCACTCCTAACGACTTTAACCCTCTAAGTATCTATCTAAACACTTCTTTTTAAATATTTATAAACATCCAGTATTTAATGTTACGAGTACCATTACAAAAGCAACCATGAACAAACAACCTTACAGAGTAGAGTAAAATAAAGCTTACATTCAGTTTCTTCGTAATATGTTTTACTTATACTATACTTGACGCAACTTGAACTTGGTTGATAAGTAGTATCAAAGTGAAAAGTTACATAATATACGCAAGATCGAAAACAATTCTTAAAATTTTCTAAAGAAAACGTCTGGACTTTTTTTTTGAAATTGGAGCCCTCTCGGCCTTGTCCTTGTACTCCGATAACAAGAAAGGTTTTTTCAACTAAGAGCTTAAAGGTCTTATATAACAAATTAATATTATTATTTTTATTTGTTTATGTATAGACAAGTACTACCAAAAATATGATGGCAACAGTTTAGTTCCTAAATGAAGTGTAATGAAATATATGATAATAGATTATAAAACAATTGCCTACTTGAAGTCATATTTATATTTTCTAGTTAATGATATTGTGGCGGCCTCCACATACAACATAACATACTGCAACGCCATCTACCGAAGTTACACTGAACTACGAAGTAACGCACTACACCAATCCTGAATCGCGCTATAGAAGATATCGCGCTGATTATCATATATACAACATCCCAACATCAACTGTTCGGGAGTAGCCCGCCAGGCCTGTTCACCTCACCTGGTCAGAGGATCCTCCCTTTGTGTTGGGTGGAACACGATGCCCGTTCCCCCACAGTATAGTATCACTTAAATTATATATTATTACGTAACGGGTAAAAACGTAACTTCCTACTACTCCAAAAAAGTTATCGATTTTTCAACAATACGTACTATGTCGTTGTAATTAAAGTTCATATTACGATAAATATTAAAGCAATCCTTTGTTACCTGTAATATTACATTGGAAGTAAGATAAACGTAAAATAAGACCCTTCCAAGAATTCTTTTCATTGAAAATTATTACACAAGTCTTTATTAACCTCTTTGAAGTTTCAATAATACAGTCATAGTTTCTTTCTTCCTCTTTTTATGTTTTTTGATTTTATAGTACCTACTGTTTGATTTCGTTTAAATGTTTATACGTATATCTACATGTAAGTGAACAAGAATCATGGTTTTATGTATCCTTCTTCTTATTTGAACAACTTTCGTTTTTATTACAAACATTTATTTCAGAAAAGACAACTCCCGCACTACAAATTTCGACTGCACGGTTGGCCGAGTGCTACTGCGCCAAGTGCCGTGGGTCTAAATCCCACGTGGAACATCACTTTGCGTGATCCACAAAATGGTGTTTTGAGTCTGGGTGTTCTTTGTGTCCGGTATATGTATGTTTGTAAAGTCCCCCGCGACACAGGATGTATATTCCTGATGCGTTGTTGTCTTTTAAAAAAAAAAAAATCTGAGGACTGTACAGAAAGTATGCTCGGAATCAGAACAATAATTTGAAGACTACAAAAAGTATTCAAACATGTGGATATCGAAACTACAGTAGTGCAGTATGAAGCGATAAAGTAGCCGTTTAAAATACTATGAAATTCTTTAAGTCGTAATACGTAGAAAAAAATACTATTTTAACTTTTAACATTTACCAACTCTTACATATGATTTTATTGGCCTTGTCATAAAAAGTAAATATTAAAGTAATTTCCGTTTTGGAACGAAGTTCCTTATCGCGCGTTGCGAAAGGGGGCTAGACGGAAAAAATTAAGACGAAAAGTTGTAACGACACATTTTGCTATAGTAAGCTATTGTAAGTCGTGCGGCGTGCGCATGTTTCTCTGTCTGGCTCTATCTCTCTCTTATAGCAAGCAAGCCAGATATTTTAATTTTGTCTTTCTATTTCGAACTTCGTTCCATCCGGGTGTCCCTTGACACCTTTCAAGTGTTTTTTTTAAATATTTAACCTTGAAAATAAAATAAAAGATATACCGTATTAAATTTAGATTTTAAATTAATGTAACGAATGGAGACATATTGTATGTTTTATTTGAATATAACATATGTACTAAAGTGATAGAGATATGCTATAAATTATTACGCGCTATACATTAACATAAGTGTTCCCAAGGGTGTTATCACCTTCAACTAAATAATTGCTCCCCAGGGACACTAATATAAGTTTCGATTCATGTTAAATGCCTTTGACAAGATATTCGAATCTTGAAAAGAAATATTAATGCATTAATATCATTAAACTAGCTGCTCCGACACCCTTTGTTCTTTCAAAGCTTATTGGCATGTCACAGTCCAATAGAAAAGAATAATTAATAAAGCCTTTTAACGTTTTTCCTCTTCATAAGAATCTTCCTTGTATCTTAACAAAAATATAAGAAATCGCATTATATTTGCGAGGTGAGGTTTCTGCTTAGCAACACACAACATTTAGCGATTCATTTTTATTTAAATAGATAATCTGACAGGTGCATAATCCGCATAAGTACTTATTATCAGTGCTTTTAAAAAAAAAAAATAGTCAAAACTGACAAAAATCATCGCTACATCCCATGGAGTTTTCAAAATCGTTACGTATTTTTACGTCATCTCCGTATCAACCACAGAAAGAAAGTTTTGGGCAAATACTACACTGGACACATGGTTTAGTATAACATTTGTTTCAAGTTTTTCGTCACTTACAATGTTGTTATCCTATAGAATTTTCTCCAGTGGTCGGTACGTTCCATGACATCCACCCGTGTATTCTTAAACCGTCACCACGCAGACATTTTATGTATAGAGAAATAAACTAAGTTTAGTTAACTTAGTCACAAACGTAATAACCATCTTTCAGGCAACATAAAAAAAAATTGTATACGCACACACACACACACACACACACACACACACACACACACACACACATGCACACACACATCTAAACTCAAACGTAAATAGAACCACCGTATAATAAAGTATTCAGTGTTGGGCGCGCAGGTCCGAAACGAATTTTCCAGTTTTCCGCCTGAACGCTTTAAGCTAAATGAGAGTTTCCAAACCTTAAAGTTAACGGCTAATATAATCACAGTCCTATCCTATTGAAGCTTAAAATTTCGATAAACTAATCATAAACGTATTTACGTATTTTTTAGCAATGAATAGGCGTTTTAATTGTTTTGTTTTGAGAAATATAATCCTCATTTTGGAGTCCATTTTGTGATTCCTCTAATTGAATTTCTCTAACTGGAATAGAGTTGAGAAAACAAATGAGAAGCAATTAAGAAACAATTATTGTTGCTTGTTTATACTAACCAAGACATCGACGATGTTATACGCATACATATTAATTTGTGTGTACTTAAAGTCTCAGTTGGAAAACCAACCTTACCCTCATCTATAGAAGTTTTAATGACCTCACTTATCAATAGAAATAGTACACTTCTACTCAAATCTAGCTAGTAATCTGTTTCTAATTTTAAATATTGTTTAAATAGTGAAATAATGAGTAAGTACATAGAAATGTGTATAAACAGTTTTACCTCAAAACAATCAGCTTAGGTCTGTTGTTTTTACAGCAAAAGCCTGAGTGAAAACTAAGCCCTCTTATCAAAACAACTTAAAAAGGTTTTCAGAATAAAAATCTAATACACAAAACAAGCTGTATCTACCACTTTTTTCGTCTTAGGCTTTTTATTTTAGGCTCAAGAGTTTGCACAAAATATTTAGTAACACAAGTCTTTTTAAGGATTATGGTAAATACTAATATAATCTCCAAAACTTTAGATTGTTCCGACATTCATTTTCCCTCAAAACTTAGAAATAAGTAGGTACATACAGTACGTATGTAACTATAGGTCTATAAGTTACAAAAGCAGGAAAGCATCAACTGATTTCCCGAATTGTTAATGTCACTTAGAGTCAAATTACTCGATAAATTCGAGTGAGCAAAGAACGTCCTTTATAACGTAAATGGAGCGAACCATCAGTTCTAAATGGAGGAGCGTTTTTCCCTATCAATTACATAAACAGCATACCGTGACAACAAGCTAAGTTATAAGTAAAAATACTTAAGAATACCGTACAGTTTGTTCTTGGTACAACCAGTCCTTAGACCCAGTTGAACTTAAAAAGTCATCGGCAGCTGTACTCGTTTCTACTTATGCTGTACTGCCTACGGATATGTTCCGTTGCTTGACCTTGATCACTGATGTTAGTGTTAACCTTTGCTGGAGATTAAATTTATCTTAAGTAGTTATCGTTGAACGAAATTGGGGATTTAGCGTTTTTACAACATAAATTCTCTTTCTTTTATAATTGCAAAATTTTAAAAGGTACTCATGACAATATTTGATTCTTAATCTAAAGACCCGGTCTCGAACGTAGTTTGATTTTGGATAGACATCGACCATTACCTTTTTTATTCATCACAAAACCATCACTATCGTAAAAAGAATTGTTTATGTTACGTATTCACTAAAATCCACACAGCACTTTAATGGTTATTGAAAATAGTATTCAACAGTGTTCGTCTTAAGGAGTACTGTGTAATTAAATAATGTATTTATCACATTGAATACACATCGAAGGAACTTATAATACACACTCACACTATATATAATATAATAATTACTAACATAGATACTACGCTCTACTAAAAATAAATACATTTATACAGTGCTGCTATTTAAAAGTATTTATATTATATTTAAAACTGGTGAAAAATATTGATTGAAAATACTCCTAATATATTTAACCAGTCAAGTTTTCACTTACAGTACCTTATGAGCGCTAAGTGGAAACTTAATGTGTAATGAAAGTCCGATAGCAGATTTTCCACTCGATGACGGAAGTGCATTCGTTTTACGTAAACTTCGTTTAACCAACACTTTTTACTAAATTATATTATTTATTGTTTTTAACAAGATGTCGAAATTTATTTCAAAAGAAGTTATTACAAGTAGGATCCAAACTTAATTATTTTATCTTAATGTACACATGTGCCTAAGTATGTAACTATATCTCACAAATTCAAAAATTTGAAGAAATGTTTTTACACTATACCTAAAGAGATCAGTAAAATATATACCAATACTGCTCATTGTATTATTTTAAATTATTGCCCCCGCAAGCTTATTAAGTCAAATATATTCATGAAAACATTAAGATATTTCCCAAAATCAAGCCTTAACCAGTATTATTCACATTACACACAAACGTGAACTAATAAGATGCGGTAATTTGAAATACAAAATGAAGATTTCAATGATTCCTTTACGAGACATAACTAGAGGTCAAGTTAGAAAAGTTATTGAAGAAAATTCTCTAAGAATCAATTATCTAAAGTGCTTTGAGTTAGCTATAATCACGAAAATATAGTGCTAATCGATACAAATCAACAGGTTCTCCAATACATCTATATGCCGTTATGTACCATTTCAGATACTATATACTTGTTCCGTGTTGTAACGACTTAAATATACGGAGAGCCACCACCATAGTATAGTAGGCAAATATCTCCTTCCTGAAAAGAGCCCTTTGTCTAGCAGGAAACTACGAAAAGCTGTTGACGCTGAAATGTGTGAAAAATATTAACAATTTGTTTTTAATCCAAGACTTGTAATGAATTTTAGTAGGAAACATTAGTAATATTTCAGCCGCGCTCTCCTCTAAAGAAACCACTTCAAAATACTCAAATGAAGACAACGATTTACATGGTATTCAACATAGAATCACTGACGTCATGACGCTAAAATATTCAAAGAATTTACATAACGGACACCGCTGCATAGACTTACTGTTACTGCCAACGAAGTACACAAGCAGTATTAAATGTAGACACAGAAACTTGTGAATATTTAGCTTATGCAAACGAATTGTTTCAACAAATTCTTGCTGACAGGTAACGAGGCTAGGACAATGACCTTTTGTCCTGAAAACCACATATTACACTACATTTCGAGACACAGACTAAATAGAATGTGTATCATAATTTATCGTACTATCCATAGTTTTTTTTATTATTGAATAGGCACCAAACGAGCAGGCGTATCGCCTGATGGTTAGCGATTACCGCCGCCCATGGACACCCGCAACACCAGAGGCATCACAAGTGCGTTGCCGGCCTTTGGGGAAGGGGAGGGGAATGGGGGGACGGGTTGGGGTATCTCTATTCCTACCACCTATTAATGCTACCTTAATGATTTATCTAAGCGCAACTTTATGATAATTATGTTGCAACGGATTAAGAATACGGTATATCACCACCCCTGTTCATCATATGGGTGCCATAAAAGTTAACTACGTAGGAATCTAAGTAGGACAACATCAACGCAAGGATAAGGTAAACAGAAACATATTCTATTTCAATCTGTCTGGTCACCGTGGTATATTAGGCTAAAACCTTGTTTCTAAATAGAGACCTAAATCCAGTATACTACTTATTTAGGGCTGTTGATAAAGGTTTTACCGAATTAAATACGTCTCTTAAAATACCCTCATAATTTTCTTATCTTCAAATCTGAAAGTGCCGTGCTGAAGGCAAGACGTGAGTGAAACGTGACCTGGGCGTAAAGACATATACGCACAATATGTGTATGTGAACACAAACACATAAAAAATCTATGTATACATTTACACACGTATGTGTTTTCATAGATATTCAAGGCGTATATTTATTAAGTTCACATAAATTAAACACAATTTCAAAAGTCACATGACTAAGTTTCATCATCATTAAAACCCTTGAATAGTCCACTGCTGGACGTAGGCTTCTTAGAAAAGAAGTTTATTGGCCTTCTTTACCATACCACACTAATCAAACGGATTGGTACAGGGTTTGTTTTTGTTTTCAGGGGGTTACCACACTTAAAAAAAAAAACAGAAAAAAAGCGTTTGTTTTCAAACTTTCTGTCTCTTTGCAGTAATGACACCTGCATAGTTTGCTCCCTTATAACTGCTTCGTTGGTCTAGCAATTGACGTATGCGGCTGCCGATCAAGAGGTCTCGGGTTCCAATCCCGGGTCGAACAGAGAGTGCACCAGTGTTAGCGCACACACTTGTGCTGGTGTCCGTTGAGACTGATCGCCGTAGCCGTAATCGGCTAGGAGAACATCACATCATCATCAGTTTGATCCCTTAGTCGCCTTTTACGTCTCCCATGGGATGAATAGGGTTGAAGTCACTCCATATTATTAATCGGTCACTACATGGACATACGTTACTAAGTTTATGCCCCTTCAAACTGCCCTATACACTAACAAATTCATGATTATCATTAGCGCATTACCGTCCACTAGCAGATTACCTGAAATTAATCAGAACAAGTGATAACACTGTACTGTGTCGCTTGTACAAGCATTACATGTTTGTTTTGTAACTTTTATGTACCTCAAGTATATTGTTTTTAGTGCATTATTAGCTTTTTGTGTCTGCCATTATTTACTTTATAGAAGATTTTCAAGTTTAGAAAAAACTGTGGTAATTTTTGCTTACTTATTTTTATCAATATAATTTACATACAAATCAGATATAAGAATATGTAATTTACGTTTTTATCAAGAAAATAAAACCTTTGGAATGAAAGGGACAGCCTTGTTGACTCGTCTTTAAGACGCCCGACGTATGGCGGCGTATGGCGAGTAAACCGCCGCAGCTTAATTTTAACTGCTTTTTATCGAGTATATCGTATATCTATACTAATAATTGTGGGGGAACGGTGTATCATGTTCCACCCAACACAAAGGGAGGATCCTCCGACCAGGCTAGGTGATCATGCCTGGCGGGCTACTGCCCAACAGTTGATGTTGGGATGTTGTATATATGATAATCGGCGCGAGAACTTTATTTGCGCGATTCAGGATTGGTAGTTACTCCGTGTAGTGTAGTTTGTAGGTACAGTGCGTTACTTCGTAGTTCAGTGTATCTTCGGTAGATGGCGCTGTATGTGGAGGTCGCCACATCACTCCCCTCCAAGACTGGAGGTCGATATATGTTGTGTCAGCTGTCTGTGCTCTGATGCGGAGCTTGCCAGTGCCAGGAGTGAGTAGTTCCAGTGAGTCGGAACTGAATGCCGCAAGTTCCAGTGAGTCGGAACTGAATGCCGCTAGTCCCAGTGAGTCGGGGCTGAAGTCCGCTGATCCCAGTGAGTCGGGATCGCATGCGGTGCGCGGTGCTGCGGTGAGGTCCCCAGTGAGTCGGGGCGATTGCTGCGTAGTGGCTTGTCGCTGCGTAGACGGGAGAGATGTGCTCTGCTTACATGGACCGTAGGTGCAGTGTGCTGTGCCTAGACGCTGATGAGGCCGTAGGGGTAACCAGGCTGGAGCGGTCGCGTCCTGCGTGTGGTGTAGCCCTGTTGAGGCTGAAGTTGCTGGCTGGCTGAGACTAGCCGTGGGAGTGAATATGATGGAGCTGCGGATCTGCCACCTTGAAGGCTGCTTCCAATCACGTCGGGGTCACCACTGTGGGGGAACGGGTATCATGTTCCACCCAACACAAAGGGAGGATCCTCCGACCAGGCGAGGTGATCATGCCTGGCGGGCTACTGCCCAACAGTTGATGTTGGGATGTTGTATATATGATAATCGGCGCGAGAACTTTATTTGCGCGATTCAGGATTGGTAGTTACTCCGTGTAGTGTAGTTTGTAGGTACAGTGCGTTACTTCGTAGTTCAGTGTATCTTCGGTAGATGGCGCTGTATGTGGAGGTCGCCACATAATAAAGCTGAAGAGTTTGTTTGTTTGAACGCGCTAATCTCAGAAACCGCTGGTCCGATTTGGAAAATTCTTTCAGTGTTGGATAGTCCATTTATCAAGGAAGGCCATAGGTATATCATCCCGCTACAACTAATAGGAGCGGAGCACCAATAAAGAATGTTTAAAAACGGGGAAAAATTTTCACCCTACGGGCAATATAAGACGCAAACGAGGTTGTGTGGGTCAGCTAGTATATATATAAATACTCGTACTTGTGTTCGCGGATATTGATGATTCTTTTTTTAATGTAAAGGAGATATCCTAACGGTGATACGATGATAAAGACACTAGGATCTGATAATAGCATCCAATAGAAATCGAGGAGAACCTTCGAAAGTCGAAGGGCGACTAGTGCATTTGTTAATTTGTTTATTTTATTTGAAAGCTGGTGCTTGCCGTGTGGTCCTAATTCAATTTGGTCGTTCTTGAAGTCGTTTTTATTTGTTAAAATTTTACTCCTATAAAATAAGCTACTAAACTACTAGTAAAGATTAATAATTTTGTCATATTTTTTTAATATAACTTGAACCGATATTTAATAAAAATATCTTAAGACCTATATCCACTAAAATCCAAACTTAAAATCTGAACTTAAGAAAATACATAAACACGTCGGTTTATCGATTTAAATCGAGTCAACGTTAGCTAATTTAAAATGTGGGTCATATAAAGCTAAAATAAAATTCAGGGATTGAGGCCGGTATACTTGGCAGCGGTTTGTTACGAATTTGGGCTAGTGGTCAAGTAACCTTGTCGGCTAATGTGAAGTGATTTGGAAAATATATTATATAAATTGCACACAGAAATGGATCAGGTAAAACTAGATTGATCTGAAAAATAGATTACTGAGTTGTAGATTTATTTTATAAGTATTTATTTATATCTCTTGTCGTTTTCTTTTCATTTTTGGCAGTCTATGTATGTGTGGCGACTTCCACATAACATACTACAGCGCCATCTACCGAAGTTACACTGAACTACGGAGTAACGTACTACACGGAGTAACTACCAATCGTGAATCGCGCAATAGAAGCTCTCGCGCCGATTATCATATATACAACATCCCAAAATCAACTGTTGGGCAGTGGCCCGCCAGGCATGATCACCTCGCCTGGTCGGAGGATCCTCCCTTTGTGTCGGAGGGACATTACACCCGTTCCCCCACATATATTTCTATGTTCCACGGTAGCGTAAAATTTAAAAAAAACATTTAAATAAATGAAGTATCAATAGATTCGTAATAATGGACCATGTGACAAAGACAATACATTTTTTATTAAAGTTTTTATCCCGTCGCGTCGGGTTATAGTTTTTAAACTTCTTTTTGTTTCCAATTAGTGGTTCCAGGAAAATCTAATAAGCTGAAAGACTGATTCACTAACTGTTCGATCAATACACAGCTTAAGCCTATGGGTTTAGAAGCATGAATGTTCCTTAGCTGACGTAGGTTTTATAAAGAAAAAATGTATGTATTTTATAAAAAACTTCGTTATATTTCATAATACCACTTTATAACTCGCAATAAATGCCCCTTCGCGAACAAAATCACAGGCGAAAGATAGCATTCAAAATACTATTTTAAACACTGAAAATACTATATATAACAAAAAAAAGTTTTATGAAACGGTTTTATTGACATGTAAAGGTTTTAAATTAACAGCAATAACAGCCCTTTGTTAGGATAGATTAGGAGATCAAGCAGTAGAGAGAACATCACCAATGACAGAATCACCATCGAAAGTCGATTACTGAACATAGACCTTCCTTTAGGAAAAAGGTTTTGCTCTAATATCTGGCTACTCGTTTGGAAACATGAAAAAGTGAATAATTTATTGTTTTTTTTTAATTTTATTTTTTTTAAATCTTTGTGCACAATAGTGGCAAAGGCGGACTTAATGCCAAAGGCATTTTCTGCCAGTCGACCTTAGGGTGATGCAGAGCTAGCTATGGTAGATGCATAGAAATAACTGTAATTGAATAAAAAGAAAAATATATATTTATACACACATTAAGTAATAGTGAAATGTTTATGTACACATTTTACAATTATAATGTGTTTGGAAAAAAATTTAAGGTATTTTTTAAGGGTTGTTGTATGTTAAATTATTTTGTTTCGTTAATGTTCAACTTTCATGTTTACCCCAACTTTTTATTTTTAGATTGAGTTTCGACACAGGCTTACCTACACTGTGTACATTTGTGTCAAGTTATGAGAGACAATTAAGGGCATTCAAACATATGTTAGAGGTCACATCAGACATTCAATATTTATTTATGAAACAGGTCGTAAATAAAATATGTATATTTGTCAAGAGATTACATATAACATGGTTCTTAAGTTACACTAATGGATAAAGATGGAAGGAGATATATTTAATATACCTTTTTAAATCTATGTAGCTATCCATTTTTTCCTATGTCTTGTCTATGTATTTTCCTATGGCTACCTTGTTTAGGTAGTATATACGATTTTATTATATTTTTATATTAAAACTAGCTGAAACCCGCGGTACGACAATAATCGCGGGCAACGCCGCGTGGCGAAGCTATATCTTCATACATTGTAGCCTATGTGTTATTCTGATGTATAACCTATATTATTGTAAAGTTTCATCAAAATCTATTCAGTAGTTTTTGCGTGAAAGAGCAACAAACATACTCACTTACATACTCACATACTTTCGCGTTTATAATACAACGTGAAACCCGCGTTGCTACTCGCGGAACGACAATAACCGCAGGCAACACCGCGAAGCGAAGCTATATCTTTATAAATTGTAGCATATGTGTTATTCTGATGTGTAAGCTATATTATTGTAAAGTTACATCAAAATCTATTCCGTAGGTTTTGCGTGAAAGAATAACAAACATCCATCCATCGATCCATCCATACTTACAAAAATTCGCGTTTATAATATTAGTAGGATTTCACTGAACTACTTTAAAGCTGTACTTTCGATACCTGGTCTTTATCAAACCATGTATTTAAATGAATGAATATATAAAAAGAATGAGTATATCTATTATTCAGAATACCAGTATGAATTGACGGCATGTAACGATACATAATCAAATAAGTGTTATATGAAATTTTATACTCATGTCATACAGATATATGTAAGTACCGATTGAACAAAAAGGGAAACATTTGATTCAAATCTTTCGTCACACGTATTGAAAAATATAAAACATCTTTACATTAAAAGGAACGTCGTGTATCGTCAACAAAATATTCAAAGATTTTTATTACTGAAACCTGTATATATGTGCCTACCGGTTCATAAATTAATATTGAATGCGTTATCTATTCATTCTCGTGAAGTATTTTGATGAATATCGAAACTTGATTGAAACCTTGTGAACTACTTTTTAAAACGACTGCTATCCCCCCCCCTCCCCCCAAATATAATCGTAAAGAAGCATTGTTAATAATGCTGGTTCTTACTTTGAACCATAAAAGTTATTTGAATGAATATATGTCATTGTTAGAGAAAGTTCTCTTTATGTCATGATGGATTTAGAATACGAAGTGACACTACCCATATTCGACAGGTAAATTTGATACAAACCTTGTACCAATAAGCCTGGCCAGCGTGGTATAATAGGCCAAAACCACCTTTCTACGAAGAGCTATGTAGTACTCCCTCAGAAGCATTTATATTGTCGAGTAGTAGTCTGAGACGTGTTTCTTGAAAAGAACGCGTAGAAGTATCAAGTTCAAATTTATATCATATACCCAGGTTTACTTTTCCTTAGAGCTGTGAGAAAATCAAACTTCTAAGCCAATGCAATCAATAGATACAGCCGTTTATGCTTCAAATTTTCGACACTCGTAAGAGAATGAAAACCTGCAAGGTACTTCCCGTGAACTTAGAAACTTGAAATTTAGTACGAAGCTACGTCATATGGCACAGATAAAGATAAAGTTGCGAAAAGCAATAATTGTCAGTTACATCATAGAATATGTAACAAGTGTGTAACAGATTTGTACGGAACCCACGGTGCGCGTGACCGACTCGCACTTGATCGGTTTTTTATTTTGTTAAAAGTTTGCATGTGCAATTCCTAGTAATCAAATTCAGAAACATGAAACAAAAAACAATCAGGCGATTGAAGACGCAGGCAATAGGTATAACTATTAAAAGAATCAGAGATGAAGTGCTTCTATAATGTTCATTCAAGTATTACGTCAGCAGGTGAGTACGATGAAATTCGGTACTACAAATAATATGCAATGCATGTTCAAACAAGTGAGATCGACATCTTTGAACGAGTAGTCGTAACCTTGGATTTTTGTGATACAAGTTTATCTTGACCAATTTCTCTTGACCTCCATTTAAAGTCACCCTACCTATGGTACAAGAAATTCTCATTTTGAAACACAGTTTAGCGGTGTCATGCTGATTATTTATTTCTACGTATTTCTTTTGTCTGTGAAAATGACGAACATACAATCATTTGTTACTTATTTCTATTATCTCATCCCGTAGTTTCTAGGGGGCGAAATTTCATCAGCTGCCAAAATTTCAAGTTTTTAGCTTTAGGTTGGGTTCTGCGTTGATGACGGATTAAGAATGCAAAGTGTCACTATAATTATTCATCCCATGGGTGTCGTAAGAGGCAACTAAGGGAATAAACTAAGCAGAACAGCATCACTACAAAAAGAAGGCAAACTTGAAATAAACTCTATACCAACCGGTTTAACCAACGTGGTACCCAGGTTGTTCCAAACACTGATAGCCATAGAAAAAAAAACAATCTCTTCTTTCATGAAACTATTTCGGATTGACGGCTAATTTCAACACAAACCTTACCCATGTGTAGTTTTTTTAATATGTATAAAGATTATCTGCCACACTTCTTTTGTTTTAGTGCTATCATTTTCTATGATTATAAACGAGGTTTAAACTTCAAGAAATCTCAAGAATTTTTACAAGCCGCTTTAAGGGAGTCTGCTCCTGCGTTAGCAACAATTACTTATTGGTTTCGTGAATTGAAACGTGGTCGAGAGAACACAAACGATGACCCCAGACCCGGCCGATCACCAACTGCAGTAACTCAGTAAAATCATGGTAGAGTGGCTATTGCGAGAGAATAGACATATTACACATCGTGAGATACAGGCTAAACTGAACATTGGGTCATAGGCAGTTTCCATCATCCTGCATAAACACCTTAAAGTTAAAAAGCTTGCTTCGCGATGAATACCTCATTCTCGTGATTTTATGTGTTTAGATTAGGATTTAAAACTAAATAAAAAATTATACCAACCATTACTAAACTGGAAAGTTATGAATAATCAAGCATTTCTGACAATAAACACATTAGGTAATAGGCCAATGTAGTATGCACAGTTAAACAAACAAAGACCTTACGCTCACCGGCTAGACCAATAGCCGTTAGACCGCGTGGCCCAACAGCGATAATTGCTTAAACCGCGACTATTGGGACGAGTGCCACACTTGTTGATAGGGTTGCCTCATTACGTAAATTAATAAATATTTTCAGTTAATGATAACATTTTTATTAAATATACCTAGCATTTCGGGGCTTCGTGGCTTTTTTATGTATGGGCCTGCCAAAATGACACTGCTCTGCCTGGTGTAAAGCATGAGCAGAATACAAGAGTCACCACTCTTCAGACAATGCAACAATGCAACATGGCGACTTAATAATGCTTCCTCTGCATCATTGGGCCTCCGGTCTCGCACTCAACAACGAAACGCGACAGCACGAATGCTATCATTTTAAAGTCAAAGTCAAAGTCAAATCATTTATTTCCATAGGCCCCAAAAGGCACTTGAACACGTCAAAAATACAAACATCAAACATTATTAATACAAATATAAAATAAAACTCAAGTACTGAATTGATCAGTGATAAAAGGATGTAACTCAAGTAATCAATGATTTGAATTACCGGAGCTTAGATTGATTTCGATTCAACTCAAAGGTTTAAATTGAAATCAATCCAAGTACCAGCTCCGATGGGTATTGCATTCATGAGAAGAGCTGGTGAGAAACTCATGTGCACCATCTTTTCCAATAATTCACACAAAATTTGTTTGTTTTTGACAATAATACTTATATGTGCAAGTTAAGGCAACCAAAACACAAAGGCTAGAAAACGGTCTAGAGAAATATTAAAATTAGGGAAATCAATTTTTTCTCTAATAAAATAATTATAATTAGTCCATAGCATATAAGGTTGCAATCACTTACACATCAAGGAGTAAAAGCAATGTGTGCATACATACTGGTTCCAGAAAAAAAACGTTCAAAAAGTAATAAAATAATAAATACTAATTATTTACGCTCCAACAATGTAAACACAGATCGCCTTAACTTAACAAAATTCAAATGTCTGGTAATCAGAATAAGATGCCAAGAATTAATTACAATCAAATAAATTATATTAAGGATTGTATCAAATCAACACCAAACTCTCACTCACATCCAAGGCACCGCGTCGGTCAAGAAATCGTTCACCGCATAATAGCCCCTCTCCACAAGACGACCCCTAACGGCACTCTTGAACTTTTGCAGGGGTAAGTTCAAGATTTCGACAGGAATTTTGTTATACAAACGCACACCAAGTCCTTCAAATGAATTGTGGACTTTGTTCAAGCTCAAGTTCAAGTTTTAGGTTAATCTTCTGTGCGAGGGTAGTACTGCACCGCCCCTCTCGAGCTGTTCCATTCGTGCAGAAATCAGTGTGGCTCTACTACCTTTGATACGTCTATTCAAAAATGGTTGAATGTAGTATAGTATTAATTAATAATAACGAGTAATATTCTTAGAAATTTTAGTTAAATTATAAATTTTAAACTGACATATAAGATATCGTACCTAACTGTGAACATTTATCGTACTTAGACGAATAACTATGTTTAAAATAAAGTTTTAATTTTATTTTTCTTCTACATCTATACTTAATAATATATGTTGATTGGAAATTCGAACAGCTCTCATACCTAACTATCTTCAAACTAACTACATATTCTATCAAATTAAATGCCACTTAGTTAACTAGGAGCCGACGGCTTTGTCATAAGCTGTGCATCAATAATCATGATAGACGTTGTTAAATATTGATTAGTTAAAACAAAAGAAAGGGACACTAACACTCACGATTTATAGCGTTATTATTCTACTGCGACAGCCCTATCAATAGCCTAGTTGAGATCCATGTTAGCTTTTACTTACTATGCTCTGTAGGACGTTATGTTTCTAAGAACAGCTTTGTAAATAATTCATTTAACAACATTATAATTTAAAGTAAAAAGGTAGCCTAGTTGCTTCCATTTCTTTTCAAAAACCATTACATCACTATTAGAATATAATTTTCTTTAGTTTTCGAAATATTCGCAAATTATATCATCTAAAGTATTAAGATAACCATACCAGTTAAAATATAATACTAAAAATTCAGAAAAAGTTACAAGCTAAATGAAATTTCATATTGTTGCGTCATAACCAGATGGATCTCATTTGTACGAGAATAATCTAGATTAGATTGAGGACAGCGCCATCTAGTGTCGGGAAGCGCGCAACTGTGGGCATTATGACGATTACTCGACGCTAGATGGCGCTACAAGTAGCTCTAGAATAATCTATTTAGCCTAGAAACATCGATCGAATATTTTCGTACATTCGAGTTATTTCGACAGCCATATAAAGGCGGAACGTGTTAGCCGTACGGGCAGTGATTCAAGATACAGCGAATAAACATCGAAGAGATCTTCTAGTGCGACTAAAGAGTAATTTAGTGATTTGTAATTGTAAAAAGTGTTGTTAATAAATATTGTGTTATTTTTGGTAATTAATCGACTACTTTAATTTATTTAATACCCAGCTCGTAACAATATCATAATTGTGTGTGTACAATCTGTACAATTTCCGGGCGGAATGCGCTTGGTATAAAAAGTTTAGTTAACTGTTACTGACAAGCGGCGATGGCAATGAAACTGGTCATATGTTCAAACCGGTTCTTTACCTTGCCCAGCCCTACTTCGCATGACACAGAGAGTTTATTTATATGAACACTTTCATGGAAGCATCAATCGAAACTTTAGTATTGAATTTAACATTGAGAAAAGTGTAATGTCACACTTTCGATATAATTATATCGAAACTTAATGTCAATTTTAAACCAGACATGGGACATTGCCTTCATCTAACTAACTGATTCTTTTCACAAGATTCAAATGGTAAGTTTAGGTTCAGTTATGGTTATTGAAATATTTTGTTCCCTTTCTAGTTGATGTGGATTGTAACTAACTTTTAGATTTAATACGTAAGACACGGTAGAAGTTGCAAATATATATTTGGATAATTTAATAATATGGACTCAAATATAATAATAATAATAATAATAAGCGTTTATTTATCTTCCACAAAGGTTCCTTAACACTAGTAGTTACAATAATATGTGTTTGTTAATTCCTTTGTGGGAGACTGTTATCCGTACTAGGTGTCCCTGTCACACAGATTACCAGGCCCTGATGTCTTTTCAATCTAAAGTACTTTTCTCTATATAATTTCTGTTTAAATCACAAGAGTTCGGTACATTCGGGGCAATTAACTTTCTCAGACGGACACGCGTTCAAAAGATCTTGCCGCGTTTAGAGAAACTAATTCGCGAAGAGACAAAGGGACCAAATGGCCCTTGTTGCTGTTTTCGCATTACTCACTTGGCATTTCTGATGGTTTTGATCTTTTCATAATTATGTTATAGGTACTTCATTTTGTTTAAGTTATAAATTTGCATTAGAAGTATAAATTACTATTAGGATATTATTATAATTAATATTAAATGAAAATAAACAAAAACCTTACTCACATCCAGTTTAATTTTAATGTTTGCAAGTTCAAAAAACTTTAAAGAAGTTTTTATTAAAATTAGACTAATTTTTGACAAGAGTACATACATTTCCACGGAATTTACATCAATAATAATGAAATTCATTTATTGATAAAAAGTAACAATCATTTAGGGGATATATTTTATTATAATTACTCTTACGGTTGTCGTAGACAAATTAGCTAATGAAGACACAAACGCCTTGCTCTAAAAGTAGTCAACTGAGAGTATAAAACTATTATAAAAACCAGAGCACTTTATTAAAATGTACCTTTTCACAATAACAAAGCAGAAAATAAATATTTAAACAATATTTTTTTTATTAGGAATAGTTAAATAAATATTCACACGGTAATTACTTTATATGGAAATAAACCTTTACTGACTCAAAAATCCTTTATAAAATGATTTTTGGTATTTCAAACTCGACATGTGTGGCAATATTCTTTTTTTAAACTTTGGAAAATATCATACACATTATTACATACTATTCAATTTCTAATATAGTCCACTTCTCTACTGTCTGTCTCGTTTAAAATGAAATTTCGGCCGTACTAAATTAGTCAGGCGAGATTTTATAGGATTTGTTTCTCGTATTTGTTCTCTTCATAATCAACAACCCATAACTGTCCCACTGCTGAACGCGAACACTCTCAAGAGAGGGTTACGGCCGTAAGTCCCCACGGTGGCCGAGTGCGGGTTGGGGACTGGCAAGACAACGTTGTGGCTACGTATCTTGACGTTGGATGTTTTTAAGCCGCCCAAAGGCCTCTACCTAAACTTCACGACAGTTTATCTTACGATAACAACCTGGACCGATTGCTTAACGTGACTTCTGAATCACGGAGACCCTCATGGTATCATGCTACCAGCGGTCACCCATACCACCCAGGTACTGACCGCGCCGTCGTTGCTTACCGCCGATGATTGATTTTAATCACCGAGTGCAACTGGGCTAAGAGCGCATTCACTGGGCTATGAGCGCCTTCACCTTCTTTGTTCTTCACAATGCTGTAATCCTGCAGGATGAATAGAGGCGGTAACACTTTATATTTTTAATGCTTAATGCATATGAAATATATAATATATATATATATCTCACTTATGATTAGTTTAAAACATAACACACATCGATATAACCATTTTCTCCAAAACTGCACAATAACCAGTCAATACAAATAATAACCGTAAAACCACATGGCAACTAAATAGGGGTCAATCATCGAACCCTGCTCTATATTCTGAATTGAGGGATAAACTCCCCCCAAATATGGTTGGTTCCCTGTGGCCCTTATCCAAGCACAATCCGAGTGTAACTGTATTACACAGCTTTCGATATTTTTTCCTTGGATTTATTGCCCGAGCCCGGGGATTTACAGCTTTGACCGAAATGCTTACCCACAGTATTTTGTTAGCTTTTTATTGGCAATTTGTTACCGTGTGTATCTTTTTGGGATTCGTGATTCAACCACAAATTGAACTCTTGACGTGTTTGATTTATTCATAATAAAATGAAATTTTCATGTTCCATACAGGAAGTTAATATCGTATATCGTATAAAAAACGCATTTGTTTAATATAAAGGGAGGTGAGAATTACTTTTGTTTACGAGCTAACGACAGATATTGCCTTTATCTCAAAGATCTTTGTTTTTTTTAATTAAAACTATAAATGGCTATTTTAAAATTAAAAACGAATAATAATATATCATACACAACTGTAAGATTGCTTCGCGATCCCTCCTTTATAATCGTATCCTCAGAATTTTAACCGTTTCGAAACAAATAATTGTATGATCTGCAAACGCTTGTTTCGGAGTTTGGGTCTTTTCTATGTATGTATTTACAAAAAAAAGGTGTATATTTATTTATATCATTGTCTAGTACCCATAACATAAACGTTGTGTGTCCGAAATATTTATTATATTGTCAATGTCAATTGGTTAAATTTTTGGTAAAATATGAACCAATATTCTAATACACTAACTATATGACTATGTTCTTGCAATATGACTATGAAATGTATTTATTACAATTTATTCGTAATAACATTTCTCTTTCAACCAATGTGCAAAATTTAGAGATAGCTCTTTAAATTCATTTGTTAATTTATTATGGACTTTAATGGAATTTACATAAGAGTTCCTCTTAAACATTTCCAGCCAACACTAAGGAAAATATAGCCCATACGTATCTCTATCTCGTTTGGAAACATCATCATGTTTGGCAATGCACTCTGGATGTTGGCACACAAATAGGCACAATTCTCTGATGTACATGCACGTTAACGGCAAGATGTTACACTTCATAAATAGGGGCTTACAGCTATCCATATACCCCGTTCCATAAATTGCTCTCGCACATTATTTGTACCTTAAATACTTTAATGGCATCTACTGAATTGCCCCACCACAATAGACTATATGAGAGTACGGATGAAACGTATCCGTGATATGCACACAGTGCAGCTTCGGCTGATACTGTAACTCGTAATCATTTCATAAATAAATCTGTCGCATTTTTTATATGAATTCACCAGTCATAGTATTTTCCAAACATTATTTTTAAAGCTCAATATTTTACTTACGTATTCCACAACAGAACTCTTCATTGTCAAATTAAATTCACTGTAATCGTAATATAAACCAATCGCGCGAGCTTTTAAACAATTACACGAACATTTTAAAACAAGTCATCAATTATTCATGTATCAGTGATCAATCTCCTATTAATATTCAGAGGTAATTCATCATAGTTGTGAGCCGAATTCGAAATAGCTCGAATGATTCTCCCGTTTGAACCCCTTGGGTGTCATTTTCTGTAGTAGCTCTGAGTTCAAACCTTTGTAACATACTCCAGAGAATAATTACGAAAAGTATATATTTGTAAATAAGTAAATTAAACGGTGGTTTAATACTAGGAGTACTTAAATTGTTAGTTATTTTTATACTAATTAATTTACAATACTTTTGCCATGACTATAACGTCCGTTGTAATTTTCTAAATATTTTTTAGAGAAATACAATTTATGTTGAGAAAAACTTTGGTGATATTTGATATATACTCAATGTACAGTTTTCAAAGGCCATCCCTAAATTGGTTAGAATTCACTGTCAAAACAAAGATATTTTCGAACATTCGAGATCCATGTACCTACTTATTTATTTTTTCGCCAGTAGGAATCCACTAAACAAACACCATCAAGAAATAAGATAATGTAAATAATAAATAAGTCGGTTAATGAAGAAATGTGTGTTTATTTAATTTCAGTTATCTTATATATTACCAAATGAATATTGAGAGCAAGGGGAATAAATTAATTCACCAGTAGGCGGTGTATATTGTTAGAAATACGTTACGGGCAGTTCGTCAAAAATAAAAAAATATTTAATTTTTATGTGTTACTCAAATTAAAAATGATTTCATCTAGTTCTTATTTCATTACCACATTGCTACACTTAATCAAGTTATAAATGTTTTCTCTTTTTGGTTTCAATTTTGCAATTTATTCAACAATTCATCTTAAAAACTCTGTATCAGTAAAAAGAAAGAAAAGTATAAAGTAGGTATATTCTTCTGGGATATAAAATGTTCCTAATTTTGCAAACAAACCTAGTAAACTTTTAAGCCTTTTTCATTTAATAACATTCAAAACATAAATTAAAATATCATGTTCTATTCTGAATGCAAAGTAATTCAAAACTTAGGAAAGTAGTTTTTTGCAAAGGAAAATTCTATTAAAGAGTTTGGTTCAGAATCAAGGTGGTGCGAGATCGTCTCTTTATGGGTGAAATAAAATGATTCCGATGAATTCGTTTATTACGTATAATTTATGTTATTTATGGGCAGATAACAGTCAATTTATAGCCGACATAAATAACGAACGATGATATCATGAGTCACCCTTACCTACACCAATGGCGACAGCACAATTTAATTTTTTTGTAATTTATTTCTTCGTCATTCTAATTAATGTTGCGATTTGGAATGTTAGCTTGGTTTTCTTCTTTAAACATGCCTGTTCTAATTTTTTTTACCATCTTCATCAAAAGCCTTAACCTAAGTCAATTTCTTGACTTAAGCCTACTTCGAAGGAGGTTTTAAGGTACTATACCACACTGGCCAAACGATACGCAGATAGATAGGTGATATTTATATCGAGACTGCTTCGGTGGCGCAGTGGTAGCGTATGGGACTGCTGCTGTGCTTGAGGTCTCGGGTTCGATTCCCGAATCGGATCAAATGTTTGTATGATCTACAAATGTTTGTATGTTTCGAAGTTTAGGTGTTTTCTATGTATAATATGTATATATTTACAAAAAGAAACGCAGTTGTTTAGTACCCATAACACAAGCTCTGCTTAGTTTGGGACTAGAGGCGATGTCTGAAACATTTATTTTATTTATTTATTAATTTGGTTGGTTTAAGTTTCCCTTCTCTTTTCAGTATTGTTGTACTGTGCAGTTTGCTCCCTTAGTCGAATCTTACGAGGTACAGGTGGTAACAACCACGTTCACTTCCCTTCCAAATCTGCGAAAATTCTGTAAAAAATGCAGAAAACTAAACGGAATCCGTAAATTTACATGTACTGTATATAGTTTACAAGACATAGTTCAATCATTTTCACGCAAAACTTTTTGTAAATATATTAACTGTGAATTTCTTCACAAAAAGCGGTAACTCACAAAATACGCCAAGTCTTATAAAGACACAAAGCCTAACGAAGTTGAATAAAGAGTGGGTAACCGACGTATCATTTGCGACGAACGGTATAGGCAGCGTGATTGATGGTTCCTCGCCAATGTATTGTGCTCAATGGATCCACGGATTTAGACGACGGCGGTGATCCCATTATAATATGTAAAATATGGGTTATAAATCGTCCTACTGACTTCTTTTATGCTATGTCGCTTTATGTATAGGATTCATTGATTTATAATTGTTGTGCTTGTACACCTTAGATGATTTCTTATCGTTTATTTATTTATATTGTGGTAATATTTTTTTGGCGACGTCAATTCTGACAAGCTCTATTTACACCCTACTTACACAATAACCTAAACACATTCATCATCTTCCTAGCCTTTATTATTCCCAAGATTATTTGGGGTCGAATACTAGCTCAACCGGTTTTACCTGAATATCAGTTTTTCCACGAAGCAACTGGCTAACTGACTCTTTTCTTTCATCTGACCTCCGCAACCTTGTGGGTGAACTGGATTCAAAGGTTGAACTAGTTGTCAGTATATTTTCATCCTCGAGTGGGCAGGGTGGCAGCACGGGGCTCTTTCCTTCCGACTGATGCAGGTGCTTTCTGTTGTAATTTCTGAACGCAACCTTCAATACTTTAACAAGTGATTTCCCCCGTTTTGTTATCTGTCAATTATTGTAACTTGGAAGGTATGATTGTGCTCTCAATAAAATGTTTAAAATAAAGAAGATGTTTCTATTGAAAAAGAAATAGTTACACAAATATCTCAACAGCAGAGCGTGGTTGATCAATAAAATATGGCGTTGGCGAGTAATACAGTTCCAAAACTAATTGATGGCGGCGGATTCTCGAATTGGAAGTTTCGAGTAAGAATGCTACTGGAGGAAAAGGGCCTAGTTGATACATTATTGCCCGAAACGAAGCCTGAAAAAGAAGACGATGCACGAGCGCGTTCAATAATAGTTCAGTGCCTATCGGATACTTACTTAGAATACATCAAGAAAAGTACGACTGCGGCTCACATGATGACACAACTAGAAAATATCTTTCAACGTAAAAGTGTTTTCAATAAATTATACCTACGTAAAAGGCTAATATCATTAAAGTGTCTATCTAAGGAAAAGCTTCAGGACCACTTCCTGAAATTTGATACAATGATTGCAGAGTTAGAGAATACAGGAACAGCCTTAGATGAGAGTGATAAGGTTTGTCACTTATTGCTTACTTTGCCCAATGATTATGCGACGGTGATAACTGCACTCGAGACAGTGAGTGGTGATAAGGACCTATCATTAGAGTTTGTCAAGTCAAGGCTATTAGATGCTGAACTAAAAATAAATGGAGAAGATAACAGACAGAATGTACATCAGATAGAATCAAGTTTTATAACATGTTTTAAATGTGGTAAAAGGGGCCATATATCCTATGAGTGTAAATATAATGAGCATCAGAATAATATGCAGAGCCGAGGTAGAACTCGTGGCAGAGGCAAATTTAGAGGCCGGAGCTTTAGAGCAAAAGGTATAAGAGGGTCATCAGCAAGCTATGCTGGACAAGATCATGACCAGGAATGCACATTTATAGCCTTATCTGCCAAAAATTGTTTACAACAAGAAGACAGCTCAATACAATTTATTGTTGACTCTGGAGCCACACACAATTTTATAAAATTAGACCATGAAGAACTTATGGATGAGGTCAAAACCCTAAAGGAGCCTATATATATTCGAGTCGCTAATGGACAAAAACTTGTTGCCAAGAAAGAAGGAATTTTGAGGTTAGAATGTCAAAATAGCCCTGTGAAAATTGAAGGATTAATTGTGGAAAACCTTACACACAATATGTTGTCTGTGAGTAAATTACAAGAGAGAGGACACACAGTGGTATTTAAAAATGGACAGTTGAAGATACACACAAATAATAAAACCTACTATGGAACTCGGCCTGGCAAATTACATGTATTAAAATTAAACAGAAAACTGGAGGAGTATTGTGAGTACACAAATGATGAAAGAAATGTATGGCATATAAGATTAGGCCATCTAAACAGAAAAGGTATGGCGATAATGAAGTTACCATACATAAATGACACATGTGATATATGTTTGAAGAACAAAAGTACAAGGTTACCTTTCCAACCCGTGGAACATGCACAAGCTCAAAAAATAGGAGAGCTCATTCATTCAGATGTATCAGGGCCCATGAGAACATTAACTAAAGAAGGTTTTAGATATTTTCAGACCATAATAGATGATTACTCACATTTTACCCAGACATATTTGATGAAAAACAAATCAGAAGCAGCTGACAACCTAATAAAATATATATCTGAAATTGAACTGGAAAAGGAGGTTAAGATCAAGAGGATTCGCTGTGATAACGGAGGAGAGTATTCATCTAAATTATTTAAAAACTATTGTCAAGATAAAGGAATAAAACTTGAGTACAGCCCACAGATGAATGGGAAAAGTGAACGAATGAATCGATCAATATATGATAAAGCTAGAACAATACTGGATGAGTCAAACTTACCAAGGCCATTATGGGGCCATGCAGTTTTAACAGCAACATATTTAATTAATCGATGTCCATCTAAAGCGATTAACTTCAAGATACCTGCTATAGTATTTGGAAGAGAATTTAAATTAAATAAATTGAAGGTATTTGGATGTCAAGGCTGGATGATGATAATACCTAGAGGAGACAAGTTTGATTCACGAGCAAAGGAAGTAAGGATGATAGGATATGGAAGGACTGGATATAAAGTATGGGACCCTAAGACAGATGAAGTTCTGATTTCAAGAGATATAAGGTTCAATGAAAAGAATATAAAATATGACAATAACATAAACAAATATGAAGAAGTAGATATTCAGATGGAAGAAAAAGATAAGATAACTAAGAAAATACTAGAAAATAAAGAAAAAGAAAATGTAGTGACAAAAGAAAATATGATAAGAGAAGAAAATGATAATACAGAAGAAAGAAAAACAAGAAGTAGAAGAGTTATACGGAAACCACAGTATCTACAGGATTATGAACTACAAGAAGCATACTGTTTAGAAATGTACAGCTATTTAAATAATGAAGATGAACCACAAAGCTATGAAGAAGCTGTTAGTGAAAGATGGAGAGACGCTATCAATACAGAACTAGATGCATTGAAGAAAATGAATACCTGGACAGTGACTAACCTACCTGAGAATAAGACTGCTATAGACACTAAGTGGATCTTCAAAACAAAAGATAATGGTGTAAAGAAAGCTAGGTTAGTAGCACGCGGTTTTCAACTAAAAGAACATGAAGATTTTGGTAAAAACTATGCGCCAGTTGCAAGAATTTCAACTGTCAGGACACTATTAGCACACGCAGTACAAAATGACTATAACATAAGACAGCTGGACGTTCCCACAGCTTTCCTTAATGGAACATTGGAGTCTGAAGTTTACATAAAACCACCAAAGGGAGTACATGTACTGGAAAATAAGGTACTGAGATTAAATAGAGGATTATATGGATTAAGAGAAAGTCCAAAGTGCTGGAATGAGAGATTCAATGATTACATTGAAAGAAAAGGATTTAAAAGATCACTTCATGATTTTTGCTTGTACACTGCAGAAGACATTAAAGTATCAATGGTAATATATGTGGATGATATTATTTTAACTGGAGATGATCAAAATATGAATAAAGTGATACATAACTTAAAAAAGGAATTTCAAGTAAAAGATTTTGGATTTCCTAAGTTGTTCCTAGGAATGGAAATAGAAAGAAAAGTGAATAAATTAAAGATTACCCAGAAAAATCAAATACATAAAATGTTAACAAAGTATAAAATGACTGACTGTAAAAGTACAACTACACCAATGCAAATAGGCTACCAATATGATAAAAATGAAGATATCATTCAAGATGTACCATATAGACAAATTATAGGCGGACTCATGTTTGTGGCAACTGTTTCCCGACCAGATATTGCATATGGAGTCTCATATCTTAGTCAGTATTTAGAGAAACCAACCAAAAGCCTATGGACACAAGGAAAACGGATTCTGAGATATTTAAAAGGAACAGATACCACCGGACTGATATATGAAAAATCTAAAAATAACTGTATAGAAACTTACTCAGATGCAGATTGGGCTGGTAATCATACTGATAGAAAGAGTGTATCTGGATCTGTTACACTCTACAATGGATGTCCAGTCTCATGGTTTTCAAGAAAGCAGACATGTGTAGCACTTTCAACAGTTGAAGCAGAGTATGTAGCAGGGGCTACCAGTGCTTGCGATTTATTATATGTACATCAAGGGACTGTGCAGTGATTTATGTGTAAGTGATATAAAGTCAATGCTGTATATGGACAATATAGGTGCTATACAAATGGCTAAATCTTTTGAGAATAGCAAGCGTGCTAAGCACATTGATATAAAGAATCACTTCTTAAAAGATTTAATCATTCAGAAAAGAATAATAATAGAATACATACCTACTAGTGATAATGTTTCTGATTTGCTTACTAAAAGTTTGCCTTGTGAAAAACTTTCATTCATGAAACTTAATTTAAACATTGCTTAAAGATGTTATTTATTTTTAAGTGCAACTCTAAATTGTACTTCATGTATTATTGAGTTACATTGTATTGCATGCTATTGATTTTATTTATGTTAACTTGTCAATGTAGTTTACGATTGATTAACTTTATTATTGTTGAAGAAAGTTACAATCGAGGCGGGGTGTTGTAATTTCTGAACGCAACCTTCAATACTTTGACAAGTGATTTCCCCCGTTTTGTTATCTGTCAATTATTGTAACTTGGAAGGTATGATTGTGCTCTCAATAAAATGTTTAAAATAAAGAAGATGTTTCTATTGAAAAAGAAATAGTTACACAAATATCTCAACACTTTCCGGGTACAGTTGCTTCGGGAAGTACCTGCACTCGGTCGCTAGGAGGGAACTGAGTCCCGCCTGCCCAGCACACGCTGGAGATCTGCCCCGTTTGGGCGGCGCAGCGCCGGGCCCTCACTGCAGTCATCGGAGGAGATCTGTCGCTACCGGCCGTCATAAGATCCATGGCCGATAGCGACAGCAGTTTTACCGCGGTCGCGATCTTCTGCGAAGACATAATTTCGCAGAAGAAGGCGGCGGAGAAGGCCCGGGAGGACGACGTCCACTTGGACCCGATCCGCCGTCGGCGAACCGGGCGGCGGAGGCTCGCCTATCAGCGCCTTATGCCGCCCTGAGTGTGGCCGCGGATGGACGGGACGGGTTTTCCCCTCCATCCACTTTAGAGGCCAGCCACGAAGGGGCGACGTACGCGTGTGCCGTGCGTCGCCTAAATTGAGAGTCTACCAGCAGACGGTGCCCGCTTCAGTGCGGGCAGACCCTGGGAGGGGTCCGGTCGTGTTAATGACTGCAGTTCCCGGACACCTCCCTTCTCAGGCGCAGAGTTGGCACACCGTGTGGTTTTAGTCGGTTCGATGCCGACACACCACCCCGCCGCAAACCCCGGTGGGGTGACGAACCACCGCCATCTTCCCCATACTCGGTGCTGCTATAAAGCATTTCTTGTAAGAAAAACCCAACAGCAATCCGACCCAGGAATCGACCGAGACCTCTTGATCAGCAGTTTATTACGCTAACCAGTAGACCAACGAGGCAGTTTAGAGCAACCTAAACACATTATCATAAATAATCTCAGAGATTATCTAACACTGCCGTCTGATTTCTAATTCTTTGATTTAGGTTGAACCGGTGCTATGTTACTTCTTAAAAACTTACTCATAAACTTCTAAATACGTACACATAGTAAATACGTTTGTAAAAATGGGTATAATACTCGTACATTCAAAGACAAGAAACGATTATGCTCATCATACAATTGTATTGGCTAGAATTTCAACCACATTCGCTGGGATTTAGCAATTAAGAACTCTAAACACAAGAATGAACAAGCAAAAAAATTATCAAGTTGTTTATTTACTTTTAGTATGCACTGATACATGTCATAAGACGAATGTAAATAAATTTTAGAATTATTTAAGTACATTATAAATTAGGAAGTAACTCTTTAAGACAGTTACACTTTCACGGCTAAACCACTGTACCGTTTTCGATATAACTAAGAATGGACAGGACATAGGTTACTCTTTGGAGACCCCGCAGACTACAAACTTTTTAGTCGCCCGATAGTTTGATCGGGTTGGCTTTTGACTTATTAGTCGGCCGATACCAAATCGGTGTAGTGTGCGCACTATCATACATGTTCATACTTATTTACAGTCCGATTAAACTATCGGCCGATTAAAAGTCTGTAGTCTGCGGGGGCTCTTACTGCGATATGTAGTTATCGTTAATGTACATGCGTCCCTTAACTAAAATATTTTTATTTATGTTTAACTAGCTTTTGTCCGCAGCTCCACCCGCATGTACATCAACGATAACTACATAAACGTTATAAAAACAACTATCTAGAGACTAGATTTATAAAGTCCATATGTGATAACGGTAAAATAAACGGTAAACATATCCAACAGTATCCAGCGAAGCAAGACGATTTCATTCGCACAAGTGATATTCAGACAGCTGGTAAAGTCCAGCAATATATATATATATATATACACAATCACATTCACATTGTAAAAAAAATAAATTATTTACTTTGTAGGCTTAAAAGAGGCTTTGGGTCAAAATCACGACTGACATTCCTTTACGAGATTTTTGTGTGTGGTATTCGCGAGATGAATGTCTAAGCTACACAAAGTATATAATAATACTAGCAGACCCATAAAACTTCAGATTTCAAAGGGAATTTTGTACGTGCTTTTGAAACATTGATCTTTAATTCTTGATTGATCGTTGATCCTTCTATTGGTCGTAATGTGGTGTGGCTATAGGCTACATTAGTAGCCTTTAGCCTTCCTCAATAAACAGGCTATTTATGACTAAAAGGATTTCTCAATTAGAAGTAGCTCCCGACGATAGCGCGTTTAACCATAAAGACTGTTCAACTTTCCATGGGAATTCCCATACTCCTTTTTAGTCTAATTCTATCACAGGTTTTCCTCGTTCGTTCGTTCCGTCATTTTATAACGGACTTGCTGAAGCCGAAGACAGTAAAGTGTACGCATATCTGATATACTTAATAAACGAGTTTTTTATTTCATTTATGTGCCTACCAAAGTGACTCTACTTTGTCTGACGGAAAGCATGATTGGAATCCAGGAGTCGAGATCACCATGCACATTAACGCAGTTTAAATTGCTTTCTATTATTTAATAGTCCACAGCTCTGCCCGGGTGTATATCGGTTATCACGGTTAAGAATCGTCTATGTTCTTCTTTAAGAGTCAAAGTATCTCCATGCTAAATTTTATTGAAATCTACGTAGCTGTTTAGCCATGAAAGTATAACAAACAGACAAACAGAGTAACTTTGAAATTCATAATATTTATTATTAGTTGTTATATAAGTTATTATCCTTTTATAAAAATTCTGAGATCATCTCTTCCACTGAACTTACGAGTAACATACCAGAGGAAATTATAATTATTGAATATCTAAGGAATATTGTTCTATTTTATTCACACGACCTACACGTCAAGACTCTAGAGTTTAGAACATAACTCCTGTATTAATTATTCTTAAATCATCTTATTTATAAGTTACTGCGAAACCTCTAAGGGAAACTGTTGTTGAAACATCAAATAATATGATCAATCTATCTGAGTTAGTTTTATATCAAGCTGGGGAGTGATCATCGCTCTCTGAAGGCTGAAATAACGTGGATGAATGGTATTCAAATTATGTTTATAGTTTATTATTACTCACTATTATCAAGGCTCATTGCTTCAGCAATGATAAATCACAGTAATAAAGTACATTTAAGATATGAAATAACAAGAATACTTTCCACATTAATATTATAAATTCGAAAGTAACTATGTGTGCCTGTCTGTCAGATACTATATCATGGATAAATCGTTGTAGTGATTGTGTGTACTGTCACATAGATACTTTGATTTCTGAGGAACATATTCAAACCTAGACCGTGATAACTGACATGGAGATGCGGGGAAAAGCTAGACTATTATGTATATATATATTATACATATGTATAATTCTCGTGTCACGTTGTTGCTCACGCTGAACTGAAACTTTTTGATCGATTTTCACCTTTCTTTAAATGTGTTTTTACCGTGAATATATACTTAGACCAATATATGTGATGTAGCGTGGGTCAGTTAGTTGTACTATATAGTTAAATAACGGTCATTATAATACGTTTATATTATGACGAGTTAAAAATACTGATATCACGACCCTTGTTTATTGCGTGAAAGTTTCGTTAGACCCGCCTAGGGGAGCAAACTATGCGGTTAACACTGCAAAGAGAACTCTTCTGGCCAGCGTGATATAATAGGTCAAACCTCAAGTTAGTAGAGCCATGCTGATTTCAGCACAAACGGGCCGGCTCGATCAGGGCGGTACTACCCTCGCACAGGAAATCAACGTAAAATAGCAGCATTCATGCTGTCGCGTTTCGTTGGTGAGTGCGAGACCGAAGGCCCAATGATGCAGAAGCATCACTAAGCTGCCATGGTGTGGCTCAACATGCTGCATTATCTGTATTCGCAATAAGTATGCATAGTGATTCTGCTTATGCTTTCCATCAGGCAGAGTAGAGTAATTTTGACAAGACAATACATAAAAAAATCTGTTATCTAAGGAGGCTTCAATTTAGGAGTGGATTATTAAACGCAGTTGTTCATAATATGATAAGTACATTATTTATTTTTGTTTCCATTAGTACCGATCACAGGTTAACTGACCTATACTTTAACCAAGGACATGTGATCGTTTTAATCCCGTGTTTTTGATTAAAATAAAGATTATGGAATCAAGATTAAATAAGTAGTTGTGTTAAATCGGTTTTTTTGCTCTCCTTACTATTAGCCTATTCATTTTCTATCATCTTATTACGATGTTCAGTTGGAGATTTTGTTTTAAAAATATGTCTTTGAATACGAATCATAACTCATGTTTATGGTGAAAATATTTCGTTCGCCATACTCTTGTTGTATTTTACTTTGCATGAGTGAATATAATTTGTATACAACTATTAGGTTTGGTAATAAATTTACCACTGCGAGAAGTATAACAAAGAAATTTCTTTACACACATGTAATAAAACACATTCCTTTCCTTGATATTTAAAGGCTCATTTGCCATTACCATAGCCCATTCCCTATTACCGCGACGAAATCTTCCACAGATAACAGTAGAAATTGAACGTGTAAAAGCTCTACAGCATTTAGCCTTTATGTTATGACACTTCCGTTATGATAGAGGCACGCCCATTCAATTTCGAGGAGTGCTTACATTACCGTACGCACAAGGATATACGCGAACCATGATCCTACCTTAGTTTACTATAAGTTAATATAGGAATCACTTGCTAGCGTATTAAAGCATTTGAGTCTAGCCTAGCTAAAAAAAATGTGTGCGTGTACTAGCGTACACTCGCAAGAAGTGAAACTTCTTTATGACGTTATTTTTCAAAAAATAAATATCATATGTCGACGTAAGGTATAACGACAAAAGACTTATAAACCAGCAATATTCGTGACAATTCTTATTTCAAGTGCAATAAAAGTTAAGGAGCGAGACTTTCCCCGCGGATACCACCTGGTGGCATGTCGGACTCGAACCGACCTAAACCGCACGCCGTCCCGGGCACTAGATGCCAGGGAACCAGGTGCACCCTAGAAAGGAAAACCCTGGAACCCCGACGTACCTCGGGCCACCTGCACTTTGTAGATGGCCCCCTACTGTGTGAGAACCCCAATGTTCCCTTTAATAACCCCCAGGGCGCGCACGCTCCGCAGCGTCCGCGCCATCACCCGGCCTGCTTCTGCTAGGGTGACACATGGCCTCATGTGTCACCCTCAGGCTTGCGCTTATGGAGGACGGAGATCGTTCTGCGCTCTCCGGCGGCTGAGTCGCCTGCGGTGCCTGGCCCGTTCCCGGGCCCGGCGCGCCGGGAGAGTTCTAAACCTCTCCCGGTTCCGCTCCGCCGTCTCCTTGGCAAGCATAACTTGCTCGCAGAAAGAAACGGCGGAGTTCCACGCCCTCTCGCTCCGCAACATGGCCGCAATCATGTTACCGAGCGAGCGAGACCTGAGTAAATATTTCGCGATCTGTGGTGTGAATGAAGTAAGTTTGTGGAATGTGATGTGTGTAGTTATTTACATTGTGGGCTAAATAAAATGATATTGTTTGTAATGTGATATTGCATTGTAGTATTATTTTGGTCCTGTTTGTGTTTGAAAATGTTTTTTGTTTTATTTTATAAATTTGACGCGTAACGTAACGGATAAATGTTACACGTAACGAAAAAATGTTACACGAAATTTTTTGACAACCCCGATAAAGAAGTTTCACTTCAAAAACATTGGCTTAATATTATTAAGAACAACCTGTTAAAACTAACCCACAGACAAAAAAACGCTGTCGCCTGATTTTGACTGCTATATGTACGGTTCTCTCTATTCGCGAAGGTGATACAATACAGTACTCCTAAAGTTAAAGTTGTTCCACTAGGGAAAACTTTCATCTCATAGAAGATTCGAAAAATATTAAGGCAAGTTCGTGCGTAAACTACGAGTATCTACTTTCGGTTACACATATCTCTTGCTACAAAACTTCAGTCTCGACTCGTCTCAACAACACGATTCTCTTTCAGAGTAGTTAAAACAAGTGGATAGCGATCCTGCAACAGAGAAACTGTTCATGTTCATTAGATTCTGGCTTTTGGAGGCAAAGCAGACTATTAAAAAACAAACCCCAAAATAACTTTTAAGTATCAAATTTGTTCATTAAAACTTTGTAAGGAGTATAATACAATTTATTGACGGGCAAATATAATGCTAAACCAATTAAACTTTTAGGAGGAGACGATGTATATATGTTTATATAGTTATACTAACGATCTAAAATTAGAAGTTTTAAAATTTAATATAACATGCAATAAATAGAAACACAACTTTATAGGCGTATAGTAAGTAGGATGTCACGTTATTTGTCTTTTATATTTCATAGGCCTCCTCTGAGGTTCACCATAACAACCGGTCCTGCCGTTCCGAAAGGCTTACAGTAACCTGGTCGTCGGACTATCTTGTGTCTGACCTGCCCACGCTCCATCTTCCGAAATGGCGGCTACCACTCGAGAACCGTTTATTTGCTCTCTGTCTAGATTACCACAGCACAGGCTCTGCCCAATTTGGCATCAGATTGCGCATGTGAGTTCTATCTTGTTAGACAGACTAAGGCAAAGACCAGAGAAAATTATTTTCATTTTAATTTGCCAAAAATGTTTCTT
The DNA here is from genome assembly GCA_916048165.1 of Spilarctia lutea. Lineage (NCBI taxonomy): Eukaryota > Metazoa > Arthropoda > Insecta > Lepidoptera > Erebidae > Spilarctia > Spilarctia lutea. The sequence continues at coordinate 14,899,046 of OU696481.1, forward strand.
TCTTATTTAACACTATCTCGCTTTGCTTTGCTTTTTGCTTTTCGTTGCAAATCTTAATAAGGTACGTTACTGTAAGTCGGCAACATATTTGTAAATATTATGCTTTACGGCAACTTGACAACAGTTGTTTGCGAAGTTGTAACGAAGTTTGCAAATTATTATGAATAATTCAAAACATAGATTGCTTTTCCAAAGTTAAATGACAGATAAAAATAATTGCCAATGTTAGTAAAGTTTACACGATGAGACAGAGAGTAGTGTTATTGGAAGTTTTATTGGAGCTAACGCACCTTTAATAAAGTGTTTCAAATAATATATGCAAGAGAAGATAATTGCGTTTATTATATAACTAGTTGAACCCCGCGGGCAACGCCGCGAGGTGAAACTAGTATCTTTATAAATTGTAGTGTGTTATTCTGATGTATAAGCTATATTATTGTAAAGTTTCATCAAAATCCATTCAGTTGTTTTTGCGTGATTAAGGAACAAACATACTCACTTACATACTCACAAACTTTCGCGTTTATATTATTAGTAGGATATCATAACACGTTATCTATGGTCAGCAGTCTAAGGTGATAGTAATAATATAATAATCTTTCATTAAATGATCCGCATAAACAAATTTTAACAAAATTGCATGTTAATGAGACTGCCTTTCAAAATATGAAATAGAGCATACTGAGTAACACTCAATACGGCACTTAACTTAAATATAGTACAACATTACAAAATAATTGCCTTAAGTCTACAATCTATACTAATAATATCTATACTAATAATAAAGCTAAAGAGTTTGTTTGTTTGTTTGAACGCGCTAATCTCAGGAACCGCTGGTCCGATTTGAAAAATTATTTCAGTGTTGGATAGTCTATTTATCTAGGCTATAGACTATATATTATCACGCTACTACTAATAGAAGCGGAGTACCAATGAAGAATGTTTCAAAAACGGGGGAAAAAATTCACGCTACGGGCAATATAAGACGCAAACGAGTTGCGTGGGTCAGCTAGTGTACTATAAGTACACAAACAAACGGTGAGTTTCAAATTTAAACTGAACTATAATTAATTTGTCCTAACACTTTAAATCAGAAAGGTTTCACCCTTTCTAATCTGACAGAAACATTCCTTTACCTATACAAAGACTATCTAATGAACAACTCAACTTACTTTCTGTGTAGTAATTACAAAAATGAAGGTCTGCAAAAAAAAAACACTGGACGCGTAAAGTTTCATCTTAATAAATGACAGTCTACAACAGGCCTCTCATTAAGAAGGAGGTTTAAAGTGTCAGTACGCTATGTTTTCCTCTTTGGTTAAGTCAGCCTATATCGTATTTTCCACCTTAATGATATAAAAGAAACAAACGATAACATTAAAGGAAAAAATCCAAGCCAATTCTACACTTACGTATTTACTGTGTAAAGATTGAAGCCGTCCTCTATTTACACCGTCAACATCATTGCGCATAATCGTCTTTCTTATTCCCCTCTTGTTTACTTGACATAAATGACTTTCCCTCTTTCAAATACACCACTTATAAGTGGTTTATTTACATACAAATAGAGACGCACCTTAAAATCTATATGAGAAGCATGTAGTCGAGTGTAAAATAGGTTTCTCTAGAAAGCACTACAACTAATTTGTCTTAGTTAAAACTTCGTGTATAGACTTTGAGGATTGTAATGAATAAAAATGTACGTTCTTTTATAATTTTGGTGTCAAGGCATAAGATACTTTCTAAAGATTATATTATAGATTTAAATAGCTTTCTGCTAAAAAAAACATAATCAATAATCTATAAAAATAAAAATGAATTACTGAAATGTATATACGTGCATAACTTTCAATCGTCTGCACCAAATTATTGCTATTATTCAATATACAAAAGTATTCAAGAAAAGAAAACCGAAAGTTTAATTATTTTTTCGTCCACGACTGTAGAAGTTAAGGCGGACATAAATAATAAAAACAAGTTAATCGGTAATTTAAAGAATAATTTTAAAAATATACGAAAAAGAGGCGGGACGGATTTTGCCGGGCCATGTAGCAAATAATAATAAATCAAGATACTTTATAATATTTATTTTAAAACATAACAACTTTAAACTGTACGAAATGAGCAGCCTTACCTAATTTTTCAATAAAGAATTGACTTTAGTGTGATACTGAATAACATAAAAGTTGCAAAAAAATCATAACTTCCTAAATTAAACTAAATTTCTAATGTGATTAAACATTTTAAAATAAATTACTGTATACTGAAATGGAAAGAAGAATTTTCATGCCTTCTGTTTTATTTCAAATGCAAATTTATGGTCAACTACAATAGCAGGTGAGAAGTTTTATAGAAATAAAACATTTTGGGCATTCTTACCATCCGTAGTACTTTCAAATGAAGGCACCAAGATCTAACATCCAAATAATGTAACGTACCTGTAATGAAAAAAATATGTAAATTAATATTTTTGTAAACACTTAACATTTGTGAAAGAAAACAATTTTGCGGTTATTTTGGTGAAAATGCTGAAGCGACCAAGATTGTAGTTACAAGTGGTTCTGTATAATTTTATTGTCTAAATAATTTCTAAACCTCCAAATACTAGTTAACGTATAAAGGGACGTCAGACTTATCTTTTAGATATCATTACTAAATTTGTAAAGTGATATTTATTTGAATGTAAAAAAATTTTCATCTACAACCTAAATAATATCATTCCAAATAATTTTAATTGCGCTAGGCGAGTTTACTTAGTCAAAAGGAATTCTCTTTTTATTATTATAATATAAATAAATATAAATATTCTGGACATCTAACACACAACGCCATCTAGTCCCAAGCTAAGCAGAGCTAGAGTTATGGGTACTAGGCGACTGATATAATTACATAAATACTGTTTTTTTTTTTTGTAAAAACATACATATTACATAGAAAACACCCAAACTCCGAAACAAATATTTGTAGATCACACAAACATTTGGTCGCACAACAGCAGTCGCATTCACTACCACTGCGCCACCGAGGCAGTATAATTAAAGTTATAAAATATGGACAAGCAAACATAGTCTTTGAAATATAGGAATTAACCCCAGGGATCTATTTCTTTTTTACATTATAGATTCATATTTTTGGTACCTGAAGAAAATACAATAAAGTAACATATTTACTACCGATTCGGCAGATCGCGTTAAATTTACATATATTATACGATTTTATTCACATGTGTATTTCAGGTATGTCCGATTAGGTTTAGACTCAATAACCCTAATAAACGAACACCTACGCCGTTGTTATTACTTTAAATTTTATTTGTACAATAAAATATGCAAATTCGCCTATTCGTGCTATCCTGTTGCGGTTACTACTTCACCCTACAAAAGACCTACTTAAAACTGTAACCTGCACTGTAATATAACGCTATGGGTGATTAAAATATTTAAGCATGAACTGAAACAATTGTTTACCACCCTTGGGACGTTTGCGAGACGTGTTCGTCGCATGCCTCTTTAAACTGAAAGGGAACATGGCTCCCTCCCAGTCACGGTTAAGTTTGCATGTTACACAGATAGGCAGTCAAGTGATCCAGTGAGTCGCTTAGAAAGGGTTATGAGTCAACCTTAGAATTTCGTCCCGAATAGAGTGTGTCGTCTTATTCGGTTCAATTCCGACATAAGCACTTCGCCGTGTGGTTGGTGAGGTAGAATCTAAGAAAAGTATCCACAAAAAGTTCGTATATTCGTAAATCTTATAGATTTCCTGATGTTGGGATTCTTCAAAGCCTTCTCTATAAGCAGTTTATAAAGTGTCTATCTCTACTCAGAGTAGTCAATTATGTTATCTCTTAACTTATTTTTCTTTATGTAAGTGGTAACCTTTATTTTCCAATCATATAGAAACCTTTTCATATTAAACTAACCTCTTTTATTCGTATTACGTTCGCTATTAAGTAAAGAGAAAGTTTATTATTATCTTTACCATTTTCTTTTCGTTTATTTATTCTTTTTGGAGGGTTTTCCTTTCGGACTAAAATACACATTAATCGGCAACAAGATCAAAGAGATCATTCATTCGACGGTTTTTTGGTATCCTTCGTTAATTAATATCCTGTTCTTAATGGATTGGTGCTTACGGTTATATAAGAAATAATATAGATATGTTAGTTACTTACTCTGCGTTGAAGCGGGGTAACATGTAGGTTAGCAACTTTATTTTGTACGGGTTTAGCCATGAATTGAATAAGAAATTCTATATATATTTATCTTCAAAATGGAGAGCGTGCTTACTCAATTAGCCTTATTGTGTGATTTGTAAGTTAAATTTGTTGTTTTCAATGAAATCGAAGACCTTCTACTATTTTATAAAGGAATTTTTAAAAAGAAAGAAAGAAAGAAAAAGAAAAAAAAAAGGAATCGTTTAAAAAAAGAAATCTTCTAAAAAAAAGAAAAAGAAAAGAATTTACCCAAAATCCGTAATGTAATTCAGTTCTACTTTCATGTGAGTTCAATTTACCTTATATGAATTCGTGGTAGTGAGCATCGAAACCATGGATAGGTTTTGTGGTTCAAGGGTTATCTAAAAACTCGGAACACAAAAATTACAATTTTTTTCTTCACTATTTGAACTCTAAAATAATGAGCCTATGTGACTACTATTTTTCGGTGGCATGTTGTTTAAATATATAGTACCGGAATGACCGAACTTTGCTTGTCATTTTTTTGTTCCTTAGCTAGATCGATTGATCGCCCCCGGAATCCTATGCAAATTACATTTTAAAAAAATCGGTGGGTTCGTTACCCAGGTTCAGATTATATATACAAGAATTGCACGTTTATAGATAATAGATCTGGCAGATCATAAAGAAACTGCATTTACCATGTCATATTTCAAAATAGAAAATAGCCAAATCTGTATTATCGTTATCCAGATATATCGCTTATTGAAGAACCGCATATTTAAATAAATACTTCTGGACATCTAACACACAACGCCATCTAGTCCCAAGCTAAGCAGAGCTTGTGTTATGGGTACTAGACAACTGATACGAATACATATATATATTTTTTTTGTAAATACATACATATGATACATAGAAAACACCCAAACTCCGAAACAAATATTTGTAGATCACACAAACACTTGGTCCGACCCAGGATTTGAACCCGAGACCTCAAGCACAGCAGTCGCATTCACTACCACTGCGCCACCGAGGCATTATAATTTATTTCATAAACATCGATTACCAATTTTACATCAGATAAAACAGGATTAGTGAATAAATATGTAGATATTTTCGAGTTTTACAAGTATTACATCCTCAATATCTCTTAAATTTGTTCCGCTAGCCATTACGTAGTATAAAGTTATGTAAATGCTCATTTGTATTTCCCTTGTTTTTATGAGTTACAAAGATTACTACTTAAACGACTGTTGCAACATCATCTCGTGAATTGTTTTGTTTGATAATTCGTCACAATAGACGCTAACTTTGTTTTGCCATGAGTTGTGCATGTTTGAATTATGTTTCGTTATTAGTTTAAGGTAGGTATTTTCAAACCTGCCAGTTTATTTAAACATTTTATTTTTGTTTTTAACGTTTAGACCGACGCACGTAGTTGCCGCTTATTGAGGGCTTTGCTTTAAGAAGGCTTTCGTATAGCTGTGGACGGCGATAGGTGTTTTTTTGTTTGTTTCAACGTTTAGGTACTTATTGCTTGAACTACTCGTACGAACGTATTACGCCCTAGAACCTAGAATCTTAACTCGGGAAATTTTGCTTTACAATTACATTTATCTTCCAGACCAACAAATCGACTGCATTTAATTTGCTCATTTTAGAATATTATCAATTAACTTTTGCCACGCTCCGGACACATAAATATCAAATCTGGTTGTAAAAAGTATTGTATGTGTTATTCCATTTTATGAGCTATATAAAGCTTCATATAAATGTTAAGTAGATTTTGAGGGAAAGAGTAACAAACATCCATATTCCATGCTCACAAACTTTCGCATACACAATATGTTCACAGACTCTTTAAAAAGATAACCTCTCTTCTAAAAAACTTGGTAATGATTTTGAATACAGAATACAGAATCTATATTACATAAATGTAGCAAGCTATATTGTCCGCATTAGCAACACTTTTTTTTAAACAACCAACTAGATTTATGGACTTAAAATGCCTCTATGTTTTTTATGTTTTTATTACTGAACGGTCACTGCTCTTCGTAAGACACTTACGCAATCTTTATCATGCTTGAAATATTTTTCTGTCTCTTTTTATTTTCCTTATACAATAACATATAAATACAAATTATATACTTTGAAAAATAATACATGCGTGCAAGTGACATACAGGTATGATCACACAAATGACTTACTTTGAAATAAATCCTAAAACATTTTATCTTCACGCTTAGACTATGAATTACACCTATTTAAATAGAAGAACCTAGTTTTATAAATTATTAATTTTATAATTAAACTTTTTAAAAGCACAACTTAACACACTCATGCGTTTGTTAGTTTATGTTAAAGTTTTCGTTTCTAGAATGTCAACTTGAAAAGTTTATAAAAAACTAGCTGACCCGGTGAATTTCGTACCGCCTCAGCTTTCCAAAGGTAGAGTACAGTCACGTGAGAAAAAAATCCGTTTATATCTTAATTATCTATACTAATAATAAAGCTAAAGAGTTTGTTTGTTTGTTTGTTTGAACGCGCTAATCTCAGGAACCGCTGGTCCGATTTGAAAAATTCTTTCGGTACTGGATAATCCATTTATCGAGGAAGGCTATAGGGTATTTATCATCACGCTATTACTAATAGGAGCGGAGCACAAATGAAGTATGTTTCAAAAACGGGGGAAAATTTTCACGCTACCGGCAAAATAAGACGCAAACGAGGTTGCGTAGATCAGCTAGTATTGTATACAAACCTTGTTCTAAGAATAACATACAAATAAAAAAAGAAGTATCCAATTTGGTTCAGTCGATCGAAAGTTATACGCGTACGTACCTTTCGGCGAGCCATTTATATATATATAGATATTAATTTTGAATGGTTTGAGTCTAGACTTTCTTTATCTCCTAAAACTAGATGATGCTTTTTTTATATTACTTGTAAGTCAACATGTTCGAAATAGTGAATGTGTTGCAATCCGATGAATGTTATCAATAGTTTACCAAAAGTTCCAGAGAGCAGTCGTTAAGTAAACCACTTGTGACTGATATCTCTTTAGACATTTACAGATTGCGAGAATACGTTGAACAAAGTTTTCCAATATCGCTACGCAAACTTGGAGGAATTCTTTGATAAGCGATTTATAATCATTGCGGTTGGTTCGACTACCTCTCTGAGGAATTAAAACATAATCTTTGAATACCAACGGTGGTTAATTCGTAAAGAATTCCAAACGCCCACGGGCCCAACAAGCAAATTTGGATTGTTTTAATTCGAGATATCTTGGATGAGATGCTAAACATCTTGTTGTTATCTTCTCCAATTACAATTGAAGCATTTTGGAATTTTCCAGTTAGGCTAACCAAGTGTTTTAGTTCATATCGTAGGAATGATTTATGAAAAGAACGCATTTTATTGTTTGCAATAGCGAGAGCTCTTTATCTCCTAAATCTGACATCACTGTAATCTTTGGAATCTTGCATTTTTTCAATCCAATTTTATGCATTATTAGCGATATCAAAACAGAAAACAGTCTCTAATAACCAGTATCAATCTATTCAACGATCAATTTTCTACGTCACTAGTTTGATGGTGACGTTATATAGAATGGCGAGTAAAAAAAGTAATTTAACTTCAAATGGAAATTCTCAGTCTTTTGATTGAAATATGTTTTGCAATAAATACAGTTCATTGGCAAATAAATTAAATGGTTCAAAGAATGACGTAGTTTATTCATAATTCAAGTTTCAAATTTATTTCTGGATTCTTTTTTGTTTTCAGACTATAGCGAACAGAGAACTAACACGAAAAAAATTAAGATTAAACATATACATTCTTTTTTCAGCCTTTAGAAGTCTACTGGACATAGGCCTCTCCTAAGTAAGGAGGTTTATGCCTTCTATACCACGCTAGCCAGACGGTTTGAATTAGGATGTGTTACAAATACATAATCCGTTACCACACGTATATTTCATCGCAGGAGTGCCACGTTTCGGCATGAATATGCCAGCTCGACCAAAGTGATACCACGGCCTCACAGAAAACCGGTGTGAAACAGTGCGTGCGCTGTGTTTCACTGAGTGAGTGAGAGTACCGGAGACCAATACCGCAAACCCTCCTCCATCTTCCAAAGACCGGCTACACACTTGTGACGCCTTTAGTGTTGCGGGTGTCCATGGGCAGCGATAATTGCTTACCAGGTAACCGCTTACAAACGTATCACGTACTCGAAGTATCACCTGATAAGTCAGCTTGTTTGCTCGCTATTCCAAAAAAAAAATAGACAAGCCTTTTTAAGGGTGACCGGCAACTTATACGATGATACAAATTATTGTTTGCTCAAATATAATATTTATTATCTCGACACTAGCATTTAACGCATAATCTCCTATATAATACCACAATTTCCCGAGAGAAATCCTTTTGTGCCTAGCGCGTATTAACACTGACAGGTTCCACAATAGTTATCGAAATAAAATATAGATATAACTTAAACAATGCAATTGAAAAATGTGACTGAATTTTGGTATGTATTACATAACTAATGAATTATTTTGTATTGAAATTACTACATTTACATCAGCATCTCAACAAGGTGATGATGTAGGTAAATCTAGTTTAATCAGTTAAAAAGATCTTACTACCTTATTATCAAAGTCTTACTACTCTCTTTGAAAATAAGGATACCTTAAGTTACCAAAGCCATCGAGAACCTGAAATACTGCAAATGCAGCAACCAGATAACAGTTTATAAGCTGGAGATCCTAGTTGGTTGAATGAAGTTCACTTAATCCTGTATAAAAAAAGGTGGAACTATCAAAACACACATTGGAACTGTCTTAAAATTAATAAATTCAATGTTGATAAAATTATCTAAAACCAAGTCCTCATCTAATATAGGTACTGCACCTAAATCAACGATATTTATGACGATAAACAAAGTAAGCCCGGAGCCAACTAATTATAAGTTGGTATAATAAAATTCTTAATGAAGTCTTAGATAAAACAAGGCGAAAACAAAATTTAATATCCCTATATCAATTGCCAAGCAGCGGTCCACGCCTTACTTAAATTAATTGAATCACACCAAATGAAACCGACTTTTGACGAGATACCACGGTTTCTACCATTATCTCGAACAAAAGGACATTTGGCTTCATTGTACCACGTGCTTTGTAAGATGGGGAAAAGAGATGACTTCTAGCAAAATAATTTAAGATTTTCCGAGCAAACGATGCGAAAAAGAACTGATACTTTGTTAGATTGCTGTGTCGTATATTTCTTTGAAGCTCGAATCTTAATTTGATGAAGAGAATGTAAAAAAACGGCATTAGGTGATTCGAAGGGCGTCGACGAGGTACGTTACGAAACGGGAGGGGTGACAACCACGATTTATATTACTCCAGATGAGATTATGGTATGACGGAGTCGTAAAACATTAGAATTGTAAGCTCTGCCCTTCTTTATTTGAACTTTATTTCTATTAAATGCTTTGTAACTAGCTCTGAGCTAAAATTCTTAAACACGTTTTTATGTAAGCTCGCTGTTCAGTGAGATTATTCTATCTTCTTAATTTATTTACCTAAGGTATTATATGTTTAAGTATCCTTTGTTCGACAAGGTGATTTAAAAAATAATTGTGTTATTTCTTCCTAGACTATAATATTACTCTTTTATAACAATTAAAAAATAAGTTCAATGCACCGAAACAATGCCACTATTTACTTTCATCTGAATTTTTTCACTCTTGTCTATATTTATTATATATTGTGAATTATTATTTGTATATATGTATGCTTTTCTTAACCGACTTCAAACAAGGTGGATGTCTTTAATTCGGTTTCGCTTTTATTTTTGCTGTCATTTTAAAAAGAGTATAGGTACTTTCCGTACGTTCCATTCGAATTTTTGTGAAGAATACAGTTTACCAACATTTTTCATAATATACCTAGGTACCTAAGTGTGATTGAATCGGTATTACTTTTTTTTCTTACTTATTTTCTTGCTATCATCCTGGTTACATATTTATTATGCTTACATTTACTATCTCTTTACTACGCAACCAAGAAAAGCCTAAATTAACAAAACTTTTATCTCTGTCTGTGGAGGCCTATTCTATAATTATTCTGTGGGTATTTTTCTATCTATGGAGGCTTGTTAATGCCATATTGTTGCTACTTTTATAATCCTCAACTGTGGTTATTGTAGTGAAATACAAATATATTAATTCATACAAGTTATTGCTTGTCTATATAATAAAGACAAATTATATGAAAATAAAAACATTTCATTTTCCTAGCCTTTATTAAAATATTTTCAATGTACACGTTAGAAGATTCAACAAGCACAACCATTCCCTACAGCGCTTCGTCGTAAACCGACAAATCATACTTACTTATGGGTGTAGGTACGCCGTAAGCAGGTTCTTAGATTTCGTGACGGTTTCCCTTTGACAAAAGCCGCACGTGGTACGGTGCCGTGATGAATGTGACCGTATCTAAGTGAATGGACCTTACTTAATATTCGACCAATTATATTGTACGGTGGGACATACAAACATTGACTGCCAAAACTTTTCCTCATCCTTTTGGCCTTACCGTAATCGAGTAAAAAGTAACAATAGAGAGGGTCTGGCGCTCTGGTTGTAATTATAAGTTTCGGTTTACCGTTGTTTAGTAAGATATTACAGCCAGTTTCACAAATTCATAACAATATAATTAAATATTCCCATCCCAACTTTACCAACAATGCTTGACATAACGAGGTCATAGATTTTATTCAAATATTCCAATCACAAACTATTTCTTACTCAATAGTATCCAATCCTAAAAAACTGTACATGACTAATTGCATAATAAGCTTTATCTGAAATGACATAAAATTTACTTTCCTCTATAGCATTAACAATCTCACGCTATTATTATAACATCAACAGTGAATAATATCAACGGTAATGTGACTTCTTAGTTTGTGAACATTTGGTGAATAAAATGAATTTATATTCCAACTCTGTGTCATACTTTATTCGAGATATAGGCCAGAAAACTTCGGCCCCTATCGTCATTCATTTGTAGCTTAACACATTGGACATACGTGAGATTATCGGTGGCGCAGTGGTAGTGGCTGCGACTGCTGTGCTTGAGGTCTCGGGTTCAAATCCTGAGTCGGACCAAGTGTTTGTGTGATCCACAAATATTTGTTTCGGAGTTTGGGTGTTTTCTATGTATCATATGTATGTATTTACAAAAAAAAAAGTATAGGTATATGTATTCATATCAGTTGTCTAGTACCCATAACACAAGCTTTGCTTAGCTTGGGACTAGATGGCGTTGTGTGTTAGATGTCAAAAAAAAAAAAATATACGAAATAAATATAAATAAAATAATTTTTATATTAATAAATCTCAATCTCTTCAATATTTTTGACCCTACCTTTTATCTTCTTCCGATGCTCTTATCTATCTTACCCTTCTGAACATCGGTTGGTTGAATATACAAACAAACATTGACTGTCACACATATAACCTTTCTTTTTGACTTTACCGTAATCGAGTAAAAAAAGAGTGGTTTTATGATTATTTTGAAAGAACTTAGTCTTACTCTATTTATTTTATGTCCAACTTAGTTAAAGTATATCTTTTCACATCATCAAACATACAACATATTAGTTTCTCATTTTCATACAAGTTTATACCTAGATTTACAAACAACGTATCCACACGTTCTTTCTGTCAATAACGCATAAATTATACACAATCGAAGGGTCTACTTTGACCTTGATTAACAACAAGAAAGAAACCGAACCCTGAATTGTCGGGTTAACGGTCCGATAAGTTCCGCTCTTGTATAAATCTTACTTTTCTGCTACCTTTTGTAACCGACCACCCTTATCTCTCCTTCATACACACGTATGAATCACATCCTTTCTACGTTGTTTTTAACTATTTTACGATAAAAAATATTATGAATATAATGATTGGAAAATAAGTGTTCTTAAATATACACAGTAACTATTTGACACATCTAGGTTATATACGTCGAATTATATAGTATGTAATTCGTATTACATGTTGTAAATAAAATTAATTTTGCATCGCGCAATACAAATTCTGACGCTAATTTATCTAATACCTTTGAACGAGCAAGTCTTGAAATATTTATTTTTATAAATAAATAAATATTACGGACATCTTACACACAACGCCATCTAGTCCCAAAGCAGAGTTTGTGTTATGGATACTAGACAACTGATATAAATACATTTATACGTTTTTTTTAAACATAGAAAACACCCAAACTCCGAAACAAATATCTGCAGATCATACAAACATTAGGTCCGACCCAGGAATCGAGATCTCAAGCACAGGAATCGCATACGCTACCACTGCATCTCAGAAGCAGTATATATATATAAAATATGAATCCCGGAAACGGTGCCAACGATTTTCACAAAATTTAGTACTCAGGGGGTTACGGGGGCGATAAATCGATCTAGCTAGGATAAATTTGTAGAATTTTTGCCAAAACATAAATAACGAGCAAATTTTAGTTATTCAGGTACTTATTAAAACTCTGCTATTTTAAATCTTACTCAGTTCGACTGTCAAGAGTTCCATTTATAAAACGTCTCGTTTTTAAAACAAAAAATATTCACACATTAAATAAAAGAAAAAATGTAGGGTTACATTCAATTACAATTTATGATTACAGTTTAATCAACAAACCATTTGCTCCAGCCCAACACTATTTAATTGAATCTCAAACGCCATTGGTCTCGTTAATGAGCTTTACAGGCGTAAAAGGTATTTGACATCAGATATTTCACGACAATCGTTTATCCTTAATCCAATTGAACAGGAGCACAAATGAACCAGATAACGTCCTCACACATTAACATACAAGTACGTCTGCATCTTTAGACCGTTCGGTTAAAGGAAATCCAATAATGACCGACCGACGACGACATTTTACTATGTTAGTAAAAGCGACAACATTTCAGGAATTCATATACTCTGGAATTGTACTCAAACTTTATCTTTTACTTTTATAAAAAAAATTGTAGATACATAACACATATGTTGGACATAAAAATTACATTCAATAATCACTTTTGTGTTACCGAGCTATATTCATTTTAGTGTTGTTTTATTATTATATTTTTATTTAACACATGATGAACTTTAGGTGTATTGGCGGACTTAAAAAGGCATTCTCTACTAGTCAACCATTATATCTAATTCATTTTTTTTTTTTTTTATTGAATAGCGGGCAAACGAGCAGACGTATCACCTGATGGTAAGCGATTACCGACGCCCATGGACACCCGCAACACCAAAGGCGTCACAAGTGCGTTGCCGACTTTTGGGGGATGAGAAAGGAGATGGGGGGAGGGGTTGGGGCATGGGCCTCCGGTATCCTCACTCACTCGGTGAAACACAGCGCAAACGCTATTTCACACCGGTTTTCTGTGAGGCCGTGGTATCACTCCGGTCGAGCCGACCCATTCATGCCGAAGCATAGCTCTCCCACGGTAAGCATGGTAAGCATACAGAGTGATACAGATTATATATAATTCAATAATTCTTTAAAAACTTAAGTCTCGAAAAAGCTGTAATCGATAATATCATTATCCACAAAGAGTCATAACTAATGCAACACTATTTATGTAATATATATCTATAATAATATTTGTAAATATGATCTGCAAATTGGTTTCGTAGTTTGTATTTCCTATGTACGTATTTACAATACATATGTATTTATAGTTTGTGACTAAATGGCCTTGTGTATAGTAAGTAGTAGTAAGAAGTAGGTATGTTTATACACATTAATTTAATGCCGTAACACTTGAAAGTTTTTAGTTTTACCTATGACCATATACCTTACATACGTTTACCTATAATTCGTTCAAATCAAACCAATATTCAGAAATACTCGTAACTCGATATAACTCAATATCGTTCATCATAAGTTTGGTAAACAAACCCACAATATAGCCTCCGATAACTTAATTACATTCAGACCTTGATCTCCTGACTTTTTGGACACATTGGTATTCGTACTGAATCACTGAGCTCATTAAATTGTATAATATTGGCATACGAATTTGCATCGAGAATTTTCGTAATAGCAATCAAGCTGTTAAAAATGAGTGCGTTTACCAAGAATGTAATTTCGAGGATGATTGTGGGAAAGATCAGTCTCCATGAAATGAAGCTTTCACTTTCAGCAACATCCTCGAATAGTCTACTCTCAATAATATTTCAAAGCAAATATGTCTTATTTAAAAACCGGCCAAGTTCGAGTCGCATTCGCGCACGAAGAGCTCCGTTCCATTTTCCATAAAAACGGCAACATAATCACGTGTGTCGTGTGAGAACCCCTTAAATATTTCTTAATTTTGTTCTTGTAGTATTTTTTTGTTAAAACGGCAACAGAAATACATCGTCTGCAAAAATTTCAACTGTCTAACTATCACAGTTCATGAAATACTAGCCTGGTAACAGACGTACAGACAGACGGACGAACAGCGGAGTCTTCATAGGTCCCGTTTACCTTTTGGTTACGGAACCCTAAAAGTAACAAGAAAAAAAAATAAACTTGAGAGGTGTCAAGGGACACCCAGATGGAACGAAGTTCGAAATAGAAAGACGATACAAATATTATATTTACTTCAATATTTTACGTAATTTCTAGTTTTATGATATATGTGTACACAATAATATTAATAATAATAATAATGATAATGATGATAATGGTGAAAATGATGAAGATGATGAAAATGATGACAATGATGAAAGTGATGAAGATGATGAATTGATGAAAATGATGAAGATGATGAAAATGATGAAAATGATGAAAGTGATGAAGATGATGAATTGATGAAAATGATGAAAATGATGAAAATGATGAAGATGATGAAAATGATGAAAATGATGAAAGTGATGAAAATGATGAAAATGATGAAAACGATGAAGATGATGAAAATTATGAAAGTGATGAAAATGATGAATTGATGAAAATGATGAAATGATGATAATGATGATAATGATGATATGTATATATAAAAGTTCGAAATCTTATCTATCTATTATATATATATATATATATATATATATATATTATATATATATATAGATATATATATAGTATCTGGGCTGCTTCAAGCAATGAAAAATAAACTAATAACAAATAAAATTTAAAACAGCAAAAAGTGTCGTGACAACAAATTATGTCGCGACAATTTCCGTCTAGCCCCCTTCGTTTTTTCGTTCATATCGCGCGATAAGGAACTTCGTTCCAAAAAAACAACAGATAAACTAAGAACGTAAAGCCTCTAAAAATATACGTTATTTTTTATGAACCCAATTGTAATATAACTGTATTACATGAGCTAAGGTTAGCAAAGCCGTGTTGCATCGTATTGCGTACGATCATCATTGTTCTGCGCGACGTGATACTTGACTTTACCGAGTGTCAATGTGGTGTGTATATGTCAAGGTTTTTCACACTACCTCGTGGGAACATTAAATGGGAAATCTTTTCAATGAAAATAAACTATGCAACTAGATATGAAACTACATCTAAAAAGATAATTAAAAATAAATGCCTATGCGTTACTTGTTTAAAAATCTATACTAATAATAAAGCTGAAGAGTTTGTTTGTTTGTTTGTTTGACCGCGCTAATCTCAGGAACCGCTGATCTGATTTTAAAAATTCTTTCAGTGTTGGATAGTCCATTTATCGAGGAAGGCTATAAGCTATATATCATCACGCTACTACTAATAGGAGC
The DNA here is from genome assembly GCA_916048165.1 of Spilarctia lutea. NCBI lineage: Eukaryota > Metazoa > Arthropoda > Insecta > Lepidoptera > Erebidae > Spilarctia > Spilarctia lutea. The sequence continues at coordinate 14,915,020 of OU696481.1, forward strand.
GGAGCACCAATGAATAATGTTGCAAAAACGGGGGAAAATTTTCACGCTACGAGTAATATAAGACGCAAACGAGGTTGCGTGGGCCAGCTAGGTATTAATATTTTGAATATACTTAGTAAAACTTCTGTAAGTAAATAATGATTGCCAAGTATTATAATAGAAAAGTTACAAAAACAGATCATAGTAAATAGTTTGATATCCATACTAAATTGTTATTTATATGATTATTCATATTAAAAACACTGCAAGCTTTATGACATATATACATTATACATATATTTTAGACAAACTTAGTTAATTTTTTCAAAAATAATAAATAGTATGTTCAAAAATAATACATTTTGGACTTTATTTTAAGAAGTTATTTAAAAAGTAAATACTTAACTTTACAGTCTTTGTGTTTTCTCTTTTAGTTTCCTACTTCTAGTGAATAATTGACATTATTAATAAACTTGAACCCTCGAGTAACTACTTACTTCTTTTCCATATAAAATACTAGCTGCCTCGGTGGCACAGTGGCATAGTGTATGTAACTTCTGTGCTTGAGATCTCGGGTCCGATTCCCGGGTCGGATCACATTTTTCTTTGATCTCCAAATATTAGTTTCGGCGTTTGGGTCTTTCTATGTTTAATAATTGTGTATTAAAAAAAAAAAGGATTTAAGTATTTATATCAGTTGTCTAGTACTCTTATTACAAGCTCTGCTTAGTTTGGGACTAGATGGCGTTGTGCGTTAGATGTCTCAAATATTTATTTATGTTTATTTAATTCACATAAAATGTAAACTTTTTCCTGAATTGTAATAATATCCAAAGGTTCTTTTGGACATTTTTACCAATTTTCAAAACCGCTACACCTTACATCACCAACGACTCACCCGTCTATTCATTTGCGAAATCATCGATAAAGTTTAACAAATATTTTGTGATGCACGTCATCGAATGCCATTTGCGTGTTACGAGTCTATTTTATGTCGAGTCTTACATCTACATTTACATCCTACTCACGACAACACAACACAAAATTCAACGGTGTCCTTAACAATAATTCAAAAGAAATAAAATACCTTGAGTACTTTTGAAAAAGATCTCAAATTTCAGTTCAAAAAATTATAAATAACATATAAAAATAAACATCTGTTGATGTATTAAAATGTTGCGTATTCAATCTCTAAACACAGTAGCGAGATCACAAACAAATCCCTCTTCTACAGGTTACTAAATAAGATTCTCATCGCTTTTGTTCTCGTAAATTCTTTCAAGATCTCTCTCCATCGAATAAAATGATTAAATATCTTGCTTTTGTCTCGCCAGTTTTATGTAGTTGAAGAATTTCTATTCACTAATATTATACAACTTTAGAGTTAGATTTTTTGTTTATACCCTGAATTTCTTGTCATCATAACCCACCGCTAGACAGGTATCTTCTTAAAAAGGAAATTTGAGTTTCTAGATATTTTTATGTAGTATGGGCCAAACAAGCCGACGTATTACCTGTGGTAAGCGAATACCGCCGCCCATGGACACCCGCAACACCAGAGACGTTACGAGTGCGTTGCCGGCCTTTGGGGGATAGGAAGAGGGATCGGAGAAGGGGTTGGGGTATGGGCCTCCGGTATTCCCACTCATTTAGTGAAAAACACAGCGCAGGCGGTGATTCACACCGATTTCCTGTGAGGCCATGGTAACGCTCCGATCGAGCCGGCCCATGCATACCGAAGCTTGGATCTCACACGGTAATAATAGTCCACGGGTCCACTTGAAAGTTGTCAAGATTATGTTAATATTTTTTCGAGTGTAGGTCTCAAAAAAATTACTATCAAATTTGTATGCCGATGCATTTTTTATGAAAAATATATATTTTGCAAGCCCCAAAACAAAAATCAGTTTGTAATTAATGAAAATGAATAAAAATTTTCAAGTCACCATTCTGACATGTTAGAGCTGGGGGTCACTCGGGAAGGTACCATTCACTTTGTATGCCACAAGTTTTTGTCAGTTTTCCATCGTATTTTCTCGAAGTATTGATTTTTAGAAACTGTTATTATTTAATTTGGGACACTCATCAAATCGACGTGTTTCGCTCCCTATCCCGCTTTTTCCTGCCACTATCAGAATTTGGTCCAATGAAAAAAGTTGGGTGTCTCGTCAAAAAGAAGCTGTGTATAAACTTTCAGCCTGTTATTAATCACTGAAATCCCTTGTACGTGGGCCCGTGGACTATAATTAATATGTGTATTATAATATACTAGTGGTAGCCCTGTGGTCGAAATTCAACCATATTCTTCAATAAATAATTTTTATTTTGCTTTGTGCAATTCTCTCTCCTGCGTAACCACAATTTTCGTAAGCACAAAGTTTTTGCTTCATGCATTAATTTATACATAATAGCTAACATCTTATTTCATAAGAAATTAAAATAATCTGGCCCTTGCTGTCTGTTTGATACCATAATTTATATTGTTTTTCCATTTTATATTCCTATTCAAATTTATTACCTTTGTCATTCTGTTTTATTGGAACGTTTATGCACAGCGTATGTCATTTCAATTTTATTACTTGTCTATTGTTATCGTTCAAGATACTTAATAATAATAAATTATATTTTAAGTTAACACGGTATATCTATTAGAAAGCAGAGGCGGTATAAAGTCGGTGATTACAGACTAAAAGCCTTTTAAAAAACTTCTACCCACTCGCCTGACGATCATTGAAGAACAAATTGGTGTATTATAAAATTCAGTTTTCTCGTCATTTTTAACAGCTAGTTTAATAAAATAACATTTAAAATACAATGAGAAATGGCAATTAGGGATTTAAGTGCGCAAATAATGGTGTCTTCACCTATCATTTTTGTTTAGTGTTAATTTAGTGGTTTTTCAACCATATTTGTTATCAAGGCAATCAGATTTAAGACAAATTAATCAATTACTACCTTGGCACACTACGGCGGCGACCATGCTAGTCTCCCACAAAAGGTGTCACTGCAAATATTTTTTTTCTTTTATTTAATTGGCGGCAAACGAGCAGACTTATCGCCTGATGGTAAGCGCCTGAAAAGATGGGCGGCGGTAATCCGCCCATGGACACCAGCAAAACCAGAGGCGTCACAAGTGCGTTGCCGGCCTTTGGGGAAGGGGAGGGGGATGGGGTATTGGTTGTGGTATGGGCCTCCGGTATCCTCACTCACTCGGTAAAACACAGCGCAAGCGCTATTTCACACCGGTTTTCTGTGAGGCCGTGGTATTTATTACTCCGGTCGAGCCGGCTCATTCATAGCGAAGCGTGGCTCTCCCACGATGAAACCACACCCAAACTTGAAGAAACTAATTATCTTTACTATAAAAGTTCTAGTAGTAATCAATACAAAATGTATAGTTATTACTTAATAAATTGTGTACTACGTATGAACTGCAAAGATTTTATTTTTAGAATCTTTAGGGATTTGAGTTTTAGTAAAGCTGTATGTAGCCTAAGGCTACTTAAACGGTTACTTAGCCTATTGACACATTCACTTGGGTGTCATTTAAGAGAATTGTAAAACTTTTTGTTGATATTTATTTTTTTAAAACAACCAAATCGCTTCATCTTTAATCCAACTTTTCCATCCTACAAAGTTTTAGACTCCGCCGTCACAAACGAATTCTAGTACCTTAGATCCTTTTGTTTGTTCTTAACTTTAGGTGTTCTAAGAATCAAGACATAATCTAAACTTTTCAAAACAAGTTAGGTGAAGTGTCAAGTAAAGGAGACTAACAAATTTATATATGCTTACGTATTAATTATGTATCTGCGTATCGTATATGGTTTGCCTGGGATAACGTGTTTATTAATGGCGTTAGAGAGACCTTCAATTAGCAGTGGATTGACTATAATAATTTACCTCCTTTTGTACTTACTGCGTTGAAATATTTTACAACATTTGTATCGAATAAATTTTGTTTTCGACTTGAGATGAAAAATACCATTCTATTAAACTCGAAGTCTTGCCTATCCATTTCGACTTTATTAATCATTATATTAAGTCCCTGAATCAAACTAAAAGTGAAGTTGGTATAAACGATATGTTAAAACGGTGAATCGGACAAATCCACAGGTTTTATGGTAAACGAAATCTCCATGAAGATTTAGCATTCTTTTATAAAAACTATAAAAAAGTTGACGAACCCAAACAAGCAGAATCAAATTTCCAATACATAATGATATTGTAGGAATTAATCAGGGATAATGATCCCTATATATTTAACCGTGGGAGAGCTATGCTTCGGCATGAATGGGTCGGCTCGACCGGAGTGATACCGGAGGTCCATACCCCAACCCCTCCCCCCATCCCCCATCCCCTTTCCCATCCCCCAAAGGTCGGCAACGCACTTGTGACGCCTTTGGTGTTGCGGGTGTCCATGGGCGGCGGTAATCGCTTACCATCAGGTGATACGTCTACTCGTTTGCCAACTTTTCAATAAAAAAAAAAATGATTAAGTGACATCATGATATGAATAAAATATGGATGTAGATCTCCATCTATTGTTTACTTTTGTGGTGTTTAATGAAGTTGTATGAATAAATAAATAATTTTTTGTAGCCTTATTTATAAAATAACAAAACCTGGAACCTTCCTCATAGCTTTCACTACTACAAAGTAAACTTAAGTAACATTTTCTTTTAAAAGAAATTCACAGGTAGCGTCAACTTGTACAATCGAGTGGAACAATATCAGTTTACACACGTTGTTGTCAATTCATGCGTGCATAATGAGGAAAACTCGGAAATAATGAAGGAAACTTGTGAAGGTAGAAAAGAATTTCCGGTAAATTTAGTAAAATCTAAAGTAGGATTACAAGAGCCTGGGAGACTAGATTTAACCCTTGAAGAGTATCGCAGAAAAAGAAAATAAGATTATACTTGTAACTTTTTCGAATGCGAATTTGGAATATAGGAATGTATAAAAATGGAATTTCAAAATGATTAAACGTAAATCACCGTTACCGCTTTTTTTGAAATAGGTACATTTTTTTTCGAATCAATAAATGTGGCCAGTGGAACCTCAATCCCATTTGATTTTAAGAGAATATACTCGTACTGAAATCAGTTCATAAATTAATTGTTAATTTGATTTTTTATTCATATCTCTTCCTTGTTTTTTTTTATTATTATTATATAGGGGGCAAACGAGCAGACGTAAATTAATAATTAATTACTATTAAATAACAAACAGAGCATAATTAATAGTGTTATTGTTGTTTAATAATCATGTAAATTTTCATTAAGGCCTGCCTAATTCACGTCTCGTCTGTACTTACTGTTACTTAAAAGCTATGTAAAAATATGTTTATAGTCAAGTTTATGCTTTTCCAGCCCTTGTATAGTCACAAAGGCATAGCAACGCTTTGTTAGACATGGCGCGGAGCCAACTACGCCTACCATGGTACTGAAAACCCTCAGTGACTTAGCAACTTGAAGTCGTCCAAACCTCTTATTACGAGTGAGTGGGAACTTAGTCATTTTAGGTCTCATGCCTCCAGATATTACTACATATTGACTGCGATGCGAAGGAATGTCTTCACACCAGTTGTTATTTTACTACTATTTTTGTAAAATAACAACTTTGTCCTACTGTACCTAGCTGGCACGACGCTTTAGTACCTATAGAATATGTTTAAATTTTTCCTTCTCTTTGGAGTGATGTTATCTTATCATGCGTAGTTTGCTCCCGTAGTTTCCTCTTAAGAGATCTACGGTTTAATAAGCATGGTGACACTCTGTTTCTTAATTCGTCACCACTGTTGTTTCCAAATGTGATTGTTCTACAGTTTTAATACTTGCACTAATTGTACAAGAATGAGAAACAGTTACATATGTGTGTTTATGTGCTTTTGTTCGGTTTATATTTTCAACGTCACCGTCGCTGTCCTCATAAGACCTACAATACGAGTATACGATGTGATAAATTTTACGTTTACGTTAGCTAATTTACCTTGTTTACACCTTTCCCCTTTCTTTCACTTCTACCATCCATAAAGTGTATACCTTATAACGCGCCGTGTAATACCCGTAAAACTTTCTAAATCACTTAAAGCACCATGAATAGAATGCGAAAAACTATTACACAACACTGTTTATTCTCTCTTTGTGTTTCTAAATTAGTGTAAAAGTATTTAATTGTGGTACAATTGTTATCATAGTTACGGTTAAGTTCGTTAATTAATTAAGGTGCTTATGACATAATTGTAACAAATATTCGTACTTATGAAGAACAATTTTTTTAACCAGCAGTACTGAACCGATTTGAATGAATAAATTGTTTGTAAAAATTACCTGGGCTTATTTTATTCAAAGTTTTTATGTAGTCGGATTTTAATTGACTCCATACTAGTTCATAAAGACCATTATTAAGTCCAATACTTATACTCTTTAATCGAGAAAGAAGTTAGACCTTCGTTAGACCATATTTGGGCCGGATTAATACCACAGGCTTACAGAAAACTTCCTTTAAGCAATGATTTTATTGTTATTCTCCCATAATGAATGAGGTTCAACTTCAACTCAACTTCAGCCTACTGCTGTTCACTGCTGAACGAAGGTGTTCACTACACCAACACAAGTAGTGAAAAGAATATGTTTCAATAGTTTAGCCACGTAGATAGACTGGATGATAGAAGACTCAATGAAGGAAGCATTCAGCAGTGAATAAGGTTACTGAAGCCTCCTGAAGGCTTCAGCAACCTCCTCGTTATTCTGAAAGGACTTAAATGAAAAGGCAGAATAGTATTTAAGTAATTGTTTTAATGATCTACAGTAACTTTCGTAAAACTAACCAAACAATCGTAGAGCAAAAAGCGTGAAAGAGTAAACGTAGATATATATAGAAAATACAATGATTGGAATGATCATGAATTGGTTCGGTGAAACGGATTAAAAAGAACATGTTGAAGTTACCGACCAAATAGGTGATGTTCTGATGAAGGGCTATGTGAAAAGCACCAGGAACCGACGAGATGTAGACGGAGCTAAAGAGGTGTGTTAATACCGTAGTAAATGGAGATCAATTGTCTCCACCTTCCAATCAGGAAAAAGCATGACGTTAAAAGGATGTGTTAATAAGGAGAGTTTAGAAAAAGGTTTTAGGAGAGAAATTCAATAGTATACACACATTTGGAGTACTTCTAAAATAAATCATATGTTTCTTTCTGCATAAGTCTCTAGCAAATACTATTTATTAAAATGTATTCTTAATTAGATGAGGTGTTTACTGCTAATAGAGGGGCTATAAAACGGTCAAGAAAGTGTAAATGAATGTACGAGTGTTTTAAAAATAACTAGACCGACTCGTAATTATTCAATGGCTAACGTAATTCCAAATTGTGTTTGTTGTTGATCCTAACTGTATTTTATACTTACTTCTGTAGCATGGTATAAGAACATAGTACTTATTAACTTAACTTTTCTATACCAAGCTTCAGAAGTATCTAACACATAATGATATGTGTTATATCTCTGAAGTTCTAAGTCTGAAGCTCATAACAGATTAGGATGAACAAAACTTGTTTACAAAATCTTATAAAGCTTCCTTTTAAAGAGAACATTCCTTTAACAGATATCAATACACATTTTTGAAATTAAACTCACTTGTATACTACTATTTAATTAATTTATATTTAACCTGATCTACGCCAAGTCCACCGCCAAGTCGCAAAGTCTTTACTATATCTAATAATGGCACGTTAAGTTATAAAATAGATAACTTTCATCAAGCATAAAAAACATTAAGTAATGTTGAAGTTACGTTCAAAAAAAATTGTTTTTTCAATGTCACTATGCAACAAATTCTGAAAGAAATAAATGTACTATTTTATTTATATAGTTCTAACAATAAACATTCAACAATCTCGACAAAGACGACGAGTACAAAAAAATGCTAGCAACTTGCGTAAGATGGACTTTCACCACTACTTTTCGTCACAGACACAGCCTCCTTAATAGAACTAACCTCTGCCTCAGTTAACATCTTACTACGAAATATCTTCGCATTTACTCGGTTACAATTTACAAAATCATCATTTAAAATATATTACGTTATGCATATATATGCACATTATAAATGACATCTGCAATATATAACATTTAAATTAGTCACTGTGTGTGGCTCTTTGCTAAACTGGCCTAAATGAAATACATTTTGCACGCATAATTTAAACTTAATTAAATTAAATTTTAGTAGATAGTTCATGTAATAGCTTAAGAGTGGCAACAATTACTCTACAATGCAGAAATGAAATATCGCTGGTTTACTGTATTATACAGTAAGCCAGTCGCGAAATTATTCGTGTTTAATTCGTATTTAAACATATTTCTAAAATAATTAATTTGGACTCAGACTATTTCACCGGTGTGAAATAGCGTTTGCGCTGTGTTTCACCGAGTGAGTGAGGATACCGGAGGCCCATACCCCAACCCCTCCCGCCATCCCCTTTCCCATCCCCCAAAGGTCGGCAACGCACTTGTGACGCCTTTGGTGTTGCAGGTGTCCATGGGCGGCGGTAATCGCTTACCATCAGGTGATATGTCTGCTCGTTTGCCCATTATTCAATAAAAAAAAAAAACTTTAGGATTATGATCACATCACCGTAAATAAGATATTTTTATGCATATGTGGCAAACGAGCAGACGTATCGCCTGTTGGTAAGTGATTACCGCCGCACATGGACACTCGCAACACCGGGGGCGTCACAGGTGCGTTGCCGGCCTAAGAGGGATGGGGAGAGGGATGACGCATCCTTACTTACACCCCACAGAATTATTTTTTTGGTTATATTAATTATTTTACCCCGATTGATACTCTCCTTATAAATATAACGATTTTCAAATAGGATAAAGAAGGTAATTAATTTTGGCCTCTCTCGCCCATATAGAACAGAACATTTATTACCTGACATTTGAACTTTGTTAAGTTAAGGCGATCTGTGTTTACATTGTTGGAGCGTAAATAATTTGTATTTATTATTTTATTACATTTTGAACGTTTTTTCTTTTTCTCTGGGACCAGTATGTATGCACACATTGCTTTTACTCCTTGATGTGTAAGTGATTGCAACCTTATATTCTATGGACTAATTTTTATTACTTTATTAGACAAAAAATTGATTTTCCTAGCTTTAATATCTTATTAGACCGCTTTCTAGCCTTTGTGTTTTGGTTGCCTTAACTTGCACATAGAAATACTGTTGTCAAAAACAAACAAGCTTTGTATGAATTATTTGAAAAGATGGTGCACATGAGTTTCTCACCAGCTCTTCTCATGAATGCAATACCCATCGGAGCTGGTACTTGGATTGATTTCAATTTAAACCTTTGAGTTGAATCGAAATCAATCTAAGCTCCGGTAATTCAAATCATCTCAGTGCATTTAGTATTAGGAGTTTTGTTTTATATTTTTATGTTTGTATTTTTGACGTGTTCAAGTGCCTTTTGGGGACTATGGAAATAAATGATTTGAGTTTGATTTTGAGTTTGAGTTATATACGGATAAAAAAATGGACTGAAGTTTCATACACGTATCCGTCCATCTGATAGAACTACTAGGAAAGAGATCAACTAGTATATCTACCTATATAAATAAAAATGAATTACTGAAATGTATGTACGCGCATTACTTTCGATAGCAAATTGGATATATTTTTTGTGTTCGTTATTGTCAGATTTGTTTGATGGTCTAGCCGATTACGGCGACGGCGGCCCGTCTCAACGGAGACCAGCCAACTACGCAAAAAACATTATAGCGCACAAGTGTGTGCGCAAACACAGGTGCACTCCCTGCTCCCTCTTTCTCATAATACGATGGGACGGTTAACCGACACGACCGGGAATAGATCCGGCAGGCTCGACCTGGGTCTCGAACCCGAGACCTTTTGATTGGTAGTCACTTACGTCAACCGCTGGACCAAGCATTACCAGCGTACTGCACCGTCTACCAGGCCGAACTCCTGGCAATTTGTGTCGCAACAAGGGAGATTGGGAAGACCAAGGCCCTAACGTTTGGAATTCTCAGCGACTCCATGGCTGTATTAATGACGATTACGAATAACAATTGCCTTCACCCGCTAGCTGTAGAAGCGAGGCAGAACATTAAGACTCAGTCTCTCCAGGGCAAAGCTGTGTCTTTGCTCTGGGTCAAAGCCCATGCAGGGATAGAAGGGAACGAAAGAGCGGACCATCTAACCAAAGAGGCCGCTGAGAAATCCAAACGAGCGCCTAATTACAACTTGTGCCCGGTTTCCTTCGTCAAGCGAAATCTGCGCATGCAGACGCTTGACGAATGGAACAACAGGTACATCACCGGCGAAACCGCCAAAATCACGAAGTTATTCTTCCCAGATGCGGTGTCGGCGTACAGAATAGTGAGGAAAATTAATATTTCGTTTACCTTAACACAAGTGTTGACGGGGCACGGTGGGTTCTCTGAATACCTGGAACGGTTCAAGTGCAAGGGGAGCCCATCGTGCTCCTGCGACCCAGGAGAGAGGGAAACAGTGCCACACATCTTGTGTGATTGCCCTATTTTTGCCCTAGAGCGACACAACTGCGAAAATAAAATAGAAACAGACATAACAAAACCGAATTTTAGTAAAATTATTAATAGTAAATATAGAGATGTTTTTCTGGAATACTGCATTAGAATGGCTGAAAAAGTAATTAGTAGAAATAAAAGTATAGCTTAAGAAATTATGTTTACGTAATATTATATAATATATTAGAGTTAAGCATAAATAAATAATGTGAATAGATTATAAGAACATAGCCATAGGTAAACCTAATGTAATAGAAATTAAGAAACTGTGTATAAGTAATATAATAGAATAAGATAAACATGTAATAGATATAAGAAGAAAACTACATATTAATAAAAACCAATGTAACTAAAAATGTAAGATTAAAACCTGTAATAAATAAATATTGTATAAATTAAGAAAAATAAGTAGCCAGATATATAATGGATAGAATAGATTAACGAACGGAAGTCCCACCCGTATGGAATGACAGAAAGAATGAAAGTAAAGAAAACGTATGCAGCATAGACGTGCGAGAGGCACAAAAGTGAGAACTGGCATGCAAGTGAATTAGAGTAATATAGGCTCCGATAATGTTGGAGGTAATAAAAAAAACAAAAAAAAAAAAAAACCGCTAGACCAATGAGGCAGTTGAACAGATTTGTATAGAAGAAAATTAAAAGGTGTGTATAAATACTAAAGCAAGTTTTTTTAATAATACATAATTAGTTTTATTGGTACGAAGTTCGCAGGATCTGCTAGTACCCTATAATGATATATTGCATCCTCTAATCGAGTATCTAAGTTTACTCCTCTGTTACAATATACAAAATCAGAGTACTTACAACATGAGCAAATTAAATCTATACTAATAATAAAGCTGAAGAGTTTGTTTGTTTGATCGCGCTTATTTCAAAAACCGCGGGTCCGATTTGAAAAATTCTTTCAGTGTTGGATAGTCCATTTATCGAGGAAGGCTATAGATTATATATCATAACGCTACTACTAATAGGAGCGGAGCACCAATGAAGAATGTTTCAAAAACGGGGGAAAATTTTCACGCTACGGGCAATATAAGACGCAAACGAGGTTGCGTGTGTCAGCTAATCTAACTATATACATGTATTTATAATTATAATTATGTCTAGTGTGTGTACTATTTCTCTCGTGGTACAATTAAATATAAGTGTGTAAACTCGTACACATCTAATTGCTGGAATGCAATCATAACTAACGGTACACGCAGCGGTCATGTCGGAATGCGGGTAGTAAGTACTCAATCTCTATAAAGGCTCTAATAACCAAAGCGTGTACATGTGATTATTAACTCTAGAAAAAGTAGCATCGTTGTCTCTTTATTACGGTAAATATAGGCTAGTGGTCGACTAGTTGTTGAAAATTGACCTTAACTCATTCTATTGATAATATCAGTATTTAAAAAATCAATTTAAAAAGTTCAGAAGTCGAAACTGTCCAAGGATTTTTTTATAATCGTCATCAATTACCATTATCATTCACTACTGGACATAGGCCTCTTTTTACAAAGGAGCCTTGGACTTAATATACCTCCCTGATCAGACGTGTTGGTTTCAAGTTTTCTTCTCATTATAGTGATGTTATTCTGCATAGTTCGATACCTTAGTCGCCTTTTTTTTTTATATTTTAAAATATTTACGAATTAATTAACATACACAAGAAGAAATACATGTACGTGTCAGTAAATATTCATTGATTTATTGTTAATTTTAAACTTTATGCTCTTTTGTAGCCTTTGAGTGGTGTACACGGCCGCACAGAGGCAAAATAGTATATAAGTATTTGTTTTTATCGTGGGAGGGCCACGCTTCGGCTTGCATGGGTGATACCACGGCCTCACCGAAAACCAGTGTGAAACAGGGCCTGCGCTGTGTTTCACCGCGTGAGTGAGGATACCGGGGGCTCATACTCCAAGCCCTCTCATACTCTCATCCCTTTCCCTATCACCCAAAGACCGGTAACGCACTTGTGACGCTTTAGGTTTTGCGAGTGTTCATGGGCGGCGGTAATCGGTTACCATAAGGTGATACGTCTGCTCGTTTGCCCACTATTAAATAAAATAAAACAATAGACATGTTGTAAGATATTTTCTTTGTAATTTTTCTTTAAATTTATGTTACTTCTTAAAAGCAGCTAAAACTTGTTACATGTTCATACTATATTAGATGTAATTGAAATTCCGTCCATTGAAATGAAACTGAACCATTTTAACTCGATTTATAAACGGTATAAAAAAATTGGACGTATACATTTGTTTTAAAACGCATCACTTTTTTATTTGTGTAAAAACAAATGAAATCTGTCAGTGAGGTTGGCATGACAAATGAAATAGGTGGACTAGCGATTACACGTGTTCGTAAAGACCAAATGTGAAAGCGTCTCACCATCATCGACGGCTATTTGACAGAAACCGCATAAATCAATCTATGCACTCTGAATAACCGTTGTTGTAGAAACCGCAATTCCAATTTTATGTCATTATAATGACAATGTGTTAATAAGTTAGACTTGACAGCACTGTTGTTATGTCTTGAAATAGTAGTTCATATTTATAACTTTGCAATTAATGTGTCTAGTCTTAACCTAGTTTTGCTCAAAACTATTTTCATATGCAAATCCTTTATTTTTATTTGATTTATTTATTAGTCTTAGGGAATAACGTAGTAGCAACTCATTATCTATACTTAATACTCAATATTATAAAGCTGAAGAGTTTGTTTATTTGTTTGAACGCGCTAATCTCAGGAACCGCTGGCACGATTTGAAAAATTATTTCAGTGTTGAATAGTCCATTTGTCGAGGAAGGCTATAGGCTATATATCATCACGCTAATACTAAATAGAGTGGTACACCAATGAAGAATGTTTCAAAAACGACGAAACGAGGTTGCGTGGGTCAGCTAGTATAAGAATGTGCGGGTCACCATGCTATATTGTCTACATTCACAATGAGTATGAAAACCACTACTCTTGGATTCTACTCATAATTTCATCAAGCAGAATAGAGTCAGTAGAATAGCAGAAAAAATAAGGAAACAGAAAACGTGTGGTTTAATATTTTCTAATGATTATCATCATAACTTTTTAAATAATTTTATCGCGAAAATAAAAAACAATTAATAAAAAAAATTGTTGGATATAATCTTAGCGCTTACAACAGTATCTGTTATGTAATAGCTATTTTATTTATTTATTTTCTGGTATTAGAATACCAGAATGAATATAAAAAGTCCTCAGATCAAAGAAAACTGGTCTCTTAAAACGGAGCTCTAGGAGAAAATGAAGATTTTTACGATACCATCTTCAGTTGGTGTAAGTAAGAAAGTGAATACGTATCATATTATGTGCATCTAACATTACAGACTACACTTTCATGCCTGTCTTCTCCATCACGTGTTATATTACCAGCTCTCACCACATACAGAAAAGTTATTACACATTCTTGCTTACTTTCATGAGAAAAATAAAACACAATTGTCTTTATATTACATTACATTTACACAAACGTAGATAAATGTAGGCGATTTTAACGAAACACAACTGTTTATCATATCTGTCATCGCAATATGTCATAATATAAAGTTTAAAAGAAAATGTTGGTTAGTGTTCTGACTTCTTAGTTGGAGATCGTTTTTTGTTTTTTCGAAAGACGGTCCCTATTTCACGTCATCCACATTTTATATATTTTTTATCATTAATTTCATCACGACGACGACTTGAAGACTCTAAGACTTGATAATTGAAGACGATAAATACTTGACATTGGCAGAAATAGCTGATCCTAGGGATCCGGCTGGTTGCCATTTCATCAAAAAAGAAGAAAGAAGACTTCTTAGTTTAGTATTGCATTTTTTACAATGCGTATCGTAAAATGAAAGAAGTTAAAAGTACAATATGGAATATTTACGACTCTAGCTGTAATGTTAATTGGCTGATCAGATTGTGATCAGAAAATCTAAATCGTTTAATTTTAAATAATTTATTCGATTTGTTATTTTGGTCAAATGTAATCTTTGGCACATAAAAATATCTAATTGATAACGGATCTACGTAGACACATTTTAGTAGAATTTTTAAAGTACCTACAAATTTAAGTTTGGAATACAGCACATAGACTAAAAAGAATTGATGTAGTTTAAGAAATAGGTTTATTTATATGTACAACTATTAATTAACATTTAAAACCTACTAGTTAAGAATGAAGATTAATGTTACTAAAAGTATTATTAAGAATGCGGTATAGAATATTAGTTTACAGTTTGAGTACCTATGTAATAAGACACGTGTATATTATTTGAAAATTATAGTTATTTAGACCTGATCACCATAGAGACAGGTGCCTCTATATATAGAGCTATATAGATTGTCTCTGTCGTAGTCTATACTACAGACAACCATAAATAATTTAAATTACTTTTACGGAAGAATACTTTGTTGTAACTCTGTAATATTATGGTGTGTAAATAAAGAGTTTTCTATCTATCTATCTAATAATATCAACCACATACTGGAGAGATCTTTTAAGTTCAATACATCATAAAATCTTAAAGTTTGTATGCCTCAGTTTTTATATAGTATCTATATTTACCTTCGACGCAATGAGAGTTACGTAATTTAACCGTCATGTGTATCTGTCGGTGGCATTATAGCTCTTGAACGTATGGACCAATTTGGATGCGTTTATTTTTTTACTTTTCTTTATTCCATAATATCCTATTTTTGAACGGATGTTGATTACTCTTTCACCCAAAAACTGTTGAATGGGTTTTGATGAAACTTTACTATAATATGGCTCATACATCAAAATAACACATAGGCTATAATTTATAAAAATATAGCTTCGCCTCGCGGCGTTACCTGCGGTTATGTCGTATCGCGGGTAGCACCACGGGGTTCAAATAATTTCTAATAACAACAATTTCCTCTAAACTTTTTATTCTAACAACTAATAATAAACCTGTTTCTAAATATGTATATTCAGAAGTGATGACATCAGGATATAGACATCTGTTTTTTATTCAATAGCTATGAGTATAACTGTTATTTAAATAAGTTTTTTTTTAAATGCTAACGTAACCATTACCGGGTTCGACATAATGAAGGTAATTTAATACGAAGTTGTCTAACTAGTCTTTTGATTTAAAAAAATACACGTAACAGTATCTTACAGTTACATATATATTAGCAACATGATAGAAATAATAATTAATTTAAAAAATAAACTGGTAATCCTACTAATATTATAAACGCGAAAGTTTGTGAGTAGATAAGTGAGTAGGTTTGTTGCTCTTTCACTTATAAACCATTGAATGGATTTTGATGAAACTTTACAATAATATAGCTTATACATTAGAATAACACATAGGCTACAATTTATAAGGATACTAGCTTCGCCTCGCGCGCCTGCGATTATTTTCGTACCGCGGATAGCACCGCGGGGTTCAGTTAGTTTTTAAATAATTTCGATGAGTATTTTTACTCGAATACCAAGTAAGGGTTATGGCTTTCTGGTGTAGATATTTTGTATGTTTGTTTACCATTTTTTTCATTATCTCATATCTTTCAAATCGTTCTGTTTATCTATCTTATTTCAACAGATAATGTATTGTTTTATCCGTATTAAAATTCTAAATGTCCTTAGGTCGCTTTTTGATAGAAATAGGTAGATTTTTTTTTAAATATAGTGATAGGTTAATAAAAAAACAAATTAAACCTATTGTGTCGGGCATTAAAACCAAGAAAATGAACAGGAGATTACAAATATATAGTATATATAGGTATATAATAGTTTAATTATTATTTTTTTTTTTCAGAGAAATTATATTCAAACGTTAATTTGGGATATTATCCTCAACCAGTTGTAACAAAAAGTACCTAATCTATAACAGGTGAATGGCCATGTTGAAAAATATTTGAACCTGTTTCTTACTCGTATGTTCCGGCCAACAGTGTTGGAGAACTTGTTTGGACATTATAATAAATAATGCAAACATTTTTTCTGTTAGTATCATAATGTTAATGTCAGACCGTTAAAATTGTGAGTTTTTGGTCTGTTGAATTGTTGTTATTGAGTGCTGTGGTGTACGAGTATAGTGTGTATAATGTATCAGAAACCAAAACATCATGTAAGTGGAACGTAAATTTATTTTTGTGAAAAGATGAATTCTTTGCTTAAATTAACCCCAATTAGTTAAGTTAAAACCTTTTATTTGTTTCTTTTTTATTATTATTTTTTATTATCATCCTAATGTTATTTGTTTTTTATTTTTTTAATCATAAATTTTGATGTCGACCGAGACCAACCATAATGGTAATCGTTACAGGCACCCACAGGACAGGCTTGCCTAGTGTGGGGCCACTGGGTACAACAATTAATGTATGTTTCATTTGGCAATAAATTATTTTTATTTTATTTTATTTATTTATTTTATTTAATCCCCTTGAATGTATAAAAGGCTCTTCTACATACTACTATTTGTAGAACAGCCTTTAGTCTTTTCGTCTATACATATGTCGCAATTTTAGGCTAGTTGCACACACACACACACACACTAATTAGTATTGTGAATGTGTGTCAAAAATCACCATCAGTTTATGGCCGCTGCAGTGCATACC
This sequence comes from Spilarctia lutea, assembly GCA_916048165.1. Lineage (NCBI taxonomy): Eukaryota > Metazoa > Arthropoda > Insecta > Lepidoptera > Erebidae > Spilarctia > Spilarctia lutea. Next base: position 14,932,213 of record OU696481.1, read on the forward strand.
GCACACACACAATAATATTGTCAATATGCAATTAATTGATAATGTTATTGCATCTCGGGTTCGATTCCCGGGTCGGTCCAAATGTTTGTATGATCTGCAAATATTTGTTTCGAAGTTTGGGTGTTTTCTATGTATAATATGTATGTATTTACAAAAAAAAAAGTATATATGTATTTATATCAGTTGTCTAGTACCCATAACACAAGCTCTGCTTAGCTTGGGACTAGACGGCGTTGTGTGTTAAATTGTCCGAAATATTTATTATTTATTATTATTATTATTATTATCTTTGCGGTTAACATTACACGTTATATTTATACTAACTGACCCACGCAACCTTGTTTGCGTCTTCTATTGCCCGTGACGTGAAAATTTTCCCCCGTTTTTGAAACATTCTTCATTGATGCTCCGCTCGTATTAGTATTTGCGTGATGATATATAGCCTATAGCCTTCCTCGATAAATGGACTATTCAACACTGAAATAATTTATGAAATCGTACTAGCGGTTCCTGAGATTAGCGCGTTCAAACAAACAAACTCTTCAGCTTTATAATATTAGTATAGATTATTTAATGTTAACCCAAAAATTCAAAAAGTTCTGCACCGATTGACTTAAAATTTTTGCCAATCTACGACAGTTTGTCTGTTACACTATAGTGCCTACAAAACGAAACCGATTATAATTAATGTGTCAATAGATTTTTAATAATGGCCTGTGGGACATAGTTTATACAAATTTTATCAAAAGTTTTTACGTCATAGTCATGTTATAGCTTTTTAAATTTTATCTTCTAACTATATCTTACCAAAAATCCACGGTCAAAAGTTATATACAGTGTAGAATATTGAAGTGAAAACTTCTTTAGCCGTTGAACACTTTTTGCTAGGAGAAAATCTTACGAGATCGCGTCATCGACATGCTGACGTCACAAAACTTCTTTGGCCACGTTAAGAACTTTTTAGTAGGAGAGTTCGCGTCACCGACATTCTAATGTTTGATGTTGATAATTTTAATTTAAACAAGACTCAATTGTACACATTAATTTAACAAATAACATTCTAAGTCATAAGTTTTAACTTCTATTAGCAGTCCTTATGACTGCCAATTTTTTTTTAAATATGCAAAATTAGTGGTTAATGATGAAATAGTATTTAAGTGGCTTGACACCCACAATTAATTCAAACTTACGTAAAATTCACTTGACGTCGTCTTCTACCTACTTACCTAAAAAACGTATTTTTTCATAAAAATATTTGTCTGATGACGTAATCTTTTCGATAACACTAGGAAGCATTGAGCATTACACAAGTGATTTGTTTAATAGGTGTTTTAATAAGCTTTTACTTTGCGGTTGATTACACCTCGAAATTGCATTTACTGAATCAAGCGCAGCTAATACTTGAGTTTCGTAATACCAAATAATAAATATAAACAATAAAAGAAAATGGATCTGTTCTTATTTTAAAATGCCGTATATTGTGAGAGAGAGAACATTGATCTCTGTAACACAGGTCATTGAACCTAGCTCAGAGATCAGGGAGCTCAATATAATTTGTAAAAAAAAATATGGGAATATATTTTTTTATTTATTTTTTATTATTGTGGAGTATGGAGTTTCTTGGCGATTCTTCTCCATATTAATGACATTCTGTACCTAACCTGCAATTAGAGTCGTAACGTTTCGAAAGTGCCTTATAAGGCCTACTTGAAATCAAAACTCACTTCATTTTAGCATCGGAAATCTTAGACTACATAGGGACCTAAGGAACACAGTAAAAAAAAATGATTGAAGTAATAAATCGACTTAGTAATAACGTAATAAATTTAAGAATATAAAAAAGCTAGAAAAGGCAAATATATTTTCTACGAATAAATGCAAATTTTTGGAGTCATTTTGGAGTCATCAGGTGAAGTCAAACATAAGCCAAGATGTTTAAATTCATTAGAGAACCAAAAATACTAAAGGTAATTTACGTAATACATTCAAAAATCCATGTGATTTCTGAATAGTATAAATGTAATACCATGATAAAAAAATCGATGGCTAAATTTTAGATATCATTGACAAACTGTAAATAGAACATAAAAAGTATGTTTTGAAACTTCCCGAACCTATTTTATTGTTACTCAAATTAGCGAACAATGAACACTAGAAATACTCACATATTTATTGTCCTGTTTACTTGAGTTTCAAAAGTAAATAGAGTACTAGCTATTTTATTTATGTAAAAATAGGTAGCATATGAGCAGACGTATCGCCTGATGGTAAGCAATTATCGCCGCCCATGAACACCCGTAACATCAGAGGCGTCACAAGTGCATTGCCGGCCTTTGGGGGAATGGGAAGCGGGATAGGGGAGGGGTTTGGTGTATTGGCCTCCGGTATCCTCACTCACTCGGTGAAACTAATCCTTTATTCTTGAAAAGTAAATACGGAACAACTATTAGTAACTAGGGACGGCCATGTCATTAGTTAATTAGAAGAAGACATAAATTGTTTAAAAACAAAGTCCTAAAAAATTAACTCCATGAAGATTGCGAATAAAATGAATAATACCCACAAGCGGCCATCTGTTCCTAAACACAGCATGTGAAATGGTAATTAGACTGCTTACAAACATATTTATTTATTTCTAAATTCACACATATCCTAAATAAATGACACCTAGACACATTACAAAGACTTTTTGGCTCACTTACTTTATGCTTATCCACACAATTACTTGTCTAAAGTGGGAATTGAAGCCACGACCACTAACTTAGCAGTCAGGTTCACTAACCAACAGCCTAATGGAGTGTAGTTTTTGTGCATTTTAATTGTATGCTAAAATAACAAGGTATATAGGGAGTTCTTGCTTTTTTTCAAATATTCAACCAAAGCTTCTAGAAAAATAACGTTGTAAAGTCGAGTACAGCCTTCCCTTACTGGCTAATTCTACGTAGCATATGATCTCGTCAATCAATTATCCTGCTGCTTCTAATGAATTACGTTTTACTTACTTTTAATATATCCTGCATCGCGGGGGACGTTTAAAACATACAAGAAACGGATACAAACAATACCCAGACTTAGAATAACAATTTGAGGATGACACAAAGTGTTGTTCTATGTGAGGTTTGAACCCATACTCAATGGAGCAGACAGTGGCGAAGTCTTATGCAACTATCCGTGGGAGAGCTATGCTTCGGCATGAATGGGTCGACTCGACCGGAGTGATACCACGGCCTCACAGAATACCGGTGTGTGTTAAATAGCGTTTGCGGTGTGTTTCACCGAGTGAGTGAGGATACCGGAGGCCCATACCCCAACCCCTCCCCCCATCCCCTTTCCCATCCCCCCAAAGGTCGGCAACGCACTTGTGACGCCTTTGGTGTTGCGGGTGTCCATAGGCGGCGGTAATCGCTTACCATCAGATGATACGTCTGCTCGTTTGCCCACTATTCAATAATAAAAAAAAAAACTACGCCATTCGTGCTGTCATTATTTTGAATATTCTAATTGATAATGAGTAAAAGGTATCTTCGATGTTACTACAAGATTCTTATTACTTCGGAATTATTTTCCTCAAGCTGATTTATTGTTTATTAAGACGCCTACATAAACCTCTTTGGTTAAGCCTTACGGTATGACGACCGAGTCGATAAAAACCGCAAAAGAATCAAGGTCAAAGCAGCTTTTAAACTGATCGTACTTTTATTTATTAACGAACACGAACATTGTGCGAATTATTTTTAGAACCTTATTCACGATTTCTTTAGTAAAATATATTCTCATTAGAATTTAATGATTTATTTTTGCTAGAAAACAATCAAGCACCCTTGTCCCTCGCAGCCCTCCTCGTCATTATCAACAAAATGTATTCATTTATTCAAGTGTTTCTTCGTAGAACTTGTTAAGCGATCAACTTGTACAATATTTTAAGAACCTCTGATGTTGCTCCGGTCTATTCAACATTATTCTCAGACTAAACTTTCCTGCTAAATTCAAAAGTGTTCAAACTCACCTTTGTCGCTATTTCCACCTCACACCTTAACTCCAAGTATTCCTACAGTGTTCCTCCGTTCAATAATTCACAAACTTCCACTTCAAGCTCAGACACGATAAGAAATCACCATGAAGATATGAAAACATGAAATCTCCATAATTCGCAACATTTCACAAATCACATTTAACTTGCCAAGAGTTGAGAGCTTGTAAACGGCTATATTGATAAAAGTTCTCTCACATGCGACTGCGTACGATAATGTGTCGCATTAGAAGTTCCCGTTCAAAACTCTAGCACTTGACGATTTAGGAAGTTTTGCAGCAAAAGTGTTCGTTATTTATTCGTTTAAAAATTGAATGGTTATACGAGCTATGCGCGGGCGCAATGAGGCGTACAAGTTGCCCGCGAGGAGGGCAGAGACCTCAGAGCTTGTGGCAGCGCAGGCGCCGACTGCGAGACGCGAGTACCGTTGCACGAGAGTGGGAGCGAGGCCGCCACGGCAGCCGGCAGACTTTGACATTTCTAAGTTATTTCGTTACTTCATATCGATGTCGTGCCTTGCTTTTGTTATTGTTCTATTAGTCCATTTGTCCGGAATTGTAGCATTTGTGGATTGCCTTGGTTACTTAGTGATGCAAAATTTTAAGTGAAAGGTTTAATTCATTACACGTGACATTTAATTTTTAATTTTAGGCGCAACTTAATACTCATGCCAGTCGAAATAAAAGCTAAATTTGTTTGGATAATTTTTTGTCAAATGTTAATTACGTTACTGTTCGACAAGTTTTATTAAACCTTACCATATACAGTTGTTTTCTATGCGTGAACACCGTTTAATTATGTTTTTAGTTCCATACGACACGTATCATACCGTTACCCCAGGTATAATAGTAACCGATGAAAGACAATATTTTTATTTAACCGATGAAAATTGTTCCGTGTAGTCAAGGGCTAAGAATACAGAGTGTCACCACCTCTATTAAACCCATGGGTGTCGCATGTCGTAAGAAGCGACTTAGAGCGCTAGCTGCACAAAGCACAGCAGCACTGCAAAGGGAAGGAAATCTTAAAAGCGGTATACTAATGGTCAGTAACCACCCCGAAGTGGTACAGTGACCAAAACTTATTTCTGAGGAGAGGCCTATACCCGTTAGTAAGGCCTATTAATAAGGATGAGAATACCACAATGTCAAAAAAATAATAATTGCTTTTGTTATTGTTCTATTAGTCTTATCGGAGTGGTACCACGGTCAATAGTGGGCAAACGAGCAGACGTATCACCTGATGATAAGCGATTACCGCCGCCCATGGTCACCCGCAACACCAGAGGCGTCACAAGTGCGTTGCCGACTTTAGGGAGATGGGAAGAGGGATGGGGGAGGGGTTGAGGTATGGCCTCCGGTATACAGCGCAAGCGCTATTTCACAACGGTTCTCTGTAAGGCCGTGGTATCACTCCGGTCGAGTTGGCCCATTCATGCTGAAGCGTGGCCACCCACCTAACTTTAACAACAATTCTGTTTTATTTTCAACTTTTAGGCTGTGAGTTTAAAGTTTAAAACAATAACACATTGCTGAGAGTTAAATATCGTTTAGGAATAAGGCTGGTACTAATTATATTTCTTTGAAATAGGAACCATATATATAGACACAGCATCAGTCATAAAACGTCAAAAGCATTATATAGTATTCAGTGTACATTACAGTTACAGCAATAAATCTTATGATCATATGTCTAATGTTATGACAAGTGGTGTGTACTCTCGTACAAAATCATGTCCTAGATCAAACTTGACAGGTCTCATATTCACTAGGCGATTTATTAGCATACATACGACTTAGGTTTAATGAATATTTCAGAAGTATGCACACTCGTGTATTTTGAAGTAAATAATAATAATTATAAATAATATATGTTTATTTGTCTTAGAAAATAATTAACAAAAATGTTCTTAAGCTAAATATATGCACGGAGCCTTACATCAGGGTACTAGCACTTCCCAAACTAGGCTTGAGCCTGTATTTTAGGAGTTAGTTCACAATTTGATACGTACAGTTTACCACAGTCAGTACCTACAGTGAATGTGTTTTGACAAATGCAGTGATGCAGCTTGTAATATAATTTATAGGAAATAAGTAGGGTATTTGAATTAAATTAAATCAAAGGGAAAACGTGAGTGTGAGTATGTTTGTGTGTGTCTGTGGGATAAATGCGGATGCATATTCTAAGAATTTGAGTAACGTTTCAAATGGTGTTCAAAAGAGGCTTTTTATCTATCTTTTATCATTACAGAACTGCCTCGTTGATCTAGCGGTTGACATATGCGACTGCCGATCAAGAGGTCTTAGGTTCAAATTCCGGGTCGGGCTAAAAGTGCTATTAAGTTCTTCTGACTATGGAAATACTTAATAACAGCTCGGAGTTTGGCGACTAGCTCGCTTTCTTTGACGTGATAAATGATGAGAAAACACAAATATACTTATTTGGCGTTCATTTTAACAAAGTAAATGTGTGTGTGCCTTTATGTCTAAAAACGTTTTTTTTACATTTCTGATCAAAGATTTCTTTTGCATTCCTTAAAAGATTTTCATTTTCAGCTTGATCTATCAGTGGCAATATCTTTTTTCTTTAATTTCGAGTTACTCTACTACTGGTCAACACCCTTGAGCTATAAATTGACAAGGAACTTATTCGATACTAAATAGAATATTAAAAACATTTATTTGTTGGAAAATTTAATATTCGGTCTTTTATTCACTTTCTTGTATGCAAGCCTCTTAAAATAAAAACGCGAAATAAAACAGAAAATTCGTTTAGTCAAAGTTAAATCGGTTTATCCAAATCCTATTGGAAAGCATTAGTGTCGATTTGCGAGGAAAGCATTCCGGGCGCCGCATTCGTTAAATTATGTATCTGCTTTTCCTTTCTTTGAAAAATTATTATTTTTCCTTTGTTTTTACGATTAAAATGCGAAAGAATTCTAGAGTTTTATATCCCAAGTTCTCTATTTAAATATTCATTGCAAAAATATGTATAGATTACATGAGTATTTGTTGACGAGGTTTGAATATTATAAGACAAAATATCAGCTCAATTTATTACAGTGACATTTCCGCTCTGTGTTCTTTTATGAATATCCTCTCTAAGTCACAAGTTCCTCGTATCAGGGTATAGCATAACTTCACTCACAGAACATACCTATTTAGTCGTAGGTTGTAGAAATACCTAGTATCAAATTAACCCAGGATACTAAATAATAGGGTTTCAAATTATAGTCCATATTTCCATTTCCAACACAAGGCGGAAACTCTAAAAACTAGTCACAATTTCTGCTGTTAAATTGTCTTAAAACTTCCAACAATTGATTTATTCAAGAGTTCTGTATAGGTGGAAAGGCAAATGCGGATTTATTTGAGAAATACGGTTTATTTGTAGATTATACTTTATATCTAATAATACTATAGTGTAGTTTCAACGTGATGGATTTGCTGTCGCATGTGCGTCTGACACCTTGACATTTTTTTAATAGTGTTGCCGGTATTTTTTCTTAGTAATTCGATTAAAGATTGATGGCTTGGATATTCTGCTGTCGATTGAGCTTTTCGGCAATATTTTTAGGTATACTGGCACGTTGATCTTTAGGTTTGCGATGCTGATTACTTAGCTGGAGATATTAGGTGCGTCATACACATCATACTATTTCAAGAATCAGTATTTGTCGACGAGGTTTGTTTATTAATCTTTGGCTCTGTGCCTGAGAGTAATTTATACAAACCACATGTCCAACAGTGGATTTCGGTAGGCTGTTGATAATGTTGATGTGTGATTTTTAAGTTTACTTAGAATTAAAAATTCCCTGTTTTATTCTTCGGGGATAAAAACGTGAGTGAAAAGAAAAGAAAATCTTTCTAAAAGCAGTTACGTAACATCAACTGAAGCAATTACGAATCCTTTCTACATTATACCACCTATTATCGCTTTTTTACGCTTAAACTTAGTAAAAAGTAGTCACGAATCTTGAACATGAATTTCATTTTATGATGAAGATATGGCGCATCGATAGCAAAACAGTGTGGTAATAGAATATAGACGTAATGTACAGAAATACCACCAGAAAATAATCATACTATTTGTACTCACTTGTATTTCTCATGGATAGAACTACAAAGACAACATATTCACGACGACGAAAAAAAACAGTAAGTCTACTTGTGCATTATTGAACACAAGAAATAAAAGTAAAAACAAGGAAAACTTGGTGATATCGCACAATTGGAAGTCTTGAGGAAAATTTGTTTCAAATACAATATCATAACAACACGATAACCGCGATCAAGAGGTCTGAATCCCGGATCGCACCACAACGTGTTGCTGAATTTATCTGATTATAGAAATCAGCACGTAAAGCTGTCAGCCCTGCGTCATGTCTCCTCCCGGTTGTGTAGGATAGCAGTCCCATAGCATTATAGAAGCAAACGAAAAGAGTGTGACTGAAGGAACAGACACTAATTAACGTACTTACTACACTTATACTTAGAGAGCTGTAATATCTGCTACGTAGATGGTACTTGTCTTTGTTGAGACGTGCCGTGGCTAAAATCGGCTATTAATATCACCGTAAATAAGTAGGTACTATATGTTAGTAATTGATTTACTCCCTAATAATGATCTTCTGCGAGATCTAAGACTACTACTCTTATTGATAAGTACTGAGTTGAGTATTTTATTGACTGCCAGTAATAACTTAGAGTATTTCAAAGAAAATTTTCACTCAATCATCATAGACAAAAATAGAATAAAGATTGCGTGCAAGTAGGTAGTTATACAATTTACACGTGTTTAACCCCTTTGTAGCTATGTGATTGCAAGCTAGCGTGTATAATAAAAATAAACAGTTATTGAACTCGATAAAATTACAAAATTGTTTCAATGTTATATTTTTAAATGTTTATTTCTATGTAAAGTATTATTTTGGATTACAATTCTGAGCGATTTGACTCAATATTTGTGTTCATGGAATCCTCGGTATATAATGTAATTGGTCTATTTTGTTTAACCTTTCTTCTTTTGATGAAATGGCAACCAGCCGGATCACTCAGATCAGCTATTTCTGCCAATGTCAAGTATTTATCGTCTTCAATTATCAAGTCTTCGAGTCTTCAAGTCGTCGTCGTGATGAAATTAATGATAAACAATATATAAAATGTGGATGACATGAAATGGGGACGTCTTTCGAAAAAACAAAAAACGATCTCCGTTTAAGCTTTCCTGACGATGTCTGGCTTCAACTGACAGTCATGTGACGTCACTAGAACCGCACATTATAAAACATTTTACTTTATAAGTAACTAGCGGTCATCCGCGGCTCCGCCCGCATGGATGTCGGTTACTGCTGCAAAAAGCCTACCCAGGCAAGACACGGTCAGCAAAATGACCCAGGTCAATTCACAGACACCGACACTCACATCGACGATGCAGTCATTATCCGCAGGCTGCACAGATTCTCTTTCTCTGGATGTTAAAGTTGTTAATGAGGAAAATAGTTAAATGTAATTAATATGTACTAAGTTTTCACTTCTGCCGGCAGTCCCCGAGTGCAACCCGTTGTTTTAGGATAGATAACTAAAACGATTATTATAGAGCTTCTCTATAAACAAGATTTGACGTTAAATAATTTTCAGGTAACAAAATATACTGATGATCGGGAGCCCTGACCCGTAATAGGGTAACGTAAAGTTGCCCATGCGTAAAACATATTTTAATTTTGCCGTAACTTCAAAACCAAAAGTCAAATTTTTATCATTTAAAGACCAAATATTATCTACATAAACCGTAGTTAGTGATGAAATAGTTTATTTTGATAAGGATTGATAGCATGAGTAAAATAAACGCGTTTAAATGTAGTCAAAAAAAAATTCAAGATTTTTAAATAAAAAAATGGTTGTTGTGCCTCATTTGACATGATAGGTATAGTGTGTCGCAAACTGTTTTGTAGATATTTATAAGATCTAAGATTAATTAGAACATTTTATGGTTCTATCTTTTATAGTTTAGGCAGCGTACGCAAAATAAGTAACTTTTCTGGTTGATTTTTTACACCTTATGTCCGAAAACCCAAATATCTTACGGAACCCTATTTTTTTCCTAAATAAAATATAGCCTATGTTACTCGTGGATAATGTAGCTTTCGAATGGTGAAAGAATTTTTAAAATCGGTCCAGTAGTTTTTGAGCCTATTCATTACAAACAAACATACAAACAAAGTTTTCCTCTTTATAATATTCGTGTAGATATATAGTGTAGAAGTGTAGACTACATAATATAAGCACCTTAAAGTCTTAGTACCTATACCAAGTTATTCATACTTTAATGCAATTACTAAAACGATAAAAGTGTACATTAAGGGCTTAATTGATTCTTGAAGCAATATCGTTAAAAACTTTACAACAAACCACATAAATAGATAGCTCTTGCAGACTAATATCTCCTTAAAGTGTGAGAAGGATAGGTAGAAATATTTATTATGGATGCAAATTCCTTCCACTACTTAATAGTCCACCGGTGGACAAGAGACGACGCGTGAGAAAATGGCGGCGAACTCACGTAGCTATTTTCTGAGTACCAACGCGTCAATGTCAACGCCTTCTAATTGTTAAGTTATTCCTCTTCAGTTATTTTATGCAATTATTGAAGGGACAATACATTTATTATACATTTTATATAGGTATTTCAAAATTTCATTCTTTGTATACTGGCTACAGAGTAATACAGATGTTTAAAAAATCATTTTTTTTGAAGGATAATTCCTGCATTGGGAATATTAATAAATAAATATTTCAGACATCTAACACAACGCCATCTAGTCCTAAGCTAAGCAGAGCTTGTGTTATGGGTATATATATATATACATATATACATATTATACAAATCAAATCACTCAAACTCTGAAATAAATATTTGCAGATTATAAAAACATTTGGTCCGCGCCCAGAATCGAACCCGAGACCTCAAGCACAACAGTCGCATACGCTACCACTACGCCACCGAGGCAGTTAAATCTCGATTTAGGTTCACACGCGTGGCGACTGCTTAAAACACTCGGTCATACATGCAGTAGTCAAATTAGTGGCAAACAGACGTTCAACTAAAAAGCTTTGTAGAAATACTGATGTTACTCTGAATGTAGAGTTGGGTAAGCAGGCCTTAAACACGATCGCAAGCGACCGTACCTACCTTTTTGCTGAAGTACTTTTTTAAAGTCAAAGTCAAGGTTTCAGGAAGGTGTTGGTAAGATTAAGTATCATTATCTGATATCGGCTCAATCACTGCCATAATTTCTAAAAGTTCTAAAATAGCAAACAGTATTATCATACTCCAAACAATGAATCGAACTCAACGGATGACGTTCCACGTACTCTTAACAATAGAAAAATTATCATTAATCATTTTGTATCACTATTATCTTGTGATATATTAAGAACAGGATACAGAACAAGAGAAATGTTTTATAAGTTTCGAACTCTGAATTGTTCATCTAATAATTCTAAATATCTCCATTCTGTACTTTATGTATTAGTTCACAGGACACAATAATATTTTAGTAATTTTGATGGAAATCTTTTCTCAAAAGAATGAAATTTCCTGCGTCTTCTTTAAGGCGATAATTACACACAGATCTAAAATTAAATAGCTATCCGCACCTGCACTACGCTTTTGTAATACATAATATAATAATTAGAAAACATTTTTCGGCCTTTGCTTGAATAACTTTGAAAACCATTTTCCTTTTTTTTGATCAAATGAAATATAGGACTCCAACAATGTATTATTAAATTAATTCCGCGTATATTAAGATCAATAGCCACACATATCTTTTGCATGTATATGCATGTAGATACCATATAGCTGCATTACAGGTAAATCGGCATTTAATGGTATAAGAATACAAATCACATTGGCCTATTTCCAAGAAGAAATTGGCATTACTATGTATACTCGTATCTTCCATGACCTCGGTCAACGAAAACAATGATCAAAGGAAACAAAGACGATGTTGTTGCGAAATATCTCAAATGTAGTTCATCTTATTTACAACTTATGACTGCACGGTTGGCCGAGTGGTGTCAGCGGTCGCCATGTCGCTTGCTACTGCGCCAAGTGTCGTGGGTTCAAATCCCACGCGGTACCTACAACACTTTGTGTGATCCACGAATTGTTGTCCCGAGTCTGGATGTTCTTTGTGTCCGTTTCATGTATGTTTGTAAAGTCCCCCACGACACAGGATGTTTATTCCTAATGTGGGAGTTGTCTTTTTAAAAAAAAAAAAAAAAAAAAAAAACTCAATACGATTTTGAGAACCACCAATGATTAATGTCTGTAATAGTTATTATAGGTATGTTTGTTTTAAGATACCAAGTAACTGACAAGATATTTAGAAATAAGGCAATATTTCTTATTACAAGAAAAGGCGCTTCTTAGTCCATCACACATCGCTGTGAAATAGTTGCTATCGGCAACAATCGGTAACAATTATCAAAATTACCTACTTTATTGTTTTAAGGCAACAAAGTTTAGCATATGTGAATTACTAGTTGGATCACATTTTAGAAGGCTTACTAGTTTTACGTATCTGTGCCATTAGATCACCGAAAATTGAAAGACAACATAAACATTGACGGGGACCTTAACTCGCTGTTTGTATGCTGTAACATGCCTGCCCAATTTGCATGAAATATAGACACCTTGAAAATCACCTTATTTAAGATCTTCAGTCAATTTTGTTTGCACGGATAGCGTAGCTGTGTAAATTGTTCGCATCGCCGCTATGTTCTACTGCGTTGAGTGTTGTGGGTTTAATCTTTACAAAAAACAACACTATGTCATACAAATTGCCGCCCCAAGTCTGGCTGTATTCCTTGGTGTATTTTTTTAAAGGCCCCTGCGACTCTAGATATATCAATAAATAGTGCGGAAGTTGTTGTTTTAACAGAAAAAAGAGTAGTGGGAAGTGGGAGTTCATACAACAATCTGCACCTCCAGTATGAAGTTACATTTAAGAAATTATCGTGTCGCGTGAGCGTCGAATATAGTCACTGAAAGACGTAGGCATAATTTTCTTGAATGTAAATTTATACTTTACTCAACGTTGGTAAAATATTGTACCATTTCCTATTCACACTGCGATGCGTGTTATCTCAACGAAGTGCTGCTTTGTTTAATTGATAAAAGAAAACATCAAAAGGCATTAGAACACAATTACCTATCGTGTGCTACAAATATATATTTCACATCAAACGCTATTGACACTGAAATCACTAATTACTTTACGAAAATTATAATTTTATAACTTTGATCTCACAAATACTTCATAGCTTCCATAAATTTTGGCAAATAATATAATAAAGGTAAAACATTTAAAAGGGTGTACCTCATATTATTATGCTAATTAAATAACTTATCTTTAATAACATATTTCTGAACGTAATATTAGATGTAAATGTTATGATCAGTTTGTCACTGACGTTCCTGTTGGTAGAAATGACTTCGAGCATCAAAATCTCCACGAGAGTGACAACATCATTTGCGTTCAATGAAGGAGGAAAGAGAAAAAATATAAATAAAATCGTCTGTCAAAATATTTTTTTACAAAAGTAAACCATAGTTGATAACGTTAATGTTAAATTAATTTCTCTTTAGTACGACGTCTAAATAAATAAGAATTTATTTATTTATTTAAAAAGTATTTAAATTGTTTTACTTTTAGTGCACCGTTATAGTTTTTTTAGATTGAAATGATGTTACAGATGAATGAAGGAAGAATCAGTGAATTGTTGATATTGTAGGAGGAAAACTGTAATTATTGGACGTTATCAACTCATTACTCTCTATTAGAAATTATTTTGTTATAAATTAATACAAAATGTCGGCGCTACTAACTGCGGATTGGTTCCAACTAGACTCTTATTACAGGTATGATATTAAAATTTTCATTGGTGATCTATTACTACCACAAAGAAATACTCAGCACTGTTTTCTATACTATTTAAATTTTATATCTTTATCAATTATCCTGTTTATCAAATCTTATTATTAATATGCACTACATAATTTTAATGAGAAAATAAATAAATAATAAATAAAAAATCTTGATCCATTTAGTTCACAATATAATGGATGCTGTTAACAAAACTTATTACATTATCCGGCTAATCTCTAGAACGGCTGGACAATTTCACTGATAGGTAGCTGATGACATAAGGAGTAACTTAGGCAACTTTTTTCAGACTAGCTTGGTCCCGCGGCATTACCCACGGAACGACAATAACCGCAAGTAACACGGTGGGGTTCGACTAGCGATGTATCACAAATCGAACCCCACCGTTACTTGCGGTTACCAAATGACTAATAGTTTGTATATTTTTACTTCTACTGTTTAATCACAAACTTTATATTACAAACAAACCAACATATGAATAGAATTTACATGTCTGTAATTATTCCAGGAAGTTTGACCTCTATTCCATGAGATGGTCGATGGATGAAGGCTTAGATACCATGATAGTCAGTGGAGCACCATACGGAGGTCCCATAGCTGTTGTGAGGGATAGAAAACAACTCGTACGGGTGATGGGGAGTGCCAAACCTGTTATCACCATCTTTAATGGTGTTGGAAATGTTATTTCTAAGATATTGGTAAGAACTTTACGTCATAATGGCCATAAAGTTATTTTGATGCTGCATTATTTTATTTTAAATTTGTTAATTGGAGTTCTGCAATCCTATTAGCTCCACATAGCTCTGTTGGTTAACTGAATGCTAAACTGAGGTTCATGAGTAATAATTACACACATAATAACTTTGGTACAATGAGTGCTAACTTGTTCTGTGTCTTGAGATAAGTCTTATGTATTTAGAGAAATATAAATAGGTTTATTAACAGTTTGATAACCATAGCAGGGGCTCTGCCTAGTTTGGAATTAAAAGGCCATGTGTGAGATATGTAAAGATATTATATATGTATAGATACATACAAATAATTGAAATTATAGTTTTTTTTATAGGGCAAATGAGCAGACGTACCTGATGGTAAGCGATTACCGTCGCCCAAGGACACTCGCAACACCAGAAGTGTTACAAGTCTGTTTGTAATATTAAAATAACCACTTTTTATGTATGGGTATATGTATGGTTTTTATTTTGGTAATTGTATTGTGCAAACATACATTTGCATTTAGTAAAAAGCGGTTATTTTTATATTACAAACAGACACTCCAATTTTTTTTTATTTTATAAATAAACAAAAATAATGTCGCCATCATCTCTATTGCAGTCCATAACTGGACATAGGTCTTTCCCATTGCATTCCACTCCGATTGATTTTGGGCATATCCACAATTTTTCTGCTTTGGAAGAACCCAATGTGATACTACTACATCGTTTGTGAATAAAATTCCAGTGGAACAGTGGTGTTCTCGTCCACATGGGCTGGTCTGATGGCGAGCAACTGTTGTGTGTACAAGAGAGTGGGGATGTGCTTGTCTATGACATGTTTGGAGCTTACCAGAGGACATTTAACATGGGACAGGAAGTTAGAGATACTAAGGTAATTAAGGGATTTATTTTTTAAGGACACTTGTATTAATTGTGTTTTTTTAGTGTTTTAAAATAATATATTATTTTTTTATAAAATAGAGCTCATGGGCGTACCCAGGGTGGGGTTTTACTGGCAATGTCTTATTCTACTGCCACAATTAAAGGTTCATTCATCACTCTCAAACCGGTCACTACGCAGCTTACTATGCGCCAAGTGCCGTGGGTTCAAATCCCATGTGGGACATTACTTTGTGTGATCCACAAAATGATGTCCTGAGTCTGGGTGTTCTTTGTGTTCGTTACATGTATGTTTGTAAAGTCCCCCGCGACACAGGATGTATAATCCTAATGCGGAGTTGTCTATAAATATTTTTTCTTGAGATCTTGAGTTCGATTCCCGAGACGAACAAAATGTTTGTATAATCTGCAAATATTTGTTTAGGTGTTTTTATGTATGATATGTATGTATTTACAAAAAAAAGTTTCATAGCACTCATAATACGAGCTTTGCTTAGTTTGGGACTAGATGGCGTTGTGAGTTAGATGTTCGAAAAATATTTAAAACAAATCTTTAAGAACCTATTAATAGATTACGCATTACCAGTATTTCGTCAACAATACCAAACAAAAACATTTATTCAGATGCAACAAAATTATAGTTTGCAACAAAAAATAAAAATCAAAGACAATTATTATTTGTGCTCATCTGAATGGGTTACCGTCTCAGCGTATTGCTGCGCTGATTTTTAGTTGGCACCTCTCGACGACGTGATTTTCCTTAGACCTTCCCTCATTGAGGATCGGGGCGCACTGGTAGCGTATACGACTACTGTGTTGAGGTCTTGAGTTCGATATGGACTGCCTCGGTGACGTAGTGGTAGCGTATGCGACTGCTAAGCTTGAGGTCTCGGGTTCAATTCCCAGGTCGGACCAAATGTTTGTATGATCTGCAAATATTTGTTTCGGAGTTTGGGTGTTTTCTATGTATAAATATGTATGTATTTACAAAAAAAAAGTATATAAGTATTTATATCAGTTGTCTAGTACCCATAACACAAGCTCTGCTTAGCTTGGGACTAGATGGCGTTGTGTGTTTAGATGTCCGGAATATTTATTTATTTAATTATTATTTGTGCTCATCTGAATGGGTTACTGTCTCAGCGTATTGCTGCGCTGATTTTTGAAGGCGCCTCTCGACGACGTGATTTTCCTTAGACCTTCCCTCATTGAGGATCGTGGCTCACTGGTAGCGTATGAGACTGCTATGTCTTGTGTTCGATTCCTGGATCGGACCAAACATTTGTATGTTAAGCAAATATTTGTTTTGGAGTTTACTCTGCTTAGTTTGGGATTAGATGGAGTTGTTTGTTTGATATTCGAAACATTTATTTGTTTATATGTTTCGCTTGGTGTAGCGCTGACGGGTTTCTCCAGTTGAACCGTCCAACGGTTTATACTCTGTCTACGACGTCATGCACCTCAAAAAGCCAATATTCTTAGTCTGATTAAGAGGATGTAATCAAAAATTAAATAAATGTTTGTCTTCAATTGTCCATTTAGGTGTGTAAAGCGGTATTATTCCCAAACCCGGTTGGAGTGGGGTTGGCAGTGATAACAACAACCAACCGCATGTTTCTAGTCAGCAATGTTACAGATCCTAAAGTTCGATCAGTGCCGGATTTACCTCGTGAGTATTTTACCAGTTTTTTACACATATTTCTATAAGCCTCGTGAAATAGCGCTTGCGCTGTGTTTCACCGAGTGAGTGAGGATACCGGAGGCCCATATCCCAACCCCTCTCTCATTCCCCCTCCCCATCCCCCAAAGGTCGGCAACGCACTTGTGATGCCTCTGGTGTTGCGGGTGTCCATGGGCGGCGGTAATCGCTTACCATCAGGCGATACGCCTGCTCGTTTGCCACCTGTTACACAAAAAAAACCTATATTAGTAACTATAATAGTAATAACTAGCGGCACCCCGCGGTGTTACCAGCTGTTATTGTCGTACCGCGGGTAACGCTGCGGGGCGAAGCTAGTCTAATAGAAGTAGCCTAAGTTAGTTCCTTATATCATTAACTAACTATCAGTGGTCCCGTCAAAATCGATCCAGCCGTTCCAGAGATTAACCGGAACAAACATACTGACAAACAGAAACACAAAAAAATTTAAAAATGATATATTGGTATATGTACCGTGTATACATACACATGCATTTAGTTTAAAGCGGTTATTTTAATGTTAAATGTCCAATTTTATTTATTTCTGTAGATAAATAAGTATATTCCTATCAGGATGATTTAGCGTCTGTCAATAGGCTTTGAGTAACCGAGACGGCGTGCGGTTTGAGTCGGTTCAAGTCCGACATTCCACCAGCAGGTGAATGAAATTAATAACTGGCCATTCATAAATTCTGTCACTGCCCTCTTTGTGTGACGTCATTTATTTTACAATTTTAGGTCTATAAATCGTTATACTAATTTTAAAACAACAAACAGTGTTTTACGCAAAATAGGCGCACTGAAGTCGTCGAGTTGCGGAGACCCTGCGAGTTTCAAGTTTCAAAGAACAATTCTAAAATTAGTTTTATTTCCATTTTTTTTTTATCAGTAAGTACAATCAAATTGAACCAAAAACATCTCTGGTCCCCACACTAGGGTTCCCTGTGTCGTATTTAAAGTCTTCATTATGTCACACAATTGAAAAAATAAAACAAATAACAATGGATTATAATTTAATATCGCTTTTAAAACTCGGATATGGTTTTTGAAATGTGACCTCATGAAAGTTTAAAACTCTCGAGTCCTCTCACACCATATCATATAATTATAACTTAAATAAATTGTATAAAATAAACATAACCAAAATCTTTATTGCAAACTAAGTGTAGGTCCACTAATCTTTTAATATAATAATAACTCTTTGTTTGAACTATGTACATAAAAAGGAAAAGTTTATTTATTTATTTATTATTTAATTTTAAATTTCCAGGTGCAAATGAACCAATATCTTGTTGGTGTGTTATTACATCAGCTTTTCTCGTGTGCAGAGAGAAAGAAATCTACAAATGTCAACTTGGTGAATCGAGAGCCGTGCTTATGGTAATTATCCGAATAATATTCATTTATATCTTTACACACCCAGGTTGTGTTAAAATAGTTATCAAAATAATATTATGTTCAATATATATCTAAAGCCATCTGTTCACAACTATTCTGTAACTACCCGATATTTAATTATTGTCTATGTACCTATGAAAATAAATCTTTAGTCTTTGAACAACCTCTCGCCGTGTTTCATTAGGTTATGGGCCCAGACCCACGTTTATCCACATTATACAAAGTTATTCTGTTTAATTGTGTCCTAAAGTGTAATATGTCGACGTCGGGCTACCTAGTCAATGTGCCGAAACTCAAAGGTCGCGAAAATTATGATGATTGGGCATTTGCTACAATTAATTTTATGTTGCTTGAGGGAATTGACTTGGAGAACCTGCCAGCGGAAATCAGTGAAGCCGAGATGAAAAAAGCCAAAGCAAAACTCGTGATGACGATTGACTCTTCATTATACGCCCATATCAAAAGCGAGACTACAGTAAAAGGTGTATGGAATAAATTGAAACAATTGTTCGATGACACCGGATATCAACGAAAAATCAGTTTGCTTCGAACGTTAATTTCAATTCGCCTTGAAAATTGCGATTCTATGACAACCTACGTATCTCAAATAGTTGAAACGGCGCAGAAATTGAAGGGGACAGGATTTGAAATCACAGATGAGTGGATCGGATCATTACTTTTGGCGGGACTCTCAGATAAGTTTTCACCTATGATAATGGCGATCGAACATTCTGGAATCGCCATTAGCGCTGACGTCATTAAGACGAAATTGCTCGACATGTGTGAGGAGGTTGGCACTACTGGAACAGATTCTGCATTTTGGTCAAAACAACAGCGCTGGAAAGTTGGCAGCACTTACCGCGGTGTCAAATCGCAAACGTCAAAGTCAAATAATGACAATGCAAGTTTAAACTGCAGTAAACAAATAAAGTGCTTTAATTGTAAGAAAATAGGCCATTTTAGAAATAAATGTCCCGAATTAAAAACAAAGAAAACTTTCAATGCTTTCAGTGCTGCGTTTTTCAACGGAAATTATAGTATAGAAGACTGGTACGTCGATTCGGGTGCAAGTGCACACATGACGGCAAGTCGAGACTGTTTATTGACAAATAGACCCGTGCATGAAAATAAAGAAATTGTAGTTGCAAATCAAATGACTGTGCCTGTTGTAAGTGTTGGTGAAACACAGATAACAACGAATGTAAATGGTTCTCAGTATGATGTTATTGTGAAAAATGTTTTGTACATACCGAAGCTCATGACAAACTTATTATCAGTAAGCCAATTAATAGCTAATGGCAACAGAGTATCGTTTAAAAAGGATGTTTGTTTGATAAAAAATCAAGATAATGAGCTCATAGGTGTTGCAAAATTAACAAATGGTGTGTACAAGTTACAAATACAAAGATCAGAGAATGCATTATCGGCCATGACAATGTGGCATAGAAGGCTAGGACATGTAAACAGTAAGTCCTTAGAAAAGATGAAAGAAGGTGCTGTAGAAGGGGTTACTTTTGACAAGAAAGCTGATATTCGGATCCAGAACTGTGAAGTGTGCTGTGAGGGCAAACAAGCTCGTTTCCCTTTTCCATCAGCTAATCATAGAAGTGATATACTGCTAGAAGTAATACACTCAGATTTATGCGGGCCGATGGAGACCAAATCTATTGGTCAAGCAAAGTATTTTCTTCTGTTCGTGGATGATGCCAGCAGAATGACTTATGTCTATTTCTTGAAGGAGAAGAACCAGGTATACCAGAATTTCAAAGAATTTCGCGTTTTGGTGGAGAATCAAACAGGAAACAAGATAAAAGTATTGAGAACCGATAACGGAGGTGAGTTTTGTTCACGAGA
Source organism: Spilarctia lutea (assembly GCA_916048165.1). NCBI lineage: Eukaryota > Metazoa > Arthropoda > Insecta > Lepidoptera > Erebidae > Spilarctia > Spilarctia lutea. Next base: position 14,952,762 of record OU696481.1, read on the forward strand.
GATGGAACATTTCTTAAAACAAACTGGAATCATCCATCAGAAGACTAATCCTCACACTCCAGAACAGAATGGACTCTCAGAAAGGTTCAACAGAACTGTAGTTGAACGGGCTAGATGTTTATTGTTTGAAGCAGATCTTGACAAAAGTTTTTGGGGTGAAGCAGTAAATACTGCAGTATACCTAATTAATAGAACGCCAGCTGCCAGTTTAGGCATGATGACACCATTTGAGAAGTGGACAGGCAGGAAGCCAGATTTGAGCCATGTCAAAATATTTGGAAGTAAGGTAATGGTGCATGTTCCCAAGGTGCAAAGGCAAAAATGGGATAGGAAAGCTGACAAATTAATTCTAGTTGGTTACCCAGATAATGTCAAAGGTTACAGATTATATAACCCCAAAACTAGAAAGATTACTACGAGCAGGGATGTCATTATAATAGAGAAAGAAAACTCGGACACAGCTCAGGTAGTAGTAAATAATGGAGAACAAACATTAGAAAACAAAGAAGAAATGTTAGAGAGAATTGAAAACTCAGAGGAAGACAGTAGCATGTCAGAAAATTCAGTTATGGATGATAACGATTCTACATACATCTATGACAAATCAAGTTCCCACAAGGATTCATATCAATCACTGTATAAAAATGATGAAGAGTCTACCTTAGAATCTACTTTAGAAGAAAATGTTCAAAACTTTGAAGAGCTTGGTAAGCGCAAGAGAAAGCCAGTAGAAAGATTCGGCTTTTCCAATCTGTGCATGGTAGATGAGGTGGAATCATGTGGTGAAGAACTGAGTTATGAAACAGCGATGAATGGACCGGAGAAGGAACTGTGGGAACAGGCGATGACAGAAGAACTGAAGGCTTTTGAGGATAATCTAGCATGGGAATTTGTTGACAGGAAAGAAGCTGATAGAATTGTGCAGTGTAAGTGGATTTTTAAGAAAAAGTTTGAAAGTGATAATAAAGTGCGTTATAGGGCTAGACTGGTTGCAAAAGGGTTTACTCAAAAAGAAGGTGTGGACTATACTGAGACATACTCACCAGTGCTTCGTTACTCTACTTTAAGACTTTTATTTGCATTAAGTGTGAAACTTAATCTTAAAATTAATCACTTGGATGTCACTACAGCTTTCTTAAATGGTTTTCTTAATGAAAATGTTTACATGCATGCTCCTCCTAACTTAGATTGTAAAGAAAATTGTGTACTTAAATTAAAACGTGCAATTTATGGTTTGAAACAATCGGCCAGAGCTTGGAATATAAGAATAAATGATTGTTTATTAAAGTGTAACTTTGTTAAGTCAAAATTAGAACCATGTTTATATATAAAAAGGTCTGAAAAGAAGCTAATTATAATAGCAATTTTTGTTGACGATTTTTTCCTATTTTCTAATTGTCAAAATATGGTAAACGAGATTAAGAATGTACTAATGCAAAAGTTTAAGATTAAAGACTTGGGGCAGTTAAAACAATGTTTAGGCATTAGAGTTCAAATGCATAAAAATGGTTGTATTTCACTAGATCAAAAACATTTTGTGGAACATATATTAAAAAAATTCAATATGACAAATTGCAATGGTGTTGATACTCCCATTGAGAATAATTTAAAACTAGAGAAAAGTGTTGAAGTTTGTAAACAATACCCATTTCAACAATTAATAGGAAGCTTAATGTATTTAAGTGTCCAAACTCGCCCAGATATTTCTTATAGTGTGAGTTTTTTGAGCCAATTTAATAATTGTAATTCACTCATACATTGGAAACATGCGAAACGAATTTTAAAATATTTAAGCAAAACTAAATCTTATGGGCTTATGTTTACTAAAGATGATTGTAATTTAGAGGGTTTTGTCGATGCAGACTGGGCCTCAAATACTTTAGATAGGAAATCTTATACAGGTTTTTACTTTAAGCTTTCAGGATCTGTTATCTCATATGAATGTAAAAAACAGCAAACTATAGCTTTGTCCAGTACAGAAGCCGAATATATGGCAATAACTGAGGCTTGTAAAGAGGCTATATATTTAAAGAACTTATTAAATGAGATTGTGGATTGTTGTAATTATACAATAACTTTGTACAATGACAATCAGGGGGCTCAGAAGTTGACAGAGAATCCATTGTTCCATAAGAGAACCAAGCACATCGATGTGCGTCACCATTTTGTTAGAGAAGCGGTTGCTAACAGGCATGTTAAGATAGTTTATCTGCCAACATCTGAAATGCCTGCGGACCTACTAACTAAAGGCTTGAGTAGCGTCAAACATAACTATTTTGTGAAAAAACTAGGTATGCATATTATTGTGTGATCTGGATATAAATATAGGACTTAATAGTATGTATAAAAAAGATAATATATTTTAAGTAGCTAGGTATGCATTTACTGATTTGTTTGATGGCTGTATTTTTTTTTGTTGTTTTTATGGTTTAGATTATTTTGATAAGTGGAGGTGTTAAAATAGTTATCAAAATAATATTATGTTCAATATATATCTAAAGCCATCTGTTCACAACTATTCTGTAACTACCCGATATTTAATTATTGTCTATGTACCTATGAAAATAAATCTTTAGTCTTTGAACAACCTCTCGCCGTGTTTCATTAGGTTGTTCATTGTACTCAGTGTATGTCATACTGGCTATGGCTGGTTGATAACATTAATCCCTCGGATGCGCGAACGGGTACTTCCGGTTACATGCACCGTGCGGCGAAATTGCAAAATTTTGCAGCACGGTGCATGGTGTACGAAAATGATCAAATCTTTTCAAAAACAATGCTCGGTGGTTATAAAAGTGATTATTTTTCAAAAGATGGATAACAAGCGTACATGGTTATGCCATATTTTATTACTAAACTAATGTTATCGCTTTATTATTTACTCACAATTGAGCCAAGTATTAATTTACGCACCTATTGTGTTAATAAACATGATTTTAATATTTTATGTGGTTTATTATTCATTTTACTTATTATCCTCATAAAGTTCGATAACTAAGCTATCTACTGATATAAAAAACACTATAACTGCAGTAAAAATTCATTGAGAAACATATTTGTAAAAATCACATTTCGCTGTCGAGATATTCGCCATTTTGGTACTTTACAATCAAACTATTATTTGCGCCGAACACCAAATTACGTAGTATTTATATGAAGAAATAGTGTTTTTAGTTAAATAATTTATTTTTTTAGTTAACTAGTCCAAAAGACAGGAACAATACATAAAAAAAACAACCTATTTATCAAGTTATTTAAAAAAAGGACTCGTTTGCTAGACCAGTTTTCATTTATTATTTTTAAGTTCTGAGAATTCTCTAAACTCTATGAAAATGACTGAATGCTAAAGAGAACAAACTGATCGTTCCATTATGTGACACACAAAGTCTATGGTCAATACAAAATAATTTAGTAAAACATAAACAAAGATCAGTTTACGTCTTGTTCATTGTCCGTCACTACTGTGTATGTGTGGGTGTTAATAGTTCCGGGACTTCCCGCTAGGCTGCGTGCAAACACGAATCAACGGCGATATACAATTTTAAGTGGCGTGCTATTGGAGAGGCCTATGTCCAGCAGTGGACTACGATACGCTGATGATGATGTAGAACAGTAATGGCGTGGGAGCCCTTTGTATGTGTGCGTCTAATTTCGCTCGTCAGGCAAAAAATTAGTGTTTATTTAAATATTTAGCTTTTCTAACACATTTTTGTTGCTATTCTATATTCTATATAAGATTCTCATCGCAATTATATCATTTTATCAATAAAAACATAAGAATAAATGCGTAAAAACCTTCAAATGAGTAAGCCCTTTTCAATAGGTAATAGACTCGGTAACTTTTTGAGTAACACTATTCAAAATTACGCATGATTTATGCCTCAATTCGTATTGATAGTGGTTCCTAAAATAAGTATAATAAGTAAAATATAACAACAAACTACCTTCAAAATCACCTTATCGGCAAAAAATCAGTTTTAAGAGGCACTTGACAGATCGCGTTGCGTCATCGTCAACTTTGAAATTGGAACTCGTTTTTTTTACGGCTCTTGAAGCGCACTTGACAAACGAATGTTTTAAAATGTTGTTCGTATAAAGCAAATGCATAACAAACCTTTCTAGACTTCGTTATAATAACTTTAATACCCAAAATTAATTAAAATGCAAGTTAACTGCGAAAAACATGGATCCGTGTGTGCCGCACCGACGGGACAAACATGGATCCGTGTTGCCGCACCCGAGAGGTTAAATTGAGTTTGGCAATCGCCAACGTCCATACCATGTTGAACACACCGGTTCTCGTCCGATCACCGAAGTTAAGCAACATCGGGCGTGGTTAGTACTTGGATGGGTGACCGCCTGGGAATACCACGTGATGTTGGCTTTTTGCTATTTTTTGCTCCTGCCTCTTACTATCCGACTTCGAAAAAGGAATGGGTTCTCAATTCAACTGTTTTTCTTTTGTTAGTTACCTCATAACTTTCGACTGGGTGAACCAATTTTGATGATTCTTTTTTATTTGAAAGCTGGTGCTTCCCGTGTGGTTCAATTCCAATTTGCTCCAGATCTTGAAGTCGGTTTCTTTTGTTGTTAAAATTTGTGATTAATATATGGATGAAGTATTTAATTAAAAAAAAAAATATTAAACTATTTTCCGATAACGACACTAGAATATGAGTACTCACAGTGTACGAATGTAAAGTTGATGTATTAGTGTGTATATTATACATACTTACATATTTCTTTATGTATACGTGTAGTTGTATTATCACTCAGTTCTATAATATATATTTATTGACAAAATTATTAGGTACCTCTAACTTCCACCACAGTGCACCTTACAAAATTTCTATATCACCCAAACGTTGGCTGGTAGAGAATGCCTAGGGCATAAAGCCCGCCGATATAGGTACATGTGCATGAAGTTTTAAAATAAAATAAATATATGAAAAAGTTTATTTTACGTTAGTTTTACAATAAAGGTATTCCATTGAAAATAATATATATATATATATATATATATATATAATATATATATATATAATATAGATATTCATATCTGTATATATATATATATTATGTTAATAAGCCATAGAAAATGTATCTGTACCACATTTTACATTTTTTGATGACAATTTAAAAACAAAATTGATAAATAAATAAAAAAAATATATAACAAAAAGCCAATATCACGTGGTATTCCCAGGCGGTCACCCATCCAAGTACTAACCACGCCCAATGTTGCTTAACTTTGGTGATCGGACGAGAACCGGTGTATTCAACATGGTATGGACGTTGGCGATGAATGTGTTGATTTTTTTATTTACATAGTTATATGTTTCAACTAATGATCACAAACACCGTATTTTTATGATCGATAGTCAGGTGTGACTTACAATATCAATAATGTCATTGTATTATTAGTACGGGAGGGAGGTAACGTTGCAATTTTTCTAGGCATTTTATACCGTATGAATTATATTTCAAACAGTTCTTAAATGTTCAGAACTCAGTAAAGTGAGCGTCCGTTGTCGCATTAGCGGTAAAGCTAAAAGAGACAATATGAAAAAGGCATTGGAAAATAATATTTCTGGAAGCTGTAATAAATATTGTTTGAATTTCATTTTAAACACAAATAATCGTCTGCTATATTGACGAGGGGGGGTTAAATATCAGTCAAAATTTGGCAAATAAATTTATTTATGAACGTTATATCTCAATTTTGGTACTTTTAAAATAATAAAGAAAATTGTCAGCTGTTCTTTTGGCGGGGGTAACATCGTCAGTCACCGTGATAAACATATCGCGCGCTTAACGCTTTCCAGCGTCTCTGTGGAAAATAAACTTACGATCTTTACACCTACAAACAATCAGCTGACAACTTTTTTTTTAACATTTCAATTATCTTAGACTTTAAATTTAATGGTACCACACGGCAAGCACCAGCTTTCAAAATAAAAAAAGAATCATCAAAATCGGTTCACCCAGTCGAAACATAATTAAACGATACGTCTGCTCGTTTGCCCCCTATTCAATAAAAAAAAAACAGTTGAATTGATACACTACTCCTATTTCGAAGTCGTTTAAAAACACTTCTAATCTTACACGTTTGAATTAATTGAGAAAAGAGTAAAATTATTTTTATATATTTTCCAGCGTCCAGAAATCACAAGCGCGTATACTCAAATACTGGCGATAGTATCATCACAGAACGGCAAGCATGTCGCCTTCTTTACAGACTCAGGCATACTGTGGATTGGTTCGTCTGAATTTAAGTCTAAACCCTACTCTGAAATCGACACTGGTTACATTAAACAACCTAAGGAGCTCATGTGGTTAGTATACTATTGGTATTAATTTAATAATACAAAGTAACATTAAATCAAATCTCATGAAAGACGAATTATTGAAATCAGAAAGGTCCGTCTGCTGATTGATTGACTTGAAAAATTATTGATATCGTCAATGTAGCCAGTTTGAAATAAATGTACAAAGATTTAATTAATAAATGATGATTATTTATTTAGATAGATAGATCCTAGTCATTTTATTGTTTGTATAGCAATTTCTATTTCCGATTATTTAATTAGAACTTGGGTACTTTTAATCGTTTAAATTTTAAATCCAATAATTGCATTTATCAGCTATGCTTCGGCATGAATGGGTCGGCTCGACCGGAGTGATACCACGGCCTCACAGAAAACCGGTGTGAAATAGCGTTTGCGCTGTGTTTTACCGAGTGAGTGAGGATACCGGAGGCCCATACCCCAACCCCTCCCCCATCCCCCAAAGGTCGGCAACGCACTTGTGACGCCTTTGGTGTTGCGGGTGTCCATGGGCGGCGGTAATCGCTTACCATCAGGTGATACGTCTGCTCGTTTGCCCATTATTCAATAAAAAAAAAAAAAAACATTGAAAGTACTGCAAAAATATGAGGTCCATAAAGTCGGATTACATGGTAATCTCTTATTGTAGGTGTGGATCAGAAGCAGTTGTAGCTCACTGGGATGACACAATGTGTATCTATGGCACAAAAGGCAATTACTTCACATACACCTACGACGGGCCGTTCCATTTGATACAAGAAATGGATTGTGTACGAGTCGTGTCCGAGATGACACACGAACTGATGCAGAAAGTGCCGGCTGTCGTTGAGAAAATATTCAGACTCAGCAGTTCTGCGGCTGGCTCGTATCTGGTTGAAGCTTCTAAACATTTTCAGGTTAGTACTCAGTAAAATGAAATGAAATTTAAAAAAATAGGTAATTCTATTTAAACATGTAATATTGACTTTTTCCCGCGTTTTCGCTCGCTTGTATGTCCGTTATCGTGACAAAAATTACCCTATGTCCTTCTCCAAGTTCCGATCTATTTCTATACCGAAATTCATCCAATTCGGTTCAGTGGTTTAGCCGTATAAGCGTTATAGATAGACTTATTTTCGAATTTATAATAACACTAGCTGACCCGTGCCCACTTCGTTGGGCATAATGTTAGGTAATAGATAATCCTTTTTTAGTACAGAGTGTTATGTTTTAATTTCTAACTGCCAAGAATAAGATAGAAAGTAGTTCTGATAAGAACCTTTTATTTAAACAATGTCGAAAGTGTACTAATTACGTTTCGAAAAATTCAATTTCGGAGACGTACGTTGCGTAAGAAGCCGACCACGCGCCTGAGCCGCGCGGGTACCTACCACTCAGATATAAAAGGCCACGCCTCCTCCTCCCGAAGCTAGCACGAACGCGAACCGAATTAAGCCCGAAGCCATCGCGCGCCGTCCGCAGCTTTGGCCTTTCGTTGAAATTTCTCTGATTCACTTTGCAAAACCGACTACCACGTAAAAGCCTTTTTATTTTTCGGTTTTTTATATAGCCTATGACACTCAGCAATAATGTGCCTTTCTATGGGTGAAATAATTTTTAAAATCGGTTTAGTAGATCCCGAGGTTACCCCCTACAATTTAACAAATATACAAACACACAAACTTTACTTCTTTATAATATTAGTATAGATAATTTTATTTTTTTATTTATTTATCTTTATTGAATACACAAAAAGCAGTATAACAAAATGAGTTACAAAGTATGTAATAATAATAAATAATAAATATTCCGGACATCTAAACACACAACGCCATCTAGTCCCAAACTAAGCAGAACTTGTGTTATGGGTACTAGACAACTGATATAAATACTTATATACTTTTTTTTTTGTAAATACATACATATTATACATAGAAAACACCCAAACTCCGAAACAAATATTTGCAGATCATACAAACATTTTGTCCGACCCGGGAATCGAACCCGAGACCTCAAGCTTAGCAGTCGCATATGCTACCACTACGCCACCGAGGCAGTTAGGATGTCGTACAGTCAAATGTTGTCACCATTTCATACTAAATTAAACCTATAACCGACATATATGGCTTTGACGCCGATGCAATAAGGAATCATATATATAGTTATTATGCCAGGAATGAATACTTTAATAGGTCGACGCTTCTAGCATATTTGAAAGCAGCTGATTTGTTTAGGGGAGGAAAAAATGCTTTATCCAAAATTTTAAACGATATTGAATTTCAATATAAGAAAACAGACAAAAGGAAAATTCTTTTAGAAAGAAATGACGTAATTTTAAAAAGAATTACTTTTCTAAGAGAAGCAAAGAAATTGATAATTGGAACAGTGTCGTTTTCATTGACGAGACATGGCCGAACACCAGTCACGAGCTTTCTCGTTCTTGGACAGATGACACTCAAGCTTCGACGTCGAGAGTGCCAATCGGTAAAGGAGCACGTCTCATAATATGCCACGCTGGTTGTGCGGAGTATGGTTTTGTGGAAAATGGTTTATTGGCATTTGAGTCAAAACTACTACTGACTACCACGAAGAAATGAATGCAGCTGCATTCAAGGAGTGGCTCCAGGATGTGTTGCTACCTGGCCTTCCAGAGCCTTTAATTATAATAATGGATTGAATGATGATTGATGGAATTGGTGGCTTGGCTGCAAATTAGTGGCATTGACGCAAATATGTCAATGCTAAAAGCGGAGCTGATGAAATTAGTTAACGACCATAAGCTAGCAAATGTTCGATACGAAATAGATGAGCTGGCTCTGGAGTACGGTCATCGCGTTCTCCGAATTCCTCCATATCACTGCCAGTACAATGCCATAGAGCTAATCTGGGCTCAAATTAAAGGTTATGCAGCCCGCCACAATACTTCTCTACCATATGGCATAAAAAAGATGAAGACGCTTTTAAAAGAAGCATGCGAAAAAGTCACAAGAGACGACTGGATAAAGGTGGTTGAAAAAACCAAAAAAAATATATTTGATAACTTTGATCGCGATATTCGTATAGACACTATGATTGACACTAACATAATAATACATGTTGGTGATGATAGATGACAGCGAGTCCTCAAGCGAATCGGGGTCGGATTAAATTTTGATTTGACATTTTATTGAAATCTTAAAACTATGTATTTCATAATATGTATTTTCCAATAAATACAGTATTTTATTTTCTTCCATCCATCAACAATTTTGTTAATATTGTGTTTGAAATATAATAAATTATATATAAATTGAATAATGATGCATAATGAATGCTATAAATACTGTTACCAAATATTATTAATGTTATTCATGGTACATCACTACTCATGACGAATTTACAAGTGTCAGAAACGCATTCTCTGAGCGGCCGGACTGTAGTCATTTAATTTGCACGTTGCATTCAGCAAGATCGAGCTACAACTTATAAACCACATTTTTTTTAAATTTACCATAAATAACGTGAACACACAAGTTTTGTTTTTACACATGAGCCTACCAAAGTGACTATACTCTGCCTGACGTAAGGCATGAGTAGAATCCAAGGTCATCCTATGATTACGAATGCAGATAATGCGCCATGGTGACCCACGCTATGGTAGACTATGCGGTGCTCTGCTGAATTGAGCCTCCGTTCTTGCACTCACCAACGAAACACGATGTTACGAATGCTGTCAGTTCTGACAAATGACAGAAGACTCTTCTGTGAGAAGGTAGTACCGCCCTGGACAAGCCGGCCCGTTCGTGCTGAAATTAGCGTGGCTCTACTACCTACCTACTAGTTTTGTAATAGATCTTAAAGTAAAGCGTATACTAGAACAATGAGATGAGACAAGTAGAGAAAATAAATACATGTGTAATATTTAAAAACTTTCAGATCATAATAGTGCTTATATACAATCAGCAAAATTCACTCGGTCTATGTAGTTACACTAGTACCATTCTGCTTATCGAGGGAGACTCTTTTGGTTGCCCGTTAACGGATTGGATTTAACAAAAGTTCAGATAGAATACCTAAATTTATAACTAACTAGTGGAGCCCCACGTTGTTACCCGCTGTTATTGTTGTACCTACTGCCGGGAACGACGCGGAGTGAAGCTAGTCTAAAAAAAGTAATCCAAGTTACTTCTTATATCATCTTTTATCTGTCAATAAAAGTCTCGTCAAAATCAGTCCAGCCTTTCCAGAGATTGCACAAAAAGACATGACAAAATGAAATAAATTATTTCACTACGCTTAAACACTGTTTATTTGAAATTACAAACAGACGATTCAATTTTGAAATTGGAAACATAATACAATGCTTAAAATTAAATAAATAATATATAAAGGTAGTATTAGATATTTTGAGAAACCAGGAGAGGGGATTAAAAAAAAATGAAGCAAATGGAAGGTAGGTTACCTTCAGTTCTATATATTTCCCCACCCCCCGCCCACCAAGCATGATAACTTCGCCTGGTCGGAGGATCCTCCCTTTGTGTTGGAAGGACATGACACGTTCCCCCACACCACCATAGTAATATCTTTGACAGTTAACTTTATAAGCGATCTATATGTACCATAGGCCATTTGAAAACCTGTCTTGCACTCGTAGCGAAAACCACAAAGCTTTCTCTGTTTCATAAATTGGTACTATTGAGAAGGTGGTTTTGACAAGATTTGTGTGCAAACCTCTTTGAAATAGCTTGAAAGATCTATCAAATTCAAAATTCAAATGAACGCGTACTGTCAAAATAGTGACGGAAAAATCAAATTATTTGTATCTCCATCCCACTTGACAATATTTATTAAGAAGAAGAAATTATTTGTAACAAACGTCTACAATACTTATGTAATTAACGATAACAGGAAAGCAAACATATTATAAGGGAATGACGCCTGGAGAGAAATCTGTAAAAGAGAAGAAAACTAAGAAACAAAAATCAAAAAAGGTATGCCATGAAAACTTAAGTCGAGTACTTACGCATATATGTTTGACCATATTTTATTGTTGACATGTATTAGTTAAATACAACTTTTACTTCCAGGCAAAATGTAAAGTGAAGCAGCTACTCAGAATTAGATGTCGCATCTGCTTCAATAACTTAGCAAAAGGTACCGTTGTCTCGACGAAGTGTGGTCATGTGTTTTGCAGGCACTGCCTGCAAAAAGCTTTGATACAGAACCAATATGCCCATTTTGCCAGAAAAGGTTGGCTGGGTTTCAGGGCTATCATTCCTTATACTTGGACTAAAATACAAGTGAAGATTTTGATTCAATCAACATTTATGTTTGACCATATTTTATTGTTGATATGTATTAGTTAAATACAACTTTTACTTCCAGGCAAAATGTAAAGTGAAGCAGCTACTCAGAATTAGATGTCCCATCTGCTTCATTGACTTAGCAAAATGTACCGTTGTCTCGACGAAGTGTTGTCATGTGTTTTGCAGGCACAAGTTCTAAATGCTTTTATAGAGAACCATATATGCCCAATATGCCAGAAAAGGTTGGCTGGGTTTCGGAGCTTTCATCGTTTATACTTGGACTAAAATACAAGTGAATATTTTGATTCAATCAACATCTTCACTTGTCCTTTAGTCCAAGTATAAGCGATGAAAGCTCCGAAACTCAGCCAACCTTTTCTATATATATTGGGCATATATGGTTCTCTATAAAAGCATTTAGAACTTGTGCCTGCAAAACACATGACCACACTTCGTCGAGACAACGGTACATTTTGCTAAGTCAATGAAGCAGATGGGACATGTAATTCTGAGTAGCTTCTGTCTGTATGTTAAACCGCTGCACCGATTTCAATGATATTTGGCATGTAGATACTTTGATTCTTGAGGAAGTAGCACAGTATAATATGAATAAAACTATGTGTACCAAAAAACCACAACATTAATCCTGTCGTCTCACTTCTCCTCCTAGCCTTTATTATACCCAATATTATTTGTCTTTTTCTTAAGTGTCACTGACTTCCCAATAACTATTGCAATAAATGTTCATGACAACCTAAATTGTTTTTGTTTTTCACAACTTAAAACTTAATAAGCGTTTAAAATATAATATTTATTTTGTAATTAATTTATAAAAAAAGTAATACAAAAAATGTGGCCGCAAACAATGGCAAAAAGCCAACATCACGTGGTATTCCCAGGCGGTCACCCATCCAAGTACTAACCACGCCCAATGTTGCTTAACTTCGGTGATCGGACGAGAACCGGTGTATTCAACATGGTATGGACGTTGGCGATGGAGCTTTAGAATTTTATGTCCATATAGTGTTAAATTACTTCAATTCATGTCAGTGGCGGATTTACAGATATGCCGCCAATAGGCTATTAAAGTTCTGATGACAATGCAATTAAATATGATCAGTATTAGTACTCGTATTAATCCAAAATGACCGCCGTAACAAAATGGCGGCGTACATATTTCTGAACAGCCTACCCAATATGGATATCAAATGAAAGGGCTTAAAGTTATTTTTTTATTAACACACAAGCTTTTATTACAACAACAATGTTTTTAAAAAGAACTAACTTTTTTTTTTTTAATTTGCTGCAAACGAGCATACCTTTCGCCTGATGGTACGCGATTACCGCCGCCCATGGACACCAGCAACACCAGAGGCGTGACAAGTGCGTTGCCGGCCTTTGGGGAAGAGGAGGGGGATGGGGGAACGGGTTGGGATATGGGCCTCCGGTGTTACATTGCTGTAATACTAAAGTGTCTAGTCGTCCGATAAACGGACGGATAAATAGGCAAAATAAAGATAACTGTCAATTTGTTCGAAAAAAAATTTTTTTTTGGTTAGGTTAGGTTTTTTTTTTTTTTTTTAGGCAAAATAAAGTTCACCGTCAATTTGTTCGAAAAAAATATTTTTTTTTGGTTAGGTTAGGTTAGGTTTTTTTTTTTTTTTTTTTTATAAATACTGTCTTCCTCTTGCATGACAAGAGTCCTTGTTCTGCACTTCTTCTTTCTTTATCTGTATATATATTTGGTTTTTCCTTTCCTCTTCGGTTCAGTTCGTTACGGACGAATACGGACGAATAATATTATATATTATTCGTCCGATTACACACTAGCAATAGCCTATAAATTAACTTAAACCGTCGCGACGACTAACGGTCCGAACAGCGCGTCACCGCTCCCCTTCGGAGGTCGAGACTTTTACCGTGAGCTCGTGTCTACCACACGTACTCGGTTTTAAAATAGTTCGTTGTACTTATACTATCTATCTATCTATTGTGGAGGTGTTGTTCTGGTGCCGTATTTACATCTAATAAACACTAAAGTGAATTGTAGCCCCGTGAACGGGGTTTTAAGTTCACCTATAAGTTTACCTCTGGTCGCCGCGCTGCCTACTCAGCGTGTCGCCTACAGAGCCCAGGTTTTAAGTTCACCTATAAGTTTACCTCTGGTCGCCGCGCTGCCTACTCAGCGTGTCACCTACAGAGCCCAGGTTTTAAGTTCACCTATAAGTTTACCTCTGGTCGCCGCGCTGCCTACTCAGCGTGTCACCTACAGAGCCCAGGTTTTAAGTTCACCTATAAGTTTACCTCTGGTCGCCGCGCTGCCTACTCAGCGTGTCGCCTACAGAGCCCAGGTTTTAAGTTCACCTATAAGTTTACCTCTGGTCGCCGCGCTGCCTACTCAGCGTGTCACCTACAGAGCCCAGGTTTTAAGTTCACCTATAAGTTTACCTCTGGTCGCCGCGCTGCTTACTCAGCGTGTCGCCTACAGAGCCCAGGTTTTAAGTTCACCTATAAGTTTACCTCTGGTCGCCGCGCTGCCTACTCAGCGTGTCGCCTACAGAGCCCGGGTTTTAAGTTCACCTATAAGTTTACCTCTGGTCGCCGCGCTGCCTACTCAGCGTGTCGCCTACAGAGCCCGGGTTTTAAGTTCACCTATAAGTTTACCTCTGGTCGCCGCGCTGCCTACTCAGCGTGTCGCCTACAGAGCCCAGGTTTTAAGTTCACCTATAAGTTTACCTCTGGTCGCCGCGCTGCCTACTCAGCGTGTCGCCTACAGAGCCCAGGTTTTAAGTTCACCTATAAGTTTACCTCTGGTCGCCGCGCTGCCTACTCAGCGTGTCGCCTACAGAGCCCGGGTTTTAAGTTCACCTATAAGTTTACCTCTGGTCGCCGCGTTGCCTACTCAGCGTGTCGCCTACAGAGCCCAGGTTTTAAGTTCACCTATAAGTTTACCTCTGGTCGCCGCGCTGCCTACTCAGCGTGTCGCCTACAGAGCCCAGGTTTTAAGTTCACCTATAAGTTTACCTCTGGTCGCCGCGCTGCCTACTCAGCGTGTCGCCTACAGAGCCCAGGTTTTAAGTTCACCTATAAGTTTACCTCTGGTCGCCGCGCTGCCTACTCAGCGTGTCACCTACAGAGCCCAGGTTTTAAGTTCACCTATAAGTTTACCTCTGGTCGCCGCGCTGCTTACTCAGCGTGTCGCCTACAGAGCCCAGGTTTTAAGTTCACCTATAAGTTTACCTCTGGTCGCCGCGCTGCCTACTCAGCGTGTCGCCTACAGAGCCCGGGTTTTAAGTTCACCTATAAGTTTACCTCTGGTCGCCGCGCTGCCTACTCAGCGTGTCGCCTACAGAGCCCGGGTTTTAAGTTCACCTATAAGTTTACCTCTGGTCGCCGCGCTGCCTACTCAGCGTGTCGCCTACAGAGCCCAGGTTTTAAGTTCACCTATAAGTTTACCTCTGGTCGCCGCGCTGCCTACTCAGCGTGTCGCCTACAGAGCCCAGGTTTTAAGTTCACCTATAAGTTTACCTCTGGTCGCCGCGCTGCCTACTCAGCGTGTCGCCTACAGAGCCCGGGTTTTAAGTTCACCTATAAGTTTACCTCTGGTCGCCGCGTTGCCTACTCAGCGTGTCGCCTACAGAGCCCAGTGAAGACTGACGCTGCTCCCTCGACGGTTCACCCCTAAGCTTACCCCCTGGTCACCGCGCTGCCTACTCAGCGTGTTGCCTACCGACCTCGGAGAAGTTTGGGTTGACCTTCACTCTGCGGGAGACGCGGAACCCGCCTTGCCTACAAGCTGGTCGCCGACAGACGTACCACTGCTGCGAGTCCTACAGGAGCGTACGATTCCGATCCCTTGTCGGTGCTATCCTAAAATATATTAAGTTCGGGAATCGAACCCACTACACTACCACTACCTTTCTTGTTAATAAATTCTATTTGTTATGACTAGCCGGTTTTTATTTCTACGTAATTAGGTGCAGACGTAACACCGGTATCCTCACTCACTCGATGAAACACAGCGCAAGCGCTATTTCACACCGGTTTTCTGTGAGGCCGTGGTATTACTCTGGTCGAGCCGGCCTATTCATGCCGAAGCGTGGCTCTCCCACGATGATTTATTTAGTATCAACGAACAATGTGACTCGTAATGTCATTATATGAAGGTACGAGTACATACGTTAAGTACGATAGGGACTCAATTCAATAGTCCATTCGTAAGTTTAATAGGAGTTCTCACATCGTCTTTCATTATAATATAACTACGCAATTGTTATCTTTTTATTAGAATATTTTACAGTTAGTAAAATTGTCTACTAATACTTATTAAATCTTTACATTTTACAGAAACGCAGCCACAAAGCCGATGAATACATACGTCTAGTAAAACCAGACCTTCCGATTGCCGTCCAAAATTGTATCGAAGCGGCTTCCTTTGAATTCAACCCCGAGGTCCAAAAGACACTGATACGAGCCGCTCAATTCGGCAAGTGCTTTCTAATGGACCCGGAGCTAACGGACCTGTATGTGAAGACCTGCAGGTGGCTAAGGGTGTTGAATGCAGTTCGTGATCCAAAAGTAGCTATACCGCTTACTTCTGACCAGTATCCTTTGACAAAATTAGATTATAGCTTTTACCGTGGGAGAGCTATGCTTCGGAATGAATGGGTCGGCTCGACCGGAGTGATACCACGGCCTCACAGAAAAACCGGTGTGAAATAGCGTTTGCGCTGTGTTTCACCGAGTGAGTGAGGATACCGGAGGCCCATACCCCAACCCCTCCCCCCATTCCCTTTCCCATCCCCCAAAGGTCGGCAACGCACTTGTGACGCCTTTGGTGTTGCGGGTGTCCATGGGCGGCGGTAATCGCTTCCCATCAGGTGATACGTCTGCTCGTGTGCCCACTATTTGCCGTGTTTCTTTGATGAGTGCGAGACCGGAGGCCCAATGATGCAGAAGCATCACTAGGCCGTCATGGTGTGGGTCGCCATGCTGTAACAATACAGCATGGCGACCCTGTATTGCCTGCATTCGCAATGAGTATGGTGACCACCATTCTTGGATTCTGTTTATGCTTTCCATCAATCATTGTAGATGACTCTACACCGGCAGTTGGCAGGCCAGTTGGTATTATATTACCTTGGCTAGACAAATCTAATATATAAAATTCTCGTGTCGCGGTGTTTGTTACCAAACTCCTCCGAAACAAAACTCTAGACCGACTTTTATGAAATTTTGATTGATTGATTTTGAACCCACAACACTTGTGTAGTATAGAGCCGCGTGTGGCCGCTAAAACCACTTGACCAACCGTGCCATCAATAATCTATTAGAGGCTAACACTGTTCAATATATGAGCTAAGTAGTACCATAATCAGACACATGGATCAAAATTAAACTCGATTCGTGTTATAGATTTTTTTATTGTTTTTTCTTTATGGAGATGCAAACGAGCAAACGTATCGCCAAACCGGGGGCGTCACAGGCGCGTTGCCAGCCTTTGAGGGATGGGGAGAGTGGTTGGGATAAGGGCCTCCGGTATCCTCACTCACTCGGTGAATCACAGCGCAAGCGCTATTTTACACCGGTTTCCTGTGCACCGGACACTCCGGTCGAGCCGGCCCATGCATGCCGAAAGGTGACTCTCCCATGATAAATGATTAAAATAAATTAATCCTGGAACACCTTAACTCGTACAATCAGAATAAAGCACCTTGGCGAACGTGTATTTCTCGACCGACTGATATGGAGGCGGCTACACTGCTTAGCTGGACACATCGCCTCGTATCTACAACTCAAAGACGGCAGGACCAGAGTACTGTCACACTGGGCTTGTTATAAGGTAATAACGATTTATTTTTAAAGTGAAACCTGTATAAGTAGTTTTGCATGGGCAGTAAATTCATGTAAGATCATCATCGATGTGGTCACGAGACTTCTTTACGCTTGAGTCAGCTATAAATGTATATATACATACATATTTATATTGTGGGGCAACGGGTATCATGTTCCACCCAACGCAAAGGGAGGATCTTCCGACCAGGCGAGGTGATCATGCGGGCTACTGCCCAACAGTTGATGTTGGGATGTTTTATATATGATAATCGGCGCGAGAACTATTTATTGCGCGATTCAGGATTGGTAGTTTATTCGTGTTGTACGTTGCTCCGTAGTTCAGTGTATCTTCGGTAGATGGCGCTTTATGTGGATGTCGCCACAATGTAAACTTTACAGAGCACACACCACTATTTTTTGAGATCATTTCCGAGTCTTATCCAGTAGGATGCTCCATATTACTATAATAATAGAGTATTCCAGACGTTGAGAGAGAACTTATAACGTTATAATAAATAGCACTGTAATACAGAATCGTATTGTGAGGGAACGGGTGGCATGTTCCACCAACACAATGGTAGGATCCTCCAACCAGGCGATGTGGTCATGCATGGCAGGCCACGGCCCAAGAAAACTTATATTGCGCGATTCAGGATTAGTAGTTTCTTCGTAGTGTACATTACTCCAGTTCAGTGTAACTTCGATAGATGGCGCTGTAGTATGTTATGTTGTTCTTGCGCTGTATGTGGAGGTCGCCACAATATCTAAACTAGCTATCAGATTTTTCTTACTCGTGTCATTTAATGCAATAACAATTTCTTTTTCATATTCAATTGTTAAAATTTAACATAATTCTACGCTATTTTAAACTATAATAAGTATGTTTGCATAGGTCACTCAACCACATCTAGATAATGAGAGTGCGGCTCGAGAAATAGGCGAGAAACTAAGCAACGTACCCGGCATTTCATATACTACAATAGCAATGAAAGCCGCCGATAAAGGCAGGAAAGCACTCGCTATCAAAGTAAGTACCGCAACTGATCTATACTAATATTATAAAGAGGAAAGATTTGTACCTATGTTTGTATGTTTGTAATGAATAGGCTCAAAAACTACTGGACCGATTTTAAAAATTCTTTCACCATTCGAAAGCTACATTATCCACGAGTAACATAGGCTATATTTTATTTTGGAAAAAAATTGGGTTCCGTAAGATATTTGGGTTTTTCGGACACAAGGTGTAAAAATCAACCAGAAAAGTTACTTAATTTGTGAAAATTTTCATGCTACGGGCTATGTAAGACGCAAACGAGGTTGCGTGGGTCAGCTAGTATAAAATAAAGGAAGGAAAAGTTAATTTGGAATAAGTAATAGAAAAATATAAAATATTATTTTTGATTGGATAATTCGATTTATTATTGATGATTTATTTATTTTTCTAGGTGGCGCGTATAGATTCTTTTTTTAAATTTTACAAATATCTGTGATATTACAATGTTAAATTTGTAAAGACCCTGTTTGAGGTCAAATGAGTTTACAGGTAGAACACTTTGAGTCTTTGAAGCATACTCAATTCCACTTAACATTTTATATGACTGCCACGGTAGCGTAGTGGTAGCGTGTGCGACTGTTAAGCTTGAGGTCTCGGGTTCGATTCCCGGGTCGAACCAAATGTTTGTATGATCTGCAAATATTTGTTTCGGAGTTTGGGTGTTTTCTATGTTGAGTATGTATGTATTTACAAAAAAAAAGTATATAAATATTTATATCAGTTGTTTAGTACCCATAACACAAGCTCTGCTTAGCTTGGGACTAGATGGCGTTGTGTGTTAGATGTCCGGAATATTGATTATTATTATTTCTGTTATACGTTTTAATTAAATAATTCACGAATTGTGATTTATACTGATATTGACTATCTTTAGAGAATATAATATTTAGTGTCCATGTAAATTTATTAATTTACAGATCTTGGAATACGAAACTCACAGTAAATTTCAAGTTCCTTTGCTCCTATCATTGGGCGAGGGACCGAATGCTCTTTTAAAAGCGACAGCGAGTGGTGATACCGATTTGGTTTACATAGTACTGCTTCATTTAAAGGAAAAAATGGGAAAACGAGAATTTGAAGTAAGTAGTCCGTAAAATGCGAAAAGTTATGAAATGTTTATAGTTTCTTTAATTTTCATTACAATCATCAATTTTAATATATTCTAAGGTCATTTTAAAAGCAAGAAATGCAATCATGCTACTGCATGTAGCAAAATACTCTATTCCGTGATACCTAAGAAGCAAAGTTAAAAAAATACTTTCATGAATCCTTCCATTTATAATAATTTAACGAGATATAAAGGAAAAAAATCGGCCAAGTGCGATTCGGACTCGCGCATGGAGGGTTCCGTACTATTTTAAGCATCTACCATTGCTGCCGTCATAAAAATCGAGCAAAAACGAGCATATACGCATATTTATTTTATTACAGAAATACATCATCTGTAAAAATTTCAACCCTCTAATTATCACGAGATCATGAGATACAGTCTGGTGACAAACAGACAGGCACCCTAGTAAAGAAGAAATAGAATTAAAAGGAAAATTTAAACTATTTGATCTTTATGGACGCAAATTGTTTTAGCGGCCAAAATATTAATTATCTAATGTTTTTACATGAGTACGAGTATCATCCCATACTGTATATGTACATGTTTCTGTTTCCAGCTGACAATCCGCGGGTTCAGTTTAGCCCACGCTTTGTACATCAAATACTGCGCTTTACACAACCGTGAAACTTTACGACAAGTTTACGTGCAAGAGGACGACTTTCAAGGTCAAGCGGCGACCCACATCCGTGACGCCATAGAACAGACCAACCCGGGCAGTATTGAAGCGTCTCTTATATCCGCCAGGGAGTGTTACAAGAAAGGGAAAAATGATTTAGGTGAGGCATCATTTTACCTCTATAACTGACTCGGGTTTAGTATTACATACAACACAGGGATAAATAAATATTTCGGACATCTAACACACAACACCCAAGCTAAGCAGAGCTTGTGTTATAAAAACGTTTTTTTTTAAATTAAATCTTGTATTTGTAGGTGTGTCAATATGTGAGGACGCTCGCAAGTTGTGTAAGCAACAGTCGTCACTGCAGGACAAGTACGGCGCTAGGTTTGTTGGCAAGTCCCTGCACGACACTGTTGAACTACTGCTCGACCAGGGCGAAGTCAAACTGGCTGATAAACTGCGTTCAGAGTACAAGATGCCCGACAGAAGGTAACACATTAAATATTCAAATATATTTATTATAGTTCTGATTACCATAAGTTCTGCCTATTTGAAAACAAATGTGTGTAAAGTGTGTGTTCAATATCCATGCAAAGTCTTATCTTTCTAGTATTAACCGTTTGGAAGGTAAGCTTAGGACAGACGGACGGACACGACTAGACTATAAGGGTTCCGAGTCGTGTACTACGGAACCCTAAAAATTAAGACGTAATATGATAACGACATTATATGTCCATTAAAATTTAAGAACAAGATTTAAATTCACTGTTACAGATATTGGTGGCTTCGTATACTAAAGTTGGCTGAACAGAACGAATGGGCAGAGCTAGACAAGTTCTCTAAGTCGAAAAAATCGCCCGTCGGCTACGAACCCTTCGTGGATGCTTGTGTTAAGTATGGCAAGCACGACGAAGCGCTCAAATACTTGCCGAGGTGCAGGGACGAGGTCAAAGTCATGTATTATGTAAAAGCTGGGTGAGCTAAAACTACGCACTTTTTTATAGTCAAAGTCAAAGTCAAATCATTTATTTCCATAGGCCCCAAAAGACACTAGAACACGTTAAAAATACAAACATCAAATCTATACTCTATACTAATATTATAAAGAGGAAAGGAAAGGAGGAGGAAATACATAATTGATGAGAAATTGAGTAATGATATTAACAAAAGTGCTGCGAAAAGCACATCAAACCATCTTTGTATCCTGCCCAAAGTGGTATTTAATCGGCAGCGTACACAAACCAACTTAACATTTATATAAGCCCGCCTTTGTCGAACAATATTTTTACCAACTACGGCGGATCCGAAAGGGAGGGTAAGTTTTGGCTATGTATGTTCCACTGTAGCTCGTATACTACTGAACCGGTTTTAATAAATTAAGTTGCAATAGATTCTTAATAATGTGACATAGGCTATGCAAATTTTACCAAAAGAGTGTACATAGTAAGTAGGTCTATAAACTTTTTTCTTGTTCGTTTCAGTTTCTACGAAGAAGCTGCGGAGGTAGCCTTCGAACAAAAAGACGAAAGTGGTCTTCTCTTCGTACAAAATAAGTGTCCATTGATAGAGATCACCAAACACGTCAAGATAGCCAGCTTAGTAGAACAAATGAACACAAGGAAATGACCTGGATTTTTTCTTGTAAATCAAATCAGGCTTTCACACGAGAATTTCTAATTTATGGATTTTTGTCTATCAATTTCATGCGTTTTATTTTTAAATGAACTATCTATGTTGTGATTGAGTGACACTGCATTATTTAGAGTTACTTATTCCATTTATACAAATATATATAGAAATAAATATCAATAAAAAGGCGAAATACAAACAGCTCAACTTACATTACATTATCTTGTATGTACTGAGATCTTGTCCTCTCTGCACTATGTATCAAATAAGAATAAACTTCAGGTTCTAAAAACAAAAGATGTTAAATATGTGACTGCCTCAGTGGCGCAAAGGTAGCGTATGCGACAGCTGTGCTGAGGGCTCGGGTTCGATTCCCGGGTCGGAACAAATATTTGTATGTTCTGCAAATATTTATTTCGTAGTTTATATGTATAATATGAATGTATTTATAAAAAGAAAAGATGCAAGTATTCTATCAGTCAATCTAGCTCTCATAGTACAAGCTCTGTGCAGTTTGAAGCTAGCTGGTTAGTGTGAGTAGTTGCGTTTAATATCCCTGATGTAAATAATATAAAAAGAATGAAATAACTAAATTAATATAATCTGTATGTACCCATTAGTGTTAGGTATATATAAAATACTTGTCATATTATGTATAACCATTAAGTTTAATTACCTACCTATAGTCGTTCCAATACTTTATTTAACTTTTGACAGATCACGCACATAAAGTTTTGTAATAATTTTTGATACAATGTACTACAGATAATACTGTACTTTATGGGCGGGCTCCGCCTACTTAGGGATGTGTCATTCGTAATTAATGACCACAGACTATAAAAACGGTTTTGAAATAAATCGATTATCGATTATATTAATAAAACATACAATAAAATTATTGTGATTATATTTTATATCAAATCACGTAAAAAGCTTTATTATTTTGCATTAAAATGCCCTAAATGTCTCTGTTTCAATGCATAAATAATTTGCGTAATGAAAACAGTTCCATCGTACTCGTACCTAGTAATGGGATCGAATGTATTCGCCGCAAATTAATGAATCTAAAATAATTGTTTAGACTTACTATAGTTGGTTCAAATAAAAACTACCTGCGGTACCTACTTGTAATGAACAGGTACAAAATGTTGAAATTCGTAGTAATTTACGGATTAAAAATAAAACAACCAAAAGAGGTACTGTAATACTAATTTTGATTATAAAGAATCGTCTTCTTCGTATGACCAGGAATCATCATCACTTGACAGTTGTTTGTCCTTTGAGTACTTTCTTTTTTGGCATTTTGACAGTAACGAAGGCAGGAACGATACGCTCAACTCAACCAAACGTGAGAATTCACAAATAAATCAATACGGAGGAATATAAATACTCAACTATATTGAAGGTTACTCATTGAAATACTGTAGATTATTTTAAAATAGACATAGAGAGATTTAATAAAGATCATCAATAGTTTAACAAATACAATATTAACCACTGAATTACAACACAATACAATAATACATTTTGAAAATTCAGTTCCTTTTATTATATATTTTTTCATGACATAGAACCGTCATATTTGAACAACATTCTTTTAATCCATTTCTTCTTTATTTTGACAAAGGAGGTCGCACATTGAAACACATAGAAATATGAAGTACGAAATTATCTATAAAATAATGAGTTTGTTAAATCGATTAAAACTTCTTAATGCATAAAATCGATCGATGAAAGAAATCGAATAGGTAACGGGTCAGGGTATCACTATTTGATTAAGTATTAGAGCTGTCAAAAGTTAAATAAACTATTGGAACGACTATAAGTATCCTTATAATATAGAAGCTAAAATTTATTTAAAAATTTCCTAAAATAACTATAATTTGTACTCGATTGCTTTCACTGTTGTTTATTTATCGATGAATAAAATGAAGAAACAGTAAGTGTATCTATTATTTTTCTTCCAAATTTAGTTTTCTACTCCTTGTATGTGAATATTATTTCTATGAACTATTTTTATACAGTATCCAATAGAAAAAAAGGGCTCTAGAGTGCTATCTTATGTGGTACAAAGCTGATGTGGTGCTTGTAAGTCAATAATAGACCCTCTAGGGCATAGCATAGAAGACCTATGGTATCATAGGTCTAAATTGTATTAACACTTGCTCGACAATAATTTATGGCAAAATTTCTTTTAATCGTTTACCTACCTTCTCTATAGTCCTGACACATGTCTTGCTTCATCCACATTCTTAAATGCTGAATTCATGCTCGTCTGTTCCTGGCGTCTGGTTTTACATGACTCTTCTTCAGAATATCACCAATTAGGTAGTTAGTGCAGATGAATTGCACCTGCATACTTTTTTTTTTTTTTTTTATTGTATAGGGGGCAAACGAGCAGACGTATCACCTGATGGTAAGCGATTACCGCCGCCCATGGACACCCGCAACACCAGAGGCGTCACAAGTGCGTTGCCGGCCTTTTAGAAAGGAGTACGCTCTTTTACTTTTTTTTACTCTTTCTCTTTTTCTCTTTTACTTCCCTCAAGAACGGGCGTGAATTCAGCTACGTACCTTTTCCATAGCACTTCGCTGCACTGCACGCTTCGGCAATCATGGGCCGGCTCAAGTGATACCACGGCCTCACAGAAAACCTATTAGTCCCCGGGCCCACGAACAAGGGATTTCAGTGATTGACAACAGGCTGAAAGTTTATACACAGCTTCGTTTTGAGACCTACACTCGAAAAAATATTAACATAATCTTGACAACTTTCGAGTGTAGGTCTCAAAAAAATTACCGTCAAATTTGTATGCCGATGCATTTTTTATGAAAAATATATATTTTGCAAGCCCCAAAACAAAAATCAGTTTGTAATTAATGAAAATGAATAAAAATTTTCAAGTCACCATTCTGACATGTTACGAGCTGAGGGTCACTCGGAAGGTACCATTCACTTTGTATGCCACAAGTTTTTTTCAGTTTTCCATCGTATTTTCTCGAAGTATTGATTTTTAGAAACTGTTATTAATTAAATTGGGACACTCATCAAATCGACGTGTTTCGCTCCCTATCCCGCTTTTTCCTTCCACTTTCAGAATTTGGTCCAATAATAAAAGTTGGGTGTCTCGTCAAAACGAAGCTGTGTATAAACTTTCAGCCTGTTGTCAATCACTGAAATCCCTTGTTCGTGGGCCCGTGGACTATATGTGAAACAGCGCCTGCACTGTTTCTCCGTGTGAGTGAGGGTTACCGGAGGCCCATATCCCAACCCATCCCTCTCCTCATCCCCTAAAGGCTGGCAACGCACTTGTCACGCCTCTGGTGTTGCGGGTGTCCAATCAGGCGTTCCATTAAAAAAATATGTTTCAAATAAAACAATATAAAATGTTGCGGATTGCGTTTATTTGTTAAATGGAAACAATGATCATGAATATAGGCCATTGAAACCGCACGTACATCCTATACATCGACACATTGTTCATGTACTGACATAAAGTCGAATTATACCAATTTAGGTAGAAAATACTTTAAAAACATCATAAACGTACACGTAGTTTTGAAGAAGCAAACGTAACTACGAGACTTGGTAATAAGTAGTCCTTCAAAAACTTACAGTGAAACTACGGAAGATATCGCTTCTATCTCAGTTTTAGGACTATTTTTTTACAATTTTGGTATACAAGTCGGGTATTTAGTAGAAATCGTAAAACAA
This sequence comes from Spilarctia lutea, assembly GCA_916048165.1. NCBI lineage: Eukaryota > Metazoa > Arthropoda > Insecta > Lepidoptera > Erebidae > Spilarctia > Spilarctia lutea. The sequence goes on from OU696481.1 coordinate 14,978,318, forward strand.
AAAAATAAGCTACATGACAAAGTGCAACTCATCTGTGGTTAAAAAGATATAGAGCCAACTTATTTCTCATTTAAAGTGATTTTAGTTGGCTATTATGATATTTCACAAGAGCGAATCAGATGTTGATATAGTTAAAAATCCAAGATTAACATTTTTTCGTAGCCTTTTCAAATGTATAATTGTCAAATGAAGCCCATGAATAAACATCCCATGCAAATTCCAGACCGATTCGCTCTATTTAAACAATACTAATAACTATACACATTTTAGTAACCACAAAACATACAATTATATACTTCTTTGTCCTCCAATTAGTTACAAAGACAGATAAAGTACGGAGGTATATACGTACTCCGCGTATACGTACGTACGTAGACTGTATACGTACCTACATAGGTATACATACACGTAAACATATGTAATTTTACATACACTTCTGTATGTATCTTTTATACACATACAAGTTTATTAATATCATATAGGTATTATTTGGCATGTTAATACAGTATTAAGTTCAAATACTTGATGTGAAAAGAAATATCAAATATGAGTCGGTAAACTTAAATCGTTGATATTATATGGACATAGTTAACATGTGAACTAAGACAAGTTTAGTTTGCGATATTAGTTCGATCTTCACATGTCTAATATCATGAGCACACAGTTATTCACAACCGTCATTAGACCCGTTAATTGGGATAATGAGATTTAAGTATTGAGCTTTAAAACACTATTTGGATAACACACAAACATTACGTGGGTAGATTACAAATATTATTTATGAAAAACTTTCAACTTTGTATGCAATCTAAACAACAATGTCAAAATTGGTCGTTCCTATTAATTGACGCCACGCATTGAAGTGATAATAATCGACTTTTTCTATAACACTATTACGAGACAACTTCTCACTTTAACCCACAAAAACTCGACGTTATCTTACACTGTCATATATATCCATTCATTTTTTAAATAAAATAGTTACAATTGTAGAGAGGTGTGTAAGTTTAATGGGTGACATAAAACTTCTTAGCCCATTTTTAATTAATTATATCAACCAATTATTTACTTTACCAACATTGGCTATTTTATAGCCAAAAATAGTCAACGTTGGCATTTATAAAGTATGAGAATATTTTCTTAATAGACATTTAACTTTTTAATCAAAATCCGAAGTTCCTTTAAATACTAATACAGTAATTAAGGGTTAAAGACACTTTCGAAGCGTCATCAAGAAGACACCACGAATCATTAATATCTCAACATAAAATACAATTACCATTTAAAATATAAAACGTCTTTCATTGCACAGAAAATAAATAAGGTAGATAAAACCTATAAATCAACTATCAGTCTTAAATCAAACATGACTAAAGATGTTCAATTAAACTATTACCAAAACGAAATTACAATATAATGAGCAGCTTATTCGATATACACACAATTATTTTAATGTCTAAAGTACTAAACACGTTCGAGAAATAGCCGAACGGTCGTTTGATTGTTAGACACATTGCATTTGCCAAACAAAGCTAAAATAGCCAACGTATATTAGGCTCACACTAAACAGTAATACACAGTAATAATGGTGCACTGACAGTACATTACGAGTTTTAATTAAATTCCTTATCAATATTCTAAACATTATAATTAATGGAACTAAACATGAAACGGGTTAACAAGCATGGGTTTAATTTTTTAGCGTCAAATCAATCGGACGGATTTTTATAAAAGGAAAAGTCAATTTGAAGGACATTTATTTCGATATATCGAGAATTCTACTCCCTTTTTAATTAAACATTTAACATCTTATAATGAAGCAAAGCTAACTCAACAATTAATACAATATGTTTCAAGTGACGGAAGCATCGCCTTAGTCCTTTACACAAACTGAATATAACCGATAACTTTTTTATTAAGTACGAACTAATTGATATAAAAGAAATCATTTGATCGCAACTGTTTGAAAATCCAGACCACAATCACTGTAGTTATACTTTTCTTATAAAAGAAGTTATTTAAATAACAATTCTGAAAAAAATATTAACAAAAAAACTGCCCATAGACTGAAATGACTTTACCAATGGGCATGCAAAGTGTTGGTAAGCGCCATTTTGAATTGCCAAGAAAGTTAAACAACCACTCTGATTTATCTGAATATAATGTCATTTTTCTTTGGTAGTCTCACTATTACATACTTTTATATTCAAATATCACACTTTACCCGTTAAGCACCGTGATCAATCTTTTCTAAAATTTTGCCTTTGGAACATTCGTTATACGTATACCTACATTATACCGCAGTCTATCATGCCCTCTCACATTTTAGCACCCGTTCTTTCTAACAATACCGAAAATTCTTTTTTTTATGTATACCAAATATCTATCTATTTGGAGAGAATATTTTAGTTCCTAACTAAATGTCTTAAAAATGTTAGCTACAACAACGTACGCCATAGAACGTGTCTCATGTGAATTTTTTTTTATCTATTTATGGTACGACCTATTTTTTTTTAAGCATTTTATTGCAACCCCTTCAGAATAGAAATTTGTTAAATTAGCTATGTATATATAATATTACGTATTATTCTTTGTCAATGGATTTTTTATTATCGAATGATATAGTAATAAATGGCACACTTTTTATGACATACGCAGTTCTAGTTCACTATATGATAAGCTCATTTTTGAAACAAAATGTTTCACTGTGAGAAAATTAAGCTACGTTCAAGTCAAACATTATGTAGAATCTTTCCTCTACATCAAAATCGAGGATTTTAACCTTTTAGTTTCAGTCTGTCGCTCCTACAATATTTCTCGAAACTAAAATAAGAGATAAAATGCAAAGTATCTGAACGTAGCACATACATAAGTATGAATAATGAGCGTTTGGACAAACTCAAAATACAAACATGCAGGAATAACTTAGTAATCTTATATCCACACTAATATTAGAAAAACACATTTGCTCTAAAATGTTTTTTTTAAACATTACAACCAAAAACGAAGCCAGCCTTACAAACTATCTAAATAAAGTTGCTTAGCATTTTTTTTTACTTTTTTAAATATCACATTTACGAGTATATTATTTATTCTACGCGACACTTGGTTGATCGCAATTTTTATAGTTTATTCTTAAATATAAAATCTAACATTGTGAAAACCTTACTAGTAATAAGTTGAACATAAAGCGTTTTGCGTGAATTATACAAATAAGTACACGTATGTATATGTGTTAATGGCACGAGGGGATACTAACGAAGGGTTGCAATATCCGCAATGAACGCATGAAGACATTGAATACATCCATTAAAAAGTTCACGCACAGAGATCACAGGAAATTTAAATAATAGGGATGACATACATATAAAATAACCAGGGTCTGACTACTCAGGGACATTTAGTTAAAAGTTCAGTTTCACTTTTAGACTTATGAAATTATAATCGTCCACCAGGGTCGATGAAATAATATCCAGCATAGTATTTTTACAAAAATATAGTTTGTTACACATTTAATAAGACACCTCGCATGTGACGATTCCAGAGACATTACAATTATAAATTTATTTTATAAAAATAACAGTAGTGTACTAAATCCTCACGCGTAATGATATTATTTCCAAAATTAATAAATAAATCTTTCTTCTTTCCCATTGTAAATATTGAGGAATCAATTATATTAGGACGATTAAAATTTCACGCTGTGTAGTACACGCAGTAAGCTAGTACAGCTAAAACTGCATGTAACAACAGTAGTACCTACTACAATCAACAACAACAATTATGACTGACATGCATCCCTATACGTTACGCAAATTAGGGGTTTGACGTGACCCCCAAACTTCGTAAAACATTTTGGCCAACGGTGATAGTTCCTAAATTCAAAGCACTTGTATAGAAATTTCTTAAAAACGTGCTTTCTCATGAATTTAGGTTGTTTTAGTTCATTAAAAAATAAAACGATAAAATACCAACATATTTCCGTAGTTAAATAAAATTAACTTTGCTAAATCATGCAATTAACAATAAGTAAATAAATATAGCTGTAATAGCTTAGACGTACAAACTAATCAACGTAAAAATCTCAAACAAAAAAAACAAATCTTCAATCTCTGAGAAACAATTACCTCACTAGACGAAGGTGCGACGTGAATCGTTTGTGCAAAATATAATAATAAATAAAAAGCACGCACAAGCTCGATTGTAAAATACTTTGATATATCGTCTAAAATAAATAAATCTAATGAAAATGAACGCTATTTTCTTTTAATCATTTCGTAGGAACTGCATGTTAGACTAAACTAGTGACTTTAAATTCGTTTGGTTAGGTCGTCGTCGTGACGTTTAGTTGTTGACCTCGCTGCCGTAGATGTTGGTGAGATGTGGGAGTTGTGCTGTCTGAACGGTCACTTTGGGAGAACGCTCCAGTTTGATCTTTTCGACTGGGCTCGAGCCGGGCGTGGAGCTCGGGGTCAAGAGTCCCGGATGTGCCACTCGTGCCTGACTCGCGCTTACGATGTTCAAACTGGTAAGATTATGTTTTGGGATGGTAAAGGCCGGAAGGTCTCTGGTTTTGATGGTGTCGTAGATACGGACTAGTTTGTTACCGTCGACGGCCTCGATGAGGTTGATCGTACGCTGAGCAGGCGAGCTGGTGACCACGAGGCCAGGCATCTTCGGAAGGTGGAGTTTGTGGTCAGAAGTGGATGGCGAGCTTGTGATGTGCTGCGAAAGTGAGTGGCTCTTAAGCCCTTGCGCCGTTTTGTAGCTTTTGCCGCATTGGCATTTGTAGGCCTTTTTTACCCTGAAATAGATGTTTAACCATGATGAATTTGTATTTTAAGTTTTCAAATATGTATCTAAATGGTGATAACGTAATTACATTTAGGACACGATAGTAATCGACTAACACTGAATTAATTAATGATATTAATTACCCTCTACATCTACCGCACAAATATCTAATAAATATTTACGTGGATGTTACTTTTAAATATAATGTTTTTACTAAAAGTACAATACGAGTATATATTAGGAACCAAAGTTATATAAAGTAATTACGAAATGATTTCGAAAGAAATTAGAAATTATTATGAATCATTGTATTTCATAAAATAATTTTATTTAGTCTCTCGTGTCGTATAAACACACACCTGCCACAAATAACTTCGCAACACCCAAAGGTTTGTCTGGAAGAAAATGCCTGTGGCATTAAGTCCGCCTTGTGCAACATGTTTGCAGGAAGTTTTAATAAATAAATAAATAAATACCCATTTCTTCCAAAAATATTCCTGAGCTTTAAGACGTTTCTTGGGTCCTGTGATATACTTTTTATTGTACTGGTCAGGCGTCGCCAGCATCGGATATTTTCTATTGAAGGAAGTTCCAATTTTAAGGTTCATCAGTAAGTATTAATAGTTTACAAATACCTTGTCCTTGCATTCAAATCAGTAGGTATATCAACTCTCTTTCAAATCAAACAACGCCTTTCATAGCCCACTGCTCCTCTCCTTAGACAGGAGGTTTTGGCCACACTGGGCCGACTGGTTGTTGAGTTTGTGTCAAGATTACATTTTCTTTGCACTGTTGTTGTCCAGCAAAGTTTGCGTAATTAGTCGGCTCGACACCCAGTATTGTATTGTGAATTCATAACAACAGGTACACAAATACATGATGGTAAGGCCACGTATATAGCCACCGGTAACAGCCTACATACTATTGATTATGCGCTGCTCGTACCACAATTTAAGGAAATTTAAAAAAAAACAAAAATTCTCTTTTTTTTAAAAGTCATCTCCCCTAATTCGGCATATAGTAATCCTACGTCGGGGTGGGCAGGACTTTACAAACATACAGGAAACGGACACAAATAACACCTAGACCCAGAACAACAATTTGTGGACCTACACCACTCAGCCCATTAGAAAGCGGCGTGGCGACCGCTTCAACCACTAGGCCAAACGTGCAGTCAATATAGTGTCTACAACATTTTAAAAATGCAATATAAAAACCGTCTGGTGTAATATTTCACCTAACGGCAGTAGATGCAAAACGTGAGTGACGTATCTGTTTTTTAATGAATATAACTATAGACTTTGTAATCATGTAGCCTAGTGACAAGACAATGACTGGGCAAGACGTTACTAACTATATGACAATGAGTCATAGCACTGATACATCGTCCCCACGTGAGTATGGTCGCAAGACTCAATAACTTACATCAATAACTCTTTGTTTAGATAAGATAAATATTAATAAATATTAATATTTGTCATTCTGTTCCTTGGAGGGTTCTCCAGAGAGGACCATAGGCCAGGCTTCACCCAAGAGATAACGACTAGTCTCACAGAAATTCCAAAAACATTTTTTTCCGTTGGTTTTCACTAATTGAGGTTACCAGAACACAAACCTTCCACCCTCTGATTCAAGAGTAGGAACTGCAAGACCAGCAACGCAATTGTAACTTTTCAGTTGCACGTGTTCATTAGCGGCGGTAGTGTCACTTATCATTAGGTGACCTTGTACGGCAATCCCCTAGCATACCAACTACTTGTGGTTATGTCGGACTCGAACCGACGAAAAACTGCACGCAATCTCAGGTACTAGTAGTCGGGGAACCAGGAAATTAAGTCCCTGAACCTCGACGTACACTCTGACCATCTACGGCTTGGAGATGACCCCCTCTTGATTAGGAACTCTCCCCAAAAAGAGTCCCCGTGATTCGTAGTGAATCGCGCTGCCACATTGACTTCTGTCATCCCCAGGCTTGCGCTTATGGAGGACAGACATCTGGCATTTGAGTTGTATGGGAACTGGAAGAGTTTCAAACCTATCCTGGTTACTCATTAGGTACATACATAATGTTAAGTAAAGGACAATACTAACTTGCCGTCCTTCTTATGTCCGTTCTTTGAGTGATACTTGATGCCGTTGACGTTCTTGTAGCGTTTCTTGCAGCCAGGTACTGGACAAGCGAATGGCTTCTCTTGAGCGGCCAGGCCCAATGCTCCCGATGACGCACTTGCGTTCATTCTGCAATGTTAAAATAATGGTTGCCTGAAAAGGTAGTATTCTTGACAACAGCACAAGTCTCATTCGTCTGTTATGAGAAAAAATAGGTGTTGGAAGCCCTGTAACTGTAACCGAAGTTTTTTTTATTGTAAAGCTAGAATACAACAACAAGCTAGAATCAAACAAAACTAGATATAGCGTTGAATGATATATTTAGGTAGGTAGATATACACATATAGATTGAGGAAGTCCGCCAATTCTATTTTTATTTAGTTAAAATAGATTTTGTTCTACATATTTGACAAGCACAAACTAAACTTGTTGTGCGTTAGATGTCCGAAAATGACAGTTATTTAGGTTTAGTTTTTAGAATCTTATAAGAGAAAGTAATAAGCATCCTATTAGACTAAACTAAAGTAATAATATTTAGTTTTAAAATTACCTGTCTGTTTGCAACGCTGTCAAGGCTAAACCGCTACACCAATTTCAATGAAATTTGGCATGCGAGATACATTGATTCCTGAAGAATGACATAGTATTTTCTTTACCGCGATAACCGACACATGAAAGCGGAGACGCAGGCAAAAGCTATTCAAAATAAAGGTTCGAATTTTCAGCCAGGGTGGCTGGCATTGGAGAGGCTTTCGTTCACCAGTAGAAGACAATAGGCTGATTATAATAAGTTACGCAGTCGAAAAACCTAGTCTAGTAAACGGTTGTCTTACTTGACACCGTAACGCAGGATGAACTCCGAACTGTATTCTTCTGCGGTGGTCCAGGAGTCGTTGCTGTCTTCCGAAGGACTGAGCATTTCGTCTTCATCCATCTCGCTTCCTATAAACACGTTTAAAAATCTGTATAATAGCGTAATTTAATTCTTAAATTCTTACCCTTCACAAAAAAAGTTGCACTTACAGTTTAAAACTAAACTTATTTTTTAAAAACTTCGTTTTAACCTCAGATCATTTGTACGATCAGAGATTTTGGGTTTGCTCTGTGAGCAATGACACTTGACAGTAATGAACTTGCAGCACGCAAGTACAATGTAACTGAACAGCGACTTATAACTTTAGAAAAATCAATACGTGTAAGTCTTATGATACAAGTCAAAAATAATATAGGTAGGTATAATATGGTTGTGTGAACATCATAAACTTTCTAGCCTTTATTATTTCCAAAATTAATTGGGGTCTGCTACTAGTTCAATCGATTTTACTTGAATATCAATTTTTCCACGGACTGATTGGCATCGGACCTCCGCAACCCTGAGGGTGAACTGAATTCGAAGGTTGAACATAACGATTGTCATAGGTGGTACGAGGCGCGGGTGGGAAACACCAACATCTTTCAAACTCAGCAGCAAGGCAAGCAAGTATGTGTGAACATGCCAAACTTTTATTATGGAGACCGAATCTTAAATGTGTGCATGATACAATACATATTCTGGGAACGTCAATAACAAATTATTTAAATAATATAGAGACTATCCACAAAGAAACAATACAGCGAAGCAGTACAACATACACCATCAGTTTCAATCTTTAAAATCAAATGCTTTAATTTATCTTTCCTTTGATAGCGAGCGTCGAAGAAAATGTTTGTTCGTTGTAACTTGAACTCTCGACATTTTTTTTTTGTTATTTATTTATATAAAGTACTACCACATCATACATATTATACTTATAACTAATTATACTAACATGTGGGATTGTATCCGATATGTATGACAATTACGGTGTACATAGCATTTACTGCAATATGACGACATTATTCCAACGACGATGACAACGAGATGCCAAGAACTATACACAAATAATTCACAAATATAACAATTTGAAAATATTGTGCTTCGAATAGTTTATAAGTATGTAGTCAATTAACACAATATTTAATAGCCTACCTATTGCTGGCAATAAGACTTTGAAAAAACGTTTCATAGTTAGTTCACTACTTATATCTCGCCAGTAAGACTGATTACCAAAAGGTTTTCAAGTTAATATAAGAAAATACTGACAACGCACTTGTGACGCCTCTGGTGTTGCAGGTGTCCGTAGGCGGCGATAATCGCTTACCATCAGGCAATACGTCTGCTCATTTGCCCCCTATACAATAAAAAAAAAGTTCTTTGTAGTGCTGTTGTCCTGCGTATTTTGTTCTCTTAGTAGTCTTTTACACGACACGCACGGGAAGATTAAGAGTCCCGCATTACCACCAGTTAGAGAAATCCAGTAGATTTTCGCACATACCCAAATAAAGCTGTCGGGGTGACATTCCACATTTTGAAACCGTTACACACCGATTACATTTTTTTGAGCGTTGAATCTACTCAACGCTTCGTTAATCAAAACTGTAGGTGCTCTAACAATCTCGACAAAACCAAATAAACGTTAATGAACGAAGTCAACGTATCACCCTATAGACCGTTTATCATGGTTGCTTATACCGTCATCATCAGTCTGGACATAATCAAGTATATATCTATGCTAATAATAAAGCTGAAGAGTTTGTTTGTTTGAACGCGCTAATCTTGGGAACCGCTGGACCAATTTGAAAAATTCTTTCAGTGTTGGATAGTCCATTGATAACTGAAGGAAGGCTATATGTCATCACGCTATTACTAATAAGAGCGGAGCACCAATGAAGAATGTTTCAAAAACGGGGGAAATTTTCACGCTACGGGCAAAATAAGACACAAACGAGGTTGCGTGGGTCAGCTAGTGTATTTATATCAGTTGTCTAGTACCCATAACACAAGCTCTGCTTAGCTTGCTACTAGACGGCGTTGTGTTAAATGTCCGAAAAATATTTATAAACCTCTCCTTCAAAAGGAGGTTTTGGCCCACTATACAACGCTGGCCATACGGGTTGGTATGGGATTAAATTCATATTCCCATCTTAGGCGCAGAGTGAGACACCTTGTGGTTTAAATCGGTCCGATTCCAACACACCACCCCGCCGTAAACCCCGTTTGGGTGACCCCGATGGGGGTTTCCACAATTTAAAAAAAAATATTTAATTCAAGTTGCTTCCCATAGCATTCACCTACAATAGCAAATCTTAAAGTTGGTGATGTGAAGGCATATTAAGTGATAGATCTTCATAACTTAAGAACAGGAGTCCAATAAACTGCCATTATTATATGTACTTAACTTAAATAGCCATCAGAAGTACACAAACCGACATTGCCCCTATAGATTTAATTTATACTCTTGAATTTACAAAAAAAAACTTGTTTAATCCAAAATTATGCTAGGCATCGTGACACCTATTCTTTTTATTTGCCATCGCAATATTGATAAGTGTTCTCATAAGAAAACTATTAAATTCTGCTAAGATACTTATTAGAAACGACGAGGTTGCAGAATGGCTAGTTCTTCCAGCACTAGATAGTCGATTGCCCTGGAATTCCCATAACAAATAATATGTTTCGCATAGAAGATAGCTTCAAACACAATAAAATACCTAATTAAAGATATAATAACCAGTAGGTGTGCTGCTGCGCACTGATGGTGTTTTTGGCACAGATAGAAGACGGCGGCGAACATCTGGTGCAGGAGCAGTACTTTGGTTTTCTCGCCTTGAAGCCTCCGTGATAAATTTTAAAACATAACTCAGCGGTATGCATGCTGGCTGAGAGGCTTCTTTCTGCTCCACAACTGCTGGATCTAAATCTGAAAAAGGCAAATTATTATTGCCGGTAAGAAGGTCATCTGCCGAGACATTTTTTATCACATGATTCAAATCCAATTGTTAACATTTTTGCAGGCAAACAAAATTTAAAACAGACTATATTAAAAAATAGTCGCATTAGCTAATAAAACCATAATATTAAGGCAGTTTTTGTAGTACAAAATCTCTACAATTTTATAATTGACGCATAAATACCCTCCAATGGTGACAACATTGGGACATTGATAAGGCGTAAATTGGGAGGGTCATGGATTACATTACATATGCAAAATAAGATATACTGCTCAAATATACAGATTAATTCTGAACACTTACCGATATGTACATCTTCTATGTGTTCGATCAAATCATTTAATCTGGGAAATGTTATACCACAGCCATTATATTTACAGATGTTTATCATGAACACCGCCATTGCTATTAATGTTAATGCACTAGTCAAGTACATAACTGTACTCACTCACGTTTCTAGTTTTATCATATTACTTAATGAGTTAATAACAACAAATATGAAATTGTAAAAGACATTATTAATTATTTAAAAATATTTTATGTTATAAAATAGTCATAACACGTCTGTATTAATCGTTTTTTTATAATTAGTAAAGAGTATTTCTGTCAGTCGTGCATATTGATCGACAGTTGGCAGCGCCGAACGGAACTGGCAGCTATATCGACCAATAGTGACGCAGTATTTATATTCTGTTTCACTTTACCATTCAGAAATTGAACATTCCAAAGGCCGGTCACCTTCCTCTCGGTATTCTTTGGTAAGTGCCGTGCAGAAAATTGTGAGAGAACTAATCGTGGAAAAGTGTTAAAATTTTAAGCCATCCCAATTATTAAAGTGCTGGTAATTCTCTTCTAAAGCATATAGTGTGTGATAGTGTAAATATTTATTCGTGATTTTGTCAGTTGTCACAGAAGAATAAATTGTCAGATTTGGAGTCGGTTCACTGATTCGGCCATTTTCCCTAGAATTCCAATTTATTCCATAGCGATAAATACGCTTTTCTGGTTGATAAATCGCGTCTGTGACTATACCACCATAATATATTTCTCATAGAGAACATCCACAACCCGGCCTCTGTCTAGTTACGTAGCACCGTAAATTACGTAACTCTGCGGTCGTCGGTCAAACTGTCAATTCTCTCTTCACTGAACATTACTGCAGTAACTATCAGTAGGTAATCAAGTAGTGACGAGTACATAGCTAACTCAAGTCGTACGGTTTCTTTCAGCTGTCGTTACCGAACCTAATCAAAACACAAAATGCTGTCCGCCGCCCGATTGATTGCCCCCGCAGCCAGGTCTGCTGTAAGTATTATTCTGAATGATACAATTTATTAATTAATTCAGAATTTGAGTTTTTGGGACATGTACCTCTGGTACCGTGATTTAATGATTACTTAACCTTGGGTGGGAACCCTTACTGACCTATTGCAGTACCTATTCAATGCATACCGGCTTAGAGGTTATTAAGTTTCACGTAGTAAAATCATTTTGATAAATCTTATTAGAATCTTGGTAAATTTTATTTAAGAAATTGTATTTTTTTGGTATTAGATAATTACATAATCATCTTCAGTCGAGACATTAGGTAACAATCGTATCTGCTGATCATGAAAAGTCTATTTAAAAGCCTCGTGAATATCTCGAAATCTGAGGTTTCTATATTTAAGTTATTGATTTTCGGGGTGTAACCCATCCCAATGTTCAATAGGAAAACTAATGAAGTTTAATTGCATAATTTTTTTTTCAGCTATTCAACAATGCAGCCCTCTTGAGGCCACTCGCTGCAGTGCCCTCACAAACACAGGTTGTACCAGTTGTCCCAGCTCAACTATCGGCAGTTAGGTCCTTCCAAACTACCTCAGTGACAAAGGACATTGACTCTGCTGCTAAATTCATTGGTGCAGGAGCAGCCACAGTAGGAGTTGCTGGCTCTGGTAAGTTTTTTACTTTGCTGACACTTTTTGTGTTAGAAGTGAAATTAGTTGTCTTTTGGCATGTGTTTAACCCCCTAATGCATGAATTTAAACTATCTTTGAACTTGTAAAATCAATACCAAAGTCAAGATATTAAACTTTTATTTAAAATCCACTTACTGAAATAATGTTATCAGTAAAATTGAGAAAATTGGCTATTAAACGTAATTCATACCTTCTGTGATTACATAACTTGGGATGGTTCAGTATTGATTTTGCTTTTTTTTTTTACATTTATGTAAAGGTTCAAAGGATATAAAATGTGGAATTATAGTTCAGCAAACACAACCATCACCAAATAATTTAATTCGGAATAAAATAACTTATTAATTACATAAGATTAGTTAAAAATTATTTTCTTTATAGATAATGGAAACGCTCCTCGACCATAAAATACTTTGATGCTTGTAATACTACATTTTACAAGTTGCAAAAAATCGATTGGATCATGAAGAACTGAAAATAAGTTTTTTATGTACCCAGTGTACTTTCATGACTAAGACAAATCTATTGCCACCACTCGCATAAATGCCAAGCCAATAAGGCTCTTAAGGTGTACCAAAGAATTATGCATACATTACACTCTCGAAAAACATAACCCTCCTTCTTTTGCAGTCGGGTAAAAATGATTCTTTGTTAATTTCCTAAATTTATAAGATTCCACATTTTCTGAATAAATGCTTGCACATCCTACTAACACTGCTTCATTAACGCTTTCAATGTTTAATTGCACTTTTTATGTTACCTACAGGTATTGGTATTGGTGTGGTGTTTGGATGCTTAATCATTGGCTATGCACGCAACCCCTCATTGAAACAGCAAATATTCTCCTATGCTATCCTAGGGTTTGCATTAACTGAAGCCATGGGGCTGTTTTGTTTGATGGTTGCATTCCTGATGTTGTTTGCGTTTTAGAATACTTTATTTAGATATGATTATTTTTTATATTGGTCTATGTATATAAAGTGTATAATTATGATATGAAGAGAAAAGGACAATCTAACATTTTACATGAATATTTACATCATTTTTTTTAAATTTTTAATTCTGAGAAGTATTGAGCTGAAACGCAATTCTTACCACCATCTCCAGGTTAGATATTGTTTCATTGTTAGTAGTTAGCAAGAAGTAGTTACAGAATGTAGTAGTTGGTTCGTTGTTATATATATATATATATGTCACTTGGTTATAACACTTGTGTAGTCCCTTATAGTGCCTATACAACCTAAACCACCACTAAGTTATAAAATAATTTACTAAAGCTACTGTTTGTCATTTCAGGTGCTGGTATCGGAACGGTGTTCGGCTCCCTCATCATCGGTTACGCCAGGAACCCCTCTCTGAAACAACAGCTGTTCTCATACGCCATTTTGGGTTTCGCCCTGTCTGAGGCTATGGGACTGTTCTGTCTTATGATGGCGTTCCTGTTGCTGTTCGCTTTCTAAGCAATTTACTCTTAAGAACACTACTACTGCCATCCCACATGACGAGGTTTCAGTGTATACTATCTGGAGTGGACGGCCATGGAATGGAATGTGTGGAAACCTCACCCTCATAGTGATGCAGGGACAGCATAAGTGTATAAGTGTTACACTTTATAGTGCGCGCGTCATCAGGCATTCACTTTATTTAATAATGTAGTATAAATAAATCTGCAATAAAATGTACGTAATACACAGCTGATGCTGCAGTTTCTCTATTCCTGATAAATTTAGGCTGTTATAATCGTATTGTTACATCCAAACTGTTACTAAAGATCGGCGGCAATATTTTTTGTTAAGCCAGTAACTAACGTATACATATTTGCGTGGGTATTGCCATCGATTTTTGTAACCTAATGTTACCTGTTCTTAAATGTCAGCATCTGTAATGTACATTTTTAGAGCGATTGAATAAAAAAAAAACAATACATGCGTTTACCATAGATACAATTGTGAGTTATTATTTGAAAATTTTCGACTCCATAGGTATGTTTCGACTAGTAGGTACCCAAGACAGAAAGTTATCTTTTGATAACATAATACACGTATGTCATTAGCTTATCTATTTTGCAACGATATCTTCAAAAGATTTCTGGTGAACCCTTGCCCTAAATAGTAGATTCTCACTTTCAAACGAGACTATAGTAGGATTTAATTGGTACCAACCATAGATTCCTGCCCTTTAAATCTAGTGTAATCTTAAACCTTTTTAATGTCACGGGATACAACAATAGTACCTATTAAACTTCCTATTGTTTTTTTTTTGGAAAATGAAAACAAATTTTTGCGTACCTAGTAAGGAAGGTACGCAAAAATTATACTATATAATAAAAGACATTTGTAAGTACACCTACACTTATCCTTACTGATATAATAAATGTGAAAGTAACTGTCGCGCTTTCACGCCAAATTACTGAACCCCAATTTAAATGAAATTGAATACACAATCTGGAGCCTGAGGCAGGACATGGGCTATTTTTTGATGCGAACAAGATGAAAGGTTGTTTAAATGCTCTACCCTAGTTTAGTCACGCAGACGAAGTCGCGGGCACAGCCAGTATGTTACAAAATCATCTACTATACGTATCTTGGCGAGTCCGAACTTCGTGCAGAAGGTTACGTAATAACGCTAGTATAGTACGCTTGCTCTAAATGACCGATTCATCAACCCAAAGCCTAAATAGCTAAAGATGACTGATACAATGTACCATAATTTTGCATCCATCTCGTGGACTTTACGCCACTATAAAAATTGAGGGATATCTCAAAAACGCGTTCGTCAGATTGACCTGGCCCCACGGAACGGTCACGAGGTTTGTATCAATTGAATGTAGGTACTTCTCGATACTAACATACGTAGGTACTTCGTTTTCAATGTTTCTCTTTAGTAAAAAGATTAGAGGCACTTTGGGCATGGTCGCTTCTGTGTGAATAAGATTGGACATAAAAAAGGGAACAACAATACCTCCCACCACTTCGTAGCCGATTGGGACTCTGCCCAGCATACGCTGGAGGACTGCTGCTGATAAAACAAAAATTCTTACTAAATAATAACGGTTTGTAAGGGCCGGGCTGAAATTATTTAGTTGCTTCTAAACATGAAAATTACAACACCTAAAAAAAATATATTCTACCAAGTGAGAACATCGTTTCTTCTTTAGTTATTCGCTAGTTAAAAATATACTAACACTTTCAGTTATTTCAATCCGACCCCCTATAAGTCTACATCTTTTTTTAATATTACGTTATTTTTCCCGGGACAAAATATGTACATGGAAAAAGTTTAGAGTACAATAGCGCCTTCCACACGTTAGGTTAGCTTATAATTATTACGGCGTCTTGAAGCGGCGACCCAAGTCGTGCGGCGTTCCACAGGGGTCTGTCCTCGGACCACTCCTGTGGAACGTGGGGTACGACTGGGTCCTTCGAAGTCGTCTTCCCCCCCGGGCTGGGCGTAACTTGTTACGCCGATGACACGTTGGTCACAGCCCGGGGGGCAAATTTTCTGGATCAGCTATTTCTGCCAACGTCAAGTATTTATCGTCTTCAATTATCAAGTCGTCGTCATGATAAAAATGTAGATGACAAAATGGGGACCGTCTTTCGGAAAAACAAAAAACGCTCTCCAATAAGCTTAGTATCATAGGAGATATTAACGTTTAAAGAGGTTCAGGCTGACGAAGATGTCTAAAAAGTGCGTATGGTGTAGCTTACGAAACTGTCACCGGCCTCGCACTCAGCAACGAAATGCGTCAGCACACTGTCACTTCACTTGCTAAATCTTACAAGACCTCAAAACATATCAAAGGAACATTCTTATGAGATCATGATCTGGCAATGGATCTTCTGATAATGAACCGAGTTTATTCCTAAAAAAAGCCTTGCCGCCTTTAATTCCTTTGGGTTCTCCGTTCAATTCGCGTTGCTTATCATGGATACCGCTCCGACAGTCGACTCTTTACTGGTATGGTATATGGTTTGTCTTTGAAGTATGTTTTAAATACCAATAAAAGATTCATTTATATCAACAAATTTAATGCAAATAGTTTTTACGAAGTACATTTAAGTGAATACCTCCGAGTATAAAGGAAAATGTCATTTATTAGTGTAAGCAGAGGTAAACTCTTAAAAAAATTCAAATAATTAAACATGATACTTGTTATTGGCTAAGGGCATTCATAATGCTTTTTACTTCAGGTAATTTTACAAATAGTTATCAACCAGTATCAAAATGAATGCAAACCAATGACATGATCAGTATGCATTCACTTTGCATTACAATAACACACTAAACTAAATTACCTCAAAGAAATGTAAAACAAAATTAAGTCACAACATGAAATTAGAATTTTTACTAGACACATCAAATTATTTGGTGTCAATTGTTATCAAGTATCACTTTCTAAAGCTTTTTTCATTTATTTATTTTCTAATAAATGTAATTCAATGAATTGACAAAATTACACAACATTTTAGATCAAGGGACTATCAACCCAAAATTTAACATCTACACTTCTTTGAGATTTACAGTTTCAAATACATAACATAATCTTTGTAGCCATATCATCAGAAAATATCCTTACATGATTTGGGGAATCAGGGTTCAACAATATAGCAAACATTATTGCATACTATGACTGACTATCTAAACAATGATTGTAAAACATCTTTACAATAATATCTTAGCCTATAGCAAAACAAAATAAGGCATTTTCCTACACGTCTCTATCAAACATAATTATCCAAATAGAAACTGTTCATTACAAATAAATCGAATTCATGAAAACTACTACTGTTTTACATATATTAACATGCATTGCAATTAGATTTTTTGTGAGATCAATACTCGTAATATTATTTGGTCCAATATTTAAAAAATAAACTGATTCCATGAATTCGACTCATATGTCCAACTTACACAATATTTTTGGCTCAACGCGTATCCCGTGAAGTCCATTACTTTACACCTAAACATCTTCATTATCCTCATAAAATCTTTTTGTATATGAACTAGTCTTGATATTTTATCTATATTACATTTTATTACAAATAATGTATATGTAGAGGTAATTAAATCGCTTCTGTTTCGAATTGACTACCTCTGCAGATAGATATAGGTCCATATGTTTCGTGCTGTTCTATTTTCAAAACTTGATGTTTTTTCAACACAAGTAAACTATAAAACTTTTGCGCCACCTGCAGAAATAACAATTTAGCATCACATAAGGTTTTTACCAAAGAGGATAGTATTTAATGAGGAAAGTTTAAGTGTATTTTATTAAGGTTATATAAAAGTGTAATGACTGTAGAGAATTAAATGATTGAATATTGATTTTGAAAAATTAATTGACGCTTGGTGATATTAATCACTTCAAAAAACAAATTTGTATACAAAACAACACTAACCTGCTTTCTGTTGTTGTGTCTGGGTGCAAGTTCTGTGAACGAAAGTTGCAAGCCTATGGCCAGTTTAGGCTTCATCACAGCGAACAACTGCGCAGCTCTGCGATTCAATACTCGCTCTTCGAACTGTTCATCAGTTTCGCCGGCTTCACGCTCACCCTCTTCTCCCTGGAAAAAAATAACAAATATTTATTATAGGAAGAGATTTATAAGAGAGATATCACAGCCCCGCCAAAAAGACATTCTTTGGTTGCTTTCAGGGAGTGAAACTGATATGCTAAGTACTATAACACTAAATCAAAAGGATGTACTACGGAATTGTATCTACATAAGAGTCCGTGTTGGTATATATCCTTTGGATTTATTTATGGGTTAAACTTTCAAAGTAATTTTGACCAATATTAAGCTATTCCAATTAAATTCGTTACGACATGCTGTGCATTTAATGTAAACCTAATTTATTATCTACACTAATATTATAAAGAGGAAAGATTTGTATTTTTGTATGTAACGAATAAACTTAAAAACTACTGGACCGATTTTAAAAATTCTTTCACCATTCGAAAGCTTCATTATCCACGAGTAACATAGGCTATATTTTATTTTGGAAAAAAATAGGGTTCCGTAAGATATTTGCGTTTTTCAAGAAACAAGGTGTAAAAAATCAACCAGAAAAGTTACTTATTTTACGATTTACAATAATATAGATTATACATCAGAATAACACGTAGGCTATAATATATAAAGATACTAGCTTCGCCTCGCGACGTTGCCTGTAATTATTGTCGTACCGCGGGTAGCACCGCGGGGTTCAGCTAGTATATTATAAAATGAATATCTTAGAAGATATTAAAGCTTTGAAATCCGTGGGTAGAGCGGCCTACCCCAATTGCACCATCAAGACGGCCGGGTCGTTATTTTATTATTAAAAAACCATTGGGGTAATATTTAATGTGAGATTTTAGTGTCTGGTATTTAATGTTAATTTTCATTATTGTTATCAAATGAATACTTACATGTTCTGGGGATAAAGGAAGATCGTAATCGTGAGCTGGGCTGTGATGGCCTTGTTGGTCGTCGTAACCCAAGTTTGACTGCATCATCTGCATGCCACTCTGAAAATAATAGTACTCATTATAATTTTAATGTCGGTTTATTTTATTCGGGGATACAAGGGACTTCATTACCAGGATACACCTGGTTTCCTAGACCGAGTATAACCACCTCGGTGACCCGAAGGTATTTTCACTCAGTTTTTTTTAAGACAGCACGGGAAGCACCAGCTTCTAATAAAAAATCATCAAAATCGGTTTACCCAGTCTAAAGTTCTGAGGTATCAAACAAAAAAAATAGTTGAATTGAGAACCTCCTCCTTTTTTTAAGTCTGTTAAAATCGAGTTACATAACAATCAATGTTAATAGTAATTGATGGCCAAAAACTAAATGCTAACCTGATAGTCTCCGTGGTCGTCGAGTCCGTGTAACAGCGGTTCCATGGGCACAGTGTGTGGCAAGTCGTGGGAGGTGCGGTCAGGCTGACTGAGAGGAGCGGCTCGTAGCAGGGAGGACATTTCTCCTCCCAGTTGTGGCATCATGGGCAGTTGTTCCAGCCCGTGCTGTAGCATTGCACCGTGTTGGACACCTATTGGAACAAGATTCATTCATTTACAGTCAATACTATATATATACTAAAAACACAACTTTCCCAAATATCTTTAACATTTTATAGATCCAGAAGACATAGAATCTCACAATGTTAATAATTCGTTAACCAATACTATCTTATTGTTGTAATAATTGATGATGCCTACATTAAAGTCGTCTCATTGTACAGGACGCGCGCGTATAGCAAGGATGACGAGTGTAGATACTTTGTTTTAGGCGGGAACTGTATAGATGTTAATGTGTCAATGGTTAGAGTTTTTAGAACTGTTACAATTAGAGCCGTGTCTTTGGCATCCAAAGCTGCAATCCCATAACAATCGCTGGGCAGCTAGTGATGCGAGGCAATGCATTATTCAGTCTTTGTCGTTTCCAGAGTTCGTCGACGATGCATTTGAATCATCCATAATCTTCTTTTTTTTAATTCTTTCTCCCTTTTTAAATTGCATAAATGCATAAAAGAATTTATGACGCTCATTGTCGCAACTAGCGTAGTTGCTTCAAACTCCATTGTGTGTATTATGTGTGAACGTGTTACTTGTTTCCAAAGAATAACTAAAATGGTCGAAAAAACCTAAACAAATCAAAACCAAGTAAATAATTACCAGATGGCGTCATTCCTCCGTGCTGCAATCCTGCCGGCGTCATACCTCCGTGATGTAGCCCGGCCGGAGTCATGCCTCCGTGTTGTAGACCTGCTGGAGTCATGCCTCCATGTTGTAACCCTGCCGGGGTCATACCACCGTGGTGTAACCCTGCCGGCGTCATACCTCCGTGATGTAACCCTGCCGGAGTCATGCCTCCGTGTTGTAGACCCGCTGGCGTCATTCCTCCATGTTGTAACCCTGCGGGGGTCATACCGCCGTGGTCTAAACCACCTGCGGGATAACACATTATAAAAATTATAATTCTTTTACGACACCAGACCTTGTTGTACAAAGTCTTGGGCAGGATTTGTGGTGTTCTTTTTATAGAAAACTAGCTAACCCGGCGAATTTCGTATAGCCTTATTTATTTTTATAAATATTTTATCAATTATCAAAAACTCTACAGTGTATAGAACTAAGAGAACCAGGAGAATATAACACCTCCATTTTCTTTCTTCTATATAAACTTGTAACAAATACATAAAAGTACGAATCGAATCGATCGAAAGTTAGGGGCGTACATACATTTCTGAGATTCATTTTAATTTATAGATAGATATTGTCCCAACAGTTTATGTCTTGGGCGAAAATAGTCTCATTAAAAACATCTACTAACCTGGCGTCATACCACCATGATGCAAGTCGGCAGGTGTTAGACCACCATGCACCAATCCTGCTGGTGTCATGCCGCTCTCTAATAGCCCCGGTGTCATTCCTGGATACGTAAAATACCGTTATTACACGAAATAAAAGTCTACCACAACATATATAATTTTTATCTTCGAGGGAACAAATATCTCTGGGTGAATTAAATGACAAAAAACTTGCTCGTGTCTAAGACATCAGAGCTTTCATCAAATGCTTGCTTGCTTGATAGACTAGTGGAGCACTAGTCCATCAAGCACAAAAGGACCTGTAAACCAATTCTTATACCGATACCGACATCTAACACAAATATACTTTTCTTTTGTAAATACATACATACTCGTATTATACATAGAAAACACCTAAATTCCGAAACATATATTTGCAGATCATACAAACATTTGGTCCGACCCGGGAATCGAACCCGAGAACAGCAGTACGCTACCACTGCGCCAACGAGGCAGTTAAAGTGGGGTTATACCACCGTGGGCAAGGCCTCCTGGAGAATATATAAATATACCTGAAACGGACACAAACAACATCAATTTCAAAAACAACAATGGGGCAACGGGTGTCATGTCATGATGTATTCTGATGTTGCGCTGTATGTGGAAGTGGCCTCACAACAATCCCACTTGATTATAAGGGATATTTAGCAGGTATAAAGAGGCAATATGAAGTTCATTGTCAATAAGAGCTATTATTGCTTTGCTTGACCTTGTGGCGACCTCCACATACAACATAACATACTACAGCGCCATCTACCGAAGTTACACTGAACTACGGAGTAACCTACAATACGAAGAAACTACCAATACTGAATCGCGCAAATAAAGTTCCCGCGCCGATTATCATATATACAACATCCCAACATCAACGGTTGGGCAGTAGCCCGCCAGGCATGATCACCTCGCCTGGTCGGAGGATCCTCCCTTTGTGTTGGAGGGATATGACACCCGTTTCCCCACAGTGGTGACCCCGACGTGATCTGAACACGCAACCTTCTGATGATCCCCCACAAACTCCTCCTAATTTTCTTTCTAAGGAGAGGCCTATGTTCAGCAGTGAACTGTTAAAGCTTGTTGATGATTTTGCTTGAGTGGTATATGCTGATTGAATTAACTACGAAGATCTGACCATCTCAACTTACCACCATGATGCAAGCCTGCAGGTGTCATGCCTCCTCCGAGTCCGAGGTCTCCAGCATCTCCGTGGTGCAGGCCTGCTGGGGTCATACCTCCGTGGGTAAGGCCTCCTTGAAAATATTACAATATTTTTATGAAGACATATTATTCCAGAACAAACACTACACGCACACATCACATACACAAGCCTTAACATCCGAAAGTTCTCGTTGATTTCTTGAGGCACACAATAATGAACTTTACATCGATATTCATAGCGTCGAATATAGATTGATTGTCGCGTTCTCGAGCACATTCGCCGGCGCGATTCTTGGAACCGGCAACGACATTGTATGAACCTCTCGGAATGTACTAGTAACAACGGTGTGTGATATAACAAAGACGTTCAGTTCAGTTTGAGCTACAGTGGATAAATATCTTAGTAATATCAGTGATTAACCTAACGACCTCGGCAACAAATAAGTTATTCTCAGTCATATTGTTATTTTAAGAGTGTTTTTAATAAAGTCACTTTTACACGTCAGAAAGTTTATTTCTCAAATACATCAAAACCTAACACGTTACAATATTATATTTCATTTTAACTAAGGGAACAAACTATGTATGATAACAGCACAGTGAAGAGAAGGAAAACTTGAAACAAACCCAATTACAACTCGTTTGGCCAGCATGGTATAGCAGCAGTGGATTGTTGAAGTAAAACTTCTTTACGCACACTTGACTTGGAGAGTAAGCTGGTGAGAGCGCTTCAAAAAGTGTGATTGGGCGAGGCGAACGGATGTTAAGAGGGAGATATAACTTAGTAAAGATAGAAAGAGAGAGTTACGAATCGTATATTATTTTTATTAGAGAGGTGCAAGCACACATTTCCTTTCTCTCTCGTAGAAGTTTTACTTCAGTCGTGTGATCTAAAGCACACTCGTTTTATAGGCTATTGATGATGGTGATGAAATGTTCACCTGTTCCATATATAAACAACAGAAACATAGTTACCTGGTGTCAGTGAGCCGTGTTGTAATCCACCTGGCGTGATACCACCGTGTAAAAGTGTTCCCGGTGTGAGAGTTCCTAATACACCTGGTGTTAGCGGTGGCCCCAACGAACTTAACATACCTGTTAAAATTGAAAATTAATGAGTTAAAATTGAAATATACTACTAAACAATATAGTTTAGAAGTAAGAAAATAGAATCGTATAACTAATGCTATAAATTATAAATATTATTGCATAATAGTCTCTAATCACTATTTCCTATTTCCACTATGGATTTGGATTAAATTTAGGTAAATTTTAATAAAATGAAAAATTGTTAAGTTGCAATGGTTCTAAAATAAAAACCAAATACTATAGTGGATATCATCAGAAAACACAAAGAACTAGAGAATATTAAACTAAATTTCCGGCCAATACATTTAAACTTGAACCATTATACACACATGTGTACTATTCTTTCAATGTTTCAAGATAAACCAAACAATAAGTTCTAAATGAACGTTTAAAATCAATATATTGATTAGATGATCATTATTTCCTTTTTATATTCCAACTATATGCATTGATGTTTCTTTTTATGTAATACAAACGAGCTGACGTATTGCCTGATGGTAAGCGATTACCGCCACCCATGAACACCCGCAACACCAGAAGCATCACAAGTGCGTTGCCGGCCTTTGGGAGATGAGGCGAGGGTTGGTGTATAGGCCTCTGGAATCCTCACTCACTGAGTAAAACACAGCGCAGGCGCTGTTCCACACTGGTTTCTGTGAGGCTGTGGTATCACGCATGCCGAAGCGTGGCTCTCCTACGATGAAATGCAGCTAATTCTGGCTTAAATTAGTAGGCATTTCTGCATACATGGCAACGATGCACAGAAATTTATAATGAAATTTTTTCATTAAAATTTTTATGATCCGACTGTAGAATCTGTTTCTAATCAGCTGTTTTCATGGCTTTTATAAATACATTCCTATTTATCTAATTGGTAGCTGTAAATGTACACAAGAATAATATATGCCCAAAGAATGTCACCTGGTGTACCCGGAGTCTGCGGTGGGTCCATATCCAGTCTTGATTCGGGCCGTGGCGTTTGGTATCCGACGTTTTCCGCAACTGGTTCCGTTTCTAACCGTGCACCATATTATAATTATGTTAATTTATGTGCGGTTAGGTGATATATGTACACAACTATTGCAAAATAATACCATGGAATAAAGTTGAATCATCTTTGCATAGCATAAAATGAATTATGCTTCCGTTTGTGTAGGCTATATCTTTCAAACTACATAACGGATTTTAATACGGTTTCTATCAATAAAGAGTCATTCAAGATGATGGTTCACATGTATAATACAAACATATTTTAGTAGAGAAAAAACGAGAATTTCATAGAATCTGTGGCATGTTAATGATATCTCAATTTTTACTTCGGACATTTCATTCATGGATGCAATACGATTTGTGTAAGTGTACTTTATTTCATGGTAAATTTTCAGATTAAGTGGTTATTAAGAATCAATGTTCAGTTCAGGCAATATGTTTAAATGATATTTTAATGTTGAAATTTTGTACTCGTATTTTACATTTGAGATATATGTCATGAATATTTTCTATGATAAACCAAATGTAATCAGATGTTTCTGTCCAATTTATTACGTTTAGGATGTGGTGCAATTATTTGCTTCAATTTCACACCATATTTAACAACTCACTTAGATACTATTTCAGACAAGCACTCAAATGTACCTCGTTATTATGGTGTCAATCAATAGATCCTTTAAAACACTGATGTAATGTTTAACAGAATCTGCTGTTTTATTCGGCATTTAATAAAAAATATTTGGTCTATCCTCTCTAAATGTTTGGTATTACTCGTCGGAAATATCCGCGCACCCGACTGGAATGCGCTTCTTGACTTGACTTGACTCACCTCTCGCTTCCCCACGCATCGCCCCGCCTCCCCTATCTAGTTCCGTTGCCAACGCAAGCGCCGACACACGTATATTATTCTTGCTTTCGTATCTCATTCTTGTTTATATTTTCTCTGTTCAGCGTAATTTTAAGTCACTAGTTTGCATGACGTTATTAATCCAGGTTCGCAGATATTTCCGAAGGGTTGTACCATATTAATTTTTTTATCATGGCAGAAAAATTAAAGCATTATTGTAATGATAAAGAATGGCGTAGTACAAGAAATGATAACAGTGACTTAGTATTTTAAATAAGGAAAAACAAACCAAAGCATGGTCATGCGGCGGTATTTGAAATGAAAACCATGTCCCATTGGATGAAAGCAGGTAATACAATATCGAAGTTGACTTACCGACAGAAGGTTCGTATTCTTGTGGCACTGGGGTAGGAGGTTCTAAGTCGGGTATTGGAGCCGGTGCTGGGGTTTCTGGCGGCTGTAAGGTCTGGAAAAAATATACATAATATTTTATATGGTACAACAGTTTTGTAAAAAAATAACTAGTGAAAGAATTTGGGAATTTGTATGTTAATATTGTGATCATATTCTGAAAGTTTTATATGATCTGTAAAATGAAAAAGGTGATTTAAAGAAAATGAAAGAATGAGCGTAACACGAAGGTTGGTAAGCCTAATTCAATTGACTTGAATGAGCGTGGGTCTTGTGTTAAAATTTGTGTGTAGGTAGGTATGTGGCATTAAAAATTATCTTATTTTTTAGGGTTTCATAGCCAACGGGACCCTATTACTAAGTCTCCGTTGTCCATCTGCCTGTATCTCTTGAACCATGATAGCTAGACAGTTGAAATTTTCATAGATAATGTGTTTTTGTTGCCGCTATGACAACAAGTATTAAAAACAGAATAAAATAAATATTCGATGTTTAAGTAAATGTCAATGATTCGCATGCAAAATATTTGTATCTATCCCTGTATACTCCGTAGATAGCGTAGTAGGTTACTCAGTCGTCACGCCGCTTTCTATCGTGTCGAGTGTTGCGAATTAAAAATTTACAAGGGACAATACTTCGTGTGATACAAAAAAATGTGTGCGTGTACTAGCGTACACTCGTAAGAAGTGAAACTTCTTTATGACGTTATTTTTCAAAAAATAAATATCAACAAAAGACTTATAAACCAGCAATATTCGTGACAATTCTTATTTCAAGTGCAATAAAAGTTAAGGAGCGAGACCTGAGTAAATATTTCGCGATCTGTGGTGTGAATGAAGTAAGTTTGTGGAATGTGATGTGTGTAGTTATTTACATTGTGGACTAAATAAAATAATATTGTTGCGCCATAACCAGATGAATCTAGTGTGCACTAGAAGAATCGAGAACTGTCGAGGACAACGCCATCTAGTGTCGGAAAGCGCGCAACTGTGTGCATTATGACGATTACTCGACGCTAGATGGCGCTACAAGCAGCTCTAGAGTAATCTATTTAGCCTAGAGACATCGATCGAATATTTTCGTAGTTTCGAGTAATTTCCACGGCCATATAAAAGCGGAACGTGTTGGCCGTAGGGACAGTATTGTTTCACGATACAGCGGATAAACATCGAAGAGATCTTTAGTGCGACTAACGAGTGATTTAGTGATTTCTTATTGTAAAAAGTGTTCTTAATAAATATTGTGTTATTTTTGGTAATTAATCGAGTACTTCAATTTATTTAATACCCAGCTCGTAACAATTTGGTGTCAGAAGTGGGATTAAAGTATGCCGGTATTACCAAAGGAGGACACGGAAGGTATTAGAACTAGGAGTCAGCGCCAGCAAGAGGCTGATCAGAGGAGATTTGGAAGTGCCCAACTGCCTACATCGGAGGATCAGCAGACAGCGATGGAAACCTCGCCGTCTACATCGGCATCGGCAGCAGCTCCAGATATCACGGCCCTAATAGCGATGCTCCAGGAGCAGGCCCGCCGTCAGGAAGAGCAAGCCCGCCGTCAGGAGGAGCAGGCCCGTCGCTTGGAAGAGCAGCTGCAGCGGGACAAGGAAGAGCAGGCCCGCCGCCAGGAGGAGCAGGTCCGTCATCAGGAGGAGCAGGCCCGCCGCCAGGAGGAGCAGGCCCGCCGCCAGGAGGAGCAGGCCCGCCGCTTGGAAGAACAGCTGCAGCGGGACAAGGAAGAGCAGGCCCGCCGCCAGGAGAAGCAGGTCCGTCATCAGGAGGAGCAGGCCCGCCGCCAGGAGGAGCAGGCCCGCCGCTTGGGAGAACAACTGCAGCGGGACAAGGAAGACCAGGCTCGCCGTCAGGAGGAACAGATGCTCTTGTTAAAAGGCATTCATGAGACTTTCGGCAAAGAACTCAAGGTAGTGAAGGATCAGGTTCTTCAACACGAGAATCGTATCACGGAGGCCGAAACTCAAATTGCTGACGTGAAGAAGGCCTTAGGAAACATTAAAGTTGGAGACGGAGCGTCGACTACTGTAACTGCTGCCCCTTCGGTGCGGGGGTTCAAAGTACCGCCGTTTGATGGAACATCTTCGTGGTCAGCCTACAAGATTCAGTTTGAGGCTGTTATGAAGGTGAACGGCTGGACTAAGGATCAGGCTATGACCGCGCTCACCTTGGGTCTTCGAGACCAGGCTCTAACCGTCCTCGAAGCCCTCGATAAAGAGGTTACCTATGAGCAACTGCTGGAGGCATTGGAGGCAAGATATGGTGACGCTCATCTGGAGCACGTGTTTCGTGCACAGCTGAAGGATCGTGCCCAACGCATCGGTGAAAACTTGCAACAATGGGCTCTAGAAGTTGAGAAACTGGTCCGTAAGGCATACCAGTCTGCACCTGCGCTCGTTGGCGGGAATCTGGTGCAAGCTTTCATCGATGGCATTCGTGACCTCGAAGTTAGAGCTGCTGTGAGACTTGGACACCATGAAACTCTCAAGGACGCTCTGGCCCATGCTTTGGAGGTGGAAGCTGTGAGACAAGACCATCGGTTTCATCGGGTCCGGGAGGTTGTGGCATCACCTGTGCGAGACCGATGAGATGTAGTCAAGAAGAACTGTTCATGGAAGGAGCATCATCAGGAAAAGTGTACAGCTTAAAGAACGCTGTTCTTCCTCCCAGATCAGAGACAATTATGCCAGTTAGTCTCCCTCATAATTTTGGACGAATGCATCGGTGTGTCCTTATTGAAGGGGTAGATAATGATCTTCCATGGAAGATCGCACGAACTCTAGTAAGTACCACTAACACCTCTGCAGTACGTGTGCTAAATCTTAGTGACAAGCAACATGTGATTCATAAGGGCACACTGATTGGCACTTGCGAAGATGTGGATTGGATGCGTCGATGCCAAGACTTGACTACTTCGAAAATTAGCACGGATGCACGAGTCAACGTGTCAACACTTTTAGAAGACTGTCGAGATGTCTTGTCTAGGGAAGAAATTGACAAGGCTAAGAGAATGTTAGTTAAGTACACTGATATTTTCTCTACTAATGACGCTGATATTGGAAAGACTGGTTTGGTTCAACACAAAATAAACACTGGGAGTGAGATGCCTATTCGTCAGCGACCAAGAAGACTACCAGTAGCACGAGAACAAGAAGTACAAACCATGATTGATGGAATGGTCAGGGATGGCGTTATAGAGCCTTCATCCAGCCCATGGTGTTCACCTGTAGTGCTTGTAAAGAAAAAGGATGGCAGTATGCGTTTTTGTGTTGACTACCGCCGTCTAAACGACATTACGAAGAAGGACAGCTATCCACTACCTAGAATAGACGACACTCTGGACATGCTAACAGGGGTTAAGTGGTTTAGCACCTTGGATTTAAAAAGTGGATACTGGCAGGTAGAGATTGATCCCAAGGACAAAGAGAAGACTGCATTTTCGACAGGGAAAGGATTGTGGCAGTTCAAAGTAATGCCCTTCGGATTATGTAACGCGCCAGCAACTTTTGAAAGACTGATGGAATCAGTACTCACCGGATTAACTGGAGATGCCTGCCTGGTCTATTTGGATGACATTGTCATCGTAGGCCGTACGTTTGAAGAACATATCCGAAACCTGGAGCGCGTATTATCGAAAATCCGAAGTGCCAACCTAAAGTTAAGTCCTAAGAAATGTTCATTTTTCAAACGGCAGGTTAGCTTTTTAGGATATGTGGTTTCGGAAGAGGGTGTCCAAACAGATCCGCAAAAGATCGCTGCCGTCAAGGATTGGCCAGTTCCAAGAGATAAGACCCAAGTAAAAGCATTTTTGGGCTTATGCTCCTACTATCGGCGATTCGTGAAAAACTTTGCGGATATTGCTAAACCCCTTCATAAACTTACTGAAGAGAAAAGACATTTCTGCTGGGATGAAAGTTGTGACATTGCATTTCAAGAGCTAAAAAGACGTCTATGCAACACACCTATCTTAGGGTATCCAGATACCGAAAATGAATTCATAGTTGACACAGATGCGAGTGATACTGGGCTTGGCGGTGTGTTATCCCAGCGGAAAGGTGATCAAGAGGTTGTAATTGCATATTTCAGTAAATCTTTGTCGAAGCCGGAAAGGAATTACTGCGTCACAAGAAGGGAACTACTGGCCGTAGTGAAGACACTGCAACATTTCAGCAAATATTTGCTTGGGCGTAAATTCCACCTCCGAACTGACCACGCTGCATTAAAGTGGCTCTTACAATTTAAAAATCCTGAAGGACAAGTCGCGAGATGGATTGAGTTATTACAGGAATATGACTTCATGATTGAACATCGCAGTGGAAAGTCTCACGGTAACGCAGACGCACTATCAAGAAGACCTTGCCCTGAAGACTGCAAGCACTGCGCCAAGCAAGAAGTAAAGGAAGCTGTTCCTATAAGGACGATAAAGACGGACCTTAGCAACGAATGGAAGGAAAGCCTGCAGCAAGCACAGCAAGAGGACGCAGATATCAAACCAATTCTCGAGTGGATTAAAGCTGAGACTCCTAAGCCACACTGGAGCGAAGTTGCATCGCTGAGCTCGACCACGAAGAGTTATTGGGCTCAATGGGATAGTCTAGTCATCCAGGATGGAGTCTTGTGCCGTAAATGGGAAAACGCTCGAGGAGACAGCTGTCACCTGCAAATGGTTGTTCCTAAAGCTAAGATACCAGTGGTCCTGCAGCTCTACCATAATGGATGTTCAGGAGGTCATATGGGAGTTAAGAAGACATTGTTAAAGATAAGGGAAAGATTCTACTGGATTCATTGTCGTGATGATGTTGAGGACTGGTGTCGCAAGTGTACCAGTTGTGCGGCCGTGAAGGGACCTCATACACGTAGCAGAGGCGCATTGAAATTGTATAATGTTGGTGCACCCTGGGAAAGAATTGCTATAGACGTGGCAGGACCGTTTCCTGAAAGTGAAAGCGGAAACAAATACTTCATGGTCGTAATGGATTACTTCACTAAGTGGCCAGAAGTCTTTGCCATTCCCAACCAAGAGGCATCAACAGTTGCAGATAAATTAGTGCACGAAGTCTTCTGTCGTTTTGGAGTGCCTTTAGAAATCCACAGTGACCAAGGAAGAAATTTTGAGTCTCAAATATTTCAAGAAATGTGTCGAGTGATGGGTGCTCACAAAACCAGAACCACCTCTTACCACCCACAATCGGACGGAATGGTGGAACGATTTAACCAAACACTAGAGAGGTATCTGGCAAAAGTAGTTGAAAGTAAGCAAAAAGATTGGGACAAACACATCCAACCGTTTCTTCTGTCATACCGAAATGCAGTCCACGAATGTACTTCCGTAACACCAGCTTTTGCAAACTTCGGAAGAGAACTACGGTTGCCCGCAGACTTGATCACTGGAATACCCCCTGATACCCCGCGAAGTATAACGGAGTACGCGAATGACTTGCGGAACAAGATGAATGACATTTATGAGCATGTCAGACAATCGGGCCAACAAATGTCTGAAAAGATGAAAACCCGTTATGACCGGAAAGCGAATAATAAGGGCTTCGAAGAGTGTTCGCTAGTATGGCTACATAATCCAGTTCGCAGTAAAGGGAGATCTCCGAAGCTACAAGCAAAATGGGATGGGCCATACCGGGTAGTCACTAAAATCAATGATGTTACCTACCGGATACAGAAGTGTCCAAGAGGCGCCCCAAAGATAGTTCATGTAGATCGACTGGCGCGATACTATGGAACCGATAATGCTCGGGACGAGCATGTCTTAGGAGGGGGCAGTGTTGCGCCATAACCAGATGAATCTAGTGTCCACTAGAAGAATCGAGAACTGTCGAGGACAACGCCATCTAGTGTCGGAAAGCGCGCAACTGTGTGCATTATGACGATTACTCGACGCTAGATGGCGCTACAAGCAGCTCTAGAGTAATCTATTTAGCCTAGAGACATCGATCGAATATTTTCGTAGTTTCGAGTAATTTCCACGGCCATATAAAAGCGGAACGTGTTGGCCGTAGGGACAGTATTGTTTCACGATACAGCGGATAAACATCGAAGAGATCTTTAGTGCGACTAACGAGTGATTTAGTGATTTCTTATTGTAAAAAGTGTTCTTAATAAATATTGTGTTATTTTTGGTAATTAATCGAGTACTTCAATTTATTTAATACCCAGCTCGTAACAATATTGTTTGTAATGTGATATTTCATTGTAGTATTAATTTGGTCCTGTTTGTGTTTGAAAATGTTTTTTGTTTTATTTTATAAATTTTTATATATAATAATGATAAAACATTTTATCATGGCCGAAAAACGTCAACGTCCACCATCGATTTACAAGCAGAATTTAAACGATTGTCTCTGAATAAAGTAGAGACTATAAATGAACAATTGTTTCAGTTTATAACTAACAGGAAAAAAACTCAAACGTAACTACTAAATGTGACGCGTAACGAAAAAATGTGACGCGTAACGGATAAATGTGACGCGAAATTTTTTGACAACCCCGATAAAGAAGTTTCACTTCAAAAATGGTTGTTCTCAGTCTGTGTTATTTGTGTTCGTTTTTTGTATGTTTGTAAAGTCCACCTGCGACGTTGTCTTTAAAAAAATTACATAGTAAAAAGAGTTGGTAAAAAGTTTTCGAAGTATGTATAGTATTATAATAATCAATTTTCATTTTTATCTTTCACACAGATTTATAACTTCAAAGTTGTGGGGGAACGGGTATCATGTTCCACCCAACACAAAGGGAGGATCCTCCGACTAGGCGAGGTGATCATGCCTGGCGGGCTACTGCCCAACAGTTGATGTTGGGATATTGTATATATGATAATCGGCGCGAGAACATCTATTTGCGCGATTCAGGATTGATAGTTACTCCGTGTAGTAACTTCGTAGTTCAGTGTATCTTCGGTAGATGGCGCTGTATATGGAGGTTGCCACAAAGTTTTAAATTAGTCTTTTTAGTAATTGTGCAAGTGTATATGAGCTCACCTCGTCGTGCCGCCGCTTGCGCGTGCGCCGCGCGGGCTCGGCGGGGTCGGGCGAGCGCGCCGCCTCGCCCTCCTCTGCTTCGTGTATGTGTGCAAGTGTACATGAGCTCACCTCGTCGTGCCGCCGCTTGCGCTCGGCGGGGTCGGGCGAGCGCGCCGCCTCGCCCTCCTCTGCTTCGTGTATGTGTGCAAGTGTACATGAGCTCACCTCGTCGTGCCGCCGCTTGCGCGTGCGCCGCGCGGGCTCGGCGGGGTCGGGCGAGCGCGCCGCCTCGCCCTCCTCTGCTTCGTGTATGTGTGCAAGTGTACATGAGCTCACCTCGTCGTGCCGCCGCTTGCGCGTGCGCCGCGCGGGCTCGGCGGGGTCGGGCGAGCGCGCCGCCTCGCCCTCCTCTGCTTCGTGTATGTGTGCAAGTGTACATGAGCTCACCTCGTCGTGCCGCCGCTTGCGCTCGGCGGGGTCGGGCGAGCGCGCCGCCTCGCCCTCCTCTGCTTCGTGTATGTGTGCAAGTGTACATGAGCTCACCTCGTCGTGCCGCCGCTTGCGCGTGCGCCGCGCGGGCTCGGCGGGGTCGGGCGAGCGCGCCGCCTCGCCCTCCTCTGCTTCGTGTATGTGTGCAAGTGTACATGAGCTCACCTCGTCGTGCCGCCGCTTGCGCTCGGCGGGGTCGGGCGAGCGCGCCGCCTCGCCCTCCTCTGCTTCGTGTATGTGTGCAAGTGTACATGAGCTCACCTCGTCGTGCCGCCGCTTGCGCGTGCGCCGCGCGGGCTCGGCGGGGTCGGGCGAGCGCGCCGCCTCGCCCTCCTCTGCTTCGTGTATGTGTGCAAGTGTACATGAGCTCACCTCGTCGTGCCGCCGCTTGCGCGTGCGCCGCGCGGGCTCGGCGGGGTCGGGCGAGCGCGCCGCCTCGCCCTCCTCTGCTTCGCTGCGGAGCGTCATGTTGCGCTGGTATTTCTGAAATTACCACATCACTATATATTATACTGCACGGATTTCGCTCGATGATTCTTGAGGAACAATTTCGTACATAATTTGTTTTTTTTTAGTATTTTGGCTAAAATATAACGACAGTTGTTACAGTCATCGGTAAAAATTAATCCGCACATCTTCTCGGGGTCACATAGACTATATTATATTTTCGGTGCGAAGCCCGTGCGAAGCCGGTCGGGGTCGCTAAGCTCCTTATATTTCGTTCTCGTACACTTTCAGAAATGCCGAACGAGTCGAACGTTTCGATGAACGGATCTAAATATAATCGAAACAAGTAGTTTTTACAAAAAACCGACTTCAAAAACGATCAAAGCACCACCTTTCGAATAAAAGAAGAATTATCGAAATCAATTCACCCAGTCAAAAATTCGGAGGCAATAAACATAAAAAAAATACAGTAAAATTGAGAACATTCTTTTTTGAAGTCGATTAATTATAAGTATTTACTGAAGATAATGACGTTCTAAAAATAACTATTTAGTTCCGATTATTTTTAGAGCGTCATTATCGATTGCTTCTGTAGTCTACCACTATACTTTACTCATGAGATGGTATACGGTTTTTTCAATTTCTCCTTCCCTTTACAGAACTGCTGTCATTCATAGTTTACTCTTTTCTTTGGCTCTTACGACACTCGACACTGAATAAGGGTGGTGACACTGTATCCTTAATCCCACTCACCTTGAACAGAATCCTAGAAGGTATCGGCCGAGCCGGTAACGTGAACAGCTTTTCCACGCCACCCGTCTCTTTCCAGTGCATGAGCCTTCTGGTAGGTGGCGCTAGATCCAACGTGGTGACGATGTCCGATGTGTTACTCAGCTGATTCTTCATCTCCTCACCAGATATATTTTTCACCTCGTCGACGATCAGCTTGCGTTTACGTTTCGTTTTCGTTATGCCTGTGATTAGATACAACATTATTATTGAAATACTTATCCTAAGATACATTATATTTTTTAGGGTCAAGAGCTTGGAAGACGATGAAAGGATGATCTAGGGTCAAGGGCTTGAAAGAAGAAGAAAGCATGGTCTAGTGTCATAGGATTAGAAGAAGAACAAAGGATCGTTTAGGGTCAAGGGTTTGGAAGAAGAAGAAAAGATGGTCTAGGGTCAAAGGCTTAGAAAAAGAAGAAAGGATGGTCTAGGGTCAAGGGCTTGGAAGAAGAAGAAAAGATGGTCTAGGGTCAAGGGCTTGGAAAAAGAAGAAAGGA
This sequence comes from Spilarctia lutea, assembly GCA_916048165.1. Classification (NCBI taxonomy): domain Eukaryota; kingdom Metazoa; phylum Arthropoda; class Insecta; order Lepidoptera; family Erebidae; genus Spilarctia; species Spilarctia lutea. The sequence continues at coordinate 15,013,049 of OU696481.1, forward strand.
TGGTCTAGAGTCAAGGGCTTGGAAGAAGAAGAAAAGATGGTCTAGGGTCAAGGGCTTGGAAGAAGAAGAAAAGATGGTCTAGGGTCAAGGGCTTGTAAAAAGAAGAAAGGATGGTCTAGGGTCAAGGGCTTGGAAGAAGAAGAAAAGATGGTATAGGGTCAAGGGCTTGGAAGAAGAAGAAAGGATGGTCTAGGGTCAAGGGCTTGGAAGAAGAAGAAAAGATGGTCTAGGGTCAAGGGCTTGGAAGAAGAAGAAAAGATGGTCTAGGGTCAAGGGCTTGGAAGAAGAAGAAAAGATGGTCTAGGGTCAAGGGCTTGGAAGAAGAAGAAAAGATGGTCTAGGGTCAAGGGCTTGGAAGAAGAAGAAAAGATGGTCTAGGGTCAAGGGCTTGGAAGAAGAAGAAAAGATGGTCTAGGGTCAAGGGCTTGGAAGAAGAAGAAAAAATGGTTTAGGGTCAAGGGCTTGGAAGAAGAAGAAAAGGGTCCAAGGCTTGGAAGAAGAAGAAAATATGGTTTAGAGTCAAGGGCTTGGAAGAAGATGAAAGGATGGTCTAGGGTCAAGGGCTTGGAAGAAGAAGAAAATATGGTTTAGGGTCAAGGGCTTGGAAAAAGAAGAAAAGAAGGTTTAGGGTCAAGGGCTTGGAAGAAGAAAATATGGTTTAGAGTCAAGGGCTTGGAAGAAGATGAAAGGATGGTCTAGGGTCAAGGGTTTGGAAGAAGAAGAAAAGATGGTCTAGGGTCAAGGGCTTGGAAGAAGAAGAAAAGATGGTCTTGGGTCAAGGGCTTGGAAGAAGAAGAAAAGATGGTCTAGGGTCAAGGGCTTGGAAGAAGAAGAAAATATGGTTTAGAGTCAAGGGCTTGGAAGAAGATGAAAGGATGGTCTAGGGTCAAGGGCTTGGAAGAAGAAGAAAAGATGGTCTAGAGTCAAAGGTTTAGAAGAAGAAGGAAGTAAAGTGTAGGGGCGAAGGCGCGTATCATACGTACCCTTGAGTACTGTGGTGTCAACAGGCGCGAGCGCGAAGGACTCTTCGTCGTTGTGCAGGAGCGTGGTGTTGTCGGCCACTCGCTCGGACGCCCCGCCAGCTCTTGGAGTGGAGGGCGCTACGCCCGCCACCCCCGCCTCCTCTTCAGCCACCGGCGCAGGAGCCGGGGACTCTGCACCCACCCCGTCGACGTCCTGCACCATACCACACCACATATTATAAATACACTTAATAAATGGTCGCTGTCAGTACATGCAAGATATATAAGAAAAATATTATAGGAGTGCTTTATGAACGCAATAGAACGCAAAACAATGATCTTCAGAATTTTTGTCTGTTTACGTTCGTGCACGTTCTCCTCAGAAACGGCTAACTCACTTGGATGCAATATCACTAATGCGTTGTGATTTGCTCTACTTAACGTATAGCGTAATAATATTATATCAGCTTAAAGAATGCGATGACTGTTTTATTTCAGTCAGCCGATCTACAAATATAATAATAATAATATAATATCCTCACTCATCTCACACACGGCCGTCTGTGAGATGGCCGTGTGTGAGATGATGATCTATATTTGTGTCTAATATTTCTACTGTCTATATCTGTAGTCCTGCATAGTTTTGTTTCCCAATATTTGACAAACATGTCATTTAGTAATTTAGTATTAATATAGATATGTAACTACATCACTTGTCTGGGTCTTTTGAGTATTGCTACATAACTTTTTGAGTAATTTTATAATTCAATTAAAATACACAAGAAACTAGAACCGAGGACATGCATAGAAGGACTGGATTGTTTATAATACAGATACATGTTCATTTTATGTTCATGTGTTGCCTAACTACATATTACATCTATTTGACTGCCCCTGTGGCGCAGTGCTAGCGTATGCGACTGCTGTTCTTTTGGTCTCGGGTTTGATTCCCGGGTCGGACTAAATATTTGTATGATCTACAAATATTTGTTTCGGAATTTGGGTGTTTTCTATGTATAATATGTATTTATATACAAAAAAAGTATATATGTATTTATATCAGTTGTCTAGTACCCATAATACAAGCTCTGCTTAGCTTGGGACTTGATGGTGTTGTGTGAAAGATGTTCGAAATATTTATTTTATTTATTTAGTCAGGATTTTATCTTTGTGCTTATCTAACGTTATGTTAATCATGGTTAGCTTGGACAGAATAAAAGTGGCTGGCTTGTCTTCCATATGCTGAGTCTAAGACCATTTTGTCTTTACAGTGTTATGTTTAAGTACTGTTATTTACTAGGTTTTTCTTAACCTTAGTTTTGATTTACAGCTAAACAATTTTACTTTGATCTTGATAGTCAAGATAAGCAAATTTGTTTATTCCACTTCAAGCACATTATTTTATTTCTTATGGCCATCATAACAAATAAAATAATGTACTTACCTTGGAGTGCACCATGGGATACCATGTGCTGTTAGTCGATCAAATCAAATATCTCACCATGGGTACAAGTGGCAGTGGTGAGGCAGGAGCAGGTGCTGGGGGCGGAGGCATACTTTCAGGAATAGGTGAACCAGCCCAGCTGAAAAACATACATCATAGTTAGCACACATATTTTAAATGAACTAGATTTTCTGCACTTCAAGATGTCTAGTTAGCAAAATTAGGAATGTAACAAGAAAAAGTTTAGAAACCTGACTACGTAAAAACTTATGTCAGAATTTATATACAGTGTCACTCGCAATAGGAGTCCACCATCATTACGAATCTACTGACAGTAATTTAGACGCTACGGTGGAATATACAAACATACATAGACTACCAAAAATATTCTTTTGCCTTAGCCATAGTCGGGTGGTAATAGCTAATTAAAATGATGTTGGTGATACAATAGTTTAAAGAATATCAATAATCATTCTATATCCCTAATCCTAATCTCAGTATACCTAGACTGTTCCGAAAAATTAATAACCACAGAATAAATACAATCTCTTCTTTCGTGAAACTATTTTGAATTGATGGTTAATTTCAACAAAAACCTCCATTGAGTAAATCACTGGCCATCTATGTGTAGTTTTTTTTTAATATGCTTAATGATTATCTGTCACTCTTCGTTTGTTTGCAACAATGGACGTCTTGCGGGAAGCTTTTCTTGCTATGATTATGAACAAGGGGTATACTTCAAGGAATTCTTCCCCATGGTAAAAAAAAATGCTTCGTCGGCGAATATTTTGAACTGCAGACGAGGCCGTCGAAGAACTTTGGCGGTTATTTTTCGACACGTTTTTTAAATGTATTGAAAGCTGGTTTACCGGAATGCATAAGTGCATTGGGATTGGAGGGCAATACTTTAAAAAGCTGTAAATAAACTTCTTAGTATTTTTCATTTCACTAACTATTTTTGGAACAGCCCACATATATTACTAGCTATGTGCGCTAGCGCGAACTTTTTTCTTATTTACTAACTCTTACTTTGAAAATGACGAACTACCATACAACCACTACTTCCTTATTTTACCGTCTTAACTGCTACGTGCTTACCGCTCTGCGTTGATGAATCAATCAGACAGTCAGGGCAAGTACTATTGAAATAATAGTACAAAATGTTTTGCAGATGGTCATTCGATAAAACATGTATTACTGTACCTGTGTTGCGGCGAGTTGCCAGCATCGTAATGATCTCCCATATCATCATCAGAGTCTGGGGCATCTGCAGCAGCCATGTCTCCTCCCGTCTCGCCTGCATTTACTCCAGCGGCATCAATCTCAGCCTAAAAAAAAATATAATTGTTTTATTCGTTTGTTCATTGTTGAGCCAATGTAGCTCCATAGATTTATGAAGCAAGAGTCACTATATATTTAAATGAATTAAAAATTCTTGAGTAGAACTTCCATGGTTCTTTCAACTGACCTCAAACACTATCTGTGTGTGAGCGCAGTAGAAAGAGTTATAAAGTTTCAGAATCAGGTTCTTTTCTAGTTTTTCTCGATTTGTAGCATTGCCGCAATGTATATTAACGGCCAACCTTTGAACCAGGAACGAATCGGAACGGGAGATTTTTTTTTATTTATAAGAAGTTATAATAGGCAATAATATATGACTATTTCTACAATGATATAAGCTCACCAATATATAAGTGTGCCCACCAAAATGTTATTAATCAAAACAATAATAGTACCTGTAGAGATTGTGGTTGTTGTGAAGTGCCAGGCATGCCAGAAGCTGCCGCTGCCGAGCTGCTACTGCCGGTTACTTCGCCGAACAAATCGCCCTCAAACAGACCGCCCGCGTCTAACAAAAATATCATTTATTTTAAAAACTATCATACGGAAAACATTTAAATAGTTTTTCTTTATTATAATATACATACATCTATTCTACATATAAACCTTTTTCTTGAATCACCCTGTAAGTGAAGTTAAAAAACTAAACATATTAAGAATGGGATTCGTTTTATTTTATACTATGTAACACGTGACTTCAAATTATTTGCATGAGTGGTGATACTAATTATGATTACTATTCATATTTAGGATTATTATTCATGAAAACATTTAACTGTACCATGCATATTGTGGTACCATTCATGAGAAGTGAGAAAGAAAACTGAAGCAGTTTATATATTTTGTGTCAAATTTGAGCTCAAATCCATGCAGGCATCTTTAGAGTTTGTGAAGCATACATTAATCGATTATAGAATTTGAATTGTGTTACAGTCGTAAAATTTAAGGATTTTTTTTATATTATATGGTATCATCACAGTATGTGATCAGCCAATAAATAATAATTTGATACATATTCATTACCACACAATAACAAAGTAGCAGAAAGCTTCTCTAAGTACTTACGTCCGAAATCCGGTACATCAGCGATATTTCCTCCGAAGCCGTCATCCATATGCGAAGGAGCAGGTTCCATTCGTCGCGACACTGCACCGAGAGCCTCCACCCCACCCAAGGATCCTACTGTCTCCTTCCCGCCTAATTCCAGAGAGGAACCATCGGCGAACAGTAAATTACTCTGCAATAGAAAAATAGCATTTAATTATGTTTAAATACATCATTAAGTAAACAAAAGTTATTTTTTTTCATTATATAACTTTTTTACATTTATTATAATATTTGTATAATAATTGTAATAAGCAACTTTTACGTATCGCCTGATGGTAAGCGATTACCGCCGCCCATGGACACCCGCAACACCAAAGGCGTCACAAGTGCGTTGCCGACCTTTGAAGGATGGGAAAGGGGATGGGGGGAGGGGTTGGGGTATGGGCCTCCGGTACCCTCACACACTCGGTGAAACACAGCGCAAACGCTATTTCACACCGGTTTAATTGTTCCTTATTCTTAATATTTGTTATAAATTGCTGCTTAAAATTAATGACTTGTTAGATTGAACTAGAAAACTGTTAAGTGGTCATGCTATGGTCTAATGCTAATGACACTTGTAGGAAATTTCAAGAGTTTTAGTATCAGTATCAATGACATAATGATTTTACCTGTTCTAAACCACCTTCGTTTCCAATAGCCTCTCGCATAATATCAGGGTTATCTGTATCGAACCCCATATCACCGAATCCATCGTCATGAGTAACAAGGTTCAAGGATCCATAGTCCTCCCGCATTGTGATCTCTTCAGCCCTGGACTGGTTCAGTGAATACTGAACTTCGATGTCTACCTCACTGTAAAGAATAATAATTTTGTTTTAATTTATTAATAACTAGCCACCCATTCCGGCTTCGCACTGAAGTGTTTGAAATAACAATATAATAAATAAATAAATATTCCGGACATCTAACACACAACGCCATCTAGTCCCAAACTAAACAGAGCTTGTATTATGGGTACTAGACAACTGATATAAATACTTATATATAAATAGAAAACACCCAAACTCCGAAACAAATATTTGCAGATCATACAAACATTTGGTCTGACCCGGGAATCGAACCCGAGACCTCAAGCTTAGCAGTCGCATACGCTACAACTACGCCACCGAGGCAGTCAAATATGCATGTATTACACATAAACTTTCGTGTTGAATCAGTCTATCTATAGGTGAAAACTGAATTAAAATCCTCTGAGTAGTTTAAACTATCTAAACTAACAGACAGCGGAAGCAACTTAATTTTATATAATGTGAAGACTATGAGATCCTTATCTTTTTTAAAAAGATATAAAAAAAATAACATGTAACCCGCTCGAAACGTCAAGGACATAGAAAGTATTGTAAACTGTTAAACAATTTTATAGCAAATAAGTCCCCCTTTCCAAAAAATAAGGTACATACTCCTATATATGAAAGTTTCGCAACTTTTTTTTTCGCAAGTTGAATTGTTTTTTGTAGTACATATATCTTTATTACTAGCTACTTTACTTTTCTTTATCCGAATACTACTTGCTTTATTACTAGCTAATGCTAGTTGATTTTGTGTTTGCATCGAAAGGCCATGCAAGAGTAATGTATATAGGAGACAATAAACTTACTTCAATTCAGGCATAGCTGTGTCGAAGTCATGGAAAACTTCTGGAAGAGTGATAGCATTCATAGCTGCTTCTCTGTGCTCTTCTGGTAAATCTACCATACCAGGCCTAAAGGCCATCTGCAAGGAAATAAATACAAACATTTTATTTCAATGAATTCTAAAACTAGAATTATTATTACATAGCTAATAGATTTTCTGTCAGTGTACACACACTCTTCTTCCTCAAGAATTCAGTAGCAAAATAAAGCAGAAAACACATTCTGGTATCCAGAAGATGGGAAGATGATCTTTGCCAGCCCTGGGACCATACTAGACAGAGTCCCGGCAGACAGAGAGCAGTGGAGGCAGTTGGAGGAGGCCTATGTCAAGCGAAATACTGAGCTAAGAGACATCCTATAGACCGTAAGACCAAACAAAGAGGAATGAGCTGGGAATAAAAGGCTACATCAGGATTTATTTGTATGGCTACAGTTGATTTGAGAAATGAAATTTCTATTTTAGTATTGTATACACCTCATTAATAGTATATGGTATAAGGAGCTAAAAATATCAAGTTAAATGCAATGATAAGTGATGTTTATTTAAGTTAAACTTACAAATATTTTTACTAATAATAAGAAAGTAACTAGTACGAATAAGAAAGTTAGAAGGTCTTGAGGCTCCTTTTAGTGTTCTTTAAGGTGTAAAAGTTAAGGTGTTCCTTACTAGCACTATAAAACTTTTACACTTTCCAACCAAACACTCCTATAGACCATCAATAGTTTTGATAGCATTGAAAGTCTACAGGACAGTTAACTTTTGCTCATGACTTAAACACAATTTTCATTAGTACTTATCTGGCAATTTTATTGTGAACTTTTTAAAAGAATTCATATTTAAAAGCAGAATACTGCATTCATGTTCCATTAAAAAATCTTAATTATATAAATAATGTTTAGTTTTGCAAGTTAATGTTTTAAGACTCTGAAGAAATGCTGAAACAAACCACAAAGCCTGGCCTGGCCTTTTCGTATGAGAGCCACATTTCGACCGGAGTGATCGAGTGAGGCCTTGGGCCTCACAGAAAACTGGTGAAATAGCGATTGCGCGATGTTGCATTGAGTGAGTGAGGATTCTGGAGGCCCATATAGATAGACGGTGAGACATGTTGTCACACTCACAACAAAAGACAGCAACAACATCAAAAATTCCTTTTTAGTTTAGACTTTAAGTAAAATTATTAAATTAAATTGTCATTGGAATTATTTCATTATATTATACAAATTTACATTTTAAAGCCTTTGCCTGCTATTTTAATTGCATTAAAGTTACATTTGTACCCCTTGGCTTTACAGTACACACTTTTAAAAAAAAAAAAAAAAACACCTTAACTCATTGATTTCTTTAACAGTGTTATTTAAACAGCAAAAATTCATTTACTGCGTCCTACTATTCAGCTTTTCAAGTGTTAATGTTGATTAGCCTTTCTTAAAAAGTATTATTTTATTTAATCATCTTATATCCCTAAAATTATAATTTTACAGTCAATATTTATACTACAGGGCAACCTCGATTTAACAAATCGGAGGGGAACGAGAAAATATAGTAGTTTTTTACTTTTTATGTTATGGTATTCATATTAGTATCAATCAGTTTAACATCAGATAATAAATGTATTAAAATCATAGATAGCATCTGAAGCTGAACAGTGGTAGCAAGCAAGTAAATAAATAGGCAGAATTATTATTTATGTATTAATATTGTATGTAAATATTGTAAAAAATATAATACATTATTGTCTTCACAGATACTCATTCGTAGAATAAATAAAGTTATATTTTGTAACAAGTACTTTATTTACAAACAAAGTTTTGACAAGGAATAATTAGTTACGATAAACATACCTTGATTTTAACAAAAGCTTCATTGCAGTCCTGGAGTAAGTACTTTGCCTTCCTGGAATAAATTCTGACGACTCCAAGCAACAGATGGCCAGAAGTACGCAGGGCCATCTTCACTTTAGGCTTCAATATACCATCAACGGACTTCTCGATGTTCGTCTCAAATACATGGGCCTTTGTCAACTTCTTGTCCCAGTGAGCAGCTAGCCAAATCTTGGCCAAAGGGCCCTTCTTGGCCAGCACGAAATGTCCGTAAAACATCGTGATAGTTTACTACTTCCGACTTGAACTCACATCAACGTTTATCTGAAATGTTAATCATTGATTGTAACTATCTAACATTAACTAATACCAGAAAAAAACAACAAAGGAACACTGAACACGCCATGGTTTATTTTATTACAATAAATTGGTAACGACTAATGAGAGCAATTTGGCGCCTAATCTCAGAAAGCTCATTTAAAGGTTGCTCGTATTAGCTGAGAATATTTAAACTGAAAAATTATATCGATGAAAACTTTCGTTTATGTTTACTACAGCAACTTCACAGAATTACCAGAATATTACACCCAAAATCATAAATTTCACCTTTCACACACAACGTAAACATGACAACAATTACGCTTTCAAGATGGCGGCGTAATACGACGAACCGTTGTTTTCGTCTAGAAATGAACGGACTATAGTTTTTTCTTTTAGTCCTTTTCCATCACGGAGCGCCACGGATCAATGACAGGCTAACTTTGAATCATATGTGGTGAGATGTATTTTAAAGGTAATTTAAATTAAAAACGCAACGTATTTCTTGATAGATTTATTATAATATGAAATATTGTTATAGAAATATTTTAGTAAAATATAGATCCTTGGTAAACAGAAGGTTTGGTTTTTAAGTAATTGAACACATTCAATTCTGTTTTCTGTTTATATTTCTACTTGAAAATAATCTTTGTAAAGAGCTACCTCTGTACTGCTAGCCATCTAAGTGATGGGGATGAAATTGCTGTCACGTAGTACGATGGCGGAAAGAAGCGGCAGGAATCAGTCCGAACAATTCGTCGGAGCACTCCTCATAGTAAACGCGCTAGAAGATGCAGCATCAAAGAGTCCAGCTGAATTTAAAATTCTTGGCAGTTGACGATTCGAGCCGCTGTCCGTTGAATGCGGTCCAGAGGGAGAGCTGGTACTGGGGTACCCCGGCCCAAAGATGGGTACAGTATTCCATATGAAGTCGAACCTGCGCCTTATGACCCAGAAGGTGGTGGGCTGAAATGAAACACTGTCTCGATCTGTTGAGCTCGCCAAGCATCTTCAAGGCCAATTTGGCTCCTTATGCTCTAAATGGCCCTTAAACTGGACTTCACTCGATATGCCGACACCAAGTATTCCAATATTGGCTGAGGCAGATAGGGGAGTGTCTTTAAGTCGAGCGCATGTCTAACGAAAGAAGTCCCTCAGATGCGACGCAACAGTGCTGCTAAAAACTTCTAGTTAGCGAGTAGATTCCTGCCATTCCTGGTAAATTGTACTATGTATTTAAAATTGGAAAATTCGTTCTTATGCATTTAAAAAATGTTTGATCAAATTCCAAGGGAAAAGAGATCAAAAACATGGTGTAAGAATTTAAATTCTTATAAAAACAAAATTATGGTCACCAATTGATTTTATTCCAAAATATTTTTTAAATGATATACATGTTAACACTGAAAACGTTTCTTCTGTAAACTTAAAAATTATTTTCTGGTCTTTTTTTTGATTTATTAGTTCAAACAATATAACTTTTGTCCAATTTAGTTTAAAATGAATACCTTTTCATGCATTCCAGTACATTTCAGTTTTCAAATAGGCACTGTAGAATTTTCGAAAATCTGGCTGCAACTGAAAAACTGTTTATTTAAATTTACAAACAAACACTTTATTTTTTTTATTTGTAAATGGTGTATGATTTTTAGTAAACTAAATAAAAGTTTTTTTTTCATTGATACACATTACTTTATCTGTGTACTTCATTCATTTTAATTTCATTCATTCAGTCATTTACGGCAACACTGCAGTACTGCAAAGCAGAACATCATCTATTAGTTTTCTTTTCTGGTTTGCCTGTGGATTACGCGAGACGTACGTGAAAATTTAATCCTAAAATATTTATTCTATCTTCAAAGTTTTTAGTCTTTTGCCGTCAATAATCGTTTATTTAATGTTCATAGAATCAATAAAGTAGTGTATTTATGATCCGATTCTAATATTTCAGTTATTGAAGGAATGGTTTACACGATGGGTTTACTCGAATTACTCGATTTGTGGCCAGACCGATGATGTGACTTCTGATCAATTGCAATTGATTTTGTTGCTAGGTCTGCCACAGGCGCTTTCCAAGATGGGTGCATACAGATATATTCAGGAGTTGTACAGAAAAAAGCTAAGCGATGTAATGCGGTTCCTCTTGCGTATAAGGGTATGGCAGTACCGCCAGTTGACCCGTATGCATCGTGCTCCTAGGCCTACGAGGCCCGATAAGGCGCGTAGACTAGGATACAGGGCTAAGCAAGGTAAGTCTCGTGCTTGATATCGTGCAGGTAACACGTGGTACTCTCGTAGAAATTGTAACTAAATTAACTTTTGTTTGTTTTGTAGGTTATGTAGTCTTCAGGATTCGAGTGCGTCGTGGAGGCCGCAAACGCCCAGTGCCCAAGGGTGCCACCTATGGTAAGCCCAAGAGCCAGGGTGTCAACCAGTTAAAGCCTACACGCAATCTGCAGTCTATCGCTGAGGTTAGTAATGTCGTTTACCCGTTTTGTCATTGCTTACACATACTAACTCATAATAGCCTAAATAATTTACATTACAAGGATTCCACCTAGTGTTAATGAAGAATTGTGCAATACCTATCCAGTTTTGTTTTCATATTCATTGTCTGTTTGTTTTAGGAACGTGTTGGTCGTCGTTGTGGCGGTCTCCGTGTACTTAACTCATACTGGGTGGCACAAGACTCGTCTTACAAATACTTTGAAGTCATTCTGATTGACCCCTCACACAAGGTAAGAATTATTTCTAGAATTAGATTAACTGTGAAAGTCGTATTATTCAGTTCCCCATTTCAATGATGAATTCTATGTCATGCACCAATCTGAAAGGTTTTGCTGAATCTTCACCTACCATTTAATCTGAGCATCAAATATCAAAGAGAATTTTACAAGTAAAACCTTTTACTGGTTTTTAAAGCCACGTGTATATCTTTCTAGGCTATTCGCCGAGACCCCAAGATCAACTGGATCGTGAATGCCGTACACAAGCATCGCGAGATGCGTGGTCTGACATCGGCCGGCCGCAGCTCACGTGGTCTTGGCAAGGGTCACCGCTTCTCACAAACCAAGGGAGGCTCACGACGTGCTGCCTGGATCCGCCGCAACACACTACAGCTACACCGCAAACGATAATTGTATTTCATATGTCATTGACTTGCTATTTAATTTGTTTTTATGTAGAAAGCCAATGTCAATTAAATATAATATTTTCAAAATTGTTAATGATTTATATGTTGATACAATACCTTATAATCGGCCTGTGAATCAAGTGAGTATTGATTTAGCAACATTTATACATAATTATAGTGTTACTTAGTATGTGGATTATAATGGATTGTTTTATTCTACAGATTCAAGACATACTCACGCTGATTAACAAGCACATTCAGATCAGGTAATTATTACAAACTATAAATATTTATTAAAAAAACTAGTAAATTGTGACAAATAACCCTTGAATATTTAATAAAAATAGAAATCACTACATTATTCTACATACATATTTGCAAATTAAACAATTTAATGTTCCTTTCAATAAACCAAAAGTAGTTCATATTTTCATATATGTTTATCAAAAGCGTTGCTTTTTTTTTTTTGAAGTGTAGTGTCTATACCAAACCGGCCAGCATGGTACAGAAAGCATCCTTTCTTAGAAGAGGCATGCATATGTCCAGCAGTGCAATTTTTAAGGCAATTGGTATGGTGCGATGTGTAGTCCTTAACACATTTCTTGTGTTGCACTTGTAACACAAATTACTTGATATCATTTTTCATTTTTATAGCACATAGTAAAATCTATAAATTAATATTATAAAATCCTATATGATGATATAATGCTTTATGAAATGCGCAACCCTGATTACGATGCATTTAAAACTTCCTTGGATGGCTGATCATTATAAATGCATAAACAACATAATTTGGACATGAAATGTGATTACAACTAAGTTTTACTTTTTCAGTGGCATTCCAGCTTCACTGCGACTGATTATATCACATGGTAGGTATTTCTGAACGTTATTTTATTTTTAAGTAGGTACTTTAATTTTTATGAACCAAATTAGCTTTTTGATCGCTTGTTAAAGTTTTTAGTGTTAACGAGAATGCAAGTTTGGTAAAACTAACTTCTTGTCTAGGTGAGGATACTGAAATTAGTTTTCTGTAGACCTCAATCCGACAAGATACACTACAGTAGGTAGGCATGGTGACTAATTTTGAAAAACTGTTTTATGTTGATGTTCAAGTCACGTCTCAGACTTTTTTCAATCAGTGTCAATTATAGCTCTTAAAAACAGATTATTAGATCATTGATTATAACTGAACAAAGTTACCTTAACAGATACGCGACGTAACTCGCTCTGATTAGTGTTCAACTTAACAGTGCTGTATTTTGTAGTTTTTTTTTCTAATTTACTATTAATCTCTAAGTATGAAAATAAATGCGATTTTTATACTCTATGAACCCCATTTCATCAGAGAAATAAATATTTTACTGGTTCTTGGTTACTGTCATCATGCCTATATTACGATTTTAGTTGACAAATTAGTATGTTTTTACGTGCAAGATTAACCTGATATTTCTTGTTTTGCAGATACCCCGGTACCAGATGAATTCGATTCTACTAAATTAAAACCTATCTAAAAGATTTTGATGTAAACTTTTATACCTTATTTGTATAAAGTAAATGCCATAATACTCAAATACAATTGGAACATTATTTGAATACCCTTTTCCCGAAGGTACATTACGAAGAAACGTTAAAAAAATGTTTGGGAGTTGAATTTATCGCTTTCTAAATACAATATACTTTCATTAGTTTTCGTCATTGGATCATACACATACAGATGGTATAATTAATCACAATTCTTAATTTATACCAGTGGTTCCTACCTAACCTTTTATTGACCAGGGACCACAGATTACTTATTAGCAAGTACATTACAAAAAACTGGTGTCATTTATAAATAATTATTTTTAGAAATTTAATTAATCTAATTTTTTCTCGTTTTTACGAATTAAATGTCACTAAAATTTATTCAACCAGCATTTCGAACGGATTCAATTGCTCATTGGATATTAACAATGCATAGTTAGGTACTAATGTTAATTTCAAATACAGGTAAAATATTATAGTTGTGATTATACTTTAGACAGTCATGACTAAAAATGATCGAAAGCGGTTTTAACATGAAGTGGTTAAATACAGAAGTAGTCACTTCTAGAAGGGACATTTAAGAAGTTGTTACAGATCGCTTTATCAGAGCAAATGGCCAAATAGTACAACGTATTCTTGAAAAATTGCCTCGGACCAAAAGTTCGGCATGGGCAGATACTGGGTAGGCAGGCATAGCTCAATAAAGATTTGGGAATGTCAAATTATTAATATCCATCTATTTTCATTTGTGCGCAGGGAACCTCGTCCGACATCATGTTATCGTATTAAACAGTTCATTCGGCATTTTCGTAATAATATACTCCTGTACAAAACTGCGACTTAGTTTCACGGACTTGGATTTTAAACTTTTAGCTTTACGGTTTACAGAGAAGTTAGTTTGTGCGTGCACTTTTACGTTGCCTTTTTCTTCTGAAGCTCGTCGAGTGAAGCAGGACGTAGGACAGTCCAATCTATTTATATTTATTACTCTTAGTGGATTACAAACCCTACGAGCTAGACCCAACTCAGGCCAGTCAGTCAGGTCATGATACTAACACCCCTCCCACATGGGCTCAGATCCGTCCGTCCATAAAGAATACCAGAAATTGTAATTGACTATAGGTATATATAACTATTAAATGTCTTAAGAAAAAGTCCATAGAAAGTCAATTTTAATTTATTTTTAATACACCTATTTCCTTAAAAGTAAATAACAATAAAAATATTTGCTAGCGTAGAAAACGATTAAGTAGGTACCCAAATGTATATGATTACTTGAATTTCGAAAGCTGTAATTAATATTAAAATGGGTTTTAATGAACTAAAATATAAGTGTCTAATATCCGACACATTGACATTACACAAACATGACAATGGTTCAAATAAAAACTTGTTGGTACTTACGCTTAAATAAATATAAACATTTATACACCTATTACCACTATTTACAATTTTTGAGACCATGTGAAATTATCTTCACTATACACAGGAGCTTTTGAGTAAAACCAAATTATCCAATTATGTCCGTAAGCGCGTAGTGTACACAGAAAAATATAAATTTTAAATCATAGTAAATACCTACCAAATAAGTACCTATTTTCACATTAGGAGATTAAAACCAGGCAGTTGGATTTTATAAGAAATTATCAAAAACAGCATCCTCAGACATTAATATTTGGTGAATGTTTCTTTGGACGGTTTAATAATTGAAATAAAAGGACTAGGTCTCATTCTTCATAGATTAATATCTTTGTGCTAAATAAGTTAATAATATTGATTATATCTGTATTAGGAATCAAATGTACATATAAGTGAAAGAGATTAACGGTTTACATAGTATCTAAGGACATCTATAATATTGTTTGACACATTACAATAGACGCAATTATTATACCGAGAAACAAAGCTGTAAACATCGCTTGAAGTCGCAACAAAATGATATACAACAAACACCGCAATAAATTAATTGAATGATACACTAAACTACGCTCTTTTAGTAAATCTCTTAGTGAGCCGAGATATAATTATATACCGGTAACTATGAAAGCGATTTGTATCTATACATTTTAATAAGATTGCAATTATGGTATTGTATCGATTTATTTAGTATTGTTGTGATTGATTAGTAATAAATGTTTCTATACAAATCCAGGTAATATTCATTTTGATGGCAAATGACTAAATACGTGACGTCTCGTCATTTTGTCACGGTACATATAATTATTTCATTTTGGTTATAATTATATCCCAACTGTTATTAACTTACTGCGACACATAGATACACATAACTTATAACTGTAGATTTATGATAAGCTTTTATACTTCCTTAATAATAGTAAAAATTACATACAAATTTTATAATGTTATATCTTACTCTCACAAATTAAAAGCGTTTACATATATACACATTCAGACTTTATATTTTCATTACAAATTTCGGTGATTTTAACATTCCATAATATTGTACCATGTGATTCTGAACATAGTTTGTACAAACATTATAGGAGTTGGCAGATAATCAGAGTATTTCCTCTATTTTATGGTAAAAGTATTGGCAAAATTTATAAGCACCACAGGACACCGACTCATTTGTTTGTAAAACAAAACTTTGCTTTTTATGATTAAACCAAAAATGTATGACAAACTATGTGTATCAACCTTTCTACTGATACCCAACCAACAACCTTTACAACTCTTGAAAAAGTTTAAAATCTGAATCGTGATTTATTTCTAAATGATTTTAAATTTACAGTAGTTTAAGTAGATTCTGTTGTAACCAAAAGGGGAAACTTATTGTTGTAACTGCAAAAACATAAATAACCCTACATACATATTTTCAGAAATAGTAAAAGTATGTTGCTTGTTTGGACATTTTTTCATTGAATCACTACACATTGACCTACTCTTTAGTCGATGCCATAGCAAATCTACTAAAGAATAATTACTGAATCAGGGATACTGACCAACGGAAAAAAGATTTCAGTTCAAATCGATCTTCCACTTGTAATTCTGCGTAAATATTAAAAGTACGTCGTTGTACATAGGGTCGAACGCGAAATTGGTTTCTTTATCTTATTGTACGTAAAAAAAACTTCTAAAACATCGAGGGCGAAGACATCCGAAGTCATTTTGTCAAGTAGATGTTTGATGTTCGTGTTTAAAAGTTGCACGAGACAGCAAAGTTTTGCTAACATGTTTAGATAGCATGTTTTTTTAGTTTGTTTTTTATTTTTAGGAGCAGGAGACACGCCTTTACCTTAGGCAAATTTGTTAATATTTTTTGTTCAGAATTACAAGGTTTTTAACCAATTTATTCAAATACACAATTGTTTGAATGTAGCCAGTAATTGTTATAATGATTCAAACATAGATATATTACAGATAGAAGTTTAAAGACATTTAAAAAGCTGCTACTGGTTTTTTTAAATATATATATCTTATTATTACACTTCTACATTCTATCTGTCATATTTTTCTGTTGTTTTTTTAAATAAAACCTTAATATAAGCGCTTGTTATGAATTCCAAAGATGATACAATAATGCTACCTGCATACAGACGCTGTTCTTAATTAGCTTCTAGTAGCATGGCAACATGGTTATTTGAGGTACACTTAAGGGACTTACAAGGGATTTAGCTAGAGCTATTATGACATTTGCTTCTGTCATTACCACTGCCTTATCGATTTCAGGTAACATTGGTGTATGGTGAAGATATTTATAAAATAACAATAAATGTAATACCTTTTGTAAGACTTTTTTTCCAGATTGTTATTTTTTTACTTTGCCTGTAATAATTTATATTTAATAACTAGTGAGTCGATTGAGATTACTTCAAGATACCATGCTACTATTCACTAAAACACAGTTACAAACGCTACCTTTAAAACAAATAAAAGGCGGCATATATATATTGTTAATCTTCTACCATGTATTTCTTTGTAGGCAAGTCGCGAAATAAATATCCACAGTATTTGTAAGACTCATAGTTGGAAAAGTATCGGTAAATTTAAATCTGCTGAATATACTCCAAGAAATCTCTCATTGAATGTAATCATTAAAACATTCATTAACCGTATAACACTAACAGGCTTCTTAAATACGTTTAACCAAAGTGATTACATATTAAACGATTAAAGATCAATGCAAAAAAACTTTTGAAAAGCACATTAAAATCTAGATCAGATTATCATTTCAGACTTAGTAACTCTGTCATACGAACTACGATTAAAAGTACAAACTGCTACGAAGTTTGAATCGATATCTTAGTACGGAGAGTTGATTACATGATGTTACGACTTGCCATTGCACGCCATAAGTAGTAGCGAGTTGGGAGCACTAGTGTTGGGGGACGGCCGGAGGGCGACGTTCCAGTTGCAGCGAGTCGGACAGGTACAGCGCGAATATCGCCACGCTATAGAACACCGTCAAGCCCAGCAGGGCCACACTCGCGCTCGCCGTGAACATGTTCGAATACTCACACCTGAAAGTGATGATGCTAGCTTGGTACTCAAACTTCTTAAAATATAGCTCGATCTCTGGGACAGTTTTCACTAGTTTCATATTGGAACTTACGAGGTACATTTTAGACGTAAATTTTGTATATATTTCATTTGTGATGGAACTGACACGTTAAGAATAAAAATATGGATGATATAAAATAAAATCGCTTGTTCAAAGTTACATAATCGGTTTCGTAGCTACTGTCACAGAGATAAAGTTATATTAAGTTATATTTTCAGGAGTGTTAATCAAACTCTAGTTTCCAATTTTGTTTATATAAATACTATACACAAAGTTACATGTTAGATACAAGGACATATTTTAATAAGTATAGTACATGAGATAGTTGTGTTCAACGGGATTGTCACCACGGGCCTCATTTTTATATAACTTGAGGAACCTTTTAGGTGTTTTTTACCAAGTGAGCGTCACAGTCACTTACCATCATGTGGCCTGTTAGCTCGTTTGTTTATCATTGTAAAACTTGCACTTTTAATTGGATAGGATACATAGATGTAGAGGCCGAGTGTAGTAGTGTAGCTTTATCTCCAAATGTTTAACCATTATAAATCCGTATTTTAGATACAAAAGTTGAAAAATTGGAAAGTAATTATTTTTTAGAAAGTATCAAGAATAGTTAGGTTCCCTAAAATAACAAGCTAATAAATATATCAAAACGGAACGTACCATGCACATGTTACGTAATTCACACGTACGTTCGCGAGAGTGAAAGGGACAGGTTCGCAAGCTACGCATCACAAAATTTCAAACACCTTTTAGTATAGTACCATTATTACAGTTTTAAAATTAGACTTATCACAAAAAAATATTAAATTTAAAAGTATTGCAACTTATTTTAAATTATAAATATTATTAAATGCTTTATTTAAAGTATGTTTTTTTCTATTAAGTGTAGTTTTGCCACTTATTACTTGTGTAATCAAGTCTTTACAGTTCAAATAATTTCATGATATTACCCATGTTGTTCTCCGCGTGGTGACAGATTAAGGATATGGAGACCCCTATTCGTCCAGCGGATGTTGTAAGAGCCGACTAATGGAGCAAACTACGCAGGAATAGTTCACTGCAAAGAGAAGGAAAACTTGAAACAAACTCTATACCAACCCGTGGCCAGTGTGGTACAGTGCAATAATCTCCTCTCTCAGTTATGTCTAACAGTGGAATGGAATGACCTTGTTGTACTCATATATTGCTTATAAATAATAAATAAATAAATATTCCGGACATCTAACACACAACGCCATCTAGTCACAAGCTAAGCAGAGCTTGTGTTATGGGTACTAGACAACTGATTTATTTTTTTTATTTATTTAGTATATTTACATAAAAAGTACAAAAATATTTGAAGTCCCTGACTCCTGAGCTAGGTTCATGACCTGTGTTACAGAAGTCAGTGTCCCATTATAAGAAACACATAAATCTTATGCAAATTGGTGCAGTGATATGTGAATAAAAAAGCGTAGTGTGGTGTGTGATGTGAGTTTGTGATGTATCGTATATTGTAATATAGGTATGTATGTAATAATACATATATACTTTTTTTTGTAAACACATACATATTGTACATAGGAAACACCCAAACTCCGAAACAAATATTTGTAGATCACACAAACATTTGGTCCAACCCAGGATTTGAACCCGAGACCTCAAGAACAGCAGTCGCATACGCTACCACTGTGCCACAGAAGCTTGTTTTACACTGGTGCTCTTTTTATTAAACAGACCGGGTAAATATTGATTTTTCACCTCGAACATTATTAGCTGTTCAATAAATATATCACTATCTACTATGGTGTCCGTGATTATAACTTTATGCAAGGCCTGTATGTAGCACTTTTAGACCTATGAGTTTATATTTCTATGCACATGTATGCTGTATGCACTATTGTGATTGAAGATCTGTAGTATACATATTTAAGTATGTAGGTCAACAAAATGTGTAAGTCTTACAATTTTTAATTATTCATTATTTCAATTCTTATCTTGAGACTTTTAAATTCACTTTTTAAATTTATTTCGGAACATTTAATACCGAAGATGTTGATGGATTATTTAATTGATTTTATATATCCTCTTCTGTTTGTAAATGTTCTATTTAAGCGTGGAAGTAAAAGTTGTGTGGTCTGTCAATGTTTGGAACGACGAGGCAGGATTTTATCCCATTTTGGGATATATCTAGAAAAGGAAGTGCGTGCGCTGCGTTAAGGTCCACCATTGTTTACTTTGTATTTTTGTTTATTTTATAACTTGCCTAATCATGGAATGTAAAATGAGTACCTATCTATCTTCTTATAGTTAATATACTTATAATTATCCTTCAAGCTATTTCTTTTAGAAAAGTTGCGGAATCGATACATAGTATAGTAAATGTTCTAGTCACATGTCATGTGTCACATATACGAGTATTATTTAAGACAACGCCCGCAATAGGAATATATCCACGTCACATCCACAAAAAACACGTCAGAACAATATATTGTGGTTCATACAAAGTGTCGTCCCATTTATGTGTACTGGCACCTGTGATACAACGCTTGCATTAGTGCAGGTGTCCAACACATATAAATTTGATTATGCTACCTGAGGTATGAATTTATAAATAGCTATATCTTCTACGTTACGTATAGTTACTTATCTGTATATATGGTTATATAAGAGGGAGTTACCTGAAGAACCAGACGACGGTGAGGGCCACGGACACGAGGGTCATGAGGATGTTCTCGAGGTCCCAGGCACGTTCGGGCGGGGCTCGCTCCGTGATCACCTGGTGGGTCGTGCTCACTACAGTCTCTTCCAATTGACCGTTTTGCTACAAGTTAGAGTAGCAAATTATTAATTTAAACACGTACATCTACCTAATATTATAAGTGACATAATTTCTTTGCTACTCCTCGCTGTGGTACATTGTGTTTGCATTTCATCAAATTTGAGCTTTATCGATGTAGATTTTCTGTAGTTCTTAAAGCATGCACAAACCAATCTTCGTAAATCATCAACAACCCATAATATCCCACTGCTCGGCTCGGGTCTCCTCTCAAGAGAGGATTAAGGTCATACGTCACAAACCATCTTGTTGCCATTTTAACTACGCGCACTTATAGAAGAAGATACAGTTAAGCTAATAAATAAATATTCCGGACATCTAACTCACAACGCCATCTAGTCACAAGCTAAGCAGAGCTTGTGTTATGGGTACTAGACAACTGATATAAATACTTATATACTTTTTTTTTGTAAATACATTCATATTATACATAGAAAACACCCAAACTTCGGAACAAATATTTGCAGATCATACAAACATTTGGTCCGACCCGGGAATCGAACCCGAGACCTCAAGCTTAGCAGTCGCAGTCGCTACCACTACGCCACCGCCCACCGAGGCAGTCACTCAGCAAATATTAGTGGCTAGGTACCCATACCTGCGGGTTGCTCCTCTTGGGGTGCACGAGGCAGTGTACGACGGCCCTGTGGTGCAGGCCGCACGCTCGCAAGGTGGCCGCGTCGTCGATCAGCACGCGCCCGTTGAATATCAGCCGAACACGACACTCCGCTGTCAGTTCCGTAGAAAAGTGGCGCCTGCGATACAAACAACAACAAATTTCTATACTAATATCATTATAAAGCAGTTTTTTGTTTGCATGAACGCGCTAATCTCAGGAGTTATTAGACTAATTTGGAAAAAACGAATATTTAGGAAATCTATAGGTTATACATCATCACGCTAAGACCAATAAGAACGGAGTATCAATGAAGAATGTTTCACAAATTTTTTTTTTTTAAACGATTAAAGTTCCGCAAAAATCATGTATGACAGAATTGTTCCCCTTTAAAATTACTAAATAAAGTCCGCGACAACATAATAATATGTCTATCTTTGAAAGTATTATAATATTATACTAAAACCTTTTTTATGCTAACAAAATTTGTTCACGCAGACGAGGTATGCTGGGGTTAGCTAGTTATCTATATACATTATTTACAAAAATGCGGGGCAGTCTTTGGGGATTGCCGATGGAAGTGAAAACTATGTACACATACAGGGTGTAAAAAGACGACTACCGAAAACGAAAGGGGCTGATTCAGCACCCCAAAACTTATAAAAAAAACCAAACAGTTGTTCTTAAAAAAAATTGTAGCCGCAAAAAACAATGTGTCAATATTTTTAATAATTCCACAAGCCAGTAATGTATTATTGCGTGCACCGCGTAGCTACTTGAATACCTGCGCCCGGCCAAGGTCATTGCACTCATCCGACCAGCTGTTTTGTTTATCAAAATACATCGCTGTTTTATTGATTTTATTTGTTTTTTGGTTTTCTAAATGAGATAATTAGGTAGTTTGGGTCCTATTATGTTGTACTATGTGTATGTTAGCAGATAAAAACATAAAAGGACTTAGATAAATTATATTTTTTTTTGCGTTTTTTTTTGCTAAACCTATTCAGTATCATGGTCTGATTGCAACCCTCAAGTTTTCGGTAGTAGTCTTTTTACACCCTGTATTTGTAGTTTATGTTTAGCTATATACTCTTTATATATATTATCACGCACAGAGGTATATTTATGTACATATATACACAGTATACATATGCCTATAACCTAAAGAATTCAGTGACATCGACGCGGGGTACGATCATTATTTTATTCTGTGTATAATTAATATGAGTTAAATCATAAACATCCAATATCCATACTAAGATTGACTGGAAGAAATCGACGTGAGTGATAAGACTATTAATTATTATGTTTCCAACTTTGTAACTTATCTTTTGTTATGTATTTACCTTATGTATACAATAATATTCTTAATAATAATAAGTATATAAGTAATGCGGAACTTGTCTTTACTTGGTGTCTATAGTACAGTCTCTAAATAGTTTGGTGTCAGACAACAGTGCGTGAGCTATATGTAGCATTTCTCGTCTATATAAACTTGAGCTGTTTTTGAGGTAGTAGAGCCACGCTGATTTCGGCACGAACAGGCCGGTTCGACCGAGGCGGTATTTTTTTTTTATTGAATAGGGGGCAAACGAGCAGACGCATCACCTGATAGTAAATGATTACCGCCACCCATGGACACCCGCAACACCATAAGCGTCACAAGTGCGTTGCCGACCTTTGGGGGATGGGGAGAGGGGATGGGGAGAGGGAATGGGGGGAGGGGTATGTGCCTCCGGTATCCTCACAGCGCAAGCGCTATTTCACACCTGGTTTCTGTGAGGCCGTGGTATCACTCCGGTCGAGCCGGCCCATTCATTATCCTATCACCACCTAGAATGCAGCATGGTGAGTGCGAGACCGGAGGCCCAATGTTGCAGAAGCATTTCAATAGGCTAGCCTGTGTGATAATGTCAGTCTACCAGCCGTTACCTGCACTTTTATTAACTAAATATGGAAATGAAAAATTATTTTAAGTGACGAAAGCTCCATACCATTTGAAATCCTTTAAGAGTTCATCGAGACTACCTTCAACTTCTTTGAGGGTATCGTTAAGATATTTCAGTTTGATCAATATCTTTCGCCTGTCCCTTTCAGCGGAATCTGTGTTTGACACTTCAGCGGCCTGCAGGTCAGTGGCAGCGTCTACACTGTCTGTACTTCCACTTTCTGGTGCTTTTTCTGCGTTTGCACTTGAAGGAAGATTCTCCTTATTTTCGTCTTTATTTTCAGTCGGTTTCGATGCTGATGTGTTAGATTCTGGAAAGAAAAGAGGTGGTATTCAAAGATATATGAGACTGTTTTATTTAAAATACCGTAATATAATTGCGTGAAAGCATAGACGTGTTAGTTATTTATTAACAATAATAATTATTAATTTACGATTTCGATTATTAAGATCCACTGCTGAACATAATAGACTACGGGCCCGTGTCGAAAATTGATGGGTCATGTGAACCACCAGGAGACTTTTTTAGAAAGATACAGGGGCATAAAACAATAACATTTAGCACTATGCTGTCACTTGGAAGCTGTCCAACTGAGTATAAGTAAAGGGGAGGGAGTAGGAACCGTCGATTTTTCTCCCTTGTCACATAATTTTTGTACGGCGTTGCGAGATAATGGATTAGAAGAGATATTGAAATTGAATGGGACCGATGCCGTCTAAAATTAAATGACTAAATTGAGCGAGACAATCGCCGGGAAATCAAAAAGAAATCCAACTTTGTGGCTCACTATTTTTGTACGGCATCGGTCCCATTCAATTTCAATATCTCTTCTAATCCATTATCTCGCAACGCCGTACAACAATTATGTGACAAGGGAGAAAAATCGACGGTTCCTACTCCCTCCCCTTTACCTATACTCAGTTGGACAGCTTCCAAGTGACAGTATAGTGCTAAATGTTATTGTTTTATGCCCCTGTATCTTTCTAAAAAAGTCTCCTGGTGGTTCACATGACCCATCAATTTTCGATACGGGCCCGTAGTCTATAAGTTTACCCTTAGAAAGGAGGTTTTGAGGTTTTGGTGAGGCATATACTCGTACAGTAATAAAATATGATGACGTTCTCCAAGCCGATTACGGCCACGGCGCACTCTCTGTTCCATCTCTCTCACAATCCGAAGGGACGTTTAACCGACACGATCGGGGAGAGATCCAGGGGCAGGACCGACAGCTTTACGTGCTCTACGAAGCACGGGGGTTCAGACCCCAACTTTTAAATTCCGAGCTGTTATTAAGTTTTTTTTTTTTTTGTTTTTTTTTTTTTTAAAAGACAACTCCCACATTAGGAATAAACATCCTGTGTCGTGGGGGACTTTACAGACATACATGAAACGGACACAAAGAACATCCAGACTCGGGACAACAATTCGTGGATCACACAAAGTGTTGTAGGTACCGCGTGGGATTTGAACCCACGACACTTGGCGCAGTAGCAAGCGGCATGGCGACCGCTGAAACCACTCGGCCAACCGTGCAGTCTTTCTATAATTCTATAATTAGAAAAATTCAATAACACTTTTGACTCGACCCAGGATTCGAACCCGAGACCTCTTGATTGGCCGGCGCATAATTGAATCGCTAGACCAATGAGGCAGTAACAAGTCGAACCAATAAAATATAAATCTTTAAGGTAGGAATGAACCCGCTACTGTGTCCACATTGCGAGCTCAAACTTTTTTAGCGTTTAGCAAAAAATAATTTACCTAATGCTTAATATTCATAGTATTTTAACTGCCTCGGTGGTGCAGTGATAGTGTATGCGGTAGCAATAATAATTATTTCCCGTAAAGTCACTGCCCGAAAACAAACTGACAACTAGCTCAACCTTCGAACTCAGTTCACGTTCAGGGTTTCGGCGGTTCATTCGGAGAGAGTTGCTCCGTGGAAAAACTGATATTCAATCCGTTCAATAAGTAGCCGAGCCTAAATAATCTTGAAAATAATATAGACTAGAAAGAAAAAGAAAAGATGAGTTGTCAAAATTTATAAATGTCACCCCTAATTACTTTAACGATAGTACGATGTAAAAACATATTATATGTAAGTATATGGACAATACTGAGAATATCAAAAACATTTTTAATCTTTATAATATATTAGAAAGTAGTTTATCAGAAGAACCCCACCCACCTTTTACGTTAATTAACCTTATATAGACTTCAAAGTCTAATGGAAGCAATTATAAAGCTAATGCATAATATACATTAATTAGAATAGCAATATTAAAAAATTAAAGGTCATTTATTATCCTTAAAAACAGATAAATTTATAATTCACACACCAAGCTTGGATGCATCATTTGCCATAGTTTTAATAATATATTTTTAAAACATTTTATGCTTTCTTGGCAACCATTATACCGCGAATTATCGATCATTCCAAATTTGAATAGGCTTAAATGTTTTATATATCAGTTGACGATTAGATGCTTAATGCAGAGAGCTTTTTATTAAAATGTTAACGTGTATTACGAATGTAAATAGTCGGCCTTCTGACGTGATTGTCGACACGACTCTGACGTCAGCGACGTCGTTAAACCTACTCAATAGTCTGTGTTTCTATGTTTAAATTCCTCCCCCGCCCGCCCTATTCCTCAGTTTATTTATAGAGTGTAGTTTAATTTTTAACCATATTTCAAGAGATTTTTCTGAAGTAATCTTGTTTTATTTTTAAATATAAACCTGTTAAATGACTACACCGCCTGATGGAAAGCGTGAGTCCAGGTGTGGTAGTTTATATCTATATTACGAATGCATACAATGCTATTTTCTATTGAATAGGGGGCAAACGAGCAGACGCATCACCTGATGGTATGCGATTACCGCCGCCCATGGACACCCGCAACACCAAAAGCGTCACAAGAGCGTTACCGACCTTTGGTGGATGGGGAGAGGGAATGGGGGGAGGGGTTGGGGTATGGGCCACTCACTCGGTGAAACACAGCGCAAGCGCTATTTCACACCGGTTTTCTGTGAGGCCGTGGTATCACTACGGTCGAGCCGGCCCATTCATGCCGAAGCGTGGCTCTCCCACGAAAAGAAGCATGATGACTTACTATGGTGGCCTAGAGATGCTTTTTCACGTCGCAATTACAGGACCCGGGATCATAGTAGAAGTTAATATGTGCGTTGGTAGTGAATTAACTGATTGGCATATGAAGGAAACCATCTACAAGTATAAAAGGGTTGTTTGTTTACAGGAATTGAAGAGTGCAAATAAAATTAACAGATGGCGTAGTGGTTAGAACGGTCAACTAATAAACTTCATATTGCGTCGAGGGTAGTTGGTTCGATTCTAATATGGGAGCACACTTTGTGTGATCTACATATTGTTGTTCTGGGTGTTTGTGTCCGTTAGAATTAATGTTTATAAGTTTTCGCAAAACATACTTTCTATTGTTTAAAAAATGCCATAACTAGATATTTTCATCCCTTTAATATTGAAAATTCAAGCAATTCAAATTTTTTCTCTATACTATTTTTACAGTAGCTTACCATTGGATCTAGTGAAGATATCACAACCAGTGGTTCCGTCGGCTTCCATAGCGCTGACAATGCTGTCCATCTCTCTCATCTGTGCATTGCTAGCAGGTTCGGCTTCCTCTTGTACTTGGTTTGCTTCACTTGCAGGCTCAGCAGCGGGTTGGGGATTATTATTGGGAGCTGAGGAACATATGGCCATAATTCAACCAATAGATAAAACAAATCATTAATTACCACTATAGTCGTTCCAATAGTTTATTTAACTTTTGACAGCTCTAATACTTAATCAAATAGTGATACCCTGACCCGTTACCTATTCGATTTCTTTCATCGATCGATTTTATGCATTAAGAAGTTTTAATCGATTTAACAAACTCATTATTTTATAGATAATTTCGTACTTCATATTTCTATGTGTTTCAATGTGCGACCTCCTTTGTCAAAATAAAGAAGAAATGGATTAAAAGAATGTTGTTCAAATATGACGGTTCTATGTCATGAAAAAATATATAAAAGGAACTGAATTTTCAAAATGTATTATTGTATTGTGTTGTAATTCAGTGGTTAATATTGTATTTGTTAAACTATTGATGATCTTTATTAAATCTCTCTATGTCTATTTTAAAATAATCTACAGTATTTCAATGAGTAACCTTCAATATAGTTGAGTATTTATATTCCTCCGTATTGATTTATTTGTGAATTCTCACGTTTGGTTGAGTTGAGCGTATCGTTCCTGCCTTCGTTACTGTCAAAATGCCAAAAAAGAAAGTACTCAAAGGACAAACAAGAGAGTTTGTCTTGCGACTTCGTGAATACTTTGAAAAGGAAAGCCGTAATGGTGGGCCTCTTATACCAGTGACTCAAGTTAGAGACCGTGTTGCAGCAGCATTAGGTATTAGTGCTCCAACAGTGGCAAAAATAACAAAAGAAGGCTACGGCAGCAGTGGCATGGAACAGAATAAGCTATCTACACCTAAGAAAAAACGTCCGCCTAGTAAAGTTACAGCCGTTGACAATTTTGACGCTGATGCTATTCGTCGTCATATATACGACTATTACCAAAGAAAAGAGATTCCAACATTAAAAAAACTAACACAATCTCTTCGAAATAGTGGTTTGTTCCGTGGTCAAAAATCTTCTCTGACAAAGGTATTGAAAGACATTGGAATGTTATTCCAAAAATGTAACAAACGAAAAATTTTAATGGAACGCAATGATATTGCTTTGTATAGATGCGATTTTTTAAGACAAGCAAAAAAAATAGAAGATTGGTCGAATGTTGTTTTCACAGATGAAACTTGGCTCAATGCGAATCATACGCTGTCAAAAACTTGGACTGACAACACCGTTGGCTCCACTTCTACAGTACCAATGGGAAAAGGCGAACGACTGATTATTTGTCATGCAGGAACAGTAAAAGGATTTGTGCCAGGCGCTCTATTAGCTTTTAAATCCCAGAAAACAGGAGATTATCATGAGGAGATGAATTCGAACGTGTATGAAAAGTGGTTCAGAGAAATGCTTACATCACTCGAAGAGCCATCAATAATATTTATTGATAATGCACCTTATCACTCTCGTCAAATTAATAAAATACCAACACAGGCCAACAAAAAACATGAAATTATAAACTGGCTCCGTGACAATGGCGAAGAGGTGAATGAGTCCCTACTAAAAGTAGAGTTAGTAAAGATATTAAAAACAAAGAAGCTGCCAAAACGATACGTCATAGATGAAATGGCAGCAGAGCATGGGCATACCGTCCTAAGAATTCCCCCATATCACTGCCAATATAATGCAATTGAAATGATCTGGGCACAAGTTAAAGGATATGCTGCGAGGAACAATACAACTCCTCCTTTCACCGCAAGAAAAATGCTGAATTTACTGAAAAATGCGTGTGAAAAAGTAACTCCAGAAAACTGGGCGAATGTTGTAGAAAAAACAAAGAAGGTGATAATGTCGGATTGGGATCGGGATGTTGCATTCGACAATTTATCTATCCAAGAAATGATAATCAATATTACTGAGAACTCAAGTGATGATGATTCCTGGTCATACGAAGAAGACGATTCTTTATAATTAAAATTAGTATTACAGTACCTCTTTTGGTTGTTTTATTTTTAATCCGTAAATTACTACGAATTTCAACATTTTGTACCTGTTCATTACAAATAGGTACCGCAGGTAGTTTTTATTTGAACCAACTATAGTAAGTCTAAACAATTATTTTAGATTCATTAATTTGCGGCGAATACATTCGATCCCATTACTAGGTACGAGTACGATGGAACTGTTTTCATTACGCAAATTATTTATGCATTGAAACAGAGACATTTAGGGCATTTTAATGCAAAATAATAAAGCTTTTTACGTGATTTGATATAAAATATAATCACAATAATTTTATTGTATGTTTTATTAATATAATCGATAATCGATTTATTTCAAAACCGTTTTTATAGTCTGTGGTCATTAATTACGAATGACACATCCCTAAGTAGGCGGAGCCCGCCCATAAAGTACAGTATTATCTGTAGTACATTGTATCAAAAATTATTACAAAACTTTATGTGCGTGATCTGTCAAAAGTTAAATAAAGTATTGGAACGACTATACATCATAAAAGTTAAAGTTACTATGTCCGTCTGTAACGCTTTCACGGTTAAACCGCTGAAAAAAAAATACTTTGATTTTTAAGAAAGGACATCGGCAACTTTTTACGAAAACTAAACCCTGTAATCAATAAGTAACTAATATAGATTACGTGTAATCATTTACATCAGGGTTTCTAAGAAAGTGGCCAGCTTAAAACAAGTGTGCTAAGTAAAGGGTCTAGCTTAGGCTATAGCTTATATTGCTATTTACATATTTTTTTACTATTTAGACGTAATAATCTAAAACGTTATTCAGACAATACTAAAGTACTTACAATCAAGTCTCCTATAGTAGTGCAGCCTGTTATTGTCCATCATGGCCATATCAGCGTCTACTATGCTGTCCATCTCTTGTAAAGGTATTACGTTCGCATTGTTCTCCGCTGTGGGGTCTCGGGTAGCCGTATTAATTCCTGCAGCAAAAAGGACACACATGTATATTTACAATGAGATCCGTAAGTTCTTGCATTATAGTGGTTACGGATTACGAATAAAGAGTGTCATCATCCCTATTCGTCCTGTGGGTGTCGCAGCAAATAGCGCAGGACAACAGCACTGAAAAAAAAAAACGAATCCTGACGCAAAGCCTACCGTCTGGCCAACATGGGGTAGTGTAGCCAAATCCTTTTTTTATGGAATAGGGGGCAAACGAACAGACGTGGACAGAGGCGTTACAAGTGCGTGGCCGGCCTTTGGAGGATGAGGAAGGGGATGGGGAAGGGGTTGGAGTTATATTTCTGATTTTGCTGTTATATATAGTTATGTATATAAACTGTGTGGACACATAGAATGTAATTACATTCACATGGCGACCGAGTTTAAAATTTGATCACATCAATGTCAAACAAATTGAACACATATTTATTAACACTAATGGTCGGCCGGTGTTTAAAATTCGACCAAAATTCATTATAATTGTTTTCAATTTAAACTGTACTGAATTTCATACTCCACCGTTCGCATACTTTTATTTTGAAAGGGAACTAATTTTTTTATTTAAGTATTAATATATAGATTTATAAGTCTCTAATATACTTTTACATGTTTTTTTTATTGAAAAACGAGCAGACGTATCGCCTGATGGTAAGCGATCACCACCGCCCATTTACACCACAAGTGCGTTGCCGACATTTTAAGAAGGAGTACGATCTTTTCTTGAAGTTTTGAAGGTCGTATTGGTGTTGGAGGTATTATATAACGGTATTAAAACGGACATCAGGTTATCATGATGAGGATCAAATTTTAGTATTGAAATAAATCAAGTTTTTAAGTCATCAGAACGGTTGAAGTATACTAAATTTAAAGCCTAGAACACACCACTATTAATGTTTAGTATGAAACACTGCCGTAGATACTTTTGAGTGTACCTACTACTTTTACTACTACCTACTATTTAGCTACAATGAACCGCATATGTCTATGTAATGCACATATTACATACATTATCACAATATATTCTTTTATTTGTAAGTACCAAAAACATTTGATAGTAAAAATCTCTCAATAGACAACATAACTAACACTCATAAATGTACAAATCAAATAATATTCTCGTTATTTCATGTCAATTATTATTATATATTCAAATTCATAATACTACAGGTGATGTAACGAAACGTGTAGGTATACAAGCAAAGCAGAATAAAGGCTTTTGCGAGCTGAAGATAGTCTGTGGACAGTCCATAGATAAGATACTTCAATTAGTTAGGTACCAGACCCGTTGTCATAGAGAGCGTAGTAGGAGAATCAACAGTGAACGTCCGACTGATATAATGATGATAAAGAGTATAAGGTTAACCAATGCATGTTAATTTTTACATATTTTACTAATAATAAAAAATAGGTTATATACGGCGCTTATAAAGCGATGAACAAATGATAGCAACACTGCATGCGTCCAACGCATGTGGGTATTTTAACTGATAACAATTTTTGTTGATAAAAACTACATAGCACGTTTAGAATGTACATAATAATCTTACTGCCACTAAATATGAGCTCACCTTTTAGGCTCTTTTTGAGTAGGGTTAGTTCAATTTAGATGAGTAAAGGAGAAAACTGCTTGTCGTGTCTGAAATTAATCCCTAGAGGTTGGGATTTGGTGGTGAGCGGAAATACAAACTGTTTACATTCCAGTAACAACTCACAGATTACAAAAAGGGTTATGTGTGGCTAAGCCTCAGCATTTAAATACCTAGTAGAGTAACACCTGGCTTGCTATCATTTGCCTAGCTTATTTAATATTCAAATAAGTTTTCCCACCTAAGCCTACATTACATCTAATTTTATATCGTTGATTTTTGAAACAAAGTCATCATAGGTACAGAAAATGGAACAATGTAAGTACCCTATCTCCTTTTCATCTGGTCCTTTCGAGCAATTTTTATTAACTTAATCCAAATTAGTGTGAGCAAGTCACAGGTTAGCAGAGTATCATCACAGTCGTGTTTATCCAATCTCTTATTTTAAAATAATAATAATTCATTAAACAAAAGAAAAATAGCTAAAACAATTTTCATTTAAAACCTCACAAACCAATGTGAGATATTTACTACTTCGACTCCTCAACCTGCATGTTCTCAGCGGCATAGTAACACGACACATTAAGAGATTGTCTGCATATAATATAGTTGACATTGGCATTTAATACAAACAGTAAACCGTGCTATAAATACTGTAAGAATTTAAATTTATATTTATTAATAGATTAAGATCTGTCATCACCCCTATTCATGTGGCAGGACATCATCAATGGAAAGAGAAAGAAAACTTGACACAAACGCGTTATTAATTACGGCTTTAGGATTTGTGTCAAGTTTTTCTGATGCCCGTCAGTACATAGTACACTTTAGAGACTGATGATGAATATGATGACGAAAATATGTGCATGGATAAACGTAAATGTAATTAGCTACCACATGACCGAGTAAAAACTGATGTATTAACTGGGACAACGTTCATGCTCAATGATTCTTTCTGCTACTGTTGTTTTGACAATTTAATCCCTTTCTAGTTTAAAATATTCACATTTTCAGCGGTGGTTTATATTGGTAACCGCACAAGTATTAATGTTCAAAGTTCAAACCTATATGCTCCACGTGTTATAATTTTAACAAGTGATCGATGAATGTTTCCATCTGCGGTTCGTAGTTCGCTAAACTGTTCTCAATAAAGCTATTTTTGGTTTAATGCACTGATGCTTGGATTTTTTTGATATTTTTTAATAATATTTCAAATTTAATTGAACTGGCATACGCTGTGCGTAAAAGTTCCAAAACAAAACCAGAATACAAAAAAAAAAATTAAACATTGAAATAGTGACTGCCAAACATGGCGAGCAAGTGTTAGTAATTAATATAATTTTTTTTTTTTTTTTAAAGACAACTTCCGCATTAGGAATATACATCCTGTGTCGCGGGGGACTTTACAAACATACATGTAACGGACACGAAGAACACCCAGACTCAGGACAACATTTTGTGGATCACACAAAGTGATGTCCCACGTGGGATTTGAACCCGCGGCACTTGGCGCAGTAACAAGCGGCGTGCTGACCGCTGAAACCACTAGGCCAACTGTGCAGTCAATTATTAAGGTAATAACGCCCTCTCCTTGATTAATTTATTTAGTACCTATGCCTTTTTTTTTTCACTTAAGTTAAGATTTTAATAAATCTATGAGATCCTATCTCCTTCCTTTAATAGATGATCATTTGTCGCAAACGTGCTATTGTTAATTCATTTCACTATTGGTATTTATGCTAATGTTAGGATATGGTCGGTTTTATTGTAAAAGATTTTTATCATCAATCTACCTCTTACATATCTCACGTCGAAATATTTTTTGTCTCACACTTTAGTAGCGCCATCCATTTGAAGCTCTGCGACGACCTTTCGCTATTAAGTGTACCTCTTCTTCTTGTCAGAAGTTAACCTATTTAGATGTCATTACTACTCCACTGGTTTACCTCCTTACTTTAATACTATACCGCAATTTTCCTCAATAAAGCGATATTAAATAATATTTTAATCAGATCTATACATCTTGTGATTAACGCGTTTGTGTGATTAGATTTATTTTCTGTCCGGAAATTCCTCCGCATACCACCACGCTGATGGTTATGTCGGTCTCGAACCCACCAATTTATAGCTACAAGAGGCCGGCAGATGATTCTCCTAATTAGATAACTGTGTTCAATATACTTATTTAACAAATCCTCAGTTTCCTCGTAAGTCATGTTTTAAAGATGTGAGATTTTTTTTTATTTGACTGCACGGTTGGCCGAGTGGTGTCAGCGGTCGCCATGCCGCTTGCTACCGCGCCAAGTGTCGTGGGTTCAAATCCCACGCGGTACCTACAACACTTTGTGTGATCCTCGAATTGTTGTCCCGAGTCTGGATGTTCTTTGTGTCCGTTTCATGTATGTTTGTAAAGTCCCCCACGACACAGGATGTTTATTCCTAATGTGGGAGTTGTCTTTTTAAAGAAAAAAAAAAGAAAAAAAAAAGATGAAAAGTTTTAAGGTGCCTGACACCGACGCAGTAGTTCGCTGCACGCCTAAGTAATGGTCCTCGGCGGGGTTCAAAACTAGTCGAACAAACCGCGATAGATACGAGAGCGATAAAATTATAGTTACGAAGAAAAGCGTTCTGGAAAACA
This sequence comes from Spilarctia lutea, assembly GCA_916048165.1. Taxonomy (NCBI): domain Eukaryota; kingdom Metazoa; phylum Arthropoda; class Insecta; order Lepidoptera; family Erebidae; genus Spilarctia; species Spilarctia lutea. The sequence goes on from OU696481.1 coordinate 15,047,112, forward strand.
CTCGACAAACGGTTTAGCCATAAAAATTCTAGCCATTTCTCGGCAACGTCATGTTCGAGATGTTCCATCGCTGTTACATCGTCGTCGTCGAAATTGACTATCTACTCGATCTAATTTCGACGACGATGTAACAGGTACTTGAATGTTCTAGAACGTTCTAGTACCTGTCCAATAAAAAGGAGCTTCGGCGATAGCAGTGAGCTACATTGCGAACAATGTCTGAGTGATAAAAGTGATTAACCCTCGACTTCGGCGATCATTAAGGACTATTATTCAGAGTTATTCCGTGATAATAAGAGTATTTATAATAAAATCTCTTTTACTTGTCAGAAAGCTTATTTCTTAAATTCATCGAACCCTAACACGTAACACTATATTCCTTTTACATGGATTTTTGTTCCATAAATGTTTGTTTGAAGGAAACGTTTTGGACGCATTTTGTACCCGCACTTGGCCGTTATGGTTGTTACTATGAATAATGTCAAATTAACATACCTGTCGTCTCCGTAATGGGACCTTGAGTCGAGCTACTAGTTTGTGTGCTTGACATCATTAAATTGGCTCCTGCGAACAAATCCTTGCTTTAAAACGGAAAAAAATCTATTTGTTATTGCTTTTGAGTGTACGCCCATAACATTTATTATGTTTTTTTCATGGGTACGGTGATGATGATATGCTTTAATTCATTATTGATTAATAAAATATTATTATCAGTATTAGTATATTTTATTTGATAATTTTTAGATATTGATATATCGTATGTTTAGTTTTTTTGTGAAATTGATTGTTAGTAGTTATTATATACCCGTTAAAGTTTTTTTTTTAAGAAAACTATTGTTCGCAAGGAAACACGAAAGTATACATTGTGTATCATTCGATTACATAGTTATTTAAAGACCACGATCGGTGCAAATTGGACAAACCTTCGGATATATAGAACAGGTATTGTTATAATTATTTTGACGACTGATTCCCGATATCCGTTTCTAATATTAATTAACATAGTCGGCAATTTCTAGTAATAATGTCGACTACTGAGCCAATTATTCAATATACTTTTTTTTTATACAGATACGCGATTCTTAGGATAACCGTTGCGACGAAGATAAACTCATAATCTTTATCTTATCGATATTCAATCAAGAAGGTTTATAAAAGTTTATAAATAATTGATATTAAAAAATCGTAGACAAAATACAATACTTTGTAACGATCCCAATACAAAGATACAACTAAAGTTAGCTGAACCACGCTTTACAACAACCGCAGGCAAGGCCGCGAGGCGAAGCTAGTCTGAGGCCCGTATTTTAAAAGGCATCAGTATCATTTGAACTCTGATCAGCTGAAACTAGTTTTATGTTCAAATCAAATCTCAAGTGTCGCTCTTATTATAGAATGCGTTTTAAGTTCTACTCAGCTTATGTTCTCAGTTACGTTTTTGCATTTTCGAAATTATTGTGCCGTATCACGCATCAAATTTTTTTTTAGGTTTTTAGTTTATATTTGATACATTATTGGCTAGTGTAATGTAAACATAATAAATAATGAGCAACTCGCCCTAAATTAAATATTATAATAAAAATGGCTAGTTATTACCTATAACGGAACGTTCAATTGTTATTAATACTTATATGTTGAATTGTCAAACTATGTTTCGATTTTTATATTTAAAACATAATATTATATTTTTGTGATAAAGCAAAAGGTTTTGGCTGATATTAATTGAATCCAATGGTAAAATGTGTATTTTAACTAATTGAATTTCAATTAATGTTAATTGAAATCTGTATGTTATAATTCTTTCGTAAATAAAGTAAGCTAAAGTAAATCTATCGATCTTATTCAGAAACATTATCATAAATACGATCACATCCCCTTAAAGGCGTTAATAATTACCACTTGAGACTAGATTGAGCTTGTCTCAGGTGAACAGAGATCACATCTGTTAAAATCTATTCCTGAAAGGAGATTTCGATATAAACATCGTTCTATAATAAGCTTTAAACAGAGATTCATTGATCTTTACTAAATTGATTAACGATCAGTGAATCTTGTTTCAAGAGACGTTTAATAATATAATGCTAGTTTTAAAACTAGATCTCGACTGAGACGCCTTTTAAAATACGGGCTAAAAGTAGCCTAAGTTACTCTTTGTACCATCAGCTTCCTGCCAGTGAAAGTCTCGTCAAAATCAGTCCAGTCGTTCCAGAGATTAGCTGGAACAAACAGACAGAAAGACGAAAATTTCTAAAAAATATATTTTATTTTGGTATCGTATATAAGATACTATCATAAGCATTTAGTGAAAAGCTGGTTATTTGAAATTACAAACAGACACTTCGATGTTATTTTATTTGTATAGAAAAATGTCAGTAGATATTTTTTAATAAGCTGAGTCGCCCTCAGACGAGTCGTGAACGCTGTAAAGTAATTTATATGGAAGACATGTGACATATCCTTAAATGGTTTTGAATATATACTCATTCTAATGAGAAGAAATGACGTAGGCGTATAGGACGTTATATACACCTAAATGTTTAGTATTTTAGAATGTAAATAAGAATAAACTAGTTGATGAACAAGCATGATAAAGCAACATTGTATGTTATGTCAGAGATTTGAAAATGTACACAAACACACCCATATCATTGGTAACCTAATTACATAAATACTGTTAATTTGCAAGTTACTGCTACAGATAACGAATATACGTGTGACTATTCATAACCATAACTTAGTTTAGTTTACAGTCTTATGTAAACTTTGTAATTAATTTTGAATCAGGACAACCTATTACATTAATTACTTCCTACTTTTTGGATTTACGTTCCTTAAAAAGAACCCTATTCTTTCGGACTGTCTGTCAGTCTTTGCGAACGCCTGTTTACTATCAGAAAGTAGTGGTTATCTTTCTAATAAATATATATATATATATATACAAGCTGACTCGGCAAACGTTGTATTGCCATGAAAAAAAAGTTAGGGGTAGATAACCCTTATCACTTAAAGATATGAAAAATAAATAGTAGAATCGGCATTCTCAGACCTACTGAATATGCATATAAAATTTCATAAAAATCGGTCAATATGTTTCGGAGGAGTGTGGTAACTAACATTGTGACAGAAGAAATTTATATAAGTATAAGATAGGGTTTTAAACATACTGCTAAATATTGTACGATGCTATGAAACTCTTCGTGTTAGTCCAACTTAAACTGCTTTTTTTTTGTAATTTAGTCGGTCTATTACCTCGAGAAAATGTTTGACAGACACCTGTCGCTTTTATTGAGCACACACACAAGTTTGAATAGATCAGATTGTCAATTTGATTTAATTATGCAAATTATCTGTCTTGTTTATTCGTTGACTGTTAAGAAATTGCATTGAGCGATAAACGTGTTTTAATAGAGGGTAACATGATTTCTTTTTTTTTATTCGTCGTGCGGAAATCCCCTCTGATACCACCTTCGAACCGACTAAAACCGCACGCCATCTCGGGTACTAGGAGCCGGGGATATAGATACCCTGTAGTAGTTATGATTGTTAGTCACTTTCCTCAGTAAGTAATAACAAGAAAAGGAAATATAGGTACTGATACCTCAGAGCAAATTATATACCAACAGTAGCTGACCCACGCAACCTCGTTTGCGTCTAGCGTGCCCGTAGTGTGAAAATTTTCCCCCGTTTTTGAAACATTCTTCATTGGTGCTCCGCTCCTATTAGTATTAGCGTGATGATACATAGCCTATAGCCTTCCTCGATAAATGGTCTATCCAACACTGAAATAATTTTTCAAATCGGACCTACGGTTCCTGAGATTAGCGCGTTCAAACAAACAAACTCTTCAGCTTTATAATATTAGTATAGATTAGTATAGATATGACATATTATTATTTTTAGGCTTTCGCGACTAGACTTCGCGTTTTTTAACCGACTTCAATAAAAGTAGGAGGTTTCTTAATTTGACCGTCTATGTTTTTTTTTGTACAGCGTGACTTATACTCTATCAATAATTTTATAGGTTACAATACATTCTATTTCCCGACGTTTCGAACGGGTTATGTCGTGGTCACATGCATTTATCGTGAATAAATCCCGCTGTACAACAAAAACTGTGTGTATCAGATATTTTCATAACTAGTATGCAAGTAGGTGACTAACCCCACTCATAATCACCTGCAATTCAAGAGTCACAACTGCGTTGGCGCCTTATAACTTCCCTTCCAATACCTGACGAGAGGAGAGTTGACTTTCTAGTAACCTTGTTCTTCTTCTTCCTAGTTTCAACATTCCCATTATTAATTGGGGTCGGTTACGAGTTCTAAAGGTTTTACTTGAATTTCAGTTTTTCCCCGGTGCAACTAGCCTTGGACCTTCGCAAGCCTGAGGGAGAACTGGATTCGAAAGTAGAACGAGTTGTCAGTATATTTGAGGGCACTGACTTCCCTATAACGATTGCCATGGATGTTTATGACAACCGGGACCAGTTAATGTGCTCTCCAAGTCATGAGCTTAAAATACTGCTAAACTTCCGTACTCCGGACAGTTCTTAATTAAAAAAAATATTTTCTTTTTAAAACCAGTGCCGCGGTAACCTCACTCGGTGTAAAGATCGAAACAATTGCTTAACACAGATTTGATTCCCAGGAAAAATAATTGAGCGATAGCAATCATTTGTTCTGTGTTTGTTTGTAATTTATCTATTAATTATATGTTCGTCTTTAGTTTACTAAAATAATCTTAACTCACATACATATATCAGCAGTTTGTGTAAAGTTAATATCCTAGAAAGATATTACGAAACACCTGAATATAACTATTTTAAGTTATTTGGCATTTATCTTTTTAAATCGCGATTATAACTATCTTATTTTAAAACAAAAAACAAACAAAAACAAATTTTAAAAGTCTACCAAACTTATGTAATACGCATTCAAAAATAATTAAAAAAAAACACTAAAGCGACATTCATTTACCTAACCTACTTGTAACTTTTACTTTGTTAACGGGGTGGATAATTCCTTCTGATCTCCGGTTCCTTGGGAACGCAGGAGAAAGAAGTATATGGTGTGTGGTGTTTCTATTCAAAATTACCGTGAGTGACCGCAGGCCTCAGGCCCCCCTACCCTAGGGAGAACCCGGAACATGTGATTTCAAGATTTCAGGGATAAAACTACGAACATCTTTTATGCTCGGTCCTTTCCCAATCCCGTTTAGCAGTCTCTTTCTGGAGCAAAACAGCTTCACAGGCCAGCCCTTCAATCTCCTAGCTTAGCAATAACGGACAGGTTTCCTCCGATTTGATCGACATGGACACGCTGCTCGTATCTTGCGATTCTAATGTTTAAAATATGCTGTATCAAATGTTGTTACCACTACAATTGAAAATATATGAGTAAACCTTAAAAATACGTTGAAGTCCGTAACGACACATCGAGAACAGTAACAGTTCTTCGTAAGTTGGTATGGTCTATCAACATTTACTAATTAAATCTTAAGTTTATTAATTCTGCTAGACTTTTCATATCCAAGATGTTAATATGTTCGATTAAAACCTCTGGCTTCTGGCTAAGTTTCATTATATTATAAGTGTCTTAGTCTCAAAAACATATTTTGTTTTAACATACAAGCAACATAATCCACACTTGCGAAAGTAACTCTGTCTGTCTGTCCTGCTTTCACAGCCAAACCGCTGCTCCGATTTCAATAAAATTTGGCATGGGTACTCCTTGCTGCGGTAACAGTCAAACACGCGGGCGGAGCCGAGCGCTAAAGCTAGTTATACAGTTTTATGAAAATTATGGTTAAGATATACTGGTTAAATGAGTTAGTAGTTATTTAGCCCTGCGGCACGATGAAACGTGGATAGCAGTTAATAGCGGATGCGGACTACCCAAGGCGCTTTGGCTTTCCTTTAGTAGCGGATAACGACACGGTGATGATGATTGTGTAAAATAATGTAGGTACTATATCTAAATATTCAGGAGCACAACTGTAAATGATAAAACAATTCACAAATATAGGAGTATTAGAGCTTACTTCTCCCAATTCTCACGGTGACTGGGTGGCGAGTCCTTGCCCGCATTACGAGCACTGTCCGGTACCGCCCTGGCCTAGCATTGGTGGACCACCAAGCCACAGCGGTCACCATAAATATACACACCGCCACGGCAAAATGCACCACCTCGTCACCCACGCCTTCTATCAGCGACATCTTGGATTATACGCCTAGGGAACAAAGATTTTTTTTTTATTTATTACACACAACAAATATATTAAGCACAGAATGTAAGTTGTAACATCTTTTGTTGAATTCATAGCTCTTTCTTGCCTTCCAGGTACACGAGGCCTACCAAAGTGGGTATTTAAACAGGACTGTCGTCTCACAGATGTGTTATAGTATATATATTGTACTACCTGACCCACGCAACTTCGTTTGCGTCTTATATTGCCCGTAGCGTGAAATTTTTTCCCCGTTTTTGAAACATTCTTCATTGGTGCTCCGCTCCTATTAGTAGTAGCGTGATGATATATAACTTATAGCCTTCCTCGATAAATGGACTATCCAACAACGAAATAATTTTTCAAATCGGACCAGCGGTTCCTGAGATTAGCGTGTTCAAACAAACAAACAAACTCTTCATCTTTATTATTAGTATAAATATATGATTTCAGATCTCAAGGAATAAGTATTATCTTCCTAGATAAAGATTGTCTTGCTTGCTGATATCCCGACTGACAAAGTGTGTGCAAAATGAGACCAACAAACTCATTTTAGAATTTATAACTAGCTAAGATATTAGAGTTAAAAACAGTCAGGATTCGTTGTCAGTCATTTCAGAACTTAAAATCAGCCTATTCGAATATTATACAGTATATTAACAAACGTTGAACAACTGTTTGCAATCCGATTAGAGGAAGCACGAACCAATGTAGTTACTATTTTATTTATCAGACTTTGATGCTGCGCTAAGCGTCTTTCTTATTATTCTATTTAAATTTACACTAATAAAAATTTTTAACTTGCACAGAGAAGTAAAAATGAAAAGAGGTAGACCACAGAAGAGGTGGGATGATGACATTAGGCAAGTAGCAGGAGTAACGTGGAATAGGCATAAATTAATAATGGCTATGAGGTTACGTTCCAGACACATCCCATCCAGAAAGTTTACCTTTCTAATAGGCTTATCGTCTACGCCAAATTGTGAAATTTGTGGTGTGGTGGAGGACATGGAACATGTTTTGATGGAATGTGCTCGGAACCAACAACTTAGAAATCGATTGCTTAGTGATAAGTTGATGGATGTTGAAAGATGTAACAGCATCCGGGCCAGTCCTTCGACAGATACAGCTAAGGCCTTATATGATTTGTATGCTGAATATATAAGAATAATGTAAAATAAAAATGTGGCTATGATGGAGCGACATAGTCATAATTGTGGCTAAGCTCCTTAAATAAAGGTTTAAAAAAAGAAAAAAAGTGGAATAGAGTGGCCCAAGATACTCGTAGACGGGGATGGAAAAGGTTGGAGGCAAACGGACCTAGAAAAAATAAATTATTATTAGAATCGATTAAGATTAGTTTAGCTACAAAAATATGTTTGTATATCCATACTCATAGTTTTTAGTTCTCAATACTTTGTATATAGTTAATAAGGTCTAAATAAAGGGCTTTATTATTATTATTAAGACTATTATTTTGTCGAGTCAATTTTTGAATTGAATACTGAACACTCGGCCATCATTACAACATTCATAGTATGAAACAAGTTCGTAATTGTGAATTCAGCTGTGCATAAATTGTAACTTACTACGTAAGAACACTAATAGCAATTCACTTATTATAGTTACTCATTACTTTTTTACTGTTACATCTTGTTTCCAATTAACTTTGTATAGCACACTACTTAAGCCAGGTATATATACCACCATACCTGTTATTGTTGTTTTTAAATTACGTTCATTGCACTTAAATTTTGTTTATTTGTTGATTTTCTTATTGATCCATTCACACAGCAGCATTGATTTGTCTAACATTCATCAAATCATATTTAATATGAGCAGAAACATGCATATTAAATTTTAAATGTCCAAAAATCACTTATTTTTAGCATAACTCATACAATTAATTGGTATCAGTCTACTACTGAACATTTATCGTCCCAACTTCTCTAAAGCAATGCCACAACATCTTCTTTAAACCTCCAACTAAAATAATGTATAATATTCTATGTTACATCTGATAATAAGAGTGGATTTATCTAATTTGATAATTTAATTTCAATTTCAAATTGCAGAGTAGTCAATTTGGTAAGCTCATATATCAGAAAAAATAATAATAAGGCGAAATAAAAAGAACGTTAAATTGCACATATCTATGATTTAGATTTCAGTCTTGAGAGAGTCTGAAATATACACTTGCTGAGTCTCAACAAGTGTCTACAAACACAAAAAATAAATACTATTTTCCGCCTGAAATCAGCTTGTATTTTTTTTTATTTTTTTTGTATTTAGGGGCTTGTCGTCATTCATAAGATTATGTTAGTCCCATTGCACCCTAAACTTACATTACTGATCTCTAAATTTAACTTCATTATACCTTGGTAAAAAAAACACATTTATTTGAAAAATACAGAAATATTTTGTGCAAGATGTGTAAAGCTATTATACATAAGTTGGTAGTGATAGATAAGAAAATACAGCCATTAGTTCTTGTTATAAAATGTAATGTGTGCCATAAAGCACACTGCCTACTGAATAGGCAGAATAAGTTTTAATCTCAAATTAATTATCATTGCGCTTCAAAGACAAAAATACAGGGAAAGGTTTTGTTAAATATTTATGCAAATCAGAATTCGGCGTCGAGTTCAACCATGTTACCTATAATGAATTCTTATTAATATGCATGACAGATTTCATAGCAGTATTTTGCATTATCCTCGCTTTCTACTTGCGCTCGTAAACATTGTAAAGATAAATGTTTAAAAACATGTTGGTGTAAAGTGGTGTTTCTGGCCAGTTTTTCTCCATTTGGTATACATAGTATTGGATCTATAGGCAACTAGCATGCATCCCGACTAACTGTCTGGCTACTACATACTAATTGACATTACACCCACAAAAATTAATTTCATGTGAAACTAACTGAACACTGCAAATCGTCTGGTCTCCCAAAATAAATTTCCGAATTTTTTGTTGACTCTCATCACCTTTTAGTGCCTCTCAGCCTCTAGGCTAAATGGGCTATGCACAACTAGATATACATTATTTCAATTCGAAATAATAATTATTGAGATTAGCACTATGAACCAAACAAACTCTTCAGCATTATGTTATTATTATAGATAACCACAGTTAGACACGTTTCAGATGTTTTTATTAACTACTGTTGTGAGACTTCTTTCAGATAAAGAGAAAAAATTCATTATTCTATGTCATTAGTAAAAGCTATGTCAGTTTAACGTTACCAAGGTAGATTTTCGAAAATTTTCGGATCCCAGACATCTAGTAGTCGATGAAAAAATGGTCATAATAATACTGTTACATATCCTAATAATTTGAAATTATCACATACCACTTAATCGAGTCAAGATAAGCGCATCAAATTGTATGACGCATACACAAGAATTCGGAAATAGAAATTGCTACTATTTAAAAAACCTCTCAACCGCTCACGCAGTAATTTTCTCATACCTAGCATATTTATTTTGATTTGATCCTTGACCATCCACTAAAAAAGATTAACAGTAGATTAACTGTGTTTAAGTTTTATTTCCACCTGTTTGTTATTTGAAGAGCACAATTGTGATTTCTTTTTTTTGAGTTAAGTGATTCTTAAATAATGTCAAGAAAGTGTAAAAATTATTTTGACAAGTTTTGTTTTGTTTGAGGAGACATTACTTTTAAAATTCAGCAAAAGAAATTTGACTCCATTAGTGAATGACAAACCTTGGGTCTCACACACATGCTGTGTTATATGGGTCAACTTAGTTGATGGGCAAAAGATTTCAATCAATCCCTTTTGTAATACCTACAGCAGATACGGCGGAGGCTGAAAAATCATTATTTTAGGAAAGCTAGCCCAAAAGGGAATCTTTTAATCCAGGGCAAAAAATATTAAAAATCCATCATTGGTATTTTTTTTTTTAAATCTTTACAAATAAGTCTGGCAAGATGTAAAAACCATTAAAACTGTCTGACTATTGAGGTAACATCTTTTCATGGGTCCCCAAGTAACATATATAAAACTTAACTTTTATACTATAACGAAAGTAGAATTATAATTTATTAAAGTTTAGGGGTGTCTGGCAGGGGGTATATAAACTTTCAGCTTTTATAAAATAACGAAGGTCTGGCCCTCGTGGGCTCTTATAATATATGGTTAAGAGTGGTGGTGATGGCTTTTCATATTTGAAAGAGGGATAAATAGAGATATTTATTGGTCCTCAAATCAGGCAATTAATGAAAGATGAATCAACGATCAAGTTACTATAAAAGTATTCTTGCAGAGCAGTAATCTACTTATAAGGGTTTGGGCTGTAATATGTTGTTGAAAATACATTTTTTACATTCATACTTAAAACTTATTTTCTGAAAATTTGTGCGCTGTCAGCGATAAGTGATAATAAGAAAGATATAAAAGCAAGTGGAGTCCACATAAGTATGCCTGCGGATTACTGTTGGACATTACAATGAGACATACCTAAAGCGAAATATAGAAGAAAATCGTTAAGTTACATATAAGTATATTAACAATTTCACTGTCCATGCATTACATGTAATGCACGGATGAGTTAGCTCCGTACGACCATGCATGAAATACAATACACTTAAACCACCAAGAATAGTGTTGTTCACGAGAAAATAAAAAAATCAATCAAATAAAAAAACAGATAATTCTTTCAACCTGCCAAGTACATAATCTAGCTCTACTAAGTACTTTTTTGTCTGCATGGGAAATTATTAATATTTTTTTAAAAATATGAATGAAAAATATTACATATGGTGGTACGAAGTTCAACAGGTCTGCTAATTTAATAATAATATTTTTGGCCATCTAATCCCAAACTAAGCAGAGCTTGTACTATGGGTGCTAGACAACTGACATAAATATAATATGTTATACAAATATATTTGTAAATGCATACATATTTTTCCAGAATACACCAAACTCCAAAACAAATACATGCAGATCATACAAACATTTAGCCCAAACAGGAATCGAACCCAAGAGCTCAAGCACAGCAGATGCATATGCTATCGCTGCATCACTAAGGCAGATAGAACCATGCCACGATCCTGATATACAACCGCAATACTGCTTAACAATATTTGTAGATTTGAACTAAGCCTTTAAACTCGATAATCATTTTTCAGTACACAGTGGATATTATAGCCGCAAAAGCTTATACTATGCTTTTACAGGCTGTTTTAATAAGCTTGCCCACTTTTCAATTCTTTCAACTTGCTTAAGACATTGCAACACACCCTTGTTTAGTAATATTTTCGTGTCATTTGAGTGTACTCGCAAAATGTCTTTTAAATTTAATTTGTTATAAAACCTAAAACAGTTGCAATATTTTGTTTCATATTTTTAATATTAAGACAGATTGTTACTTTTATTGAGTTTATATTTCGTTAATGTATGTGTTTTTTTTGTGTATGCCTGTGTATGTAATAATAGAAATGTAAATTAGCCTCTCTATCGCATTAGGGCAACCTGTAATGATAGTGAAGGTGATGTTATAATAAAACTTTTCTTATACAATTCTTGTTTAAGATCTGTATAATATCTTGCTTTAATCTGTACTGTTGGAAGTAAGTCATAAGCACACACAAATGACCATATGTTACAAATTCATTGAACCTATGGCTCCTCTCACCTTACCGTAGATCTTGAAATCCAGTTTTACTGGTATGAACAATAGCCAATATACCTACTATTCGAGACCATGATGTATGCTTGTGTAAACTTCCATATTTATATGAATAATAGCTCACCCACACAACTTCGTCTATGTCAGTTTTCAATTATGCTCGCTTCTATTGGTCTAAGTGTGATGTTGACTATCCTATATATACCACGCTAGCAAACTACACTTTAAAAAAATGTGTAAATTGGTTCCTTTAGTTAACTCAGAAAGTTCACAATGTGACAAGAATTATATGTAGTACATAGTAAGAGCTAGATTGACACAGATTAAACATTGTAAAGATAATTTGGTACACAAGAGTGTAATGATATGTGAAATACAATGTAGTGTAGTTTTAGGGCATGAAAACATGTTGCATGTAGCATAATTCACTGCTTATCAAAACAAGACAATCTGAATAATATGTATACATAAGTGTGTTTAATATAGTTATTACAATTGCTTTATTTGGTGTGCTTATAGTATTATGTGTTTCAAAATATAATTTTAATGAAGTATATATGATTAAATCTGTATAATCAGGACTGATTGGAAATTCTTTGAGTAACAAACCTTCAACATCAAAGTGAGAAAATTCACAATCAGTCTTTGAATTTCGACAGAGCAGAGTTGTCTATGAATAGATTTGTGCAAAAAACTATCTAACGTATTAAATTGATTTTATTACATATCAATTAGTTTTTACCAAGAAAAGTACTAAATGTGGGCAGTCTCAGCCAGTGAACTCAGAAATACATTATTTATCACATATCCATTACTTTGCTATAGTCAAGGTCAGTTATTCTACAAAATATTTAATAGTTACCTTGTTCTCTTAATACTCCGCACACTACAAACAGCTGAATTAGCTAATATTTACAATAACTGCGACCTATTGTGTTAGTGGTAATATAGCATCTCGTTAATAGTAAAAAGCCAATTCTAAACTATGAGCATTTACCAGCATATATTTTTATAATTTCACTTGCTTGTTTCACTATTTCGATGGCAATATTGATAATAGACTATTTTTATTTTTTTATCCGACATTAAGCGACACAAGAACACAAAATTGAAGAAAATCTGTATAACAGACTAAACACCAACACGAAACCTTTTCATTCGAGATCTGACATTTGTCAACTAATTTTAATAATCGACTAGATAATACGAGTCTAGTACTCTAGTAGTTGAATGAGTAGACTGGGCTGAGCTGAAAAGCTAATGGATATCAACAGATTATGTTTGGCTCATTATTATTGTATAGCAAAAAAATATTCTCCATTTTTTGTTTTAGTGAAATACTTACAGTTGAATATATTTCATAATTCATCTAGGAGTCGTACGTGTTTCTTAAATAGATTCTAAATGTGTACTTTTTAGGAAAGATCTCATTAAAAAGAAGTAATTTACACAATGTCACAAATTTAAATAGGTAATCTAAATAATGATTACGTATTTAAAAGCATGAAACACATACACTAGAACTTTAGTAGGTGGTGGCACCGTATTTATAAAGTCAAATTAAATTAAGTTGATTAGGTATTTCAAACAAGAATATCTCCTCCTTCTGTGCAAGGCTTAACATCTTACCGAGTGAGTGGCGTTACCGAATACCAAATCCCAATTACCGCCCCTGACTCTTGAGGGAGAGATTCCTAGGACAACTACTTAGTTGTGACTCTTCAGTTTCAAGTTTACATAGGTAGTGATGATTACTTACTATCAGATAAGAAGTTTGCTTGTTTGCAGCTTATACCATAAAAAATCATGTATAAAACCATTTTGTATCACCCTCGAAAATAGCAGATGGTCAAGAATTCAGAATTCCAGTTACTATAGTGTTGTGTATTTTAAATGGATATTAGTATCAGCCAAAAGCGCTTATTACACTTGGCTGAATTTAGTCATCTTAATTTAGACGTTACTGAATTAAGTCAAGTATAATCGCAATTAGCAAGTTAGCATCCTAAATTATGATTAAATTAATTAGAAACCGAATTGGAAACGTATTTAGTTACTAACTTTAGCCGCTACTTAACTGTCCGTGCGTGAGGACGTATACTTTTGTTTTGTACTCACTCACTCATATTTTTAATAATGTGCAAGACATTTGTAAATAACCCATATTTCTGAGATTGTTTTTGTTAGGAAACTTGAAAAACTAAATTTTAAATCTTACTACGAGTTTTCTATTGCAAGGAGTCTTAATGTTACCACTGCCTCGGTGGCGCAGTGGTTAGCGTATGCGACTGACGAATTAAATGTAGAGAAATGTCGCATTTCATCCCAATTTGCCAACGTGTTTCACCATACGTATGCGTGTGCCTTTTGAACTGTATATCGATTGACATAAATTTCGTCATACTTTAGTGTAACATATTTTATTATTATTATATACCTATTATCATACTTTAACAAAAATGCTAAAATGGTTTTCAAAGTAATCCATCAAAATCATCAGGGTGGCCGGAACTTATCCATTTATGACAGTCTGATTTAAGAGGTCTACATGTTGAAATACAAAAATGTCCGTAGCTGTAGAGGAAACCGGTGTTGACGATGAGCCGGTCTAAGTCCTCGTCAGCTTTCAGTTCAGTCATGAAAGTTTATAACTTATAGGTTCTAAACGACTCACAGGAAGAAAAAATCCGGTACTGTGTGTCAGTATCAATACAAAACAAACCTGGTTTCGTAGAAAGCATAGGTTAAACTCAGATCAAATAAAAAAAAAATTGATCTGAGAGCCTGAGAGGTTATATAGGTTAATGTAAGCTTTGGAGCGTATACATTACTTTTTTAATTACATCATTATGTAGGTTAAAATGTATGTATTTAATAGAACTTGTTTTAATAGAACAGAATATACTTAGAACAATTACATCGTACATAATATACCTACACATGCTAAAGGTGTGCAAAAAATACAAGGAGATTCTATCAATTCAATGTGACAATCTATATAATATTATTATTATAAGTTTGTTTGTTTTTTGATGAATGGCGACCAGCCGAATCACTACGATCAGCTATTTCTGCCAATGTCAAGTATTTATCATCTTCAAGAAATTAATGATAAAAAATATATAAAATTGGATGACATGAAATGGGGACCGTCTTCCGAAAAAACAAAAAACGATCTCCATTATTATAAGTTGTCGCACGTACATAGAAATCTGTCCTGTCAAGTCAACTTGTCTAACCTTTACACGCAGAACGAATCTCGATTTTATACTTACTTTGACATAATATAAAGTTGATATTTTAAACTCTTTTATTTAACTAGTATTAATTATTTTTAAACTTTCAAAATTCATCAAATCAGTTTAGAAAAACATACTTTAAGTAGCGGCCACTTTATAATGAAACGAAACGTAATTATTGCATCAGACGATTCGGTTCGGATGAAACCAGCTCGTAAATAGTCGCAAAAGAAGTCCTATTATACTTGCGTTCTACGTCTGTATTCTCATTCTTACTTTCACCAATAGTCAAGTTGCACGTTCTTTAAAGACACATTTATGTAATATATAACAACTAGTAAACTTGAGTCATTAAATTAATTGTAAATTTTGTTTTCAAGAAGTATTTAAAGGGTGAATAGTTGTCGTGAAAAATTTAAATTTAGTTTTTCTTGTTTGGTTTTTTTCTAAGAGCGGTCTTAGAATCTAATTCTCTAATCAGATAAAGTAATATTGGACGATCTGTATATCAAAGAACGGAAGTATTTAATATGATCTGTGCGTATTCCCAATCATCAAGCAATCTGAATACGATTTGTCACGAAACTTCTTACAACTCCTACAAGAACAATATCAAGAAGATTACCCTAAGACGCGTTAAGTTCTGCTCTCCAAGAACAGACACAATTAAGAAGTTTAGAACAGTTATTGTCAGAAAACATTTAATGATGTAAGTATTCACCTTTTTTTCGTAATGTTATTTTATGAGCTTAGCGTAGTCTACAACCGAATATATCTAAAGTTCACGTACAGAGAATATCACTAGAATATTAGTTTAGGTTACACAACATGGTATAGCTACAATAACATATTGTAAACCACGTTGCTGCGTTCTCATAACCGCATTCAAGGTCTCGAGTTCGATTCCCAGATAGGTCAAATTAACGTGCGATAATGACATGCGTTATCACAGAGTTCGATACGTATTTTAGGCAATTTTTTACATTAATTTATTTAAAAAGGAACTACCCACATTTTTTGTTTGAAAAGGTTAACATTAATAATATACGTAATGTATTTATGTATCTTTTCTTATGTAGACATTATTCGCATTGTAAACAAAATAATTATCGCCATGATGTATAGTGTAAACAAAACGATTTTAGCGCCTCTGACAGAGGTTAATGTAACTATTTTTGCATGACGCAATGACGTTACGTCTCTAATGATTGACATTCAAATGCTGAGTATTTACTGATCTGGACCGACAATATTATATTTTATTTTTTCTGAAATTGGGCCAAGTGGACTATCTGATGGTAACTCAGTAACTTGTGCCACCCGTGGACTTCTGTAACATAAAATACATAAGTTGCCGTAGCAGTCTTCTTCTTCCTAACCTTTATTATTCCTAAGATTATTTGGGGTTGGCTACTTTTTTTTTTAACGCGTGGAATCCCCCCCGGGCCGTCACCCCGCCGGGGTTTGCGGTGGGGCGGTGTGTCGGAATCGAACCGACTAAAACCACACGGTGTGCCACTCTGCGCCTGAGAAGGAAGGGGTCCGGGAACTGCAGATATTAACACGACCGGACCCCTTTTTTTTTTGTTTTTACGTGTGGAAACCCCCTCGGGCCGTCACCCGCCGGGGTTTGCGGCGGGGCGGTGTGTCGGAATCGAACCGACTAAAACCACACGGTGTGCCAACTCTGCGCCTGAGAAGGGAGGGGTCCGGGAAATGCGATTATTAACACAACCGGGCCCCTCCCAGCGCCTGCCCGCAATGAAGCGGGCACCTTCTTCAAATAAAAATCTCAATTTAGGCGACGCACGGCACACGCGTACGTCGCCCCCTCGCGGTTGGCCTGTAATGCGGATGGAGGGGAAAACCCATCCCGTCCATCCGCGGCCACACTCAGGGCGGCATGAGGCGCTGATAGGCGCGCCTCCGCCGCCCCGTGCGCCGGCGGCGGATCGGGTCCGAGTGGAGATCGTCCTCTCGGGCCTTCTCCGCCGCCTCCTTCTGCGAGATTACTTCGTCGCGACCGCGGTAAAACTGCTGTCGCTACCGGCCATGGATAGTACGACGGCCGGTAGCGACAGATCTCCTCCGATGACTGCAGTGAGGGCCCGGCGCTGCTCCGCCCAAGCGGGGCAGAACTCCAGCGTGTGCTGGGCCGAGTCCTCACTGCAGTCGCAGTGGTGGCAGGCGGGACTCAATTCCCTCCTAGCGACCGAGTGCAGGTACTTTCCGAAGCAACCATGCCCGGAAAGCACCTGCGTCAGCCGGAAGGAAAGGGTCCCGTGCTGCCGCCCTGCCCACTCGAGGATGACCGGCTGGAGCGCCTCCACGGTGGCAAAGCCAGCGCGTGGAGCCTCCAGCCGGGACGACCAACGAGCCATCGTGGCTCGGCGAGCGGCTTCACGCCAATCGCGTACCTCTTCGGGCGGAGGACGATACCCGTTCTCCGCCCGATATTCAGCCGCTCGCCGATAAACTTCGGCGAGCACTTCCGCCTCCAAATCCCACGGGGGTGTTCCGGCCAAGGCGCATGCCGCCTCCGTCGAAACGGTGCGGTATCCGCGTATGGCTCTGACTGCCAATACCCTCTGAGGGCGCCAGAGGCGCACCTTATTCTGGGCAGTCAGAGCCGGGACCCACACCGGTGACCCATAAAGGGCCATCGACCGGACCACCCCCGTGTAGAGGTTCCTAGTAGCGACGCTGGCTCCACCCAAGTTGGGCAAAAGACGCCCAAGGGCGGAGGCAGCGCCGACCAGCTTAGGGCCAAGCTGTCGGAAGTGCTCGTCGAAGAGCCACCTACCGTCGAGGATCAGGCCCAGATACTTCATCTGGGCCCGAACCGGTACGAGGACCGAGTTGATTTCGATAGAGGCGGCGGGGGGTGGACCACGACGGGGCCCGTGGAAGAGCAGGGCCTCCGTCTTGTCAAGGGCCACCCGTAAGCCCAGCGCCTCGATGCGCCCAACCACCAGAGAAACACCCCTGGTGGCCAGGCGCGCCGCCTCTTGGAAATTCGCCCCCCGGGCTGTGACAAGAGTGTCATCGGCGTAACAAATTACGCCCAGCCCGGGAGGCAGACGACTTCGAAGGACCCAGTCGTACCCCACGTTCCACAGGAGTGGTCCGAGGACAGACCCCTGTGGAACGCCGCACGACATGGGTCGCCGTCTCAAGACGCCCTCTCGGTCCTCGTACACGACGGTACGCTCCTCTAAATAGTCTGCCACCAGCCGCCTCAGGTACTCTGGCACCCCGTGGTAGTGGAGTGCTTCCCTGATGCAGCTGAATGGCAGACTATTGAAGGCGTTGGCGATGTCCAAGGACACCGCCAACACCACGCCGCCACAGCCAACCGCCTCTTCAGTCACGGCCCTAAGGCGCATCACGGCATCGACCGTCGAACGCCCCTCTCGGAACCCGAATTGGGGGTCCGACAGGTCGGGCCCCACCTCGCTGAGATGCTGGACGATGCGGGCAGAGAGAATCCTCTCGAACAATTTGCCCGCCTCGTCCAGCAAGCACGACCGGACCCCCGTTCAACCATTTCGTTCAAAGTTTACTGATAAATAGTTCAAACTATTTATCAGTAAAATGAGGGCACGGACTTCCCAATAATGATTGCCAAAGAAATTCATGACAACAGGCTTAACGCGCTCTCCAAGGCACGGCACATGAAACACCAAACTTCCATACTCCGGGCTGTTATTACGAATTTCTTGGAACAGAAACTGAATAAACTCCACCCGGGAATCGAAACCGTGACCTCTTCATCAGCAGTCACATACGCTAATCCCTAGACCAACGAGGCATTTATTTATATCTTTCTTGTATAGAGGAGTTACAAAAAATTCAAAATTAAATATACCTACTAACAATCGTAAATGTAACAATTGCCTTCTCTTCTAGGCAATCATAACACGGATTTTCGGTATTTAATCATTTCCTTTGTGCCTTGAAAAAAATTTAACCTCAATAACCTGTGACCACAGTTGACCCCGAACATGAAGAGGACCTATTATTTAGCCGTGTCATTTTGTAAAATGATTTGTGAGAGTTGGCACTTTAGTCCCGTCAATTTAGACATTTAAAGGTACATAAATTCCCAACAAGCTGAAAATGAGTAAAATTGTTCAAAACATAATTATAAACAATACCTGAGAGTTCCCCATCATTCCCGTGTGAGGAATAAAAAATATTCAAGGTCAAACGTCAAAAAATTAGTTTTTCGCGATTTTCAGCAAAACGGTAAGTTTTATCATAAAAGTACCTGGGACAAAATTGTAGATCATAAAATTATCTATAAGAAATGGATCAATACTTTTTTCCTATGAGTCACCGTTTCTGAGATATAACGATTCAAAAAGTTATAAAGTTGTTATTGTTATAATATGCACACGTTTCCACGCCACCTATGAGGTAGTGTGTAGTGTACTTAGTGCGTTTTTATAACGTGATTTCCCCAGTACTCCTCCTACTCCACGGGTCAGTTGTGATCAGGACATGAGGAGGACGATGGAAAACTGCTGCTGCCTCGTACATTATTTATTGTATCATTATAAGAAGCACATAAACCAAAAGCCGAAAAGATTTGTATAAGTCGTTAGATTGGAACCTTCGATGAAAAAAAACTGCGAGGCCTAATTGTAATTTAGACTTAAAAGACCTTGGTCGAGCAGCATTCATGATACATTGGCAAATATTTGTGCATATTAATTTTAAATGATCTAAATTTGATCGTTTATTTTTTTTAAATCATTCGTTCCACAAGAAATGTCAACGATTCTGGGATTTCATTATTTAAATCTTCAAACATGCGACTTGGTGGAGGGTATATGAATTATATAAAAAAATAGCTGCAGCTAAGTCTAGGACTCTCAATCGTTCTTCTGTTTTATTCATTGTTTTTTTTCGTACCAGGCTTGATTCAAAATATCATGATGATTATCCACTAATCATATGAATGTTGATGCTCCCGATGTCTCAGTGACTCCCTACTGAACAGGCGGGCGGGAGTCGGGGAACTCGATAATGCCACAGCTGACCTGAACTGAGATGCCAATGACACTTTGCAGAAAAGGCACGTTCCCATTGGTTCTGCCTGCATAGGTTTCATAAGACGTCTAGAAAAGTTGTTTACAAAAACAAGCAGCAATACATTCATGCACAATACTCACTGTTTTAGGGGACACTGTATTCTTAAATTCCAGGGAATCATAACCTCCTCTTCTCTGAAGGTTACAGAGCGGGAATTAGGATAAAAACCGAGAAAAAAACTCGAGTAAAAAAAAATATATAACAACTACTAAGAGATACGTGGCGTACTCATGCATATTATGACGATAACAACTTTTATAACTTTTTGAATCGTTATATCTCAGAAACGGTGGCTCGTAGGAAAAAAAGTATTGATCCATATCTTATAGATAATTTTATGATCTACAATTTTTTCTAAGGTACTTTTATGATAAAACTTACCGTTTTGCTGAAAATCGTGAAAATCTAATTTTTTTGACGTTTGACTTTGAATTTTTTTTTCCTCACACGGGAATGATGGGGAACTTTCAGGTATTGTTTATAATTATGTTTTGAACATATTTACTAATTTTCAGCTTGTTGGGAATTTATGTACCTTCACTATCATTTTTTGGTCTAAATTGACCGGACTACTTACTAATATTCATCTGCAAACGAGTTCAAACGACCCTGGTAAAATATGATTTGTCATGTTATTGGTGTAGATACTTAGCGTAGATACAAGAGACGGCATGAGTCGTGAATTTAACACTTAACAAGATGTCAATTATTAAATTTACTACAACCAATGTCCGTATTTTCAAGTAAGTTAAAGACAAGTAACTCTGTCTGCCTGTTACGCTTTCATGGCTACTTTGATTCTTTATGAAAGACGTAGGCTACTCTTTATAGCGATAACCGCAGCAGGTAATAAGTAGTCTCTACACTAATATTATAAAGAGGAAAGATTTGTATTTTTGTACGACGTACGTACGACGTTGCGACTGCCAATCAAGAGGTCTCGGGTTCGAATCCCGGGCCAAAAGTAACTGCTCGTAATTTGGAAGATGTGGTCTGAAGTTCAGACCGTGGGTTCAGACTCTGAACCCACGTGCCTCGGCGAGCACTTAAAGCTATCGGTCCTGCGCCTGTTCTCTCTCCGGTTGTGTCAGTTAACATCCTCATCGGATTATGAGAGGGAGGGAACAGAGAGTGCATCTATGTTTGCGCACACAATTGTGCACTATATTTTCTCCTGCGCAGTTGGTCTCCGTTGAGACTGGCCGCTGTGGCCGTAATCAGCTTTTTAGCGTAATGAAGAAACTTAAATATGTAAGAAAACGAGTAGCAAAAAAATCTTAGGGAGCGTTCAAGTGTTACGTAACGCAATTTGGGGGGGGAGGGGGAGTCTCATAAAACGTTACGATGCGTTACAGGGGCGGGAGGGGGTCTTTCTTATAACACGTTACGTAACACTGTTTCTTTTTTTAAATAAAAAATTAGGGAATTAAAACTCCCAAATTGGCAACCCTTTTCGTTTACGTTTTACGGGGAATCCCTCGATTGTATTAGTCTGGTCGTCATTTGTAATTTGTTCTCGCAAGTTGGCAAATTTTTTCGTTTATATTTCACGGGGAATCCCTAGATTGTATTGTACGTTATTTATTGTTTTCGTTGTTAGTATTCGTTAGTGTTTATCCAGAAGCAAATTGCTGTAGTCAGTTGGTGTTATTAAAGTGAGTTCATAGTGTTCATACTGTAATGTCCTCAAAAGAGTTGCAGTTACAGGGGGGGAGGGGCGGTTCAAAAATCTTCAAAAGTTGCGTTACGTAATACTTGAACGCTCCCTTATTGACATTTGAGTTCAAAAATATAAGAAGCCTACTTTTCATAGTTACATCTGATAGGTACCTACTTAATTATCATTTATTAATTTACTAGCTTTTGCCCGCGGCTCTGCCCGTATCTTCATAGAAAATTGCATTAAAATCGGTGCAGCCGTCCAACCAAACAAATAGACCTAATTACTTTTGTATCTACGCACTAACAATGGCATTGTATGAACTACCCCTCAGCGCCCCCCCCCGCGCCACGCTCCCTCATAGCTGGCGTTTAATGGCGCTATATTCAGTTTAATCTTTTTGGGATAAGTTTTACACTATTTGTCCGAATTGCATAGTGTAAAAGACAAAATTCATATTTATTTAATAATAAAAGCGGAAAATGTGTCAATATTGATAAGAATTTGATAAATACTTTAAAATTTGCAAAGTAAAATATTATCCAATTTAAATCTACCACATAAGAGGTAAATATATGTTGTCGCGGACTTTTATTTAGAACTAGCTGACCCTCGCAACCTCGTTTACGTCTATTACTGTTCGTAGCGTAATAATTGCCCCCCGTTTTTTAAACATTCTTCATTGGGGCTCCGCTCCTATTGGTCTCAGCGTGATGATATATAGCCTATAGCCTTCCTCGATAAATGGACTATCCAACACTGAAAGAATGTTTCAAATTGGTCCAGCGTATTCTGAGATTAGCGCGTTCAAACAAGCAAACAAACAAACAAACAAACTCTTCAGTTTTAAAATATTAGTATAGAATATTTAAGACGAACAATACTACAGCACATTGTTATCATGTAACTCCAACGGTTTGGGCAGCGCACGCCAAAATAGCTCTCAGAGGGCTGATTTTTTTCCGACTTACTTGACAGTTGTCGTTATATTATGACCAAATTATAAAAAAATGTCTATAAATTTTACCTATTATGTTATTTCGGACTTAGACATAAGCCATATTATTGCAAAGTGTCATGAAAATCCGTTCAGTAGTTTTTGCGTGAAAGAGTAACAAACACACACACATCCTTAAAATCTTTCGCATTTATAATATTAGTAAGTAGGATGAATAACCTACACACTTATTAAATTAGTCAACTTAACCGCCTCAGTTAATATTACCTTACTTATTATGCCCGATGTTTTTTATAGCTGTAATTCCGTGCTTAATTCAAAGAAAATTTTCCTGCGTAGTCTTAATAGGTACCGACTTGTGATGTGTGCAATTCCTTATCTGTTAAAAACATACTTATATGTGTTTAATATTATAAAGGGAGAAACTCGTTGGCGTTATACTTATACAAATTATTTATCGATTTATATAAACGCCATGTCGACCTTGGCACTTAGGAACTTTTTGTGGCCTGTAATAATGTATGTTTTAACTGAAGCCGGATATTTACACCAAATTATAATACATATCTATATGAAATTGGTCCTATTTGAAAAATTCTTTCAGTGTTGGATAGTCCATTTATCGAGGAAGGCTATAGGCTATATATCATCACGCTACTACTAATAGGAGCGGAGCACCAATGAAGAATGTTTCGAAAACGGGGGAAAATTTTTACGCTACGGGCAATATAAGACGCGAACGAGGTTGCGTGGGTCAGCTAGTATAGAATAAACCGCTTTAAAGGAAAATCGTGTTAACCCTTTAGAGAAGGGTGTGTACGTGTAGGTAGATGTTTTACTGAATGCTGAGTTAAGGATGAGGCAATAATTGACTATCATTACACTAGTCGGTTGAATCAAAATAAAAGGTTATTCAACTTATTCGATGACGAAAACAAATGAATCATTCCAGACTGGTACAACTCTTCTAGGTACAGGTACCTACCACTATTTTTTTACCATATGAATAGAAATACGTATTTATTAGAAAATTATATACAGGGATATGTAGAAGAAGTGTGTAAGGAGATAGAAATCTAACACGAGTAGGGCGGAGAACAGTTTGTAGTGCCGTATGTAATTAGTAAATAATTGATCTAGTTCTGATATGGTCCTGCTACTTATTGTTCCAATAGAAAAAAATGAAACTCAAGGTATTCAGATTATAAGATTAATTAATTGTTCATCGTACCTACAAACTTTTATTTAACAGACATTTACTATACGACCTACAAACCTTCAAGAAAAGAGCGTACACCTTCTTAAAAGGCCGGCAACGCACTTGTACCGCCTCTGGTGTTGCAGGTGTCCATGGGCGGCGGTAATCGCTTACCATCAGGCGATACGTCTGCTCGTTTGCCCCCTATACAATAAAAAAAATACTATTATGGGTACGGGTGACTCTTTGAAATCTGAATTAAAACCATAATGAACCTACTCCCATTCCGCATAACAAAATGTAAATAGTTGATATGCATAATATGACAGTGTTGGGTAGCCCATTGATCTTAGGTATATCTCAATGGCGTACACACGCGAAAGCGACCTACATTAACTACGAAAATATTACATAGATAGGTTCATGATTGTCTATGCGAAATAACATTCAGGAACTAAGTATAATTACTTAACTATAACTGATTACAAGGTTTATTACATAACTAACTTGGTAACCTTGATCTCAGCGGTCAGAAGCATTGCTCAATATGCCTAAATGTACATACATATATGTAAATTAATCTACAAGTAAATTTTTGTGTACTTTTAAGTTTCTCTTTTCTTTTCTGTCCTGTTCTTTCCACCACTATTGACACAAAAAATCAGTTCTTTTGTACGCGTATTGAGCGTAATGACTTTTTATATGTAATCCTTAGCTGTTGTGGTAGCAGAAGTGAGTCATCCATAAGAAAACAATATTCCTCATAGCGTTGAACGGTGTGATTCCCCAACACTGTATACGTAAATCTATAGCTACATACTAGTAAACTCAAAGGTCTCGTGATTCTTGAAAACGCCACGTCCGATTGGCTTACAGTTTTGACGTCATTTACTGCGGCCAATCGCGCATCGGTAAGGGATATTTTTAGACACTGAATGATGACTGGTGGGGAATTAGAAAATTGTATGCCCCGCCGAACGCTTTACATTGCACAATATCGTCTGAACTCGCACGGAGTGCACGTTTCAGCAGTTGTAATCCTTTAAATAAAAATAAGTTTGTAAAAGTCTCAAAGTAAGACAACGTGTTTAAAAATATTTTTTTCGTTTACTTCTCTTCATTTGTTGTGAGAAAAGCGAATTAATCACCTATTGGAGGCGCTAAAATATATGTTCTTTACGAGGTGAGTGTTGAGAAGTTTTGTTGTAATTTAGTTCCGCTGTTCATAATTTACGCTTGTTATTGAGAAAATCTATGAAAACCATTTAAAGTGAATATAATTTGGAAAATTTGGCTATACCAATAAGGATATATATATATATATAATTATTACATATTACTAGAAACATTCAATCCAATTTAATATTGTGCAATAATTTTGGTGAGGCTATTTTAGGTATACAAAACTGATAGTGGTTTATCTTTGCACTTTTTAAAGTTCTTAAGTTCTTTCTGACACTATTCTCGCAAATATACCTAACTATATTTCGCATTTATAATGCCATTGTGAATAGGGGCCAAATGAAGGAGGGGAATGAGTAACGGAAGCGCGTTCGTGTAGCTAGCATGTTCTGACATGTCGAGACTTGAATTGACCTACTACAGTCACGTTGCCCGCCGCTTGTCTAGTATACCTACAGCAACGCAGTTCTAGAAAATACACAATAGTAAAATAGATCTCCATATTATCCGATACCAAAAGCGGACCTACTTTAATGTTAAATTGATGAGTCATAAAAATTCCCATTCACTGTCTTAGTGAATTTATACAAGTTTATCTTCTGATCTTCGAAACTCTTTCTTAGAATTGGTATAAACGAAAATTCTAATTGTGTTTTATACCGATCTGATAACAACTTTCGATTTATTTCTAGAACAAGATGGTCGTCGTGAATGATTAAACGATATTACGATTTAAATCTAGATCTAAATATATCATTATCTCTATTATTATCATTATCTTACCTGTATGAACTAGTTGTCTCATTTAATCACTATTTAAAAATTACTCTCATTTAAAGCCAAGAAACAGTTTTAGGTAATAAGTATTTTCCTTATTGTTCATGTTGTTTGTTTGTTGGACGATTGCCAATTTTTTATTATTTTAACTGTTTGGAGGATATAATTGGCTTTCTTGTAAATACATGACAACGTTGACTTAATATTTTTTTTGTAGGCGGTCTACGACTTTTAGGAGTTATCCAAGTTTTCCTTCCTTTTTAAATAAAGGAGTCTGGTCCGCATATAGTTAGAAAGAGATTTAGTTAGTTTTAATAAATAACATCCATTATCGTTTGTTACAGGCATACACAGGGGAACATTTATTGTTTGGGAGCCTAAAGAGCTAAGATTTCATTAGGAGCTCAAGAAGAGTTCAAAAAAGTAAGTAATTGCGTTCACCTCCCTCCCAAGTTACCCTTGTATGTTCACAGGCGCTGATCATGTTGAAGCATGGTTCCATGCGAAAAACAAGGGATCCTCGAAGAATAATAACTTTTCCCCTTTTTAATCATTTGTTCCAGAATTCATGAACTTTTTACTTGGACATAGCATTTGCAAGAAAAAATCTTAGTACAGATCGTAAAATTCCTATACATACTTAAAAATTAATAACATTTAATAAAAGAAGATATTGATGCAAAAATAAAGTATTTGAAACTTGATTTGGTCTAACAATTATATAATATTGACCTAAAGTGATTAATTTTCAGTCATTATGTGCATAATTATGAAACCAACAATCTTAATCAATAGAATTTACTAAATGCCATACCACCACGCATAAGATCATCCATCACGTCTATATAATTCTTTTTCCTTGATCACTTTCCTAACGTCACCGTCCCCTGCTCTTAACATTAGTTTGAGCGTCCAGACAGCCAGAACACAAACGAACACCACTAAAAACATGAACATTTAGGTGTTCAAAACCGCAGAGTAGGTACAGCGATAGCGTGGCGAGCGGCTATCTACAAGGTCAAATGTTGCTCGTCACTGCTAATCGATTTTTCTTTTCACCGCTGTTGTATTAGTAATAGTTATTTTATATCTACTTTAGCTTCTAGATATAAGTACCTAGTTAATTATTTTAATATTATTAGTTTCTAATTAGTATACTTTTACTATAACTTGATCATAAGTTTTAATAAATTAGAAATGGAAACCAGTGTTTCTGTTATAAATAAGATAATGCTTTTAACTAACTTAATGTAAGTCATTTGTGTACTCGAGTAGTGAATACCGAGTACTACTTATACAGGTACATACTATAGCTAAAGACATAGCAGCTCCAGACAGCAGCGTTTTATATCCCATAGGTGTAGGTTGTTTTACTACGATTCATTTATTTTCTTTCAATTTTCAATCGCGACTAATTAAAGGGCAGGTGACATTGTGTTGATTGCATAACAGACGGCAACTGACATAAAAAGAAAAGAAAATTTCAAAGTTTCAGTTTATGTAATGATATTTATTCTACATATTTAAATATTTATGCAATCATCATTCCTTAAAAAGACATCTATACCACTTCCATATATGATACATATTATGTACACTCTTCAAGCATATAGATATCTATGCATTCACTGGCGTTTCGGTTTCAAGGCTTTGGCCTCGCCATCACACAGTCTACTAAACTTGAGTAGGTGCGTCATGTCTCCGTCATCTTCTCATTATTATGTATACTTACGTATACATACATATATAATGTATACATTTTTATATATATATCATTACACACGATATAACTTTTACATATTTCCGATCGATTTTGATGTACAACATCTTGTTGTGCTTCAAAAGTTAAGATCATTATTTATATTTTGCAATTTCATTCTAAACCCTCTTACCCACTATCTCCTCCACCCTGCTTCATATAAGTATGCACATTGTGTTACGTCGTATCATTTTTGTTTGTAGTTCTATACAAAATGGTTGCTCAAAAGATCACCTGTCCGAGTCGGAGCGACGATTTCGGAAATCAGTGTCCGATCGAACCAAACACCGAAAGATATGGTTTTTTCTCAAACGAGTCACAAGACTCAAACTGTTTTGAAAGTGGTAAACCTAGATCATTTAAAGAGCGAGAACAACCAGCAAACCATCGGTTCAATCGAAGCGGCCTCGAGCAGCGACGGATATCCAAACTCAGCGCCGGTTTCACCAGTGCCAACAACCAGCTTTTCAGAGGTAAGTAGCGAGTCGACAACCGTGAGTACATAACATTTAATTATTGTTTGATTTTATTTAAGATAATATTAAGCTTATTTTAGTTTGGCCTTCAAAACACAAGACAAATACTCACGTTGTACAAATCTACTTTCAGGTGTCCTTGAAATCGGAGCCCCTGTACGACACCGCAATGTTTTACGAAACGAACTGCGAGATCTACCAAGAACTGGCTCCCTTTTACGTTCCCGAAAAGGAAGAAGTAGTACAGACCATTGGTGAGTATTGAATGTTTATTTAAGAATTCCTGTAGGTGCATGTTAAAATATTATGAAATATTTTTTATACATAATTGTCTTATAAAAAAGCCCTACAAAATGCAAATATATAAATTCAATTCAAGATATAACTTGAAAAAAAAATTTTTTTTTCTCTTAAGCTACTATGAGTAAGAAAAAATATTTACTCCACAGATTCCTGTCCCAACACTGAAGAAAATGCGATTAACATTGACACACCACGCATCCCATTCTCACCGCAAGCTTGGGGGGAACAATACGACGTTAACTCTCCACAGCCTCAGTCGGGCTTTTATAATAGTACACCGTTGTCGCCTAACGACAAAATCGGTCAATTCAATAATTGGCACCAGTTCCCTGAAGTTAATAGCGATAACTCTATTCAACAACAGGAGACATTTTTAAATATTGATAGCCTAACTTCGTTATTTGGAGACTCAACGTCGGAAATTGTCAACGATGTGAATTCGTGGCAAGCAGCGGAACAAGTAGAGTGGCCCACCACAACTGACACTCACTTCAACATCATTTACACAAACAACACAACTATGCCTTTCATCAACGGAGATGACTTTGTCGATTTAGTCAGTGGGACGGTCGTTCCTGGAGAAGTAGAGTTTATCGACCTAGTTTCTCCACGAAACATGAGCAATGAGCAGGATACGCGGATGGCGCAAGTCCCGCTCCTGTCGAAGCGGAGTGAAGGCCTTTCCGTTGATGTATCAATTCGAGCCCCGGCGTTGCCTCAAGACATCAGTACACCAGCAATTCTAAACGACGTAATTGCTTTGGATGAAGAAAACAGCACAGATATCTTGGTAAGTGTAATTAAATAGACATTATAATAAACCTACCTTAAACCCAGTCATGAGAGAATGAGAATTATATGGACAACTTAAAAACATTATTTCCTTTGTTACAGGACCCGCCTAAAACATGGCAAATCGAAAATACAACAACAGAGGCCTTCACTGCGTTCAAAACCTCGCCTCAGGTAGACTATGAACCTATCACACCTAAGAGCGAATCTCATATGCAGTCTGATAATGAAGACAGCAAATCTTATACCAGTAAAAGAAGAAGAAGACACGACAGTGAAGACTCCGACAAATCATACACACCATATACCGAACAGCCGCCAAGAAAGTACAAGAGACGAAAGCCTAGTGTGCCTATCAAGGACCTTATGCTCGCACTAGAAAGTCAGCCAAAGGCACGAAGGGGACGTCCTCCAAAAAGAAGGGAAAGCACAGTGTCTTCTGTGTGCAGTGTAGACGAGAACTCATCGTCTGCCTCCACACAGGAATATAAATATAGGGAATTAAGAGATAAGAATAATGAAGCATCCAAGAGGTCACGAATGAACAGGAGGGTCAAGGAGAAACAAATGGAAGACCTAGCTGTAAAGTTAGTCGAGGAAAACAAACGGTTAAAAGTTAGAGTAGGCGTCTTAGAGGAGATGACGAAGAAATTAAAAAATGAATTGATGTCCGCTATTCTAAAGAAATGAATTGGGCATTATGTGATTAGCTTTGATCAAAATCTAACAAACTCCTCGAGTTTCTGACTTATCGTTGTACTAATCTATTCTCATAGATGTTAATGCGTATCACAAATTACATAGTTACTCTTGAGATTGTTTTCAAAATAAGATGTAACATAGTTTAATGTTATTTGTTTGCCTTCTATGAATATAAAAGATGACGTACAAGGATGCTATTTTTATGTTTAAAAGGGTGTATTTTATCAATTCTTCAGTTAAATTAGCTATAATTGATGGTCTTAATGCTACAAAGCATGGAAAAATTATAAAAAAATAATATTACCTTAAAATTAAAAGTTTGCAAATATCTGCATGATTTGTTAAATTTACTTTGCAATTATATTTTTTCTTATGTTATTTGCCATAATTAAATAAAATGTTGTAATTGAGACCTGCGTAATTATTACCTATTTCCCCTTTTCCCTAAACTCTTGAACCAATGTCTGACAAATTCTGATATTTGGCGACTTTCAATAAAAACTCAAAGAAAAATATTTGGTAAGGCTGTGTGCTATCGCCTACTTTGCTCCTCCTCCATATCAATGACATGCTGCAAATTAGCGGCATACATTGCTATGCGGATGACAGTACGGGCGATGCTCTCTACACCAGCCGCGCTAATATTTGTCGGGAAAACGTCATTGAGAGTCGAAATAAACTTGTCTGAAATTGAGACCTTTTCACAAAAGGTTTCAGATTGGGGTAGACTCAATTTAGTCCAATTTAACCCCACAATAACAAATTTGCGCGTTTACCCCTAAAAAAACTGCCTTCGGTCGTATGTCCTTGGTTTGAAGACACCCCTAAACTAAACGAGATAAAATGCCTCAGCCAACATTGGAATACTTGGTGTCGGCGTCGGCATATCGAGTGAAGTCCAGTTTTAGGGCCATTTGAAGATTAAGGCCAAATTGGCCTCGAAGAAGCTTGGCGTGCTCAACAGATCGAGACAGTATTTCACTCCGGCCCACCGCCTGCTTTATAAGGCGCAGGTTCGGCCTCATATGGAATACTGTCCCTATCTTTGGGCCGGGGCACCTCAGTACCAGCTCGTCCCTCTGGACCGCATTCAACGGAGGGTGGCTTGAATTGTCGGCTGCCAAGAATTTTCAATTCGGCTTGACTCTTTGGCGCTGCGTAGAGATCAGGCTTCGCTGTGCATCTGCTAGTGCATTTACTATGGGGAGTGCACCAAGGAATTGTTCGGACTGATTCCTGCCGCCTCTTTCCGCCATCGACCTTCGCGACTGCAGTTTCATCCCCAGCCACTTAGATGACTGGCAGTCCACAACTGTGTGCTTTTCCCGAAACTTTCTGCCTTGCTCAACAAAACTGTGGAACCTTCAAGAAAAGAGCGTACTCCTTCTTAAAAGGTCGGCAACGCACTCCTGACGCCTCTGGTGTTGTGTTATAAAATTTATATTGATGTGAATAAAAGCTTGTCGCGAGAACATAAACATTTTTTTTCTCGAAAGAACAAACTAACTTTAATTCTAAGTAAATGATAAGAACGCGTCTAAGTCTTTTTAACCGACTTCAAGAAAGAAGGAGGTTCTCAATTCATCTTTTTTTTGTTGGAATTATATAGGTATTACTTAGTAGATAGGTACGATGTTGTTTGAAATCACAACATATTTTATTTTTTCAAAAGTACCAACTAACTTTAACTCTAAGCAAATGAAAAGAACGATTTTAATTCTTTTTTTGGAATTAAATATTACGTAGTAGATACTGTACGATGTTGTTTGAAATCTCGCGACAAGTTTTTATTTAGGTACTAGCTGACTTGTGCCCACTTCGTTGGGCATAATGTTAATAATCCTTTTTTAGTACAGTGTTATGTTTTAATTTCTAACTGCCAAGAATAAGATAGAAAGTACATAGTTCTGATAAGAACCTTTCATTTGAACAATGTCGAAAGTGTACTAATTACGTTTCGAAAAATTCAATTTCGGAGACGTACGTTGCGTAAGAAGCCGACCACGCGCCTGAGCCGCGCGGGTACATACCACTCAGATATAAAAGGCCACGCCTCCTTCTCCCGAAGCTAGCACGAACGCGAACCGGATTTAACCCAGAAGCCATCGCGGGCGTCCGCAGCTTTGGCCTTTCGTTGAAATTTCTCTGATTCACTTTGCAAAACCGACTACCACGTAAAAGCCTTTTTATTTTTCGGTTTTTATATAGCCTATGACACTCAGCAATAATGTGCCTTTCTATGGCTGAAATAATTTTTAAAATCGGTTTAGTAGATCCCGAGGTTACCCCCTACAATTTAACAAATATACAAACACACAAACTTAACTTCTTTATAATATTAGTATAGATAATTTTATTTTTTTATTTATTTATCTTTATTGAATACACAAAAAGCAGTATAACAAAATGAGTTACAAAGTATGTAATAATAATAAATAATAAATATTCCGGACATCTAAACACACAACGCCATCTAGTCCCAAACTAAGCAGAACTTGTGTTATGGGTACTAGACAACTGATATAAATACTTATATACTTTTTTTTTTGTAAATACATACACGAAAATATATCTTTTGCCTTTTTATTTGTTTGTTTGTGTCTACTTTCATTTTGAAACGGAGCGATCGATTGACATGATTTTTATTTTGTATATTCAATAAAACAGGACAGATATATGAACTACGCGGAGAGAAATATCGAACCGAGTTTGAGCAATCTCTTAACTAATATTAATTGATGTTCCCAAGTTGTAGTTGAGAGTCGAGAGCTCATGCATTCGGTGTCTAAGAGGCCTCCTAGCTAAATGAAATTACAAATCACCCCCCAAGCCTCTACACAACGCCCCCATTTTTTCTGGGTCTCTTAACCGCCCCCCTTTAGGCTTGCAGCGCCCACAAGGGGGCGTTATCGCCCACTTTGGGAAAGGCTGCTCTAGAGCTACTTGTAGCGCCATCTAGCGTCGAGTAATCGTCATAATGCCCACACTTGCGCGCTTTCCGACACTAGATGGCGTTGTCCTCAATAGTTCTCGTATAAACGAGTTCCATCTGGTTATGGCGCAAAACTATATATAAAATTCTCGTGTCACAATGTTAGTTACTATACTCTTCCGAAACGGCTTGACCGATTGTCATGAAATTTTGTGTGCATATCGGGTAGGTCTGAGAATCGGCCAACATCTATTTTTCATACCCCTAAATGTTAAGGGTAGTCCACCTCAATTTTTTTTTTTATTTTTAGGTAAATATTTTTTTTATGATACAGCATTAGAAAATACATACATCCCTAAATTTTCAACCCTCTACGATCAACCCCTATTTTTCCATCTCGATTTTTATTGATCCACCCCTAAAATACATATTCCTTTTTATGGCTAAGCAACGTTTGTCAGGTCAGCTAGTTTTTATATAAAAGGAAACCTACAAAGCTTTCGATGAAGATTATAGAGACTTGATTTTATTTGAATCGATTTCACTTAACAATTGCGAAGCAAATGTCACTTGATGATGATGATTTTTACATATTCTTAGACTATCTGCGCCACGCGGTATTAATGCGAGTGTTGCTTTTCAATAAATAAATAAATATTCCGGACATCTAACACGCAACGCCATCTAGTCCCAAGCTAAGCAGAGCTTGTGTTATGGGTACTAGACAACTGATATAAATACTTATATACTTTTTTTTGTAAATACATACATATCATACATAGAAAACACCCAAACTCCGAAACAAATATTTGCAGATCATACAAACATTTTGTCCGACCCGGGAAGCGAACCCGAGACCTCAAGCTTAGCACTCGAATATGCTACCACTACGCCACCGAGGCAGTTAGGATGTCGTACAGTCAAATGTTGTCACCATTTCATACTAAACTAAACCTGTAACCGACATATATGGCTTTGACGCCGATGCAATAAGGAATCATATATATAGCTATTATGCCAGGAATGAATACTTTAATAGGTCGACGCTTCTAGCATTTTTGAAAGCAGCTGATTTGTTTAGGGGAGGAAAAACTGCTTTATCCAAAATTTTAAACGATATTGAATTTCAATATAAGAAAACAGACAAAAGGAAAATTCTTTTAGAAAGAAATGACGTAATTTTAAAAAGAATTACTTTTCTAAGAGAAGCAAAGAAATTGATAATTGGAACAGTGTCGTTTTCATTGACGAGACATGGCCGAACACCAATCACGAGCTTTCTCGTTCTTGGACAGATGACACTCAAGCTTCGACGTCGAGAGTGCCAATCGGTAAAGGAGCACGTCTCATAATATGCCACGCTGGTTGTGCGGAGTATGGTTTTGTGGAAAATGGTTTATTGGCATTTGAGTCAAAAACTACTACTGACTACCACGAAGAAATGAATGCAGCTGCATTCAAGGAGTGGCTCCAGGATGTGTTGCTACCTGGCCTTCCAGAGCCTTTAATTATAATAATGGATTGAATGATGATTGATGGAATTGGTGGCTTGGCTGCAAATTAGTGGCATTGACGCAAATATGTCAATGCTAAAAGCGGAGCTGATGAAATTAGTTAACGACCATAAGCTAGCAAATGTTCGATACGAAATAGATGAGCTGGCTCTGGAGTACGGTCATCGCGTTCTCCGAATTCCTCCATATCACTGCCAGTACAATGCCATAGAGCTAATCTGGGCTCAAATTAAAGGTTATGCAGCCCGCCACAATACTTCTCTACCATATGGCATAAAAAGATAAAGACGCTTTTAAAAGAAGCATGCGAAAAAGTCACAAGAGACGACTGGATAAAGGTGGTTGAAAAAACTAAAAAAAATATATTTGATAACTTTGATCGCGATATTCGTATAGACACTATGATTGACACTAACATAATAATACATGTTGGTGATGATAGATGACAGCGAGTCCTCAAGCGAATCGGAGTCGGATTAAATTTTGATTTGACATTTTATTGAAATCTTAAAACTATGTATTTCATAATATGTATTTTCCAATAAATACAGTATTTTTATTTTCTTCCATCCATCAACAATTTTGTTAATATTGTGTTTGAAATATAATAAATTATATATAAATTGAATAATGATGCATAATGAATGCTATAAATACTGTTACCAAATATTATTAATGTTATTCATGGTACATCACTACTCATGACGAATTTACAAGTGTCAGAAACGCATTCTCTGTATGGAGGGTAGAGATAAGGAGTATCATCTGTGTACATGAAAAGTGTCCGTTGAAATGCATTAAATTAGGGTGGCGCCACATTAGCATCAGAGTAAACTTCTTAAAATCAATACACACACTTTTTCATAAAATTGAATGATAAAAAATCAATAAACGTACTAGTCACAGTTCAGAAAATTAAATATATTTACTACATTATTTTGTAATACGCAAGTGACAATAATGTTAAATTTTTTAACTCGGCGTACTTCAATTCGTTCACAATTGCTACATTCATACCATAACCTGTGTCTACACCAGCGCCATTCTGGAAGGTTTTTGAACTGTTATTTACAGCTTATGCTGGACACTTTTTTCAATTTTCTTCCATATAAGATAACACTCCTTGTCTCTACTCTCCATAATTCTCTGAGCGGCCGGACTGTAGTCATTTAATTTGCACGTTGCATTCAACAAGATCGAGCTACAACTTATAAACCACATTTTTTTTAAATTTACCATAAATAACGTGAACACACAAGTTTTGTTTTTACACATGAGCCTACCAAAGTGACTATACTCTGCCTGACGTAAGGCATGAGTAGAATCCAAGGTCATCCTATAATTACGAATGCAGATAACGCGCCATGGTGACCCACGCTATGGTAGACTATGCGGTGCTCTGCTGAATTGAGCCTCCGTTCTTGCACTCACCAACGAAACACGATGTTACGAATGCTGTCAGTTCTGACAAATGACAGAAGACTCTTCTGTGAGAAGGTAGTACCGCCCTGGTCAAGCCGGCCCGTTCGTGCTGAAATTAGCGTTGCTCTACTACCTACCTACCTACTAGTTTTGTAATAGATCTTAAAGTAAAGCGTATACTAGAACAATGAGATGAGAGAAGTAGAGAAAATAAATACATGTGTAATATTTAAAATCTTTCAGATCATAATAGTACTTATATACAATCAGCAAAATTCACTCGGTCTATGTACTTAGTTACACTAGTACCATTCTGCTTATCGAGGGAGACTCTTTTGGTTGCCCGTTAACGGATTGGATTTAACAAAAGTTCAGATAGAATACCTAAATTTATAACTAACTAGTGGAGCCCCACGTTGTTACCCGCTGTTATTGTTGTACCTACTGCCGGGAACGACGCGGAGTGAAGCTAGTCTAAAAAAAGTAATCCAAGTTACTTCTTATATCATCTTTTATCTGTCAATAAAAGTCTCGTCAAAATCAGTCCAGCCTTTCCAGAGATTGCACAAAAAGACATGACAAAATGAAATAAATTATTTCACTACGCTTAAACACTGTTTATTTGAAATTACAAACAGACGATTCAATTTTGAAATTGGAAACATAATACAATGCTTAAAATTAAATAAATAATATATAAAGGTAGTATTAGATATTTTGAGAAACCAGGAGGGGGATTAAAAAAAAATAAAGCAAATGGAAGGTAGGTTACCTTCAGTTCTATATATTTCCCCACCCCCCGCCCACCAAGCATGATAACTTCGCCTGGTCGGAGGATCCTCCCTTTGTGTTGGAAGGACATGACACGTTCCCCCACACCACCATAGTAATATCTTTGACAGTTAACTTTATAAGCGATCTATATGTACCATAGGCCATTTGAAAACCTGTCTTGCAAACCACAAAGCTTTCTCTGTTTCATAAATTGGTACTATTGAGAAGGTGGTTTTGACAAGATTTGTGTGCAAACCTCTTTGAAATAGTTTGAAAGATCTATCAAATTCAAAATTCAAAATTCAAATGAACGCGTACTGTCAAAATAGTGACGAAAAAATCAAATTATTTGTATCTCCATCCCACTTGATAATATTTATTAAGAAGAAGAAATTATTTGTAACAAACATCTACAATACTTATGTAATTAACGATAACAGGAAAGCAAACATATTATAAGGGAATGACGCCTGGAGAGAAATCTGTAAAAGAGAAGAAAACTAAGAAACAAAAATCAAAAAAGGTATGCCATGAAAACTTAAGTCGAGTACTTACGCATATATGTTTGACCATATTTTATTGTTGACATGTATTAGTTAAATACAACTTTTACTTCCAGGCAAAATGTAAAGTGAAGCAGCTACTCAGAATTAGATGTCGCATCTGCTTCAATAACTTAGCAAAAGGTACCGTTGTCTCGACGAAGTGTGGTCATGTGTTTTGCAGGCACTGCCTGCAAAAAGCTTTGATACAGAACCCAATATGCCCATTTTGCCAGAAAAGGTTGGCTGGGTTTCAGGGCTATCGTTCCTTATACTTGGACTAAAATACAAGTGAAGATTTTGATTCAATCAACATTTATGTTTGACCATATTTTATTGTTGATATGTATTAGTTAAATACAACTTTTACTTCCAGGCAAAATGTAAAGTGAAGCAGCTACTCAGAATTAGATGTCCCATCTGCTTCATTGACTTAGCAAAATGTACCGTTGTCTCGACGAAGTGTGGTCATGTGTATTGCAGGCACTGCCTTCTAAATGCTTTTATAGAGAACCATATATGTATATGCCCAATATGCCAGAAAAGGTTGGCTGGGTTTCGGAGCTTTCATCGTTTATACTTGGACTAAAATACAAGTGAAGATTTTGATTCAATCAACATCTTCACTTGTCCTTTAGTCCAAGTATAAGCGTATGAAAGCTCCGAAACTCAGCCAACCTTTTCTATATATATTGGGCATATATGGTTCTCTATAAAAGCATTTAGAACTTGTGCCTGCAAAACACATGACCACACTTCGTCGAGACAACGGTACATTTTGCTAAGTCAATGAAGCAGATGGGACATGTAATTCTGAGTAGCTTCTGTCTGTATGTTAAACCGCTGCACCGATTTCAATGATATTTGGCATGTAGATACTTTGATTCTTGAGGAAGTAGCACAGTATAATATGAATAAAACTATGTGTACCAAAAAACCACAACATTAATCCTGTCGTCTCACTTCTCCTCCTAGCCTTTATTATACCCAATATTATTTGTCTTTTTCTTAAGTGTCACTGACTTCCCAATAACTATTGCAATAATGTTCATGACAACCTAAATTGTTTTTGTTTTTCACAACTTAAAACTTAATAAGCGTTTAAAATATAATATTTATTTTGTAATTAATTTATAAAAAAAGTAATACAAAAAATGTGGCCGCAAACAATGGCAAAAAGCCAACATCATGTGGTATTCCCAGGCGGTCACCCATCCAAGTACTAACCACGCCCAATGTTGCTTAACTTCGGTGATCGGACGAGAACCGGTGTATTCAACATGGTATGGATGTTGGCGATGGAGCTTTAGAATTTTATGTCCATATAGTGTTAAATTACTTCAATTCCTGTCAGTGGCGGATTTACAGATATGCCGCCAATAGGCTATTAAAGTTCTGATGACAATGCAATTAAATATGATCGGTATTAGTACTCGTATTAATCCAAAATGACCGCCGTAACAAAATGGCGGCGTACATATTTCTGAACAGCCTACCCAATATGGATATCAAATGAAAGGGCTTAAAGTTATTTTTTTATTAACACACAAGCTTTTATTACAACAACAATGTTTTTAAAAAGAACTTTTACTTTTTTATTTTAATTTGCTGCAAACGAGCATACCTTTCGCCTGATGGTAAGCGATTACCGCCGCCCATGGACACCAGCAACACCAGAGGCGTGACAAGTGCGTTGCCGGCCTTTGGGGAAGAGGAGGGGGATGGGGGAACGGGTTGGGATATGGGCCTCCGGTGTTACATTGCTGTAATACTAAATTCATACTTTTCGATATCGATACAAAAATATCGATATAAATTAACTTAAACCGTCGCGACGGCTAACGGTCCGAACAGCGCGTCACCGCTCCCCTTCGGAGGTCGAGACTTTTACCGTGAGCTCGTGTCTACCACACGTACTCGGTTTTAAAATAGTTCGTTGTACTTATACTAATATTTTATTTCACATTAAAGCTTTATAAAACTTCACAATTAGCTACGATTGTGGAGGTGTTGTTCTGGTGCCGTATTTACATTTAATAAACACTAAAGTGAATTGTAGCCCCGTGAACGGGGTTTTAAGTTCACCTATAAGTTTACCTCTGGTCGCCGCGCTGCCTACTCAGCGTGTCGCCTACAGAGCCCGGGTTTTAAGTTCACCTATAAGTTTACCTCTGGTCGCCGCGCTGCCTACTCAGCGTGTCGCCTACAGAGCCCGGGTTTTAAGTTCACCTATAAGTTTACCTCTGGTCGCCGCGCTGCCTACTCAGCGTGTCGCCTACAGAGCCCGGGTTTTAAGTTCACCTATAAGTTTACCTCTGGTGGCCGCGCTACCTACTCAGCGTGTCGCCTACAGAGCCCGGGTTTTAAGTTCACCTATAAGTTTACCTCTGGTCGCCGTGCTGCCTACTCAGCGTGTCGCCTACAGAGCCCGGGTTTTAAGTTCACCTATAAGTTTACCTCTGGTCGCCGTGCTGCCTACTCAGCGTGTCGCCTACAGAGCCCGGGTTTTAAGTTCACCTATAAGTTTACCTTTGGTCGCCGCGCTGCCTACTCAGCGTGTCGCCTACAGAGCCCGGGTTTTAGGGCTATTACGCACTGTCGACTAGTCGCCGGCGACTCAGTCCCTCGGCGACCGAAACATGGGAAACTAGGGCCGGAGACCGAGCCGAGCGACAGTATCCAAGTACATTCGTGCAGAATGGACGTTGAAGAACTTGCAATAGTAGCGGCGCTACTAATTATAAAAAGAAAGAAAAATAAAAAAAAATCAAAAGAGTATTGGGTGCATCCTTTGTTAGAAGAACGGAGGTCAAAGGGAATGTTTAAAATATTTTATGAAGACGTTAGAAAATATCCTCGTAATTTTTTTAATTATGCAAGAATGTCTGTGAGTTCGTTTGATGACTTATTGTGTCTTCTAAAACCACATATAACTGGCATAGATACAAATATGCGACCATGTATTTCTCCGGAAGAAAAACTTTTTATAACACTAAGGTAAGTGACAATTCAAATAAAATTCATTCCTAACATTTATTTTTTTACAGGATTTTAACACAATTTACATTACATTCCCGGACACATCTATCGGCCAAACCTAGTGTTTAAAGTGTTGACAATCCCTAGCTAAAAATAAATGTTAAGTGGTGCAATAAGTTTTTATGCAGTTTTTTACGAAAACGATGGCCAGTAAATCAGCTTCACACCTGCAAAAACTTATTGCTCCTCCTAACATTTATTTTTAGCTGGTCTCCAGTCAAAACTTAAAACTCAAGGTGGGCCGATAGATGTGTCCGGGAGTGTGTTTAGAGTTACAGATAATGCCATCCACGAAGACGCGCGATTAAATTTAAATAGAGCATCTTTCGTGCTGTTCATAATACTCTTTCCTGATTAGTCAATTTCTATTGTACGTTTGCATTCATCGATAATTAGCGTGTATCGACAGATGTTTAACACATGCGGAAGATAGCAAACATGCATTTGAACAAAGAGTGGGGCGCGTCTTCGTGGATGGCACTATCTGTAAGTCTACTCTTCGATGACATAATTTAAAAATATACGGTAAATAATTATAAAACATGTATTTTTTTAAAGTACTTAATGAAATCAATATTACAAACGGACGCACAACAAAAGGAAATATTCAAAATAGATCCAAAATGTCAGAATCTTGCGAGGTATTTGAAGTGACAGTAGAAAATCGCGACTCTGGGCGTTCACGTTCTGAAGGAGTTGAAGTTGGTAGCGTATAATAATGTTGTGCTTCAGGGCGTGATTGTTGACTTCGTGCTGTTGAACGCCCGGCCTCCGGTGTGAAGTAACCACGCTCATACTCGTACTCATTAAAATTTCGCCACATTGTGTTTGGATATATATTATTTTGAGTAGAGAATCGGAATGATTCGATTACACTGATTAATTGAATTTTCGCAGCTGACTTTTTGTGCTCCGGAATTGCCCTAAATGATGATAATAGGGACATCAGGAACATTCTGTCCTCATCTTGTTCCAAAATATCCTCCTTATTTTTGCGAGTTTCAATACACTTGTTTAATGTGGTTAACAGATCGCTTGTGCCATCATCTGACGTTTTTTTCTTTTTTCTTCCCACTATATTTTCTCTCGAGTAAGGTCCTAAAGGTTCTTGATCATTTGTCAAATGTTCTTGTTCAGCAATGTTACTCTCTGTGTTCAAATTACCAACGGTATTCTTCAAAAATAACAGCTGATTATAATAAATATAGGGAGTTTTATGGGAAGCAGCAGATCCGCTTTTAGTATTTTTTAATCTTCGTACTTCTCGCGAAAAGCAGCTTCTTATATTTTTCCATTTTTTTGAAGTGAATGACCTGTAAATAATGTATATATTTAAATTATTTTTTAATTTCAGATATCTTGGAAGCGGTTGTAAATTTGTAGATTTACATTACTCATACAGACTTGGGATTTCAACTATAGCTGAAATAATAAGAGAAGTTTGTCATTTTATATGGGTTGTACTAAAAGACATGTGTTTACCGCAACCGACAAAAGAAAATTGGTTAAAAATCGCAAAAGATTTTCATTTACGGGCCAATTTTCCAAATTGCATAGGTGCCGTAGATGGTAAGCATATAAGAATTATAAAACCAAACAACAGTGGATCATTGTGTTATAATTACAAACACTTCTTTTCTGTAATTTTGCTTGCCATTTGTGACTCTGACTATAAGTTCATATACATAGACGTTGGTTCCTATGGAAAGGATTGCGATTCAACTATATTTACAAATTCAACGTTTTATCAAAAGCTAATGAACAATGATTTGCAAATACCCGAACCTAAGCCCATTTCATCGACAAACCCTATACCAGTACCCATGGGCGTACCCAGGGTAGGGCAGGGGAGGGCAGCTGCCCCCCCCTAGATGTTGACGGACCTACTATTTTCTTCTCTAGATTATAAATAAAGCACACTCAGACGCGTAAAAACGTGACTAAGATCGACTATGGACAAAGACAGATTTATTTTCTGTGTTGTTGTAAGATCGGCAATCGGAATCAGTCCTAGGGCTATGCGATGTTCGAGCGTAGGGACGATCAGAGCGTGCTCTTTAGTGAGGAGAACTACTCATCATAGTCCTAAGATATCAAATCTTCCGAGTCGGTTTATGTAGTTTTTATGGACAGCTGACATGCCCATTCATTTGGAATGTATTTAAGTCACTACAAATAATTCTCGGCAGCAAAATATTATCGTCTGAAATATCAGAAATTTGTTGTCCAGTAATAATTTACAGTTTCGTCCTAGCATCCAGTACAGGTTTTTGTGCCGCCTAGATATATCACCTTATTTTGCTTTGATATGGTTTTTCCACCGGTCTATATGTAAGCCCACATTGGCTCGCACTCGAAGGCCGATGGGACACCATTTCCGAAGTCTGATTCCCAAGCTGGAGCAGCGCGTGCTTGGCTCGGTTGCTGCCAAATATGAGGGGGCCCGATAACTCCTGCAGGAGACTATACGCGGGCGTTGTGCCCATACTGGGGACCCCCAGTATGGGCTGAGGTCCTGAAGGCCAGCAATATCGGGTTATTGCGACGTCCACAACAAGTGCTGACCTTCAGGTAGGAGACCTTAAGACTCGAGAAATCGAAGACCAGAAATTTCAATTTCACCAGGTTCTTGTGGAGGAATGGATGAACGACTTGGGCAACCGAGTGCTGGGCACGCCGTTATTGCGGCGATAAGACCCGTTATGGAGGATTGGCTCGAGAGGCATCACGGCTGACGTAGGTGATCACTGGGAAAGGATGCTTCGGAGAGCACCTGTGTCTGATCCGCAAGGAGCCAACGTCTGAGTGTCACCGCTACGATGACCAGACCGTAGACACGACATTCCACACACTGGCAGAATGTCCGGAGTAGGGCGAGTCGAGGCGGCCATCGGAGTGGGGGGTCTCTCGCTTGGTAACATTATTGCGACTATGTTGCGTAGTGAGAGCGCGTAGAACTCTGCCGTCTTTTTCAGCAAGCAAGCTATGCTTGCGAAGGAGATGGCGGAGCAGGACCGTGCGAGGTTAGAACTCTTACCGTCCGCCAGGCCCGGGAACGGGCCAGGTACCGCAGACGACTCGGGCGCTGGAGATCGCCAAACGATCTCCGTCCTCCACAAGCGCAAGCTTAGGGGTGACAGGTGAGGATCATCCTTTTTTTTTTGACTAATGGAAACCCCTCTCGGGCCGTCACCCCACCGGGGTTTGCGGCGGGGTGGTGTGTCCACGGTGTGCCAACTCTGCGCCTGGGAAGGGAGGGGTCCGGGAACTGCAGTTATTAACACGACCGGACCCCTCCCAGCGCCTGCCCACACTGAAGCGGGCACCGTCTGCTGTTCAAATCTCAATTTAGGCGACGCACGGCACACGCGTACGTCGCCTCCTCGCGGTTGGCCTGTATTGCGGATGGAGGGGAAAACCCGTCCCGTCCATCCGCGGCCACACTCAGGGCGGCATGAGGCGCTGGTATGCGCGCCTCCGTCGCCCGGTTCGCCGGCGGCGGATCCGTCGGAGCACCTCTACGGTGGCAAAACCA
The DNA here is from genome assembly GCA_916048165.1 of Spilarctia lutea. NCBI lineage: Eukaryota > Metazoa > Arthropoda > Insecta > Lepidoptera > Erebidae > Spilarctia > Spilarctia lutea. Next base: position 15,090,889 of record OU696481.1, read on the forward strand.
GCGCGTGGAGCCTCCAGCCGGGACGACCAACTAGCCATGGTGGCTCAACGAGCGGCTTCACGCCACTCGCGTATCTCTTCGGGTGGAGGACGAAATCCGTTCTCCGCCCGATATTCAGCCGCTCGTCGATAAACTTCGGCGAGCACTTCCGCCTTCAAATCCCACGGGGGTGTTCTAGCCAAAGGTGAGGATCACCCTAGCAGAAGCAAGCCGGGGTAGCGGCGCAAACTTAACAAAGTGCTCGCGCCCCTTTTTAAAATAGAAAAGGAGCATCAGGGTTCCTATACAGGAGGGGGCCATCTACAAACCATAGGTGGCCCGAGGTACGTCGGGTTTCTAGGGATTACCTTCCGAGGGTGCACCTGATTCCATGCCAATGCCTTTTTCATGTCCATTTATTTGACGAGGTCCTTTAAAAAAAACCCGATTTGCCCCCCCCCTGGCTCAGAACCTGGGTACGCCCATGCCAGTACCGTTTGTTATTATTGGTGACGAAGCATTTGGACAAACTGACAAAATTATGCGACCGTTCGGTGGATCAAATTTAACAACAAAGAAAAAAATATTTAATTATAGGCTTTCTCGTGCACGACGCCATATTGAATGTTCATTCGGCATATTAGCAAACAAGTGGCAGATTTTTCACAGACCTATCAACGTGAATTTAGATCTAGTATCATGCATCATCAAAACATGTTGCGCTCTTCACAACTATGTCCGAGAAAGAGACGGATATAAATTTGAAGATACCCTGAGCATTCCTGGCTTTGAAGAAGTCCCAAACGGTTTCCAAAGAGCTACGCGACGTGGTGCATTATACAAAGATGCATTTGCTGATTACTTTACAACTGAGGGTCAATTATCTTGGCAGATGAGCAGTATTAATTAATAAAAAATAAATGGCATTTCTTACTTACCTGAGTTTTTTTTTCTTCGTCTGAAAATTCTTCACCTCCAAATAACTCCACTATTTCTTCCCACTGTTTTTTCTTCAAATCTCGATTAGCATATTCCTCACTTTGTAAATCCCAAATAGCTTTTCGGGATTGTATTTCCGATATAAATTTATCCGTGTCAAAACTCATTGTGCGCGGCCGTCCGGTCGTTACGACAGTTGCTCGCGCCTCGCAGTGTGAATGCTTTCATTTGAAACCGTGCTCCTATTGGTCGCCGGCGACCGGCAGTTGCCTGTGCGTCGCCACTGCGCGGCGAGTCGCCGAGTCGCCCGGGCAACCGGTGACTAGTGCGTAAACACCTATTTAAACTATACAATATTACAGTCGTCGACAACTGAGTCGCCGGCGACTAGTCGACAGTGCGTAATAGCCCATAAGATATAAATATAAATTTTATAAAAGGTGGGTTTTATTGGATTCAAAATTTATTTTCTTCGTTTTGGTACATTTAAACATTGCTCAAAAAATAATAATAATTGATGTTTAATTTTTAGCTATGTCTCAATCTCTGCATTTCTAATATTGCATCATTGATATACGGTATAGTACCTGTAAGTTTTATACTGTCTAGTTTTTCAATTAAAAGCCCCTCCACAGACTTTATACGACTGAGGGCAACATACGCTACATCACGTAGCACAAGAGTGCTGGCAAGACTATTAAAACAAGTCCAAATTCGACGGTTTTATATTTTTTAGTTTAAGAGTTCCTATAACCACCTTCCGACGCCATCTTAAGAACTTGGCTGTCATGAAGTACAAGAGAGCTTGTCAAGACTATTCAAACGAGTCCAAACTCGACGGTTTTATCTCGTTTAGTTTAAGAGTTCCTATGGCCACCTTTCAATGCCATCTTGAAACCCTGGCTGTCACGTAGCACAAAAGTACCTACTTGTCAAGACTATTCAAACGAGTCCAAATTCGACGGTATTATCTTGTTTACTTTAGGCGTTCCTATAGCCACCTTCCGACGCCATCTTGAGACCAGATTCATGGTACTATATTATTGCATTGTCACCGTAGTTATGTAAGTAAACCAAATTTCAACCTAATCTAACGACAGGAAGTGGTTCTAACTTAACTCGCAAGATTTGTCCGACACTAACAGGGTAAGTTAAATAAAAACTTTAAAAAAAGTAGACTATGCTTATTATATCGGTTATCTGCCAGTGAAAGTCTTGTCAAAATGGATACAGCCGCCAGAGATTAGCCGGAACAAACGGACAGACAGACAAAATTTGGAGAAAAAATTGCTTTGGTAAATATACTGTGTATACATACATATGAATTTAGTAAAAAGCTGTTATTTTAATATTATAAATATATACTCCAATTGTATTTATTTCTATAGATAGGTTTATGTGGAACTCAATTTACACCAAAAAATCAATTTTTGTTACGACTAAACTAAAACGCCTGAACCGATTCGACGAGAATTTTACTGGCAGGTTGGCAGGTACCTAATGTTTTAAGGAGTAACTTAAGCTACATTTATATTACAAAAAATAGTGTTACGTAAAAACAAAATTACCATCAATAAAATAGTGTCAATATCCGATTGTCTGCCTCGGTGGCGTAGTGGTAGCGTATGCGACTGCTAAGCTTGAGGTCTCGGGTTCGATTCCCGGGTCGGACCAAATGTTTGTATGATCTGCAAATATTTGTTTCGGAGTTTGGGTGTTTTCTATGTATAATATGTATGTATTTACAAAAAGAAAAGTATATAAGTATTTATATCAGTTGTCTAGTACCCATAACACAAGCTCTGCTTAGCTTGGGACTAGATGGCGTTGCGTGTTAGATGTCCGGAATATTTATTTATTTATTGAAAAGCAACACTCGCATTAATATCGCGTGGCGCAGATAGTCTAAGAATATGTAAAAATCATCATCATCAAGTGACATTTGCTTCGCAATTGTTAAGTGAAATCGATTCAAATAAAATCAAGTCTCTATAATCTTCATCGAAAGCTTTGTAGGTTTCCTTTTATATAAAAACTAGCTGACCTGACAAACGTTGCTTAGCCATAAAAAGGAATATGTATTTTAGGGGTGGATCAATAAAAATCGAGATGGAAAAATAGGGGTTGATCGTAGAGGGTTGAAAATTTAGGGATGTATGTATTTTCTAATGCTGTATCATAAAAAAAATATTTACCTAAAAATAAAAAAAAAAATTGAGGTGGACTACCCTTAACATTTAGGGGTATGAAAAATAGATGTTGGCCGATTCTCAGACCTACCCGATATGCACACAAAATTTCATGACAATCGGTCAAGCCGTTTCGGAAGAGTATGGTAACTAACATTGTGACACGAGAATTTTATATATAGTTTTGCGCCATAACCAGATGGAACTCGTTTATACGAGAACTATTGAGGACAACGCCATCTAGTGTCGGAAAGCGCGCAAGTGTGGGCATTATGACGATTACTCGACGCTAGATGGCGCCACAAGTAGCTCTAGAGTAATCTATTTAGCCTAGCAACATCGATCGAATATTTTCGTACTTTCGAGTTATTTCCACGGCCATATAAAAGCGGAACGTGTTGGCCGTAGGGGCAGTATTGTTTCACGATACAGCGGATAAACATCGAAGAGATCTTCTAGTGCGACAAACGAGTGATTTAGTGATTTGTTATTGTAAAAACTGTTGTTAATAAATATTGTGTTATTTTTGGTAATTAATCGACTGCTTTAATTTGTTTAATACCCAGCTCGTAACAATATTATAAGATTAAGCGAACGAAACTCAGATCAAATAAAAAAGGTAGATAACGCACGGGCTTTCTTCTTGCTGAAAACAAAAAACTCATCTACTTTCAAGTAATTATAAAAAAGAGTGGGTGAATCTGTGTGAGAGACTGGTATCTGCACTAGGAGAACCTGAATGACAGATTACCAGCCTCTCCTATGTCTAGATAATCCAGAGCTTGAAGCAAGTGTAACCACGTTGATGACGTTGTTTACAACAAGAAGCGAAACAATTTGAGTAAGAGACATAACAAACATAAGTGTTACAATGCCATAATGTGTAGGAGCAAATTATATCCTACTACTATTATAAAGGCGAAAGTTTGTAAGTATGGATGTATGTATGTATGGATGTTTGTTACTCTTTCACGTAAAAACTACTGAATGGATTTGAATGAAACTTTACCACAATATAGCTTATACATCAGAATAACACATAGGCTACTATTTATAAAGATATAGCTTCGCCTCGCGGCGTTGCCCGCAGTTATCATCGTACCGCGGGTAGCACCGCGGGGTTCAGCTAGTAAGTACATAAAGAATGCTTGTGTGATCGTGCGTGATGTGAGTTAGTGTACATATGTATGATATTTATATTATATTAGATTATACGACATCGTGCCCTGCCCCTTTCTCTTGGTCTCGGTTATACACAAAATTCCTATTCTTTTGTTATTCATCAAATCACACACTTCATCCATCTTATCAGCCATTCCCCCGCACACGTTCAGCGTAGCAAAGCGGCTCTCAAGAGCCCGCTGTTCGCCCCTCCGAAAATTATTACGTGACGGGTGGCAAGCCTCGTCGCTGACTTGTTCTTCTTCGAGCATTTGATTTTCTAAACCCACAGCTTCGGCCGGGCCATGGGATTCTTCGCACCCTCTGACCATTTAAGGTCTAGGACTTGGCCCATTTCTTGAAAGTTCCCAGCCATGAGTGTTGAAAAAATGTTTGGGAGTATGGACAGGATATTTTTTTATTAGAAGGGCAAGGAATAGGTAATAGGAACTGTTCCCCACGACTGGGATTATTAGTGACAAAACAGTGCTCAAGGCCCTGGGGTCGCGTACCTATATGCCCTGTCCGGCGGAATTGTACCTGAAAGGAGCATCAGCTACTTTTCGTTGGTATCGTACAAGTTGTCGTGAATAAGTTTACCAACAAAATGCAGTCTTGTATAAATAAATGGTGTATAAACTACACAAAAGCGAAATAAAAGTCTGAAAGAATAACATTTTACACGTTTATACACACAAGAGACGTACTAGGAGTGATACCAGTACTTCGTATTCGTATTAGTCAAGAAACGTGGGAAGTAATTTGTAGGTGAATTCATAGTCAACGTAGAGACATAAGTCTTACTTTATTTTTTTAACCACGCACTGTTAATTAGTGTGATGTAAAGATTTATTTTCGCATATTCTCTATTTAAATGCTACATTTTAAAAAAGGTGGCAATTCTTCGGTCATCATCAATCATCACATATATACATATATAACCCATAACGACCCACTGCTGGACTCTGGTCTTCACTTAGGAGGGTCACTTCAGTCACTCACAAATGCTTAAAAAATGGCTCGACTTTCTTAATCTACGTGCGTTATATCTACCTTTTTGTTTATTCGAGTTCTAAATCAACTTAATACTGCAATTCGAAATAGTAACTAACGTTTTCAAGCAAGGTTAATATAATCGGTTGCGAGGAGTGTTGCGTAGATTAATTTTTAAACATTTATTTTAAAAATTCTTATTAATCTTTCGTTAAAATCACAGGTAGGAAGGCAATAGGTATAGTGAAAGTAAAATGATGCTGTTGTAAAAAGGGTATTGTTTATTTTTCACAATTACAGTATACCAAACGAAAAATCTTCAATATTACAAATAAACCGCCTGTTTATCATTAAATTACATTGTGACCAAACCCAATCGCAATAATTAGGTACTTTTTTATTATCATCTATCTAAGTTGATCACGATCAAGGTAGGCACATACTTGCAAATATAGGAATATTGCGGCTTAACATTGTAACAAATTTTGAGTGTAAAGATAAATAATACAATTAACACTCTAATAACCTAAATCAACTAAATATTTAACATAAAGACATTCTAAAATATAGAAATTAGATTCCCTATGGTCGTTTGCAATTAACTGCAGTAAAATTCCTTCAAAAAGGACTTTAATATTGCTATAATATAAAATTAAGAAATAATCAATATTCACAAAAAAGTGCAGCACCTGACCTAAAACCAGCTCTTATCAGAATTAAATGGAATAATAATTCTTGGTTCCTGCCATTACTGAAACCATTTTTATATTAACATTATATTCGTTACAAACCCATAGAAAAATTTACATAAATCAGTACATGGTCACATCTAGCCCCAGTCTTTATAGTAACCTCCTCTGCAAATTCCCATAAAAGGTTCGGGCGACCAGCATGATTTAAGGATTATAATAACTTTTCATAGAAGTCACAATAAAGACTGGGGCCGGCATCGAAGCTGTGTGAGCATATAGCAACCCTATTTAATATACACGTATATCCACACCGCACTAGTGACTAACAATATCAGAGTTCTATTTCATAGCACAATTTAAGATTGTCTTAGTGCTTTATCGAGTCCTTGCATACGTTAGACACTTTGATACTCGTAAATTTACACTTTACACTCGAGTCAATCGTAAAACGGACACAAATAAGTGGCGTAATATAATTTTACACTCGTGTTAATCGGACCCGCCGTCGTCGGCGTCCTCGAGGAAACTAAACTTGTTTGAAGCCACAAAATTCTGGAACAAGAAATAGCATGAATTTAATAAACTTTTGGTTTTTAATAATAATAGTTTTAAATACTACGTGTTACTAATGTAGTCCACGTTAGTAACACGTAACATCTATTTCCGTGAGTGGTGACTGATTAATAATACCGTGTCACCTCTTCTGCCTAAGAGAAACCACCACGAAAAGGGAATAAAAACTTGAAACAAACACCATACCTAAGGGGCCATCCATAAAGTACGTCACACGTAAAGGGGGGGAGGGGGTCGACAAAGTGTGACATAGTGTGACAAGGGGTGGGAGGGGTCCTAAGTTTCGTGACATCACATTTCAATATTTAATACAATACGAATAAATGAGAACGAAGTGACTGCCATGCCAGTTATAAATAATTTAAAGGAGTAGGTTCAAAGTCCATGGACTGAAGATGATTGAGTTATTTTCTTCTTCTTTTTATTTATATTCAATAGTTTATTGCTTTGTTATTGTTTCAAATATTTGATGTTAATGTTGATTTCACAAAAAAAGTACTTAATTTAAATGGAAATAAAACTAATTTCGGAACTGCTGTTTTAATTTAATAATTTTTCGATGTGAAATTGCAAAACATGTGACGTCACACTAGGGAGGGGGGGAGTCTCAGAAATGTGACCACCTGTGACAAGGACGGGGGGGGGGGGCTCAAAAAATCATGAAATTCGTGTGACGTACTTTATGGATGGCCCCTAACCCGTCTGGCGAGCATGGTACTTGGTTTACTGTTAAAGGCTATCGATGATTTTTCCTTACCGGTTTTTCCTGTTCTTTCATCTTAGGCATGGGTTTCTCATCATAGTCGTCGTCGTCGTCGTTTCGGTCGCGGCTGCGGCCGTTGCGCTCTGGGCGCTCTGGGTCGGGGCGCTCCGGTTCGGTACGCGGCGCCAGGCGCTCGGGCGAGGCGGGGCGGCGCTCCCGGGAGCCGTCGCGGTTGTCGCGGGAGCCTCGCCTCTGGCCCGAAGCCACGCGCCGCTCGCTCTGCTCGGCCGAGTACTCGCGCCGGTCCCGCCTCTCTACGGAGCGGTTGCGTTGGTCTCTCTTGTCCGCTGAAGGGTCCCGGCGAGGGCGCCAGTCCCCGGAGATGTCGCGCTTGTCGCGGCGCTCGCCCGAGTGCTCGCGCCGGTCGCGGTCGTCTTTGTAATCGCGGCGATCGCGATCGTCCCGGTCGCGACGCTCTCTGTCCTCTCTGTAGTCACGTCTATCTTTGTCGTCCCTCGAGTAGTCCGGCCGATCTCTGTTATAATTGCGTGCATCTCTTCCGCGCTCGTCTAAAACCGAAATAATTTTAACTAAAATAACTGTTTCAAATTTTGAAGGAAACAAAATGTTTTTGTTGTTTAAACCCTTACCTCGTTTAGGTGCAGGTGCACGACGGTCACCAGAATGGTCATTCTGGAAATTAAAAATTCTTATTATAACGCATGTAAGTGACACTCAAATAAATTTATTACATGACTAGTCAACTGACCCTTCTCCCCCAACGCTCTTTCTCTTTATCTTCGACGCCGCGTCTGGCTTCTTCTTCTTGTTTACGCAGTCGTTCCTCTATTTCTCGTTCCCTAAGAAATAACAAAGATAACTTTGATTTATTAAATTTAAAAGTTACACTTCTTAATGATGGAATGTTTTATTTCCGCTCGTATTTTACATATTTGCAAATTAGACAAAAAACAAACTAAAATCGTAAATTTCATTTCATTTTCATTCATGAGCTTATGAACAAAGAAAATCTTTATCTTTAATTGTACAGTTATTATTTTTTACCTTCACATCTATCCTCTATACTAATAAATAAAATTGCAGTGACTGTCTGTAATATTAAATACTAAATAAATATGTATTACAATTTTCGTCTCTCTTTCTGGTACGGCTTAACCAATTTTGGCGGAACTTTCACTGGCAAATAGCTGATGTAATAAGGAGTAACGTTGGCAATTTTTTTTGAATTAGCATTGTCCCGAGACGTTACCCGGGGTTACTAACGTAGTAACGCCGCAAGGCTCAGCTAGTTAAGAATAGTATTAATTTTGTTGAGACTTCTGTAGTTCCGAAAGTTTATATACGGAACAACATCCATTTCTGCTATGATGGTTCGAGATATAAATAAATGTAGGTGTTAAGCGACCGATTCTAGCATAAAGGCACGAATCGGTGTCTGATAACCGAATTTAATGTAGCACACGTTTAATGCACTGAATATCAAAAATATGATATTCTGCTATATATAAAAATGTGCAAAGACAGGAAGATGACACTACCGGTGACATTCGCCGCTACAGTAACTATTTGTTATATTTTAAAACATTTTACGCTCGATTTGTATATCGGCGGATTGAACGTCCAGAGCATTATTTTCCAGGCCACGGAGCGACCGGCATCGGAGGTCCGCAACCCTGAGGGTGAACCGAATTCGAAGGTCGAACTAGTCGTCAGGGTATGTGAGGGCACCGACTGCCCAATAACGATCGTCACGACAACCGGTCGAACACTATTACTATGGATATTATGGAGTGCGACTGACTTGGCGGCCGTGTCGACGGGCTTGGCGGCCCCGAACACCTTCTCTGCGGAGACGGGCTTGGGCTGCTTGTCGTCGGAGCCCGCGTCGGGCGGCGCCTGCTCGGGCTCGCGCGGCACGGTGCGCGGCAGCAGGTTGAGCTTGGGCCGCTCGCGAGGCTTCGAATCTGTATGTACGACAAACATTTCTCTTTTTAACTGACTTTAAACAAGGAGAATATACTCAATTCGGCTGTAAACAAGGCTGTGACTGTGTGAACAGATTTTGATGACTTTTTTATTTGAAAGCTGGTGCTTCCCGTGTGATCACATTTCGATTTGGTCCAGGTTTGTGAAGTCAGTGTTTTTTGTTATAAATTCTTCTTTTTAAAGGACAACTTTTGCACTTACTATATTGCTGTGGCGCAGATGATTACATAGAATGCTCAACTCAGAACAACAAATCACACAAAGTGTTTGTCCCATGTGGGGTTTCAACTTAAAACACCCCGCGCAATAGAAAGCGGCCTGGCGACCGATAAATCCACTAGGCCATTCGAGCAGTCAAACATATATTTATAATTAAAATAGAAGAAGCTCTCGTCACTGGAATCGAAAGCGGCAATAGAACATTATATCAACAGGCTTTAACGATCCACTTCTGGACTAAGTTCTCTTCTGAGAAAAGAGTTTCTGACAAGTTTTCTATCAATTTGCAGTGCAGCTGTCTTACACGATTTCATCCCTTAGATGACTCTTCCAACAACAGCGACATGAGTAGTGGTGGAGACAAACCATGTTGTTAAGCTTCTCCATATGGTTTTATTTTTTAAAATATCTAAATTATTACATTACTTTTCAGTTTTCTTTCATATATGGTGTACCATTACCATATAAATGTCTGATTTCGTGAAAACGTACCTTCTCTAGGAGGTGGATCGCGATCGCGTTCACGGTCCCGGTCACCAAAGCCTCTGCCTCCGAATCCTCTGCTGTCTTCCCTTCGACTAAAGAAATTAAAATCAAATTATAATAATTAAAAGCAGTACGATAGAGAACTATTATTTAAGTATTTACTTGGAATAAAAATAGCACAGTAAAAGTAATATTTCTAGAATTGAATTGAAAATTACTAAACATAAAATGTTTTCTAAACTTCAGATAAAATATTGTGTAGATAGTAGAAAACGGGTTTTAGAAAAATACAGAACAAAAATGTAAGCAATAATTTATTGATTTTACTTACCCAAATCCACCACCACCTTCGCGATCTGCAGTTCTAAATCCGTCGCGACCACCATAGCCACTCCGTTCGTTGTCTCGACCACCAAACCCACGTTCTCTGTTCCTAAAATAAATGTTTTACATAAAAACACTTTTCCAAATTTTTAGTTTTTAATTTGTTTTGTAGACATACCTTTATGATTTGTTATTAAATACAAATAGTTCAGAAACTATTGTTGTATATTCTGTGTCTTTACATATATGAAAAGAACAAAAACAACTCCCGGACCCCCTCGAATCTCTTTTTAGTCCTAATCTGGCATATCAGATATGACGACTTTAATTGAATATTTAAATAATAAAACTTTTCAAATCTGTCATTACGGGTAAATATATAAATAATACATACTCTCCACCATATCCTCTGTCACGGCCGAAAGAGTCTCGTCCTCCGTAAGGTGTTCTTGCAGGTTCGGGAGGTGCAGGACGGTCTCCATCGCGCCAACCGCCCGGACGATTATCGGCACTTGCTGCAAATTTCAACATTTATTAATATCTTATGTCTCATAAAATTAAATACTATAAAAAAAACAAAGCACTCAGTTAAGAATTTGAAAAAAGGAGCCAACCAAAGACTAGTCTGAATTGAGTTATAGCTAAGCCACGTCACAGATTAGGCTAAAACAGCTGGGTCAAGGGCATTTCCAAGAGCAGGGACAGGCAAAGTCTCGTCCATAGGAGTCCTCGACAAACCCAAAGCGCCCAAGTTTCTTGTATCCCCCGCTATCACTATAGGTGATACCGCCGTAAAGCGGTTATGTACCGACGGTACGCATGACCTCACTCAGACCTTCCCGAGGTGAATATAGTAACTTATAAATAGTGGATTGTACCCAAAAGTTAAATTTCAGAGTTATCATAGTCATACTTTTTAAACCAAGAACCTGAAATATTTATGAAATAAAAAAATAAATTTTAAATTATTAATTATTCCACAACACTGCAATTAATGTTGGGTTACCAATCAGCTATCTTGTACTCTGTGTGTGCACCACAGATGTGACATTAAAGTTGGCTCCAGCTTCCAAATACTTATCATCATGGTATACCTACTATGATTATTGAAATGACTTTCTAACTAACTACTAACTAACTGAACTCACTCATTGATATATACTGGGTTCCGTAAGAATTTAATAATTAATATAATTGTACAAATTATGCTAATTTGCAATGCAAGTTCATATTATAAATTCGAAAGCAACTATGTCTATTTCTCTGTTACGCTTTCACAGCTGAACCACTGCATTGATTTCAATGTAATTTGGTAGTTCATTGATACATACATATTGGGTACCAAAAGGTTTAATATGTAATTAATATAATTGTACAAATTATAACAATTTGCTATGCATGTTAAAACATATTATAAAATCGAAAGCAACTATGTCTATCTGTCTATTATGCTTTCACGGCTGAACCAATACCAATGCACCAATTTTTATATAATTTGGCATGGAGATACTTTGATTCTTGAGTCAAGACATAGGCTCATTACAGCGATAACCAACAAACACGATTGCAAATTCTAGAGACAGATTCAACAGGGGTTTTCCTACAAATGATAAAATATAGTGATAAATCTTTATACTACTTGCTATTTTATTTATGCTTTGTATTGCTCGCATTGCTTTTGCTAATTAACTTGATATTAAATGTGTTATAAACACAATGCATAAACAAATCTGTGCAGTATTCTAATTATGTGCTTTGCACTATAGTGACAGTAGTTAATCTAGGAAATGGTTAATGGTTTAAGCGTTATGCCATTGTTACGAGTGATTTAGATAAGCAAATCTCCTCTATTGGCATTTTAACTTCAGTTTATCTTTCTAATTAGGTCACAAAGTATCAATATGCAAGTCATTTACAGAAACTATAAATTTCGGAAAGTACTATTCACAAAATTCTTCTGATTTTTTACGCTGTTTATTCAGCTTTAATTTGTTTCATTTTAGTATTTTAAATCAACTTTGAATACGAAATTGGATAGGTTCCAGAATCCAAATTCATATTGCAAGGGTTAAATTTGTACATTTTTGTATGCAGTTTATAATACAAGATTATGACGATGGTTTGATTTTATAAAGCCTTCCTCAACATATGGGCTATCCAACACTAAGATACATTAGTTTCTGAGATACTCTAAAGCTTTATAACATAAACATCAAAGTAATATAACAGTGGTATAAATACATAGTGAAAAGCGTCTTATACTTACAGTCCCTTTCTCGGTCGCGTTCCCTATCACGATCTCTTTCCCGGTCGGGGTTACGCGGTCGCGACGAGTCCGGCATAGCGCGCGGTCCCGACCGCCAGTCACCCATCGTACGTTCCGGATCATAATCCCTAAGTTAAACATCACTTTATAGTACCTATGTATAGAGTAAGGGAACAACTATATTACACTGAGCCGTGTCGTGTACTTATGCTGGCGGGTCGGATTTCATTTTGTATGAATTAGTTTATATGACACAATGTAGGATGATCCGTGTCCCGTCCCGCTCAATCAAACTAACATACGACACCTACTTCGGCTGGGTCTAATATAAATCGTCCCTAAGCATATTCAAATCAATAACAAAAAAAAATTATATTAATATATTCAAATTAAACTAACTTACAAATTAAAACCTAATATTTCATATAATTATTATATTTTCGTAATATTCGTTTTACATAAGATCTAAAATAAACTATTTTAATCAATTCTTTTGGATTAATTTTTTTTTTCTGTTACATACGTTAGTAAAAAGGTTTTACTTAAAAAAAAATCATTGTAATGAAAGTACAATACACATTTTGTGTTATAACAATAAAACATACCTTTCTCGATCTGAACGGCTCCCTCTGCCCATGCGGCGGTCGTTATCCTGAGTAGATACTTCTATTCTTATTCGCCTGCCATTTATTGTCTGTACAGAACAAACAAAATTACAATTGATACATAATATAGCCCTTTCATAGAACTTGGGTTACTGGCATTGAAAAAAGTCTTTATATAAAAAAAGGTTTGGCGTCTGCTACAAAAACTAGCTTTGGATCCTTGTGATGGCTGTACTTTGTACTTTGTGAGCTTGTACTTATTTTTAAACATGTACTTTCTTGTCTGGACAAATATTATAGAAAAACTCGATACCTACAAATTTCATAAATATAGAAGTACCTCTTGTCTGTCTGTTACACTTTTACAGTTAAACCTAATATATTGGTATTTTAAACTAATAGATCTAAAAATTATGGTGATACTTACAAGATCAGGCATATTCATAGCATTGATGAGGCCCTCTCTCTCTTCAAAGTCAACACAGCCAAACCCTTTGAGGCGGCTTCCCTCACGTGGAAGGCTCAAGTTGGAAATCTGTTGTATAACACATATTTTGTTACATAGTTGTAAATTTAACTTATGCAATAATAATTTATTTATATGAACATTTATCTTCGTTGAAGTGTTGTTTGCAATATTTTAGAAGTTAATTACATAGATGAGGGAATTATAATTGTTTTTCCTTTTGTTATACATCTCTCATTCTCCTTTTTACGAAAATACAATTTTATAAATTGCACAAGTACTCAATTATAAAAATTGATTTGCTTAACTAAACTAAATTATTTTAATCAAGATGACTGATTTAATAGTTATTTAAAAGATCATTGTTCTTAAATCTGTAGATTGTTTAGAATGTAATAAGTTTTTAGTATACAGGAAAAAACAGGACCCCATTACTAACCCAATTTGTGAGAACACAATTTTTTAATACATATTATAGTTTAGTTTATTTGTAATAATACTACTAGGATTAATACTAATTACTAGATTAAAATATATAAAGAATTTTTACCTTGAGCTCTGCAAATAACTCATAAATAGCACTTTCGTCGACATCGTATGGTAGGTTAGAAATATGTGCTGTGTAGGGAGGTCTGCGGGGGATGGATTCATCATCTACTGCAAGTCCACCACAAGCAGCCCGCGATGCGGACGGCAATGTGACTACAGCACGCGATCTTGATTGATACCCGAACGTCTCAGCTATGCAAACATATTAAATTAATTTTTATCATTAAACATACCCTTGCTAACTAGTTACAGAAAATAGCTCTTAATATTTTTGACTTTTTTAAATTTAATTCATTTTTATTTAATTGCCATCTTAACTACAACATAAAATAATTAAGTACTTCAACAAATTTCATTTGTGGCATTAGTTGACAGTATATTTTTACATTGTTAAAATAATTAAACCCTCAGAAAAGTAGGGAGCAAGTCAATGAAAGACTAGTCTGAATTGAGTTGTGACCGTAGCCATCTCATATATTGTACTAAAAATGCTGGTCACAAGGGTTTCCAACAGCTGTAACATTTACACCTTTACCAGTCCCCACAGGCTTGGCATCCCTGGCTTAATGTTGCACTGTACTTTCTGGTTCCCCTGCCTTCCTTGTAGAGGAAGCATCCGTCTAGAATGTGTTTTAAATCACAAAGACCTTTACTCAGACCTTCCCGGGACGGAGAGAGCGACAAGCACTCTGTGTGTGCGCCCCAAGTACGAGATTAACATTGACCTGCCATTACCCTTTATATCATCACTGGGTTACATATTTCAAACATAAAACATCAAAATATTATAAAAAGTTTAATAACTTACGTTCCTCTTCTACGGCATCGGCCCAGGTGTTGGCCGTGGGAATTGTTGTTGGTTCTGCAAGTATGTCGGTTATACTGGCTTTGATCCATTTCGCCTTTTTACTTTTTTTGCCAGCTAGAACAAAGTTAAATGTTACGATCAATGTTCGATTTCATATAATTTAGGGCTGACTAATAAATTAAGGGCAACTAAATAGTTAATGATGACGCATAGTAAGTGAACGACCTACTCCGATTTTGAAAGCGGTTATTCGCGGACACATGAAAGGACAAATTTCACTTGTAACATATCTGTTCAAGTTCATGTTTCTCACCATTTCAGAAACTAACAAAAATAATGGTTAATCCTTATCGAGATTCATACAAGCAGTAAAGTAATTGAGAATGTTGAGAAATGTGGCCACGCGGTAAATCCAAACGTTCGCAAAGGTGAAATGATGACACGTTAGCATTAACAGATAACATTCTATAACTTCAAAAATGAATGCCTTGGTTAACTAATATTCATGCAAACGATAAGAACGATGAAAATGCGATATTATATAGTAAAATAAAGCGAAAAACTTAGTCTTTTTCACGTGATAAAATTACTAGAACTAACCTGTGGCAGCCATATTACAAGGATGAAGACAGTGTTGCCACTGCCGTGTGCTAAGCTAAATGCTAGTTTCGTTTAGTTGCATGTGTAGGGCATCACCAAACTGAAAAAACAAACAAATTGTGCATTTTGGTGTAGCCAATTCATAAAATTTTAATGTAGTTCAAAATTCATTAAATTTTATGTTGATGCATTTTTTTATAGTCGATTATCTAAATACAAGCAATGAAATATTTGTGTCAAAACAATTTGTAGAAATTTCAGTTTTTGTAAAAGGTTAGTTGTTAATTAATTGTGTACCGTTGAAATATCAATACCTAAAGATAGGTGGGTACAATATGCTTATTGACATTGATGAGAAAACAAATGATTTTTTTTTTAATTCACACCAAGATAAAAGCTTTTTGGAAAAAATTGATTTCCGATTACTTTTAGTAGGAGTACGCTTTTTGACATTATTGAGATCAATTTAATTGGCTATTTCATACCAAGATAAGCTTTTCTACTTTTGATTATCGATTATTTTTAAAATAAAGAATAAAATTCTCTCACTTTGAGTTCAATTCACAGGCGTAGCCAAGGATGCAGTTTGGGGGAGGAGGAGGGTTTTAAGATAATAAATAACCGGTCAAGTGCGAGTCGGACTCGCACACAAAGAGTTTCAATGAAATTACTTTTGCCACTGGTAAAATATTGTCCTCATGCTTGGATATAGGTCACAGTTAGTGTCCAACTGCAAATAAGTTTATAATCGCATTTTTTTGGTGATGCAACTACAACTTTTTTGGATTTCTTTCATACCATACCAAATTTTATGATTCTAGGTAAACGGGAAGTACCCTACAGATTTTGAACCCCAAAATCCTCAAAAACGGAGTGTAAAGACTATATGTTTTGATCGCGTCGACTTAGAAGTTTGACTTTTTATTGCTGCAAGGGACTATAGACCTTAATATTTGATATTAATTTCAACTGGATTTTGCTACCACCACTAAAACTTACCCTAGTACTGAACCCTAAAAATACTATAGATTAAATATTCTGTTTTTCTTTGAAAAAATATCCACTACTTTTTTGTATAAATGCCTAGAGAATTTGATTGAAAGTAAAAAACCAGTAACGATTAGTGGAAGCTGACCATACGGTTGGGTCTTGGTTGTTCAAGACTCGTCACTCTTAAGCTCCTGAATGAAATATGTCAAATGATTTTGCAGTCTCCAGACGATGCGTTCAAATGCTGGAAGCCCAATAGACAAATCTTAATAGTCAGAAAGAACATTTTATTCAATTTTATATACGTGTGTTAAAGAGGCTATAAAGTGAAATAAAGTACGAATGTATTACCAAGAGTTCGGTCTATTGGGCAAAACCAGTTGTCAAAAGCAAGGAGCGACCATGACAGACTTACGTCATATTCGACGTCGAATCATCGAAACCGGAGCTTCTGAGTGAAATTGTTACGTTCCATGGATAGTTTTACACAATAACACTGGACCCTGGAAATGACCTACCAGAAGATCCAAGGGCCAAGTTAATCCGATACTATGCCGAAGATATACCAGACCGACCAGACGCCAGCTTAAGCGAGATAAGTATGCTCTCAAATAGCTCAATAACTAAACACCGGGTGAGGACGGAATCACCACAAAGCTTCTGAAGATAGGTGGAAAGATATTATAAAATTATTTTAGAAAATATTTGTACTCGGTAGGAAGCCGCTTTGTTTCAGAAATATGGAGGGGCTTTTTTAAACTGCCTCGTTGGTCTAGTGGTGGTTAGCGTAAGCGACTGCAAATCAAGAGGTCTCGGGTTCAATTCCCGGGTCGGACTGCTGTTGGGTTTTTCCTACAAGAAATTCCTAATAGCAGCCCGGAGTATGGAAGATGGCGGTGTTTCCCGCCCGTGCTTCGGAGAGCACGTTAAGCCGTCGGTCCCGGTTGTCATGAACATCTATGGCAATCGTTAATGGGAAGTCAGTGTCCTCAAATATACTGACAACTAGTTCAACCTTCGAATTCAGTTCGCCCTCAGGGTTGCGGAGGTCAGATGCCAGTCGCTCTGTGTAAAAACTGATATTCAGGTAAAACCGGTTGAACTGGTAGCCGACCCCAAATATTGGGAATAATAAAGGCTAGGAAGAAGAAGAGCAGATTTGGCGGCTTCCAGCCTCCCAAACAAACTGGTTTTCGAAAAGGCTTCAGTACCATATATCAAATGTTGTAGGTTAACCAGAACTCCGAAGAATACGAGTATAACATACACTTCGCTTGGCGTTTATGACCACGAAATAGCTGTTGATTCGATCGAAACATGGACTGTACTTCAGTCTTTCCAACGGTGATATCAACTACTGGTACCGAACAAGCAAGTAGTGAGGCAGCAAGAATTAATATCTTCGAAACTACTTACCGCGGCACCGGCTTGACCGGAATGATACCACGGCCTAACAGAAAAATGGTGTGAAATAGCGCT
Organism: Spilarctia lutea; assembly: GCA_916048165.1. Classification (NCBI taxonomy): domain Eukaryota; kingdom Metazoa; phylum Arthropoda; class Insecta; order Lepidoptera; family Erebidae; genus Spilarctia; species Spilarctia lutea. Next base: position 15,108,917 of record OU696481.1, read on the forward strand.
TGCGCTGTGTTTCACCGGGTGAGTGAGGATACCGGAGGCCCATAACCACAATCCCTCCCCCCTCCCTATTTCCATTCCCCAAAGATCGGCGGCGCTAATCGCTTACTGTCAGGCGATACGTCTGCTGGTTTGCACTTTATTCCATAAAAAAAAACTATGACAGACCTTAGCACAATGCTCAGTGGCTTAGTGGGGTCTTCAAAGAAGCGTTGGTCTTAAAATTAACTTATACAAGTACACTGGTAATCTTACAACCGGAAACTCGTAACAAGCTCATCTAACGTCATCTTTTTAATTTATAAAGCAATGCTCAGAGTATGCATTCGGTGCATTCTGTTCGGCCTTATATGGCAACTCAATGCATTTAATAGTAAAATAATCCTATATATGCAATGTTAATGAGTAACCTCTTAGGTGATTGCAAACATGTACCTAACAAAATAACTGTAACGACTGGTAGGAATAGTAGGATTTAAATGTTGTGGCTGTACTTGAACTTTTGTATTTGTGGGGTAATCAATCATTGTATTAGATATTGTTGTCATCGAGAAATAGCTGTAATAAAGATACGGCGAACTTAGGTAAATACAGTGTTAATGACGAAGTTCAACATAATAGCATTACCAGACCTAGACCAGATCTCTAGACCAGAAATGTTTTTAGCATAGAAGAGTATACAGGACTACGTAAACTTTATTGTCAACCAATTAAAATTTGGCATGCTGGCCACCGTGGTATAGTTGGTCAAAACCTCTTATCTAAGAGGAACCCTATAGTCCATTAGGAGACTATTAAAGGCTATTAATAATAGATGATCAATTAAATTTTACAAACAAATGAAATATACTTTTTTCTAGAGCTTTAGTTTTATATTGAAAATCTCGGTAAGTACTTAAAAATGCGGATAAAGTTTAATTTTGATTTAATACATATTTAAGTCTATGTTAGTTGTATTACGTCTATCGGCCAGTGAACCAGCCTTCTTTTAATCGGTATGGTGTTATACTTATCATAACTTTTAAATGATATGTCCGATTTGATTTTTTTTTGTTATCGTATAGGGGGCAAACGAGCAGACGTATCGCCTGATGGTAAGCGATTACCGCCGCCCATGGACACCCGCAACACCAGATGCGTTACAAGTGCTTAGTATCTCACCAAAAGAAATCTAGGATTTTTCAAATTTATGTAAGTTGATGGTTTGAGGTTACTCTTTAAAAGTGGTTTGAAGGTTTCGTTGAGTACAAAAACTAAGCGACTGCGTTCACCTTTGTCTTTTTTTATGTTGGTATATGCCCAGTTCCTATATTTGAAAAACGATCCGTTCTAGGTACGAATAGTAGTATATTATACGGGGCGTAAGCTAAAATCGTTCCTATAAAAAAGTAATTGGGGAACGGTATTTACGACTCGTAGTCGGTTGTAGAAAATTTTTACACGATGACGATTCGTTAAATATAGGAACCGGGCAATAGACGCGCCAAAATGACTCTACTCTGCCTGATGGAAGGCATAAATAAAATCCGAGAGTGGTGATCACCATATTCATATCACCTTAGTCTCATATTATTAAGTCTAAACATCTATTGCCTAGTTTCTCAATTTCCACGCTAGTTTCAGAATCAGCATACTCAGCTACAGATGGTAATATGTAGTATTAATGTTGGTTACATTAACCTCTGAGGACATTTCATTGTTAACGTGGTTTAGTTTTGCCTCGTAAAAGACAAGCAGGTGAGGGATTAAATATTTTTAAAGCATCCTTGTGTGTTTAAGGTTCCAAACATATCTACGAAAACAGACTAGTGTTGAAATATTGCCACAGTGACAGCTTTTCTAACGAATAGACTGGTACATAGATGACATCTTAGTCCGTATTGGCATCTAATTAAACAATGCGAGTCCATTTATAAGTTTACTTCCCGTTCTTAAATTGCAAAATGAAGACGTTTCTTAAACCAAGTCGATAACATTATCTTGATTCTGTCTTACATTTTTTTAAAGAACTCCATTCGGACAACCGTATAAGGAATCTATTCTGTGTCGCGAGGGACTTAAAAATATACGTGAAACGGACACAAAGGACACTCAGCCTCGGAACAATAGTTAGTGGATAACACAAAATGTTTTCCCATGTAGGGTTTGAACCCACAAAACTCAGCGTAGTAGAAAGCGACGAACGTGGTGAATGCTTGTATGTCTACGTCATCCGTGCAAATACAGATGGGAAATAAATACAGAATATAACTGTAATAATTGTTAAATAAAGATACTGAACATTAATGATCGAATAACGTTAACTGTTTAAGTTTTAAAAAGGTTTTATTTCATGTAGCTAACACCACCAACAACCAATGTATAAAATGATTTTTGATGGTTATTATTTGTTTCATTACGACAAGAAAGTATAATTTCATATGAAACTAGAAATACATTCGTGACGACATCTGAATTACTGAACAACTTTTTAGTAGATATACCAAGTAGCCAAGGCAAATGTCGAACGATAATGTCTAGCTAAGCGCTAATGAGATAATTTAGGAGATGATTTTATGAATTTGACTGCATTATTTTCATAGTCACCGACTCACAAGTATATACAAAGAAAGATAACCTAGACGCTTCAAGCACCCAAGTTTTAAAAGAAATGTAACCAAATCTAAACTAAAAAAAAAACAAATTTATCGGTAGTAGATAACAATATGATGTCACAAACACAAGTTAGTAGTAAAAGTTGGAAGTATTATGGTGTTCCATTGTCCTGTTAGTTGTATAATGTTTAACAAGAAACTAATTGACATAGTTTTACTGTGTCCGCGATCTAGCTTATATACTGTTACACTTTTTTTAGGTTAGTATTATTACTTCTATGGTCTTGCCTTTTAGGTAGTATTTGCATTAAAAAATAAAAACTTTTAATTTAAAATTCACAGTGCAGTGCCTGGTAGTGCCAGTTAACATACGGACATCTGTGGAAACCGTTACAGAACTTGAAGATCGCCTACTACTAAGGTTGTGGAAGTCTGATGGTAGTCACTTCGCGTAAATAATCAAAGTTCAGTTGGATTGTATTAGATTTAAAGCCGACCCCAACCGGGTTTGGGAAAAAGCTTCGAAGGAAGACAGCACAATTAATTGTAAAAAAGACATATACATCTAAATCAAAACAAAACGTAACATTATAAAAAAATCACAACTCCAAACGGTTTCAAAGATTTAAATAAACCTTGTTTAGTGGCGTTTGTAACGAATTCTTTATCTTAATTGCCTTTTCCTATCAGGTAGTCGTTGGTTCACAGTGGGTTCTTATTCTAAATGAAGATCACCCATTATGACTTATTTAACAATTTTATGGTTTGTAATTCTGGATATCAGAGCATTGAAACCAAGACAAGAGACTTTATCACTACTCAAAAAAGTAAAAAAATAAATAATACATTTTAACCTGTCAATATAAACTGCATTCCCTCAAGGGTCTATATTGGGTCCTCAACAAAATCAATGTTTGTTGGTGGACATACAACTGATTTGGTTGATACTGTGATTTTTTTTATGTACATGTTGAATCATAAACGATAGTAAAGTGTTACTGTGATATGATAACCTTTAACAAAAGCTTAGTTCATGGGCAAAATCTCGTTTATATTTTAAACAAGTAGATGAGGAGATAGTCCCTAGTAAATATAAAATAAATTGTAGAAATCATGACATCTTTGTCTCACAAAGGAAGTGATAATAATAATATCTACTGTATTACTTTGCAATAATAATGTACACAATATATCTGTCCATTGTCTTTTGTTAGAATAATTACAACTTAAATAGTTGACTTATATAGGTGCCACGGAACAGTATACGATAGACAAAGAGAAATGATATTGACATTTTATTTACAAATAGAAGACAAAGGAAAACGTTATTACAACAATTCCTTTACAGGAATTTCAATTTAATAAACTCATTCACTCCATACACTTACAGATCATGATTATAATCACACATAACGGGTATAATAACTGAATCTTATTTCATTTTGTTGCAAGCTATTCCTTGCCGACGGAAAACAACAGCGCGGGTGAATGGGCCAGCTCGCGCTCGCTTCGGCCACAGCGCCGCCACACCAGACGTGAAGTGCTCGCGATAGATGGCATTCAGGTCGAACAACGTAGCCGTGCGGACGCGCGTTTTGAAAATCTGAGCGCGCTCACCTCGTTCGGCACTAATGTTTCTATCGAAAGTTTTCTATGAAACATTTTTATATCGAAGTCTTCACACTTAACATAAGTTGTGAGTATTAGCAGAAGATAAAGATATCCTCGAGAGTCTAGTCGGTGTCCTTTCTAAAGAATCGGTTGTGCTTGCCAATAATTTAAATTTTGTCACGAGTGACGTATAAACTCCGTGCCGGTGATAACGAAAAATTATGTGAACAGTGTTGTGTTTATGTTTGCAATAATGTGCGATATAGTGTAGACGTGCTTTGTTTACAATGGGTTACGCATCGAGTGGTGCCGGGCGCGCTACGCATGAGGCGTTGTTGGCGCGCCAGGATGCCGAGCTTAGGCTCATGGAGACCATGAAGAGGTCCCTGCAAGCTAAAATGAAGAGCGATCGGGAGTATGCCCTGGCGCTTTCTGCGGCCGCTGCACAAGGCCAGAAGATGGACAAATGTGAAGAACTTAACGGTAAAAAATCAAAACCACTTAACGAGAATTATCCCTATTAGCACCAGTGAAGAGAGTTCTAACATTGTAGTCTATGTTACTTTTTACAGTTATAGAATATTAGCGAACATCCATGTAATATTAAATAAATACCTACCTACACTTGAACCAACAACAAATTTCCGACCTTTTTCTTAATGTCTGGTCCAATAATAATAGTCTAGTGTCTCGCATTCTGAGGTATATCTTTGCATTATTCTTTGCTTAAATTTTATGTAATTTTTGGGAACTACGAATAGGATTCTAATACCTAGTACCTATGTTTTAAACGAATGTAAATAAAAAAAATGTTTACTAAGTTTTTGCCAAAGTTGAACAAAATTCGAAATCAATGATGTGGCGGTAAACGAAAAATGTTGCCTGCCTAATTAGGAAAAATCTTTGAGCTAAGCCCACATGACATGAAAGTTATTTTACAATTTGAATATAGGTGCATACCTACTAATCTATAAATATGGCATCTGTGGTCTTGTGAAGTCTGTGGAACTTTGTAATTTTTACTTGCTAATTTGTCTATTTTAAAATCGTTACGTTATTTTAAATTTTAAAATCGATTACAAAATCTGATATGGTTGGTTCAACTATATCATATTATCTAATTATATTTAAGCTATAATCAATAAATATTATCGAGATTGTCAACATGAGAAGGTTAAGTTTTGATTATTTGGATGATTTATGCATGAATATAAATTATAGGTTCAAAGAGTCGAGTATATCTCTGAGCCTGTCTAATACATATATTATGTAAACAATTTAGATGTTTAGGGTTTCCTAAATGCATTTGTGATTTTTTCTCCCGTGTATTTTTAGTATCGTCTCAGACTGAATTAGGTAATCACAGGCTATTTTTTTGTAGGATGAGTAATCACGACCCCTGAGCGCATTTTGAGACCAGTCCAAACCTTTTTAAACTTCTAGGCAAGGTAAAATACTTCTGGATAAATATCCAATTCACTATCCATGAATCAATTTATTATCTAAATAGATTATAGAATAATAGCTACTTAGTTAAAGAAACAGAATTCAGGATTGTCGTTTGTAATGTTATGTGTGTTTTTTAAGATCCAAACTACGAATGTACCTTGTGTCGCGGGGAATTTACACAAAGAACACCCAGACTCAGAACAATAAGCTAGGGATCAATCAAAATGTTGTCCCATGTAGGAATTGAACCTAAAACATCCAGCGCATTAGGAAATGTCGAACCCCATAACCACTATCTATTGAATGCCTCGGTAGCGTAGTGGTAATGTATGCGACTGCTTAAGGGCTCGAGTTCGATTCCTGGATCGGAAATAGATAAATGTTTGTATGATCTGCAAATATTTGTTTCGGAGTTTGGGTGTTTTCTATGTATAATATGTAAGCATTTATAAAAAAAAAGTTCCTATATGTGTATTTATATCAGTTGTCTAGTAATCATAATACAAGTTCTGCTTAGTTTGGGACTACATGGTCTTGTGTGTTACATGTCTGAAATATTTATTATTATTATTTACTGTGCTGTCTATTCAGTGAAAATTTGTGCAAAACAAATGATGGGGAACATGTCGCCGTGTCTTGTGAACCTCACATAGTGTTTTGATATCGCTGAATATGTAAAGGTGGATTTTTTTTTATGTATGGGCCTGCCAAAGTGACTCTACTCACGAACTCACAGAAAACCGGTGTGAAATAGCGTTTGCGCTGTGTTTCACCGAGTGAGTGAGGATACCGGAGGCCCATACCCCAACCCCTCCCCCCATCCCCTTTCCCATCCCCCAAATTTCGGCAACCCACTTGTGACGCCTTTGGTGTTGCTGGTGTCCATGGGCGGTGGTAATCGTTTACCACCGTTTATCAGGTGATACGCTTTCTCGTTTGCATACTATTCAAAAAAAAGACAGTGGAACGCAGCATGGTGACACATACTAGCGGTCTATTAAGATGCTTCGGCATCATTGTGCCTCCGGTCTCTCACTCACCAACGAGATACGGCAGCACGAATATTGTCATTTTAGTTTAATATTCTGTAAGAGAAATAGTACCGTCCTTGTCGAACCCGTACCTGCTGAAATCAGCATGGCTCTACTACTTTCTGAAGTCTAAAGTAAGGCAATTCTGTATCGATTGAGCTCAAATATTGACACGATATACGAAGGCTTGTTTTTATTTATTTTTCACTTTACTTGAGTTCCACATTGAGTTCCACATGTCTTATCAATGCAGCTATAACGTATTACCTACCGAAGCGGGGCGGGATACATCTTTTTTTTTGCTATTTTCATTTTAATAAAGACCAATTTCAAGTAAAATAAAAATTCACACATCCAAGTTTTATGTATTCTAACTAGTAGACAGGGTTATAATAGACAGTTGTTGTATTATGTAGTAATGTATATTATATATGAGCTTCTAATGTTCATTTGTTAAATCCGTGCTAAATTTATTATAAATTCGAAAGTAACTCTGCCTGTCTGTCACGCTTTCACGGCTAAACCGTTACCGATTTTAATGAAATTTGGCAGAATATGGTAGATACTTTGATTCTTGAGCAAAGACATAGGCTACTTTTTACAGCGATAACCGCCGCGCTTAAAAGCTAGTCATGAAATATATTACATACGATTGCAGGAACAATAATACAATTTAATAGTAATACAATTCATTTAATTTCTCCCACAAAATACAGTATATATCAAACTAGCTGACCCACGCAACCTCGTTTGCGTCTTCAATTGCCCGTAGCGTGAAAATTTTCCCCGTTTTTGAAACATTCTTCATTGGTGCTCCGCTCCTATTAGTATTACCGTGATGATATATATCCTATAGCCTTCCTCGATAAATGGACTATCCAACACTGAAAGAATTTTTACAATCGGTTTAGTAGATCCCGAGATTACCCCCTACAATTTAACAAACACACAAACTTTACTTCTTTATAATATTAGTATAGTTTACAAATACAAATACAAGCGCTGGATGGAAGACAGGAGCCCATACTAAGTAAACTTGTGTTACAGGTCTCCTGGCCTCTCCATCCCGGATGAACATAATTAAATTATTTATACATAACTTATACAACAATAACAGTACCTATGAAGAATATTATAAATTAAAGTAATAGAGATAATTTGTGAGTGTGAGTATGTGTGTTTGTGCATGTGCGTGCATGCTTATGTATGTGTGTATTGGTGTAAGTGGTCATCTCGCCTCTTAATACTAAGTGTTGTGGGTTCAATTCTCACATAGTGAACACAACAAAAATACTATGTAATACACAAATTGTTGTCTTGAGTCGGGTTGTGCTGTGTCCCTTTGATGGATGTTTGTGAAGTCTCCCGCAACCCAAGATCAATACCTAGTCTTTAAAGAGACGTGTATTAATAAAGTATTTTGTAGTGCATATTAATATATAGCTGAACGCTTAAACTCATAGTTTTAACTTGTTATATTTATTAATCACATTATATTATTTTGAAAATAGTAACTACATATAATTAAATAAAGTGGTATGGCCTGCTAATAAGAAGAAAGGGAGGAATAGAATAGAATAAACTTATTTTTACATATTTTTTAATATAAAACAACGCCTTCTAGTCCCAAGCTAAGTAGAGCTTGTCGTATAGGTTCTAGACAACTGATATAAATATATACTTCTTTTTTGTAAATACATACATATTATACATAGAAAACAACTTAAACTCCGAAACAAACATTTGCAGATCAGACAAATATTAGGTCCGACCAGGGAATCGAACCCGACACCTCCATCACAGCAGTCGCTTACGCTTTCACTTGCGCCACTGAGGCAGTCTCACTTTATCATATCAGTGTTCCTAACCCCACAAAATAAACTTGTTATCATCAAAATTTCATAAGATATTTTAAAATACTATATTAATATCTATTTAGTCAGTTACTTTATACCGATTAATTTTCGAAAAAAGAGTTAAAAATTCGTGGGTGTTGTGCATAGTCATTCATTTATTCTATATCTGGGTGTAATCTATAAAAATGTATATATTTATTTATTGTAATTAATAGATACAGATAATAAATTGAAAAAATACCAGACAGTGCATTACAGTAAACCTGCCATGCAGTTACAACTGTACACAACTATAACAGTAGACAGTGCTTCATATTGGCGTAGGGAAAAAATTAATAAATAAGAATAACCAAAAAAAAAAATATTTAGGAAACTGAGATGTGCATTAAAATTAAAGTCTGCTATAACGGAGGACAGAAGATTTGAAAGCATTGAGGTTTTCGTGAAAGATAACCAAATAAATTTGTTCATGAGCAGTCTCTCATGGTCATTAATACAAAGTCTATTTAGTATGCTTATAATAAAATAAAACGAAGAATCTAATTGAATGTATTTACGAATAAGACTATCTCTCGAAAATTTTTTGATTAATAAATTGATCAAAATTTTTATTATAACGGCGTGGCGTAATCTGGCTTTCCTACGACAAATGTAGTCTGATGTATTTAGTTAAATCTGAAGTCACCCGAGGAATAATGGAAGTCATTGGGCCTTATGCCAAAATAGTTGTGTTACGTCCAAATTAATGCATAACTGATTTTGTTTCAGGGTCGGTAATAGCGTCAGCCTGGCGCGCCATGACCGAAGAATGGGATAACATTAGTCGACTAATTAAGGCTAACGCTGAAGCTTTAGAGTCGAAGGCTCTGGACAGGCTGACTAGCCTCATGGCAGAACGGCGGAAGTCACGGAAAGCTTATCAAGAGGATCATAGTAAAATATCTTCGCAATTTACTCAGGTATGTACATAAATCGCAGTTATTTTAAAGACAACTTCCGTGTAAGGAATAAAAATCCTGTGTCACGGGGGACTTTATAAATATACATTAAACGGACACAAAGAACACCCAGACTCAAAACAACAATTTGTGGATCACACAAAATGTAGTCCCATGTAGGATTTAAACCTACAACACTTGGTGCAGTAGTGAGCGTCGTGGCGACCGCTTAAACCACTAGGCCAACTGTGCAATTAAATACTACAATGGTCAAAAGGTTTTAACCGTTTTTCAGAGGAATATATTCAAAACTGTGATTCGTGATAAATTCCAAGTTTAACTACTCGGATTTTTCGTGGGTCGTTCTGTCGTGGGTTCAGTACAAGGGTTCATGCCCCGTTTACATCTCTACGTTGGATGTGATTTGTCATCCGGCCTTTCTGCAAAAACCCTAATTTTGACCGATATTACATCGATAAACACAAAAAACTTTGTATAAAAGACAAGGACTTTGCAACAAAAAAAAACACGTCATAGAAATATTGTTTTTCCCCAAAGGCACTTGTATGAAAGATCTACAAAGTAAAGCATTAGCTGACTCACGTCAACTTGAGAGTGTGGAAACGTTATCGCTTCATTATTGGGTCCTTTATTGAAGCCTGAAGTCACTGTTTGCTTATCGTCATTGGTATCGGCGTGTCCGATCACGTCCTGTGTTGATAGCACTGGCCGACTCATAGAATATTAGTGGCTTTTGACATTACCTCATCGTGAAGGCACGTTAAAGTTATGTGCATTGATAATATTGACATTGTGTTATCAAGTGCATAACGTCAGCAATAGTTGTACGTATTAAATCATTTATTTAATGCTTTGTTACTTTTATTGTCGAGTATCAAGTTCTTAGCTATTTATCAAGTTTTTAGTACGAGTTTGTTTTAATTGGTGTAAAAAAAAAACTGTGCTGTTCTCTATAACAATTAAGGTGTGAAGAAAGTAGTCAATTGTCGTGTTATTTGTTATAAAAGGTTCAAAGCTAGTCACAGCAATCTATACCAAATAGTGTTTTATACTTTGATTACAATCAATAAGGTAAACAGTACCTTACTTATAATTTAAAACACAAAGTAATATGTGTAGGTATGTTTCTTCAATTTAAGTAATTATGCGAACGATACTTTTGAAAATAATGCTTTTTACAAGCATCAATTGAATATAGGAAGATTTGGGAACTATAAAACTGGAATATGTAAGACGTATTCTGTAGTAGTATACTGATTTATGATAATAGTCGTGTGTAGCATAGCCGTTGTAACACGTCTTAACCCTAACAGACATGCGCGGCCCGTTATCGTGACTGGTTCGGTTAGTCTTTTAATTCCTTGTCCATTTCTTATCAGAGATCTATTGTCCGGTACTTGATCTATGTAATTAGGCCCACTGGTTGATAACTAAATAACCGTGTCGAGGCCAGACCAAATCAGACGCTGAAGTTACCACGAGCAACCTGTGTTCGAAGTAGGTTAATCGATTCTCTTCGACTTAACAAAAGTCTACGGTACTATTGCTATGTCTCTGTTGCCAAGTGGTTTTTATTATTAAACTTTTATATAAATGCCACATCATAATCATTTATTTGCAAAAAGCTTATATGAATTATACTAACTTGGAGATATATATATATACACACTAAGGTTTTCTCCAATGGAATAACTTGAAAGGACCAGTTTTTAATAAAAAAACTTTTATTTCTTGTAGCCATAAACCTGTTTATATCGAGATTAGGATTTCGAAATACACAGATATAATTATGGACGCCATCTCGTTTAGGATTTGGATTGATGCCAATTTTTTGCGGGAGATGTAAATAAAACAAGCGATGTCGGCGCCGTGATGCCGAATGCCGCACAAGACACTGGAATACTAAAACTGTACCAAATTTTAATAGTCTAGATAGACAAGTTATGGTTATAAGTTAATTGATAAAAAGTTTTGCCAATTTAAATGATCTTGACTGTTTCGCAACTCTTGTGCACAGTACAAAATAATAAGAAGACTTTTTAACCGTTTTGTTGTTTTCGCCAAAAGCCACATTGGCGGTAAAGCTTTATAAGTAACTGTCAAAACATTTATTTATATACAGTACAGAGTATGGTGTTAATGATGAGAAGGTATAAGAATGAATGAATGAGTATGAATGTAGTACCAGGGAGTTGTAGGAAGAAGTAGTTATATTTCAATGCCCTTATTCCTTGCCTTAATCAGTTTGTCTTTAGACATTTATACAATTATATTTTTTTTGCCATATTTAGTAATTTACGATTTTGTAGTGTTTTTAATATATTTATAATAATAATAATAATTATATGTTATCCTTGTCGTCAAACCAGGCCACAATCTAAGTGTACGTTTAGTAAGAATAATTATTTTTGATTTCGATTTTCTTTGTTAATTCTATTTTTTGGTTATTTGAAACATAATTACTTGACAAATGAAACGCTGTTTTATGAGTGAATAAATAGAACAAATTTAGTTATGAAGATTTGACGCCGAATTGCAGCTAGAAGCGACAGGAAGGACATTTGTGTGCTAGGGAATGCACTCGGCTTAATGAATGACTGACATTAGACAGCGCAGTAACGACCTTCTGGCATGCGTGGGTCGATACCACGAGAACTACGACTCTATTCACACTGCTTGATCTTTTTAAAGTAACAAAGGATTACGTTATTGGATTGATCAAAGCCTTCAAAAATGTATTTGAAAATAAGCACTTATATTGTCATCGTTTTGAATTATAGTTTGTACTGCGTAAATTTTTAATAAATATTGCAGTTATATAAGCCATAATAAGTAAGCCTTATGTGAGCTATCTTATGGTTGATCCGTAAACAATGCTCGTGCTGCGTAAACCCGGTTTATGTGAGAGATCCTTGGGTATTTTATATCTCGCTTGCGCATTGCAAGATGTAAACGTTGCAGAGACGGATATGTAGACATAATTTCGTGATTTCAAGCTAGTCACGTAAACTGAGATTCTGTACCGGGATTGGTCGTGTGGCACCTGTCTACGTTCATTGCCCTGCTACGCCTGCGCTGTCAGCGCGTGCATATCTGATTTCTTTTTATTTTCACTTTTTGCCCCTTATTTTTTTTGCATCGCTTTTTAGATATCATACGACCACTGATACTAAAGTTATTCGAAATAAAATGGTCTAAATTATTGTAAATAAATCATGTATACGCCCTCATAGTTTTGGTTGCTATTTGCATGATTTATCAGCAGAATAGTCGGGTCGAACAATTTAGAGTGTCAGTGAGTAAGTAAATCCGACCGTGCTGTAAATGCAGTGTGTCAAAAACTAACAAAGGCAGTTATTTGCTTTTGTTAGGTGAGTTTAGTTTAAAGGTTATTTGGTTAACGAACCTTTATTCCTTGTTTATAAGTGCAGGAAAATAAAAAGCTTTGTTAATGCTTCTATTTATAAGACTTTCTGTGTATTCTGAGATAGAGATTGCCACTAAAACTTCCAATCCACTTTTCAATATCAAAAGTCATATATCGTAAGATGATTTACATTTTGGTGCGTTGTCTTAGAATTGCTCCGGTTTACAGGTCATCTCTTCCGGTAGCTTTATATCTTGCCATTTTAATTGGCTGATTCGCTCTGAATTCGAGATTAGCAGATGCCGCAATGTTCTGAACTCGTAGCAACTCCTACCACCCCCCTATCACTTACCGCTTACCAGTGTTGGGCAAATTTTAATTGCAATTAAAATTAATGACTAACAATATATCATCAAATGTTACACATTGTTTGAGAACTTTAAATTGTATGCACTATACAAGTTTGGCTGTAATGCCACTGCCATTTAATAGCCAAAAAAACTAATTTAATATAACAGATTCAAGAAACGTAACCCTAAAATTAATGATTTTATTTTATAACTAGTAATTCGTTTCGAGGTTTCAATAATATTATTACTGAGTCAACATTAGTCATTCTATCGGTGTCGAAACAAAATCCGGTAAAGTTGTATCGTGGTCACGGCTCTTCTACCGGATGCAGTCAGCAGTTTCTAGGTTTTGTGTATTCTGATTGGAAATCTGTACTAAGTGCGCTCCGTGTCCGAGTTACAAAGTAAAAAACTAAAACTAGGACAAAAGAATCGCGAGCTGCGTGCCTCTACAAGGCTAGAACACCGTTTCCCCGTTGAGTGAGAATGTTACCAAGCAATTACTTACTCGTCGCTGTTAAAAAGCTTTCATATATTAATGTTAACATACTATATAGTTTATACATCAATTCTCGTGTAACATTGTAGCTCATGATGAAACCCGAAACTTTTTAACCGATTTTTACGTTTTCTTTTTAATTTGGGTGGCGTGCCTAAGACAGAATAGTTAACGATATGCTTAGCTAGGCCAATGGAAGGGCCGAACCGGGCATGATTGAAAAGAGTGCAAATTTGAATTTCGAATATGCAAATTAGAATTAGGAAACAGCTAAAAGTAAACTAATATAAGTTAAAGGTGTTAACTTTTAAAATTTATGAGGATAATGAAGTTACAAAAAAAAAGAAAAATTATAGAAAATATTTAGCAATATATAATATTTTAACACATTTAAAACAAACTGAAGATTTAATCGTTGATTATATCACACACAAAGCATACTGCATGTTGTGTGAGAAAAAAAATACAAATAATTACTTAGGTTTAAATACTTTCCGTGCTCTAACTAGAAGCTTATTGTTTTAATAAAAATAATCAATAAAATCGGATAATATCGTAACATGCACGAAAAGGGACCAATAAATTATTACCATTGCAATTTTGGCGCCATGTAACTGCGCCACAGATAATATAACAATTTAAAAAATATGGAAACCAATGTGAATATACATCTATATGTGAGTAGTGGCAGTCGCAATGCGTGTGTTACTATAAAAATACGTAAATGATTTTAAAAATGACATTGTTTTTGTACAAAAATGGCTGTATAGTATACTTATATTCTGGACCGTTTATGGTAGCAACCACAATTATGTAGTAAACAAGATTACGTTGTATAAACGTGAGTTGTATGCACAAAGAAATTAGTAGTTATTTAATTATTTAGATAAGGCGACTGCGATATTGTTTATGCAACTTTTAGTGTAGTAGTAGGTAGTCATGACTAAATATAGGAAACATATATGTATATAGATATATTCATTATCGCATTCCTCCACATACATGCATTAAGATCTTATTTCAATTATTATCGCAAAGATAAATAAAAAACGTCTTTGTCTTACACAACAAATAAGTAGGTACATGTGTATACTAGAGTACTTAAAATCAGTCAAATATTTAAAAAATATACTTTTATATTATCGCTCAAGCATGTTGGGTTATCATTAAAAGCGAGAAAAAACAAAGTTTTATTGGATTCCAAGAAAAACTTATTACAAGTGATGATAATTTCGTAATCATTAAAAACTTATGTCAAAATGCAACCAACCAATTTTTATTTTATCTTACTGGTGAAAAACTTACTTCAATTCTTATTGTTCAGTTCAATTATGTAACATTCTGAAACAAACTAAACAGTTTTAGTTTTTACCCGACTTTGGCGAACCCAAAAGGAAGGATAACATTTTTGGTAGTCTATGTATGTTTGTATATACCTCACTGTAGCAGTAGCACCTAAACTACTGACTCGATTTTAATGAATGAGATCTCAATAGTTTCGTATTAATGACCCGAGTGACATAGACTGTATTAATTTTATCAAAAGATTTTATGTACGGTTCATAATTTTTTAAAAATGTTGTTGTGTACAGAAAATCGGACAAGTGATGTTATAATTCCATGAATTAAATATAAAAGGAATTTATAACGTACACGGTGCGCTACTTTTTCAATGAAGTCATGTTCAGCCAATATTAATTACTGAGTATTTCTATAATATGCCTGACGATGCCTGACCTACAATTATCTGTGTGAACGTGAAGCTAATATATGTTATTTTATACACGAACGCAAATAGTTTTCTGGTTTATATTGCAAAATATCCGCTTGTCCGGTAAGTCACATAAATAACTCGTATAAATATTAATCTCAGGAACTCGTTACATTTTTTTACTATCACAAAATTGAATGAATGTCAATAGTATAAGTTACCTTAGTTAGAGGTCTAACATTTCTCAGTAACGACTATTTCCTTTTCGGATCTTGAGGTCCAAAGAGTAAAATCAAAACTGGATTGTAATTGACGAAAGAGCGAAAGAATGACAGTAGTGCATAATGTCCTAAAACTGTTAGTTTCAGTTACAAGAATGAGAACCTGATCTTTCTTCTTTTCCTTTGGCCCTTCCCACGTTAGGTGGGGTCGGCTCTCAGTATCTTTCGGCGCCAGGATAGTCTGTCCTGGGTTGTCGGGTCTCGGGTCTGGAAAAGAATAAGAACCTGATCTGTTCTATTAATTATTATTCGTCTTATCAATATAACTTCTCGTTCATGGCTCTTTTTATCCTTTTTCCCCTTTCAAAATACTTCCAATATTCCTTCTTAGTTCTTTATTCCCAAGGTGAGAGGGAGAAAGGCTTTCCTTTTTTTCTCCTTTTTATAAAATACTTGCTGACCCGGCAAACGTTGATTTGCCATGAAAAAATAAATAATTAGGGGTCAACCTAGCCGATTCTTAGACCTACCCGATATGCACACAAATTTTCATAAAAATCGGTTCAGCCGTTTCGGAGGACTTTGGTAACCAACACCGCAACACAATATTTTTATATATTTGATTACATTATGTGCGATCACTTAGTTTGAACTTCTACATTTTCAATAAAATCGAAAGATAGTTAAGTATTTTTAGAATCTTAAAGCATATCACCATCAAGCTTTTAAAGATGCAGACATCAACAAGTAATACAGTAGCAGACGCATCACATCTTGGAATTCTTTTGGCACCAAGAACTTGAAGTTTTAGGTATACAATTTAGGTAGAACGACAAAACAAGGTCATAGACTTAAGACTCTCATGAATGATTATTTTGTATTTTATTATTATTCATTGATTTTTCCTTCAATTCTAAAAAGCTAATTTTGTTTATAAGGAGAAATTTTCTAGAGTATTAGTGGACTTTATGCCATTAAAATCTGTATAAATGTTGTACTGATGCAAAAAGTTTGATGGACCCTCTGGAGAATAGTTATTACCGATACTACCATTATAATAAGATAATAAAAGATAAGGACCAGATCTGTGAACATAGTAATTAATATTAATGTGCGAATTGATCTTAAGCAAATTTTTATATTGTTCGATAAGATATACGTACGTTAATCGACATTAATCAAATTCCCAGACAGTTTCGACTCAATGGTCTGACCGGTTGATTTGATGGGAGGCACCTAAGGCAGCCTCATTGTTGCGCAAGTATCTGATTGGCTCATTAGTTACCAGGGTTGTTAGAGAATAACGAAATACAATCACGGAATTAAGTAAAAATTTTGACAATATATACACCTTTCGAAATTACTAGCTACTGGTACTTAATAAATACTCAATACTCATAACTTTATTGCATATCATCTAAATGTTGTACCAATCACGAAAGTATTTAATTGCACGGTTTTTGTAATGACATGTGTGTATTTTTGTTGTTAGATTGAATGTTCTATGTGTTCGTTTTAGGAATATTTTTATTATTTTTAAGGCCCCCGCGAAACCGGAGTCTTTTAAATAACATAAACCGGCCAAGTGCGAGTCGGACTCGCGCACCGAGACATATTTACATCATATAGTAAGGTAGGCTTTTCGCAATTTTTCCTTTATCTGTACTATAAAACGTTGCTTCGTACCAAATTTCAAGATTCTGAGTTCATGGCAAGTACCCTGTAGGTTTTGTTTCCCTTGCGTGTCGAAAATTTGCAGCGTAAACGAATGTATCTTTTGATTGCATTGCCTTAGAAGTTTGGTTTTTTTCACAGCTCCAACTGATTATAGACTTGAGTATTTGACATGAATTTAAGCTTCATAACTCCACACGTTTCTGGGAAAAAGGGTCTTAACTTTCCAGCAGTCAGAGTAGAGTTACTGTTACTGTATAAACGTGTACGGAACCCTAAGAAGGAAAGTAATAACACCTTGTTATATAGGAGCCAGTCAAAGTAACTCTACTCTGATTGATGGAACGCATGAGCATAATCCAAGAGTTAGTGGTCACCATACTCTTTGCGAATGAAGCATCGTGACACCCACTACGGCGGCCTAATAAAATGCTTATGCATCACATGTTTTTATAATTCATTTTGAATAATTTTGTAGTAGTAGACAGCCCTGTTATGATTAGTTGTTTCCCGCGGCAAGTGAAATCAGCCGGACAGTGAAAGTTTTGACTTGTTATCTAATTTTGATAGCAAGTTTGCAACTGTCGGTTATGTACTCCCGATAATGGCGTCAACTCACTATTCAAATTATTCTGAAAGTTAGTGCACATGATAAGTAATACTTGCTACTAAGATGTTATCAGGTATATACGTTGTTTTTTAACCATTTATAAGTGTCTAGTGAAGTGTCTGTATCCGCAGCTTCATTTGAATCATCCAATTTCAGTTTTTATCTTGACAAGCGCAGTAAGTACTGAATTGTTTTGAAGCCATTTTTGGGGTCAGCCTTCTGTCATCCATTGTGATAAAGTAGTCAGTTGAAAGAGTTGCAGAATGTGTATGTCTACTGCTAAATCAATAAAAAAAATAAAAAGAATCTTAAGTTAAAGGAGTATCCCAAATTCAGTTTTATTTTACCAATTAAAATTAACAAAGTATTTTAAATATTAATTGTGTCGTTCTAAACCTTTTTAGACCGGACGTGAGGTGTACTTATTCGGTAGATAGTAAGCGCAAAACATTTTGTGAACTTGACCTGGTTTTAACTTCCCATTACACTTACACTGTTCCGTGTAGGATGTCAATCGATTCCTTCATTTAATCGTTTACAATTATCGAGAGCAATAGAAAGGCGTTTCCGCGTACAACCGTAATCGACGATAGAAGCCTTATCAAGTAGGAGAAGTTGGTGTTCAGTTATTTCCAAGAAATTCATGTTAATTACTTTTGTTAAAGTTGCCGATTATGTGATTTTGTGACTGGGTGGTCTTAAAAACACTTGCTAAAAACACTCATCTACACTTTTTACAAACTTTAACCTCTTGGAACACAAATATACATAAAATATTTATTTCCGTTTTCTTGACGGACAACAAGTTCCTAAATAAGTGATGTGCTTTGAGAGATTTGTTTTTTCTTCTGTCAAAATTGATAGTTTTAGTAGAACATACATTTTAACGTCACATTTTTGTCTTACTATAAAATTAAAACCGTTTCAAAAATGCGTCTATATCCGCATCTCTCTGACCTATAATATTAGCGAAATAACACAGAAGCACGTGTCAGTTAAAGAACAATTCATTTACAAATAAAAGAAATAGTGACCGATGAAATTAATATTTGACAAAGAGGTTTTATCTTTAAAATTGCATTCCGAAGCCAAGTCAGTAAATGCTTTGTTGTCCTTCAAGATACTATTGTACAAAAGTATTGTGTGTGATATCCGTTATGCAAAGATAAAATTACCTGACATTATCGTTGAAATATCAAGGCTACTGCTTTTGATGTAGTGTCCGGATCTATTAACACATTTTATTCAAAAATTCTCATTCATTTTATAATTTAATGTGCTTATAATGCGTGGGCTTAAAGCCTTAATTGGACTGGCTTATAAAAGCTTTCTGTTGTGACTTAGTTCAACTTTCAAGTATGAATATAATTAGGTCGCAGATGCAAACAGAGCAATATTTTACTTGTACCTTCTGAACTATTATCATAACTACATTGATTAGTGTATATTATATGTCGTCTTGGGACGTCTCACTAACAGCTGACTGATCTGATCCCAATTAAGACAGAACCAGAATGATTGATGCTCGATTTTTGGTAAAATAGTTACATATTCCACAAATACATAATTGTAACTTAAACATTACACATACATATATATGTACATACTTAGAACAACGCGATCAGTCTTTTTTAACCGACTTCTAAAAAGTAGGAGGCTCTCAATTCGACTGTTTTTTTTTATGTTTGTTACCTTATAACCTTTACCTGGGTGAACCGATTTTGAAGTTTTTTTTATTTGAAAGCTGGTGCTTCCCGCGTGGTCCCATTTAAATTTGGTCCTGTTCTTGAAGTCGTTTTTTTTTTAATTTATTACCATGTATATGTTATAAACTAGCTGAACCCCGCGGTGCTACCCGCGGTACGATGATAACTGCGGGCAACGCCGCGAGGCGAAGCTATATCTTTATAAATAGTAGCCTATGTGTTATTCTGATGTATAAGCTATATTGTGGTAAAGTTTCATTCAAATCCATTCAGTAGTTTTTACGTGAAAGAGTAACAAACATCCATACATACATACATCCATACTTACAAACTTTCGCCTTTATAATAGTAGTAGGATAACGTGTCTAATATCCAGTAGTCTCTTGTTTTGCTGACATCATCCGATGACTGATTCGTCTGGTAGTTCTTTAAATGTTTCACAAGTATTAAGTAGGAGACAGCTCTATAGAATTTATTTCGTACACTATTTATTACTCTGACACAATGTCTTTATGACATAACAGATGTGTATGTGTTATGTGGCATGTTTCTACCAACATATTTCGCACTTTGCTGAAATTCAAGTGCCAAATGAACAATTGTGGCAGTGTTACGGGCAGATAAAGACCTAGAAAGTCTATCTACTTGGAAGATACTCTTTCAAAATATATTGCAACGCCACTTACTACTGTCCCTCCGAAACATTTTGATCCATCATAAGGTTGCCTGGAAGACATTGCTTTTGGCAATAAGGCCAGGCCACTCTTTGTACAGTATATTGCTAACATATTATTGACTGCCTCGGTGGCGTAGTGGTAGCGTATGCGACTGCTAAGCTTGAGGTCCCGGGTTCGATTCCCGAGTCGGACCAAATGTTTGTATGATCTGCAAATATTTGTTGTTGTATGTATTTACAAAAAAAAGTATATAATATATAACACAAGCTCTGCTTAGCTTGGGACTAGATGGCGTTGTGTGTTAGATGTCCGGAATATTTATTTATTTTATTTTATTATGTACTCTCTAGTAACACAGTACCGTCTCTAGTACCGTGTAAAATAGTTTTCTATTTATCTATAGACCTTGTATATTGCATTAGTATTTGGGTTGTGGTGGTATAATGCCAGTCTCTCTACGCAACAAAGCGAATCTCAATCGTGTCGTAGTTGTGTTAGCGAGGGTAGCATTTGAAAAAAATATTATAGTGTTACCGCTTTAATGTATGCTCTTAAGTAATATAAATTTGTTTATTAGTCATAGTCATAGATTATGTTAAGTGAATTGTATCATAATTCATAATGAGAATAAATATTTGAACCAAAGTCGTCCCACTCTAGGGAAAGGCTCGGAAGATCAGATGATGGTAGAATTAAAGTGCTTTAGGTATATTATACTAGCTTACCCGTCACACGTTGCTTTGGCATAAAAAGGAATATATATTTTAGGGGTGGGTCAAAAATCGCGATGGAAAAATAGGGGTTGATCGTAGAGGGTTGAAAGTTCAGGGCTGTATGTATTTTCTAATGCTGTATCATAAAAAAAAAGAAAAAAAAAAGGTGTGGACTACCCTTACCATTTAGGGGGATGAAACATAGATGTTGTCCGTTTCTCAGACCTACCTAATATGCACACAAAATTTCATGAGAATCGGTCAAGCCGTTTCGGAGAAGTTTAACCACAAACACCGCGACACGAGAATTTAATATATATATATATATAAGATATAGTAATAATGAAATTGAAAAAAGAACAATAATAATATCTGGATATAAAAATACCGAAAATTACATTGTTGTAAAAAGTTTCAATCAAACCTTCTAATGTGACGTGCCAGCTGCCGGCAATAAAATTTAAGGGAAGGCCAGAATAGCGATGATTCACTACTACATTGCCACTGATAAGATAAAATATTGTTACAATATATACGTAAGTACTTATAGCTATCTATATGTTTATACGAGAATGCCAGTAAAACGTTTACGTCAAAGCCAATCGATGCAGGTTGTCTTGTCAACATCATCCCATGAAGTTGAAACTTCATGGGATGATGTTGACAAGACAACCTACAAAGCCTTAGGACAATTGAACCACCAATTGGAAGAAGGGAATAAATCCAAAAAATAAGAACGGAGATAATCAAAAAAAACTTCATAACTTTTTACTTTCAACTTATAAGCTTATGGGACATGAATGATTATTAAGAAAATATAAATCCTGATTTATTCACCAACAGACCTGCCTTAAATATATAATACTTATCTATGTGTGTTCATCGAAATGTGTTGGATTTATTCCCTTTTTCCAATTTATCATATACCAGGTACAAAATAATTTGAAATAATAGACAATATAATGACAAAAACCATTTGTTTATTACAAACACGTAAGGACACTCTGTTATTCTTCTATTTCTTCACGTTCGGATCTTATAGATGGCCAGGTCAGAATTATATCGTAGAAATCTTTGAATTCGTCAGGAATATATTGGATTATTTTTTGTGTCATTCATTTTTTTCTCATTTATGGGTATTTTAGTAACATATGCCAGAGTTTCAGGTATTTTCGGGTTTGTAGAAAGTTTTTGGCGCAAAAATGTAGCTTTGACGAAACCATCAATAAATTCGGAACATGTCAAGTAACCTTTATGACTTGAACTAAGTATACTCAAAGCTTCTATATTGCGAAATCTTGAATGTCGTGGCCTTGTCTAATGACTTACAGGTTTTCTTAAAACATTACTGCCATGAGTTTTTAAAATCAAGTATGTCGTTTGAAGAAACAGGTTTAACTGAAAAACCCCTGATTTTTGCTGCTGAAATAAGATTATTGTATTCATTTGGAACGTAAATTCTGTCTTTCTCCTAATGAGTCTTTTAGCTGTCCCAAAATTTCTGTCACACTGTAAAAATGAATGGCCACGCACAGGAAAGTATTGATATATTTTCTCGAAACGATTTTATGCAACAAGAGTGAGAAAGAATATTACTATTCCTATTTTGTCCCCCGCAAGCATCGCTAAAAACGTGTAGTTCTTTGACAGAGGGATCCATGTTCTGTATCGTTTTCCACAATACGCTGCATACTTCATCTGGGCCCCTTTTAGCTTCACCCTCATGGTAAGTGTAGAAATCAGCTGAATTCGTCATTAAGTCATGAATACAAAACAGCCATAGTTTTCTTAAATAAAACATCTCTTGAACTGGGATCTTAGGAATGGGCAGATTTTGCATGTAATCAAATACTATGGCTCCTACATCTTTTCTTTCCTTACACAAGGCCAAACTTCTTTCTGCTTATTTTAAAACTTTTTAGCACGTTTAAGATATATGATTTTAAAGCTACTTTCACTAGTCATATTTAAACAATAGTTTGATTTGAGGCTTCACCTATAAAATAATTTTTATAGGTGCAGCCTCAAATACAACTAAAATGGCGGGTATTAGATCGCTGGTATGACGCCCCCCACCACTATGTGATGCGATTTTGTTTATCGAATAAAAAACAGTCAAAAAGAAATATTATTTATATACTCGTAAAATTGATAGTTGGAAGAAGGGAATAAAGGAAGGATTTGTTTCCTTCTTCCAACTAACAATTTTTTTGGCCGCATGAATCTATACGAAATGAATGGACTTTGTTTCTTTTTTCGAACTCACAACTTAGCCCTACGTCTAAAGAATGTAAAAGTGTATAAAAGTGAATATGCCAAAAAGTGGCGTTTATTCCCTTCTTCCAATTGGTGGTTCAATTATTTTATCACACTGCCTCGGTGGCGCAATGGTAGCGTATGCGACTGCTGTGCTTGAGGTTTCGGGTTGGATTCCCGGGTCAGACTCAGCTTGGGACTGGATCGCGTTGGTTAGATGTCTGAAATATTTATTTATTACTATTTATACTACTCTTATACTTTAATTATGTATTACATTTGATACACAATTTTTCAGCACTTGGATTGGGCAACAGATAAATGCGAACTACCCTACCCGGGATAGTTGGCGCCCTTTGGGGGAGGCCTTGGTTTAGTAGTAGATAGGGAAATGTTAACTAATATGTTTGTTTATTTGGTTTGGATATTCATTACAGTATTTAATGGCTAGGAATTACCACAGTCTATACATACTGTAAAGGCCGTATGGATCGGAATTTTCCAGTCTGTACTGGAGCTCAGGCGCCCTATTAAACAATAGAAATGTTACAGTAATAAACGCAGATCTAGTTCACAATGTTTTCGAACTGAATACCTATATTTCGAAGTGAAGTGTTTTTATCTATTGCATTAACATTCTGAATTTTAAAGTACTTATTTCACAAAGCAATAGTGCTTGTGTTACGAGTATTGTGTTTAATGGATGTACCTAAATAATATTAATTGTATCATGTAGTATGAAATAATGCATTATTTTATATAGGCCTCCGGTATCCTCACTCTCTCGGTGAATTCATGCCCATTCATGCCGAAGCGTGGCTCTTCCACGGTTTAAATGCTCACAGTATTTATTCCGTTATTAGCCGAGGACCTGAAGTCAATATCCAGCAGTAGACTGGGATAGACTGATGACGATGATGATGAACAGTACCGACTGCACGGGAGACGTAATGGTTTGAGCGGTCGCCTCGCCACTTTCTACTACGATGAGTGTTGTAGGTTCAAAATCTTTACGGGAAAATACTTTGTATGATCCCGAAATGTGTGTGCTCTTTGTGTCCGCGTAATGTATGTTTCTAAAGTACAAAGTAAACCAACATAGATGAAAAATACACAGAAGTATAGTTAGTGCGGAGTTGCCATTAAAAAAGTACCTACATATGTTATATAAAAGACTAGCTGACCCACGCAACCTCGTTTGCGTCTTATACTCATATTTCATACAAACTTTCATCCCCTTTTTTATCCCCTTGGGGGTAGAATTAATCAAAATCCTTTCTTAGCGGATGCCTACGTCATAATATCTACCTGCATACCAAATTTCAGCCCGATCCGTCCAGTGGTTTGGGCTGTGCGTTGATAGATCACTATGTCAGTCACCTTTGAGTTATATATATATATAGATATACACACGTCACACATATAGGGTATTTATTCACATAATTGCAAGACTAGATTACAAATTATAGCTATTTATCGAACCGTATGGCGGACTGCCAAACAAATTTGTACGTCACAGCTAATTATTTTAACTGCTTTCTATGAAACGGTTTTTGTTTTGTTGATGTATTTTGTGTTTAAAATAAATTCTTGTGACATCATCTTACTCAATCAGTCATTATATTGCTGAGATGAGGCCTCAATCGTGTATAGTCAAGATGGTTTAAGTTGTTCCCGAGCGATATATCTCGAGTGTACTGCGGCGACTTCTACATACAACACAACAATAACCGACTACAGCGCCATCTACCGAAGATACACTGAATTACAAAGTAACTGCACGGAGTAACTACCAATCCTCAATCGCTCATTAGAAGTTCTCGCGCCGATTATCATATTTATGCGCCAGGCATGATCACCTTGCCTGGTCGGAGGATCCTCTCTTTGTGTTGGAGGGACCTGACACCCGTTCCTCCACAGTGGATTGTTGCAATGTACGAGTATGTGTAGGTCGCCACATGTACTATTTCAGATCAGTCATTAGAGATCTACAATCCGTTGCCTGCATTGTAGCAATAGCAATTTCCACGAAAACAATGTTTATATTTGTTCCTATGCTAATCATAATATCACATGAATTGACGGCATATTAAGTTTAGAATTGAATTTCTATGCTCATAACAGGGCTGAAAAACATTATTGATATTATTACATTTCAGATACCTACTATACTATGATAAAATATGCGTCATAATTTTTCCACATCATCGCCTACTAACAATATTCCCAGAAGGCTGTGAACATTGACACGTTGAATGGCAATGGTAACAAAAAATTAAAACATACAACTCTACAAATAAAATTAATTAAACAATATATTCATGATCGCTTATGACGGATGTTGGTATAAGCTCATGGGCATATCATTGGCATAAGTAAGAAAAAGTCTGTACCCCATTCAGCGTCGAGTCCTTAGCTCACTTATCAAATCCTAAACAGAGAGCGTATTCCATTATCAAAAGACAATCAAAACACCCGAAATACATAATCATTCACTGTTTGACAAAATGTTATATTATAATCATTGGAATGATAATATTTGATTTTATCAATAATATTATGATGAACTACTGAAACAGTATATCGGATGATAAGGGGTTATTTAAGTGTTTTATCTATTACCTATTAGCTTTTGCGTGCGTCTCCGCCCGCGTGTTTGTCGGTTATCGCAGCAAAGATTAGCCTAAAGTATTTCATTGCCGAATTTAAAAGCCGTTAAAGCAGGACCGACAGACAGATTTACTTTCACATTTTATTTTACACCAGTATTTTATTCAAGACTTCATTGAGGTAATTATATGTAGAATGTATATCTGATACTTTTTATCATATTCTACTTATAATCAACTTGATACCCATCGATTGTCCCTATTCATAATGTCGGTACTGCAAAGGATTATTTTTCAGGAGAATATGACGATGAAGTAACCTCAAGCACAGCAGTAGCGTATGCTACCACTGCGCCAACGAGGCAGTGATGTATTGTGTGTGTAAAATAATAGTACGTTAAAAAGATAATACCTTGACAATTCCTTATTTGCACAGATAAGCGGTATATCAACACACGTGACTACTAATTATCATGTTTGCGAATTACCTCTACTCGACACTTAATAATTAGGTACATTACTACCTTTTGGTCGCGGCTCTGTCCGCGTGTGTGTAGATTGTAGCAGTAAAAATGACATATTAATATTATTCTACAATTCCATATGGATCCCAATGATATAGTCTATACTCGTATATTGAGAGGGTTCCAATCTGTAACCTCTCGAGCGTAAATCCGCTTCCGTCCCTCATTGCAGTCGCATACGCTACCACTACACTACCGAAGCAGTTGAAAATACTCCTCAAATTTAAAAATTGTGCAGTAATCAAAAAATGTCTGGAATTATGTGTTTAGGAGTCAACTAAAAAAGATTTGAAGCATAATAGTTTTTTTTATTAATTGGATTTCTCCTATTTAAATTATAAATAGTACCAACACTCATCATGAAATATTAACACCAATTATACTTAAAATAATCCGGTTAAATAAGCCAGAAGTTAAATCGAAGTTTTGAGACTTTTTAGTGAAAAAAGCGGTATTCTTTCCTCGAGAGCGGGACAAAAAGCAAAACAAACCATATCGTATATAATCTCAAATTAGGACACATGAGTACGAGTGATCTAAAACAAAAAAGGTACTCTGCTACATACTGCATTATCCCTAATTCGTGAGCCAATTTTATTAATGATAAAGCACTACGGCTAACTGACTCACTTCACGTTGGACGTCTGGCCAGTTATCCCTAAAAAGCGGGACAAACACTGTCCCGTGCGGGATATTATAATTTTGATTCATAAAACGGGACATTCCGCCAAAATAGGGACGTCTGGCAACGCTGATTATGAATGAAAAAAGCCATATTTACGTTCTCTTATTCTAAATAATAAATTACAAAACCCTTTTAAAGTCTTAGAAAAAATCTTTGTTAGCAAAATAAATTAAAAAGTTATTTTATCTTCAAAAAACCGATGACAAGCCATTGGGAAATTCCCTTTATTGCACTTGTGACGAGCCAAGCGTTTGAACTTCAATGTAGGTATACAAACACGTTTTTAGAGTCTTCTTCTATTTGCTACGGCTTAACGTTACCTACTTTGAGTTTCCAATTTAAGAATGACTTATGTAGACATACAAAAAAAATGGCCTTCAAAGTGAAATAATAAGTAGCCACTTAATATGGAACCAGCCAGTCGAGTTAATTTTTAACTAAGCAATAATGTAATAATGTCGTCACAAATTAAAATAATGTTGTAAATCACTTTTAAATAACTTGAATTATAATGAATAGAACAATCGAAAACAGTATGTTGTTACATTATAATAATCTAGTCAGAGTTAAAACCAAGCAAAGTTTATAACAGCTTGCACAGAAGACCTAACTTATGATCTTTTGAAATTATCATAAATCATGTGTTTAATAGCATTCGAAATTCAAATTTAACATACCAATGAATAGGTATAGAAAATATGAATCCCCAACATAAACAATCTTTTCACTGCTGGATATAGGTCATTATAGGTCTTAGGAAGGAAATTTTAATAAATACTTATGTTGTATCCATAATGCTACATAAGCATAGACCCGATTGTATATTGCACGTGAATAGGTATGGAAAATATAAATCCCCAATACAAACAATCTTTAATAGTTCACTGCTCGATATAGGTCACTCCTTACAAAGGAAATTTTAATAAATATGTTTTATCCTTAATGCTACATAAGCATAGACCTGATTTTATATTGCACCTTACTAATGATAAGGAAAAGGATTTAGTTTTGACATTGATAGTAATATTAAAGTCGAAATTACAATGTTGTCGAAAACAGAATGTCTATTTCAATTAAATCTTAAATATAATACGCCCTCTAAAGTATCTAAACACACATGTACTAACACAGTTCTTAGATAGCATATTTTATGGCAAAAATGGTTCTTTGCTTGTTGTTCGATTTTTGAAAACAATCTAAATGCATTATGTCAAAACTGCACTTTGCTTGTTTTGACAGAGTTTAGGAACTTGCTATTCGAATACTAATCTTATAATCAATTATGAATTTTAAAGTTATCACTAAAGAGAATATTATTAAAAGGTCGAAACATGACTGTACAGTGTAGTAATTACTTATGGATTCGTAGGTAACCTCCGTGATATATATATGTCAGAAGTTCTTTCCCTCAATTAAATGTGTTTAATGTCTAATAGTAGTTAAAGGAAATAACATGATTTTAGTTTGGAAATATCCAAGGTTTCTTACATTTTCCGTGTCTATCCCACGCGGATTCCTCGTCAAGAAACACCGATTTAATAATTTATTTATTTATAGGTATATAAACAGATTTTTCATGGATATTTTTTAATAAATAATTCACACACACATGTTTTAAAAAGTTCACTTACACAAATAAAAGTCACAAAAATCCAAAGCAACCTCTGGAACTAAATATTTTCTTAAATTTGAAAATTTTTTTTAGCTTCTCGAACAACTTTGTATTTCTTTTAGTGGTTTTGCCTGTACAATTCTTCTTTAATACTATGGTATCTACAACATCTTTATTGTTACTATTCTTTTTGATATTAACGCTATTATTCGATGATATTGTTATAGCATATTTGGCACCGATCACTTCAATACTGCCAAAATTCTCTAATACATCGATACTGCACATGTTCCCGATCATCATCACTCGTCCCATGTTTCTGTTTATCTTGATGTAATTGTTGTTGCCTAATATTTTTAAATGATAATTGTTCAACTCCATCTCCATTTTTAAATTATTCCCCAGTAAAGAATACTTCTTCATTGTTAATATCACTTAGACACATTTAAGCTGATTGAATTGAACACCAATGGTGTCACGGCAAAGTCTCGCGCTACATTGACTGACAAACGGGATTCCAATCGGACTTTATTTAGCGGATCCGTAATAATTTCAATGGTGATTCCCCCCGGTGAGACTCGTCATCGCTTTGAACTCAATTTGTTTAAAATTATTTATGCATTATCTTTGTTTTTACCTAACCGCAGTCGTAGGAAGTCAATTGCAAATCTGACCTCTAACAATATGTATAACTTCCCACGATCAAATTGTGTTTATTTATATACAGCTTTTTGGCGATTCATATTTCACAATTGGTGTTTATATCAAACTATAAAATGATCGATCAGTCATGTCATTCGATTATTATTACTAGTTTGATCAAGATTCAAATTGAATTTTAAAGCGCATCTTCAAATCATACCGAAGTGTAACATGCCTCGTGTATTACGTCGACATAGATTTTAGCGTGTGTAGGCAAATGGAATAGCCGTTAACCCGGTTTTTAAAGCGTGTACAAAAAAAAACAAACGAGACGTTTGCTGACCCAGACCAACATGCTGTCATCATACCTATATGTTATTATTATTATTATAAACACTGAAAAATATAAATAACGATTTTGCTATAAATCGTATCAATATGTTATCTGCTGTTTTTTGATGATAATCTATTCGCTGCGATACCGTTTTATTACTTAACACCGCCATTTTAATTTTGTTGAGAAGAACCGTCTCGGTGTTAGTTTCGCGAGGAGGCGGGTTCTCGTTAGACGATCACTGGGACCTGTTATTTGACTCGCCGGCAATCGCATCCGACTATTGGTAACTTTAGAAGGCCTCTTTCATCTTGCGTGAAATTGCCTTTTGATTGTTACTTTTAACTTGTTCTGTCTCTAGATATACGTTTATTGAGACAAAAAAGTAGATGATTTTAGATTAAATCTTGATCGCGTCTTCCTTTGAAACCATAACTTTTTTCTACAATATAAACGATTAAGAGTACCTACTTAATATTTATGTATAGTCTATGAGTCAAAAAAGGTTCTAGAACTTCACTTTAAAGTATGATTTATTGTTGTCTTTTATTTTGATCTTGAAGAACAATGTTGAAACTTTTAAGGTGCAAGACAGTAAGTTGTTAGATTCACATGTGGCTCACTATGTTTTCTGGCACCGCAGCTTATCAATAAAATATCAATGCGAGACAAAACAGAAAGAACCAAGCTGGATCTCGCAAATTCACTTTCCATTATAGTAATTTAACTCTTTCTAATGGTGATAGTATGATATTATAGATACTACCCTTTAACCGTTCGTCAGTAAATCCCCTATGCAATGCCAAATATTTTTTTAATGAGATTAGCACGTTTATACAAGCAAAGAAACAAAAATTGTTTACGATTATTATATTAGTATAAATTTGCTATGTACACGTCTCAAATACAAATATTAACGTACTAAAGCTAGTGTAAACATCGTTCAAACATCAACGGATCTTAGTGTAAAAAAAATGTATGTATATATAAAAATGTTTTCAATCTACATAACGTTACGTTATCTAAAATAAAGTAGTTACGCCTAGTCTTACGTCACCTGAGATAAACACGGCGGTCGTTATGATCAGTCGTATTAAAATTCATTAGTTATAATGACAGGAAATCTTGTATGTATACTGAGTACCTAGTGTGAGTTTATTTAAAATCAAATTAACTATATAAAAATACTCGCTCTCAACGGTGATCGCTCTTGGTCTTAGCGAATACCCCCCGCTAAACTCGAGTTTAGGTGAAATAAACAAACACTGGCAACCACACTTTGTGTAATTGGAGAGACTCATGTCCAGCAATGGGCATGATGATGAAGTCTTGGTGCTGTCAGTTTAAATTTTTCGGTGTTTATTCTTTTTTTTTTAATTTGTTTTTAGTAACAAAACAAATAAAGAGGTGTGAAAATAATATCAATGGCTCCTTTTGTTTTTAGTTCAGTGTGGTTGCATTAAAAGTGTTATTCAATTTCTAAATAAAATAAGATTGCATTTAAATTAAATATATGTAACATTCTGTAGCCTGCATAATTTAATGAAATCATTTTCAACCCTTTGCGTTAAAAAGTTGGTTATATTCTAAACTAAATCAGTAAATATATTACGATTGTAATATTATTCACATCGCAATGCTTGTTACTGACATTACCTGCCATGAGAATATTATTGCTCGAAATTCAACGAAAAACAGTTACAGTTAAATCTGCGTTGCATCACAAATACAGATTTTCATCGCTTATAGAATAGTGGCATGCTGTCAACATTATTCGTGCGACGCAAATCAAATGAGATGTTTGAAACAATAGTTCCTTTAATAACTGTACGAATGCCATCAAAGTGCCGTTTTAGTTTATTTTAGTACATGGACTCGGCAACATAGAACACCACTATTTGTTGTGCCACTACTCGGAGTTACCTTTCAAACAAAGTCTTCAATTTCCTTTTTGTCTTATAAAAAAGTGCATATAGTAAAATGGAGCTTTGTACTTCCTCCAGCTTTTTTAAAATCACCCTACAACCTCATAAACTACCAAAAAATATCTATTTTAATACTAATATTATAAGAAAAGAAAATTAGGTAAGAAGTAGGAAAAGGATATTTATATTTCAGTTCTTAAAGTGCATTGTTAACAGCAATTGCCCTTATTGCAAAAAAATACTAAAATTATGGTCGCTAAAATGTTAGTGTTTTAATATGAGTGTATGTATACCTATATGCATGATACGAGTATATAAATAAAGTGACATAAAACAACTCTTTTTTTTTCTTAAAAAAGTTGGCACTTCATGGCTTTTAATCGCCTTCAATATTCGGCATGTGGCTGGCTGCCGGCCGAGTCGCGTTTCTCGGAATTAAATGTCGCACCGCTTCAAATAGTTCGTTGCACTATCTTCACGTCTTACCATACTGCTAACGCTGACCTCACTCCAATCATAAATTATAATATTGTCTGTTTTGTGGTAACTCTCCAAATTTTTCTAATTTGCAAACCTTAAAAAGCTATATTATGTTTTACTAATTTTTGAATTACGGCAGGCTTTATTTATTGTCTTATCTGTGTTGATACTTATGCTAAGATATTTGTAGAGATCAGAAAAAACAGAATAGCGTATTAATGGGAGCTGACCCCAATTAATGTTTCTCACAATTAATTTTAAACATTAGTTACTTGTTATACAATATTACATCACCGTTTTGTCTTCAATTAACCTATTTGTTAGATCATGTTAATATTTAACACTACAGTAGTCTCTTTCATTAAAATCGTCATTAAGGAAATAGGCACTTGTTGCAAGTGCCTATTTCCAAGTGCACTTGCAACATAAAAAGATTAACGATGCTCGCAAATAGTGCTAGAACTCTACAGACAGATATTTTTGTCGTGTTATGTGTCAAATTACCCAGACACGTTGCAAGCTTTAAAAATATTTTTAACCTCGAAGAACTGTTTTAGACGTCAACCAGTACAGGTTTTACATTATATGCGTTGACAGATTGTACAAATGCACAGTACATACTTCAATAATCTTTACAACAATCATATCCACTTATAAATACCACGTTCACCTTTGTTTCAACTTGTAATTACTTAATAGACAATTGAGCAACCTGACACTTGCATGCTATTGGCGAACTGACACAAGTCGTGATCACGAAGTCTGACCCTGTTCACTTACTAACAGATGATTACTGTCATCGGCACGTGACCAGTTTGGTAAACTAGAAACTTGGATAGAGACCAAATGTGATCTCATATTCTTATTCTATTTTTTCTAAATTCCTCTTAGCCTTACGATAAACTGCAAGATGGTATCACTGTCTTAGGGTTTCATTAAAAGATGTTCATAAAGCCCATAAAGGTAAATGTAGTGTTGAACACCATGCGGCACGATGCATTTGAGGTAAGTGGCTGGCAGCGGATTGATGCGGACTGTCCAAGATTGGTACAGTTGGTGCTCTAAGTTGGAAGCCTACGTTCAGCAGTGAACGGCAATAATCGATGATCTCTTAGGTATTTTCTAGTTTCTCAGGCTTTCATCCGAGGCTTCAGTATCTTTTGCCGTATCCATTTGTATATATTTAGTCCTTATTTATAAGAAGAGATGGAGGCAGGCAAGTGCGAAATCAAGTTAAATCTTTTCAACATTACATATTGTGCCGATTCCTTTGGAAAAAGGATAGAAAAGTGCCCGTTTATCTTTTTGAACCTGCTATTTATTTATTTATATGGAGAAGTCGTGATTTTTATACACCAGGAATGAAAAAAAGATACAATTTATTAGTTAGTGCAAGATGCCACTAAATTATTACAGCAACATACGAGTCAACTCTCATGATTTTTCACAAACTGTGATACGCAATAATAAAGATATGAGTGATTGATGTGTATATTTTGTATTGATTGGCATAGGCAACTTAATGTCAGTTAATTGATGATCTAAGAATCAATATACAGAAAGGCCAATAAGCAAAAAATCTCAATTCGTATCCTTGACTCCTTACACTTCTACAACTTAAATAACACACATATATAGAAGGCTTAGAGCATTATAGAAGGTACTAGGTTTAGTCATATTACTTATATTTATATACATAATTTGTTTTGATAATTATCTACTTTCAAATTATTATTATTTTTTCCTTTTTTTAAATTTAACGCACAGCGTATATCAGTTATATAAATTACATTTTGAAAAGACTACCATACATTTGCAGTTAAATAAAAAACAAAAAAAAATAAAGCAAAAACATCTGAATAACATCAATTAAACACGTTAAATCAAACTTGCTTAATCTGATAACTTAATTAGGTAAGTAAGTTACAAATTGTAACATCTGATGTAATGTAACAAATTGTGTTGTGAATTTTTCGTTTCGTTTTCGTCTGGTTACAATTGTATGATATAATATAACAAAAGTAGGTTATGATTATCGTGAGAATAACACTCTTTTCAATTGAACGTGTGTACCTATACATAATTTGAGGTATATTTCACTTTGTTATACAATTTATAAATGAACCCACTTTTGAATAACGGAAATACGGTTATTTTACTAGGTTATTAACGTTATTAAGGTTTTTGTGAAAATTTTATTTGAATGAAATTTGAGATAGATAGGGTTGATACTGTTGTTCGTGCCAGTGTGGTTACGTATTAAGAATATGGAGTATCACCGCCTCTATTCCTTCCATTTAATAATAATAATAAATATTTTTGGACATCTAACACACAACGCCATCTAGTCCCAAGCTAAGCAGAGCTTGTGTTATGGGTACTAGACAACTGATATGAATACATATATACTTTTTTTTTGTAAATACATACATATGATACATAGAAAACACCCAAACTCCGAAACAAATATTTGTAGATCACACAAACACTTGGTCCAACTCAGGATTTGAACCCGAGACCTCAAGCACAGCAGCCGCATTCACTGCCACTGCGCCACCGAGGCAGTTATTGTGTCGTAAGAGGCGACCAAGGAGCAAACTACTCAGTACAACAGCTCTGTAATGAGCAGGGGGAGGGAGGTGGAGAAGGAAAACTTGAAACAGATCCAGAACAACCCGTGTGGCCAACGTGGCATAATAGGCCAAAAACATTAACCAGGCCTATGTCTACGAGTGGATTAATAAAGGTTGTTGCTGATGACTATGAGTTGAATAATCCAATACAATTATTTATTAATGATTGCAACTTAATAAAATCCTTCAATTATTGCTGCATATCGAATAATACCCCCTTTAAACATACTAGTAATAACTGCATATAATAAATACAAGTCTGGCGTCAATTTAAAGTTCAAGTAGGAGGTCAATTGCCAATTTCCTTCGAGATTGTCAGTGTCTAACTGTTTATTGAGAGATCTATGTACCAGTTCGGGTACTAAGACTTGATTAAGATTTTTAACCATTTCATCATTTACTACTTTTAGAATTTTATGATTTCGTTAGTGGTAAAAACAGTATTCAAGCCCTACGTATTTTTTACATTTGATAATGTCTGTGTGTCTCAAAAACTACTGGACCGATTTTAAAAATTCTTTCACCATTCGAAAGCTACATTATCCACGAGTAACATAGGCTATATTTTATTTTGGAAAAAAAATAGGGTTCCGTAAGATATTTGGGTTTTTCGGACACAAGGTGTAAAAATCAACCAGAAAAGTTACTTATTTTGCGAAAATTTTCATGCTACGGGCTATATCAGACATAAACGAGGTTGCGTGGGTCAGCTAGTTATTTATAAAATGATCTCTTGTTTCTCATTGGTAGATTTCGCAATAAATACTGATTAAATATTAAGTTTAATAACTAAAATCGATCGATACGATGCAATGTACAATTGTGAATTCATTTGACAATATCATATACAATTCCTTGTACATGCTTAATGTAGATACATTTAAGGACGTTTTTTAAATTCATAAACATACATTAAAGTCCTAACTTTTTTTATAATATGATCTTTGAAAGACACCCTAATAAGCTCTCACCGTGAAATAGTAGACATCACTGTTCAGGTACAAATTCGGGCCTCATCTAAAAAACAAACTTGACAGCCAACGTTCAACGTAATATATTAATGAAAAGATGGGATATAAAAAATATATCAGAATTTAAATTTTAAAAGGCGGCGCGTTCAAGCAACTGTGCCTGAGTTTGTTTGAGTGTTCGAAAAAGAAAACAAAAGTGAGGACGTTCTTTTCTCCTATTTGCCTCTGACCTCCGTTCTTATTGACAAAGGCTGCCAGAATGAAATATGGCACGCCTTTAACGAAATAGAGATTAGGTGGACGTGGTCGATATTATTTCACGTCTTTTGTTAACTATCGGTGCGGCAAAGCTCTGTTTGCCGTCCAAAATGCATTTTACCGTGTCATTTTTTAATCACCTGTTTAGCTGTGACGAAGGTTGCATGTTTTCTTAGGATCGTTGCTATGATGTATTTGATACTATTATTTAGCCTGGTAGTTTTTAAACATTATAAAATACGATTGAGCTTTATATGGATTATATAAACTGGATATTATTATATAGAGACACGTGTTTAGGTCTTTCGCCAATTGGGGTTTCTTTTACTAAACATCAACAGTTCCCCGCTGTTTTATCTGGTCTTAAGTCATTACTCTTCATCTGTGTCAAGATTTATACGAAATGTTTGAAAAAAGGTAAATTGCTTTATAAATTTTATTTTTTATATTCTGAGCGGAAACAAATTCAAATAAATACTAATTATTAAAATCAGCCCAGTTGTTCTATAAATGTTGACAGATATTCATTTTTTGTAAAATATAAACCTTAAAAATCCTCTCCAATACTGTGCTAATATAATTTAAACGCAAGTTTTAAACTCTAGTCACTAATTGAATATAAATGATAAAAATCTGGTGTATAACATATCAGAAGGTAATGGCGCCTGTGTTAGTTGACTAACACATTGGAGAGGGACGGGCGGGGAGGTAGTGGTCTCTAGAAGGACGATAATGAAGCGGCGCGTGTGGCAGAGGGCAGACACAATAGCAGCCGCCGCCGCCGAGCGACGCGCCAAGCCTTCTCAGAACCGGTCCCGAGGGCAGCGCTCTGCCGAATTTTGCGTCGACCACCCATCGCCCCGCGCGTTGCTTTACCACGCGTCAAGCTGCCTGATACTTATCGCACCTGTATTTATGACTAGAAACACCATTACAGATATAGTCCTCAGGCGAAGAAATCGCAAGTCAAGACCACCCGTTGTAGTTTCTGTTGCCAGTGTAATAAATCGTTTTGTGGTCTGTGGCCACAGTCCGCAAACTTAGCGTTTGACTTATGCTTAGCAACAAGCGTAGCGCACTCATAAATTTTGTGAGTGAAGGACACCAATTTTGTTCTTTAGCAGACTGTTAACACTTCGATTTACATTTTTTTATCGTTTTTCAATAGTCAGCTATATAGTCTTGGTTGAAAGTTCGAAAGAGAGAGATAAAGGGCACCGCTATATTTCAATGCAGCGCGCAAGTGAGATGGAAAACTGCACCGCTAGTCGGTACAACGATCTCGCCTACTTAACGTCTACTCTATTGAGTTTGTAGTGTTGTAATCACTTCAATTGAAGACCATCGACGTAATGCTGGATTGATGTTTAGTGTTATGCAGGTCAGCGATGGCTTTTACTACTGAAAACATTTGCAACTGATAAAATGAGTTGTAGTCTTAGGGGTTTAGCCGTATAGGGGATAGTAGTCCAATTGAATAAATAAACTGTTATCGTATTAAACATCAACTTCAAAAAAGTTTTTGGCATGAAACTGTAAATCAGTCAATGTAATTTTTTATATTGACTGGTTCACAGTTTCATGCCAAAAACTTTTCTTTCTTTTAAAATCATTTGATTCTTTCATCGTATATTCGTCGTTGACGCATAAAACGATAAATAGAAAAAGTGACTGACATTAAAGAGATCGTAAATGAACACGACTGCTGCCTTTTCGTGACCACATTACCAATAGATGACGCATCTACCTAAAAGTTTGTACTGCTAAGTGGCAATATTGCAGTATGAGCATATTATATAGTAATACAATACTTGATGTACTGTAACTTCGATGTTTACAATATTTATATTGTAAATTGTAGCTATATGTAGACAGAAACACTGAGATAATTATTAGGAAAAAACTGTATTGACATCAACTAACTGACGTTGAACAGCGTATTGAAATAACAATTTACTATTGGTCGATAAATATTTATCGACCAGACCCAGCCCTGTGGCGTACAGTTCATTGAGTAAACCTGTGTCCCAGGCTGCGCAGGCGCGTCGCCGCGGGCGAGCACGATCCTGCTTTTGTGTGTGTCTGTGTGTCAGCCACTTATTTGTTGTGAGCACTCGTAAGCTTAGAAGCTTGCCGGCGCGGGCGCCGCTCTCCAACGTGTTTCGTTAACTTTAACAGTTGTTATTTTATGTTTATTGTTGTTGTTCGTTTCTTTCGGAATTATGGTTCATTTTTTTATAATTCTACGTTTGTAACTAAATTTTAAATGACTTATTTATAACGCAAACGAACGTTAAGGAGCTATGTTTAGTTTAGTTTCTTCTATTACATTTAGAGATAGTAGTTGAATCAATGAATGATTGTAAAGAAGTAAACGAAAGCTTGTTTAATAAACATAGATTTCCGCGTTGACTCCGCCATCGACGTCGCGAGCAAGGGAAAGTTAACTTTCTGAATACTGATCGATTAAAAGTAAAAGTGCCTTCTATGTTGTTTGAGAATTTTGATTTGCGTAATAATATGTTATGTGAATTAGGTATGAGACCGTTACATACTGCGCACTGAATTTTAAATATAATTACACCATTATGGCGCCGATGATAAGAATATAAAGAAGATCATTTAACCATTAGCCAACGGCTAATAAATTTAGTATGTATATATGTAGTTGTAGTAGAAAGCAAAAGGTATTATAATCACCAAGCTTTGGGTTCAAGATTTGGGTTTAAATGTTAAATCTTCGAGCTTTTCTCGGTACCTAGGTACCAGTTAAGTCGTGAACGTAGTGCTAATATAGGCATTTGGCAAATGTCAATATGTCCAGATATAACAGAATGAAAAACTCTTTTCACTGGAGTACGGCAAAGCCCAAAGTAAAGGTAATACTGCACGGTTGGCCGAGTGGTGTCAGCGGTCGCCATGCCGCTTGCTACCGCGCCAAGTGTCGTGGGTTCAAATCCCACGCGGTACCTACAACACTTTGTGTGATCCACGAATTGTTGTCCCGAGTCTGGATGTTCTTTGTGTCCGTTTCATGTATGTTTGTAAAGTCCCCCACGACACAGGATGTTTATTCCTAATGTGGGAGTTGTCTTTTTAAAGAAGAAGAAAAAAAATAAAAAAATAAATAGTTAATAATAAACGTTCATCTCTCGAAGTACCTTTTCATTTTTGTATTGCATAAATAATAACAATAAATTTCAGACATCTAACACACAACGCCATTTAGCTGTTTGTCTAGTTCCCAAGCTAAGCTGAACTTGTGTTGGGTACTAGACAACGGATATAAATACATATATACTTTTTTTGGAAATACATGCATATTATAGATAGAAGACACCCAAACTGCGAAACAAATATTTGCAGATTATACAAACATTTGATCCGACCCGGGAATCGAACTCGTGACCTCAAACACAGCAGTCGCATACGCTACCAGCGCGCCACCGACGCAGTCATTTTATGATACACTAGCGACCCGCCCGGCTTCGCACGGGTGCAATGCTGATACTAAATACACGTTGTATATAAAACATAGCTGACCCACGCAACCTCGTTTGCGTCTTATATAGCCCGTAGCATGAAAATTTTCGCAAAATAAGTAACTTTTCTGGTTGATTTTTACAACTTGTGTCCGAAAAACCCAAATATCTTACGGAACCCTATTTTTTCCAAAATAAAATATAGCCTATGATACTCGTGGATAATGTAGCTTTCGAATGGTGAAAGAATTTTTAAAATCGGTCCTGTAGTTTTTGAGCCTATTCATTACAAACATACAAAAATAGGTACAAATTTTTCCTCTTTATAATATTAGTATAGATATAAAATCACACTACAATTTTTAAAAACGCAACCCTGATCTGATACTAATTAATAAATTGTTAAAACCTTCACGCAAAACTCTGAAATGAGTAAATTTAAACATCTAAAGAAATACAAATGAACAATTAGGATAATTATGATAAGGGTACACCTGGTCATAATTAAAATGGTAGGTAGCTTAATGTCATATCATAATTTATACAAATGGTATGCATATCGCAGTAATAATAGCACCATAAATATGCATCACAAATGTGTAATTATTTGTTATATACAGATAAATACACATGTACTACATATACATGAAGAAAGTTATAAAGTTATACATAATAAAACCGGCGTGATAGGCCTTTACGATTTCACTAAAGTTACATTAGTGTTTTAACTATATGCGTAGGTATTTGTCGAAATACTGCGTCACAATCAGCCTTCTTTTTAAATTAGCAAGATAGTGGAGTCTTTATAGATTATACTTGCAAAATGGTGTATTAACCAGAATTAAATTAGGTTTCGATGTTCTATTGAATAATAAATTCATATTAGTATAAATTGCTATTACGTAAATGAAAAACGTGAGTTTCTTCATAATTTGGAATTCTTATTGTTTGGTTAAATCGAGTGATACTCGTAACATTGGATCTGTGTGTATGTGTTCCAAAAAGAGATTAGTTCCGGTAAAATTCAGTAATATTGTTAACAATTTGGTCCTTGATAGCAAACACACAAATTCAATTTGCATCCAATTTATCTTCTATAACATACAGAAGGAAATTGATAATCTTGCAATTCCCGGTGTTAATAATGTATTAAATGATAATTTCGAAACTTTTAAAGTGTGACTAGAACAGCCTAAGCAAGTACTAGAAAGCTGCCAAAGCCAAGACATCAATACGTTGCCAACTTTCTTTCGAATCATTCGATTTTGCTTAATTTCTTGCTTATTTTCTTTTAATTGCTTTGTAAGATAGCAAACCTAAAAC
This sequence comes from Spilarctia lutea, assembly GCA_916048165.1. Taxonomy (NCBI): domain Eukaryota; kingdom Metazoa; phylum Arthropoda; class Insecta; order Lepidoptera; family Erebidae; genus Spilarctia; species Spilarctia lutea. Next base: position 15,149,676 of record OU696481.1, read on the forward strand.
TTGAGAAAACGTTTTAGAAATATCATTGACTTCAATGTCACTATGAACAAACTGGTTTTTTATTCTTCAAACTTTCATCAATTTCACGAAAAACGGCCCATTAGTCTATTGCTGGTGATAAGCCTTCTGAGAACGGAAGTGTTTGCCTTATACCGCACTGCTTAGGCAGATTTGCACTGCCCAGGGTTTGTTTCAAATTTTCTTTCTCTTTGCAGTGCCGATGCTGCCCTATTTCGCCCTTACGACAAATTTCATTAGGATAAAACGGGAAGTTAACTAAACATGATCTAAACCAGTTTGTAAATAGTTCATTCAATTCATTCGAGATAGAAGTTATGAGGTGAAAAACTTAAAAACGCCTACAAAACTCGGTCGCAACCTTCATCGCTATGTTTGTGTGTATGTTTGTTTGTAACATACATAGTTACAGGCAAAACTTATTAAATCGTGTTCAAAAAGCAACAGAACTTCCTTCAGTTTTTGAAATAGTATAAAATACTAGCTGACCCACGCAACCTCGTTTGCGTCTTCTATTGCCCGTAGCGTGAAAATTTTCCCCAGTTTTTGAAACATTCTTCATTGGTGCTCCGCTTCTATTAGTGTTAGCGTGATGATATATAGCCTATAGCCTTCCTCGATAAATGGACTATCCAATACTGAAAGAATTTTTCAAATCGGACCTTCAGCTTTATTATATTAGTATATATATAGTACATTTTAGACGGTATACCGCTTGCACTTTTTGGTAAACAAAATGAATAATTACTTCTATAACTTTTTTCTGTAACAACGAATCAATAAAATGGATGCAGTCCGTTAGCACAAGTGTAATCGAATAAAGCAAATAAGCAGTCCTAGGTCGACATCGATTATTGTTTGATTTCCTTCACGTATGTATATCGTCATCACGCCTTTACAACACAACCAGTCTATACAGAGCTCTCATCAAATTGTAAATAACCATTCATTACTTGTTTAATACTTTAAGGTAAGAGAGGTATGAAGTCGACTTAAACTGGTTGCCGATAACAGCATTCGGTTTGTTTAGCTGTGCAAATAGAGGTTTTGGTAGCAACACGCGCGATACCAAGAACTTTCTCGTTAACACCGTTGTACATAAATTATATTTACATTTGTTATTCCTATTAAGTCACCTACGGATGTGAAGTTTGATAATTTTGTTTGTTCGCGTATATGTTTGTACGATGTAATAGTTTCTTTTATAGTCTTAATTATGAGTTAGATAACTGTGGTGCTATAGATTTCGAATATACTGTAAATCTATACTAATATTATAAAGCTGAAGAGTTTGTTTGTTTGAACGCGTTAATCTCAGGAACCGCTAATCCGATTTGAAAAATCTTTCAGTGTTGGATATCATTGCGGCTATGTATATCATCACGCTAAGTCCAATAGAAGCGGAGCATTAATGAAGAATATTACAAAAACCGGGAAAAAATATTACACTACGGGCAATAGTAGACGTAGAGGTTGCGAGGGTAAGCTAGTACTTCATAAACATGTTATAAACAGCCTTTAAGTCCATTTATGGACATGTGCCTCTCTTTAGAAAGAAGGTTTTAGCTTTTAGCTTGCCAGACGGGCTGGTAGGTATATGGCTTGTGTCCAGTTGTCCTTCTCTTTGCAGTGCTGATGTCCTACATAGTTAGCTCTCTTGGTCAGTACTTACGACACTTAAGGGAACAATAGGGGGTGGGAAACTCCTTATTTTTAATCCTTCACCACATAGATCAGTTAGCAATATTAACAAATTTATTAAGCTTAAATAATATTTTTTGCATTACTGAGAATATACCAAAACATTCGTATAAGTTATTTAACATTGAAAAGTAGTGCGCAGTTGTCGGCCCACCCACATCTAAACAAAAAGGTTCCTTAAAGGCACTGAACTGACTAAGGACTCCGTATAACTTCTCACTGCGGACGTGTCGGCATCTATACGAACAACAGTGACACAGTCAATGTCCTCGCCATATTGTTTACAAGTTGAAAATGATAATAAATTGCTAGTTTAGAAAATAATAATATTCTAGGCAGGTAATCTTTTGAGTGTTGACCGTAATGTGTATGTTTTTAGACTATTTTTCACATCATGAGAGATGATTCATAATGTAAATACGGTTATTTATTTATTTATACAAACTTCCTGCAAACATATTTTGGATGTTGCAAAACTGTGTTTGGCACGCGTAACTTAATAATACGGTAGATTAAATTAAGACATACAACAATACTAAGCATTCTACAGATATATAAACATATACAATTTATACATAATTAAAAACATCTAAATTAAATATACATATACATAAATACACACATACAAATATATATAAATACCTACATACACACACGTACGGTTTAAACATATATGAGTATGGAGACCAAAAATTTGAGACCAGATGGCAACAGAATCAAAAACATACAATAACCAGAAGTTACGATGGTCTTAAATAGTTGATGAAACTATTAAATTTATTAGGGTTCGAAAATCTTAATAAGCAATTTATGCACAACACAATTACGATAGGATACAAAGAACTTGATGGGGCAGTAAAGTAACAATAAACGCCCTGAAGGGACGGCAAAATTTAGGAAATAGTTTGAAGAAATGAAATAAGATTATTCTAATCGAAGAACGAATAAGATAATTAAAGGGGATTTGATAAGTAAAAATATGAAAAGCAATCAATCAAAACAAAAAAGGTCGTTTCTCAATCCGACAGGTTTTTTTGCATGCGATATCTTAATATATTGTATTTCTCTTTCAAGATTAAATCATTGATATCGGGGATTCCTAAAAAAATATTAATTAATTATGCATTAATATTTTGGCATCAGATAATATGCTACTAGATCACATATTTTTAATTGCAAGAAAAATAATCCGTCTCTGGACTTATATGGCTTTCTGAACTTGAAGATCCCCACCCCTATTAATTTCTCTTCTCTTTTAACCTATTCATCTCCAGAACTTATTCAGGCGTTAATGATCTTTATACGCTGTAATTCCATTAAGCTTTAACCTATTTCCTTCTTCCCCCTTTTTGCTATTTTCATTGTGTTCTTTATTAACACACGCATTCTCTTCATCATTTGTCATTGGCAGAATTGTCGACATCGGCACAAATAGCCATATCCAAAAAAAAAATGTGCTACAAATTCGACTTCAATAAGCTTTTTTAAAAAATCGATTTCGAATGTATAGTATCGAATTTTTATGCATTCATTCTATGATGTTTGGTACATACATATCTGTCAATATGCAGAAGCAAAAAAATATTAGTACTGAATATTATGTAACAGAAATTTGCGCCTTAAAAATCACCCAAGGTGCCATGGTTGTATTATAAAAGAAAAAATACATGCACGAACATTCAAAGTTCTTGACGGCACCTTGTAGTTATAACCAAAAATAACATTTAAAATAAATCGTAATATTCCACTTGAATGAGCGGGTGCTTTTTTGCGTCAATAAATCGCCAACTAAGTATAGCTTAGTATAGGCTTGGTGTGTCTAATTGGTAGTGTGTAAGGAGTGATGCCGTGGGAATTGCCTGAGCTGCTTCAACGGACCTGTCTTTATCGCCGCGGATAAAGCTAATGTTGCCACGCTAGTTACCGGCAGTTTTAGAGGGACATTCATATAAACGTATTTTTTATACATGACAAAAACAATAGAATTTCATTTGAACAGTTTTGTTGAGACATAATCGGCTTCAGTTTGGTAGGTATATTCGTGAATTATTTTGAACTTGAAGAGCTTATAGCATATCTAATTAGAAGGGTAGATAAGAGGGGAAGGCCGTGGAAAGATAGAGACTTAGCCTATATGTCGAGTAGGCCAGGGTCGCATAATTACTAGAACTTAAACTGACTAAAGCCGGGAAGTCCCTAGTGTCCGTATCCTACGAAGTTATTATAGTAATTTTTCGTCATACGGTTTAGAGGTAAAAAGAACATTTATTGGACGTATTTCAATGATTGTAAATCTTAATTATAAGTCGTCTTCAGATATGGAATGGACTTACTGGTTTTATTAGAAACGAGCTGTACCCTGCGGTGCTACCCGTGGTACGACAATAACCGCAGGCAACGCCACGAGGTGGAGCTATATCTCTATAAATTGTAGCCTATGTGTTATTCTGATGTATAAGCTATATTATTGTAAAGTTTCTCATCAAAATCCCGTCAGTAGTTTTTGCGTGAAAGAGTAACAAACATCCATTCTTACAAACTTTCGCGTTTATAATATTAGTATTATGTATCTTCTTTAGAATGTAAAGAAAATCTAGAAACAGAGAAGTATATCTATCTCTAACCACTAATGGAAGTAATCTTAGTATGAAAAGCATTTAGGTATGCAAGCAATCATTACTGAAATTTAAAGGCCTCTTAGAAAATGACTGCTAAAAGTATCTTCTTTCTACAATCCATACTTGTTTTCTGAAGGTGTAAATAACAAAACGACACATAACAGAACAGCACTTAATATACACACACTCACATAATCAGACTAAACTATTAAAGTCTATCGGTTTTTCTAAACCAACCCACCAACCAAGTGTCGAAAATTCGAGACTAAAACAAAATGTGTAAAATTTTATTTAAATCGTAATATGCATATCATATGCGTAATAGACACGGCGTATTAGATCTTCGATCGCTGTTCATCGTCAATTTATTAAAGTAATACGTTTTGTGATGTATGCGATAACAAATGTCTACTTATATTGTAAGTTTCAAGCCATAAAAATGTATATTCTATTGTATTTTGGCGTTCGTCGCTTAGGTTATTCATATTATGAGATGCATTTAAGTATCGTCTTACAAGATCTACGTAATTATCTAGCTAAATATTTCAATAGTTGTTGAAATCTGGTAAGTTGCAGTTTTGTTTTTTCTGTGTTAACTGTCAAAATAACTCTACTCCGCCTGATCGAAATCGCATACCGAATCCAATATATTATTTACAGATACGATTATAATGTAATAAAGTTAAGCAGTTTTTTTTGTTGATATTTAATTTGTTTTACTGGACGCTAAAACGATGTCAAAACAACTGTAAAAAGTCGTAACTCCCGTAGTCGTTCCATACAAAGATTAATGCTGTGTATTAGCTTAGTTCCCGTCCATACTCCATACTCATATTATAACTTAAATTATAAAAGTAACTCTGTCTGTTTGTCTGTTAGGCTTACAAGGCTAAACCGCTGCAACGATTTCAATGAAATTTGGCATGGAAATACTTTGATTCTTGAGGAAGGCTAGTCTTATGTATATTATTATTTTTTTACTATATAGTAGATATGTAGATATATATATCAAGTAAATGACCATAAATGCCATGATGAAATTACTTGTGTACGCTGTCATATGATTAAACGAAGACTGTTATAAATAGTAACCTAACAATTTGGCGACCGAAATTCGCACTTTGTTATTTGTTTTTATGTCAATATCTTTACAGCTGTTTTTGAAGAAATAACACGCGTGAAGAAAATTGAAGAAATAACACGCGTGACGACTGATTTGTCGTCCAATTGTCTTTCTTTTCCTATTAATACACATCCTACTACTATTATAAAGGCGAAAGTTTGTAAGTATGGATGTATGTATGTATGGATGTTTGTTACTCTTTCACGTAAAAACTACTGAATGGATTTGAATGAAACTTTACCACAATATAGCTTATACATCAGAATAACACATAGGCTACTATTTATAAAGATATAGCTTCGCCTCGCGGCGTTGCCCGCAGTTATCATCGTACCGCGGGTAGCACCGCGGGGTTCAGCTAGTACTTTATATTTTGCTTTAATCAGTGCAGTGGACGAGGCCTATAATGCGGCACAATTATTTATTCTTATTTTTTTGGCTTTTGCAATACTAGTGAAGTAAGCCAAATGGGGCCGTTGACAAATACCTCTTTAAGTACGATATGTGTTCATTATCAACAACAAGGGAGGATCCTCCGACCAGACGAGGTGATCATGCCTGGCGGGCCACTGCCCAACAGTAGATGTTGGGCTTTTGTATATATGGTAATCGGCGCGAGAACTTCTACTGCGCGATTCAGGATTGGACGTTTATTCGTGTTGTACGTTGCTGTGTAGTTCACTGTGTCTGCGGTAGATGGCGCTATAGTATGTCGCTGTTGCGCTGTATGTGGCAGTCGTCACAAATGCTAAAAATTCCATAACAACTTCAGCTTTTGTTGTCGTTGAAGGATGCTTCGATTGTTTTTGTCGCATTATAAGATATCACAAATAAGAATAGAATATACTTAGGTTTTCGACGCCTTTGTTCACAATGAGGACGTTTTAATTATCACATATGACAGTTCTTAACCTTGCAACGGAATTTTCAGTTATTCTACGAATGACTGTCGTTATACTACTTATCGTCTCTACACTAACAAAAAGTTACCAATTTTCTAAATTAGATCATTTTTGCGGACAGTGGTCATATATTTGATATTTAATAACAAATGAATGGTTTAAAATCACAGTCACGACTGGCGACAGCGCAAATATTACTATTGAAGAATTCCTCTACAGTTATTTAAAATTTTAAACATGTATAAATACAAGTACATACACGCACACTAGTGCAAAACACACGAGTGTCGTAATGGGAAAAACAACTAAGACTGACTGCAAGCAGGTCTTTGACCTACTAACGCACTATCAACATTCAAAACACATACAATATGTAGGTATTGCTTTTCGCAGTAAACAGTGAGATAATACAACAGATGTCGTTTTGTTTTGGCCCAGATCATCAAAAGCAGATAGAAGGAACTTGTGAATGGTTTAATTGTGAGTTTATGTGTTTTGGCTGCAACCAAGAACAATTTAAGTGTGTTAATGTTGTTTCATGTTCTAGACTTCAGATTTAAACACTGGAAACTTACTTTTACGAATCGTAGATACGCGTTAGACTTAATACGAGTATATTCGTACTTGTTATATTAAACTTGTGGTGACGGATCGATAATACGGAGTGTCAGATTTTTTTTTGGTTAAATCGGGATTGACTTTTGAGTAAAAAGAATGCGGGATTCTTTCGTTGAAAGTGGGAAAATAAATGTATCAACGTATCGCATATAAGATCAGAAATTACGACACATAAATAAGACCAACACAACAAAATAAAAAGTTAATTCGCAATAGTTTAGATTTTTGCTACATCAACCCTAATTCGTGAAAGAACTAGTGCCATTTCCTATTTGTAATGCCAGTTTTATTGACAATACAGAACTACGGCTAACTAACTAACTTCACTTTGGGCGTGCGACAAGTTATCCCCAAAAAGCGGGACATTACAATTTTCATTCAAAAAGTAAGACGTACCGCCAAAACCTTGACGTCTGGCAACGCTCTTTGCTACCACAGATAACTTATGCAGGACAACATCAGTCCAAAGAGAAGGAATACTTAAAACAAACCCCATGTCCACGTTTAGCAGTGGTCTGTTAAAGACGTTAATATGCTGATGAATAAATATTAAATGCATTTGCACAATTACAGACTGTCAAAGAAATGAAAATGGCCATATTATTTGCAGTGTAGTTCTTTACGGCTTTCTTTTAAGACCTGTTGGTTAACATTCACAAACAAGTCGTGCGATTTCTTAATAACTTGGTTGAATAAATGCTTATTTCTCCACATCATTTAGGATATTCCAGAAAGATACCTATATGTACGATTTTCATTAATTTATTAAAATGATGTCATGTTGACGTAGGTTGAAGTGTTATAGGTTTGGCTTGATGATATGACTTAGATTGTACAAGGAATCGAGGAGAAATTAGTCAGTAAAGAGAGCTTTCTTCTTCGCAATTTCGTCTGCGTCTCAATTGAATCATGATCGGCTCCTATTGGTCTAAGCGTGACTATCCCATCTTAGGCACGGCAAGGTACCATTTTCAAAAAAGAACGTGAAAATCCGTTATAAAGTTTCGGAGCTCATCGTGAGCAGCAACTTGACACAAGAATTATATGCAATAGATGTAATGAAATAACCTTAAAATGTCTTCCTTGTGAAGATGTCCATGACTTAAGCATACGAGGTCTTCTTTTGTCGATTGGTATTTTGTTAACGTTTTTAATGTAAATTTAAGTACTATATTTTAGCTTTGAATATAGAATACTTGATAGTGTATGTGTAGAACAAAAGTGTAACCGGCCATGAATCGGCAAATATGTAGAGCAACATGTTAGGGAGTAACCATATGCAGGTGTTGTATTATATCAAAGTATAAGCTCAAATGGGCCTATGTATTTTACTGTTATGTTACAAAATGTGTTTATGTAGGTAGGTATGAAATTATGAATATTTTGTTTTTATTTATATGTGTGAGTTCGTAGTGACAGGCGATTGTTTTGTATGCGAGTCTAAAATGACTATAAAAATGACAGACTGTTTTGTATCTGCCTCTGTGGCGCAGTGGTAGCGTGTGCGACTGCTGTGCATGAGGTCTCGGTTCGATTCCCGGATCGGACCAAATGTTTGTATTGTATGTATGAGTTTGGGTGTGAAAGACTCTGTGGCTACATCCCTGCGGTCTGCCGACCTGTGTTGCACTATGGGTATTGTATTGTCTCTATGGTATCCATACAACCTAAAGCACTGCAACCTTTCCTAGAACAGGTGTGAATTGCAAATGATTTCTATACAAGTATTAACTAGTCACTAAATGTCTAAAATATGAATAGTACGTCAAAGTAACGTTTGCTTTGAAATGCTATACGTTAAGCAAATCTCACTGCGCGGGTGCAGCTGTAGGCGACCGGCTGGCTAGAGAAAGCCGCCACACCCAGTCGCCAACATTGCCAGCTGTCTCATTCGAGTTTGTCAAGGATGTGTTGACAAATTATGCTGATTTGACGAAGTTTGTAATACCTTATTACCAAATAAATTGTGATAACAACGAAATATGCTAAACTATGAAACTATATTCGTAGAAATTAGTTTTTTTTAAACAAGGCTTCCGGAGATAACGTATAATATTAATTTATTACTATTCATTACGATCGAGTCATACTTTTATTATTATAACCTGTTTATTCCTGCATGTTTTTCCTAGTAAGCACCCAAGACAGAGTCCTGTTCTCGTCTCCGATGTGCTTGGAATATTAAATACAATCGCGTCACTAGCCCTGAGGTTATTCCAGGGCGATCCCTTCACTTGCTAAGTGTAGAGAAACATGACCAACAACTGCATTCGAAATTACCCTGAGACTCGACGGTGAGTCATAGTCCAATTAAAAAAAGCTAGCAAGACGTGTTTGGGACCATGTGATCGACATTCTTGTTCGCAAAGTCATTCCCTTTCCTATTTCAATATAACAGAAATATTGATTTATAAAAATGAAAAACTTGAGAGGTGTCAAGGGACACCCGGATGGAACGAAGTTCGAAATAGAAAGACGATACAAATATTATATTTACTTCAATATTTTACGTAATTTCTAGTTTTATGATAGGTATATGTGTACACAATAATATTAATAATAATAATAATGATAATGATGATAATGGTGAAAATGATGAAGATGATGAAAATGATGAAAGTGATGAAGATGATGAATTGATGAAAATGATGAAAATGATGAAAATGATGAAAATGATGAAAATGATGAAAATGATGAAAGTGATGAAAATGATGAAAATGATGAAAATGATGAAGATGATGAAAATGGTGAAAATGATGAAAGTGTTAAAAATGATGAAAATGATGAAAATGATGAAGATGATGAAAATGATGAAAGTGATGAATTGATGAAAATGATGAAATGATGATTATGATAATAGTGATGATAATGATGATAATGATGATATGTATATATAAAAGTTCGAAATCTTATCTATCTATTATATATATATATATAGATATATATATAGTATCTGGGTTGCTTCAAGCAATGAAAAATAAACTAATAACAAATAAAATTTAAAATATTAAAAAGTGTCGTGACAACAAATTATGTCGCGACAATTTCCGTCTAGCCCCCTTCGTTTTTTCGTTCATATCGCGCGATAAGGAACTTCGTTCCAATAACCTTATTGATGTCAGTCTTCTCACCTTAGTTTTCTGGTGTTAATTAGAAAATATATAAAAGGCATTATCTAGAAATTCCCTTATAAAATCAACTTGACTACTTACTGGGCTCATCATGATGCGGAATGTTGATAATACGACAGTTTAAGTTTAACTGATGAACTAAATACAACAAACAACTCTAAGTATCCCAACACAAATTTATGTTAAGTGTACGTTGACTTATTAGCTTAAAATATGAAAGTTTTAAGTTAATAAAACTGACTGAGATGACACTAAGGACTGATAGAAAAAATAAGTTCTTCTAATTTTGTAAGTTTCTATTGTAGGTTTCAAAATTTTCCAACGGCCTAGTGCAAGTCTATATCAGATCAACACACTCTAGAAGACGAGTGCTTTCGACGTTTTTATTAGGAAATATTTCGCCTAATGCGGTCACAGTGACGTTTGACAAACAAACTTATAGGTAGGAATCCTTCAAATGAAGTTTCGGTGCTGCTGTTTTAAGTTATATTTAAAATAAAGTGCAATGTCAGAAACTTTTTGCATATTTCATAATTAAATGTAAAATACATTTGTCGGTTGCGTTTGAACGAATGACAATGATGGTGCGGGCCTGACTTCAGAGAATAACCATCACTCGGTAGGACAATATATTGGAAATGAATTGTTTTCAGCTCATACGTCGACCGCAAACGTTTATCGCTCAATGTTTTAGAGCCTGTTTTTTATAGTCAATGTCCTCGGCTCTTGTGTATATTATTTTTTATTTTAACTCGCCTGCGATTGATATTTTTACGTTCATCGTGTCGACTGCAGCGGTTATGTGTTAAATACGTGTATATCTTTCTATAAGAGCAAGAAAAAGTATAAACGGACTACGAAAAACTTATGACAAAATTTTTATGTCTATAGTACTATGTCACTCGGACCACTGCTCACTCATTGATTAAAGTTCAGTAGTTCGGTAGCCTTCTAGGGAGAATAGGCGTCACCTTCCTAGCGACCTGTTATATCGGCCTTACTCGTGGGACTAAAATGAACCAATTAAATACAAATAATCGACAAACCCTACCAAACTCAAAAAATCCGACCAACCCTAACAGCATGATCCAACAAACTTTGCATGAAAGCATGTTTATTCGGAACAGAAGCAACTCGACATCTTCTCTGCCAACAAAGCTTAATGACTGTAACTCCAACCAACAAAACAAGGAGAAAGTCAATCTGGATTCACAGACCGAGACCCAACTTGCCAGTGACAACATAACCTCAGACCATGAAGAATGGCAAAGGGATGAAATTCCTACCAGGAGAAAGAAAAGAAAAGAAACAAGTCCAATTCACAACGATGGGAATAAAAAACAAAAAAATGCCCCAGACTTTGTAGTCCCTACACGCAATAGTTTTGAACTACTTGATACGGAGCCCACGGATAAAACCATCAATACTGAAAAAGTATATGTACCAAAGCCAGAACCTATCTTTGTAACTGGCGTAATTAATATAAATACTCTTAAAGATGTACTAAACAAATTTGTAAAAAGTGAACTTTATCTCATGACCACCCTTAGATCTGGACACGTAATAAAAATTATACCTAAAGACATCCAGACATACAAAACGATTCGAGAGAACTTTATTGCCAATAATATCTCACACTATACCTACCAGCTCAAAAGCGAGAGAGCATACAGAGTAGTACTACGCGGACTCCATGCATCAGAAAATACCACCGAAATTTCAAAAGAATTGTATGAAATAGGACATGAAGTGAGACAAATAGTCAATATCAGACATCGAACTACAAAAGAACCGTTGCCTGTATTTTATGTCGATTTAGAACCAAAGCCAAACAACAAAGCCATTTTCGATGTGAAATATTTGAATAACATGAAGATTACTTTTGAAGCCCCATACAAGAAAAAGGAAATCATTCAATGCAAGAGATGTCAGAGATTCGGGCATTCCAAGAACCAATGTTTTAGGCCCCATCGCTGTGTTAAATGCGGTAACGCCCACCCTACAACTACATGCATTAAAAAACCAGATACTGAGGCCACCTGCGCGAATTGTGACGAAAAACACCCCGCTAGCTACAAAGGATGCAAAGTGTACCAACAATATAGAAAGAGAATTCTTAAACTAGACTCTAAGCCAAAAGAAAAACCAATGCCTAACAATATAGAGGTCATAAATCCGAATCTCCGCCCGGGTTCTAAATTTAACTGCACAGATAATAGAAACTTAATTAAAACCTATTCAGAAGCAACGAAAACCAAAGAACAATATACTCAACAAGTCACAAAGAACGACTTGGCCGACCTTACTGACCTAATGGACATAATGTTCGAAAAACTACAACATTCAATGTTGACAATGATTGAAAAAATCATGGACAAAATGATGGACCACATGGTCCAGCTAGTTAGCAGCCTAGTGAAAAAATTACCCGAAACCTCCAAGTAGTTACTTGGAACGCCAACGGCTTGACGGAACGACGTCAAGAATTGGAAACTTTTCTCAGAACAGAGATGATTGATATAGCACTAATCTCTGAAACAAGGTTCACACCGAGGACACACATAAACTTCAATAATTATACAGTGTACACAACCAACCACCCAACTGGAAACAGCCATGGAGGAACAGCAGTAATTATTAAAAGCAACATTAAACACTACCCTATAGAGGAATACCGAACAGAAAAAATACAAGCAACATCTATTAAAATTGTAGACCTCAAACTAGAAACTGTATTCTCCGCTGTGTATTGTCCTCCAAAACATACTATATCTGCCAACGAGTTCGCAAAATATTTTTCTACACTGGGTAACAGATTCATATCTGCTGGTGACTGGAATTCTAAACATTTGAATTGGGGATCTAGGCTGACCAATACTAGAGGAAGACAACTATATAAAGCCACAGATGAGATGAAGTTAGAATGTCATTCCGGCAGAGAACCAACCTATTGGCCTACCGACAGACAAAAAATCCCAGACCTATTGGACTTCTTTATAGTTAGAAACATAGATAGTAACTACTTAACCATTGAACCACGAATAGATCTCACATCTGACCACACACCAGTTATACTGAATGTTACTAAAACAGTTAATCTGGTAGCACCGCCCCTAAAAATATACAATTTGAACACTACAGACTGGACAATCTATAAAAATATAATCACGACAGAGACCAAGCTAAATATCAAAATGAATACAATAGAAGAACTTGAAAGTGAACTGGAAAAGCTTAATATGACTATCCACATTGCTGCCAATACTGCAACGCCAAAAAGAACAGGTAAAGGACAACCCCTGAAGCATAACTCATATCCAAAGGATATTAAAAAGAAAATACAGGAGCGCCGTCGTTTAAGAAAAGTCTGGCATACTACAGGATATCCGAGTGATAAAGCTGCATTCAATAGTTTCTCAAAGGAACTCAAAGCCCTTATCAGCAGCATAGAAAATGATAATATTCAACACTGTCTCACAAATCTAGATCCAACGAGAGACACAAACTACTCGCTGTGGAAGGTTACCAGAAATCTAAAGCGCCCGTCAATCCACATTTCACCTATCAATGATGAGAAAGGAGGATGGGCTAGATCAGATAAAGAAAAGGCAACAATCTTTGCGGAACATTTGAAGGCGGTTTTCCAACCACTACCTGAAAGCGATCCCGAACATACTATGAAAATTGGGGAATACCTGGTATCGGCGAATCAAATGTGTCTTCCACTAAAAAGTACCAACCCAAGGGAAATTGTGAAAGAAATAAAGAACCTCAAGGATGGTAAAGCGCCCGGCTATGACCTTATTGATGCCACATTACTTAAAAATCTACCCCATAAAGGTGTAATGAAATTAGTTAACATCTTTAATGCCAGCTTAAGACTTGAACATTTCCCTGGGCAATGAAAAATTGCACATGTGGTCATGGTACCGAAACCCGGTAAACCTCCACACGAAGCTACTTCATACAGACCTATCAGCCTGCTGCCAGTTATTGGCAAACTATTTGAGAGGATATTGCTTAACAGGATGAAAGAACACCTAAGTGCAGTATTACCGAACCACCAATTTGGATTCCGGGAAAAACACGGGACAATTGAACAGATACACCGTATAGTTGACATCATTAGCAGATGCCTTGAAAACAAATTATACTGCTCTGCAGTCTTTTTGGATATCAGCCAAGCGTTTGATAAGGTATGGCATGACGGCCTCCTGTTCAAGCTTAAGAAGTATCTCCCGCATTGTCTATTCCCAATACTTAAATCCTATTTAGATAAAAGATGCTACCAAGTGAAGTACAGCGATGATCTCTCAGAGGTAAACGAAATAAGGTCAGGTGTCCCTCAGGGCAGTATCTTGGGCCCTGTGTTATACCTCATTTTTACAGCAGATATCCCAACAACTGACTACACTACGACTGCGACATACGCTGATGATACGGTCCTACTATCGGCTCATAGCAACTCAGAAACGGCATCATCACAGTTGCAAAACCACCTGACAGAAGTTGAGATGTGGCTGAAGCGTTGGAGAATAAAAGCCAATGAGAGCAAATCGGTACATGTAACATTTACACTTAGGAGAGAAACATGTCCTCCGGTAACGCTAAACTGCAAAGCTATCCCTCAAGAAAATAACGCAAAATACTTGGGCATGCACCTGGACAGGAAACTTACATGGCAAAAACATATTTGGACAAAACGCAAACAACTAGATGGAAAACTGCGGTCACTGAACTGGTTGTTGGGACGTCAATCACAACTGAATCCTAACAGCAAGATGCTAGTGTACAAAACTACCATAAAACCCATCTGGACTTATGGAATACAACTGTGGGGAACGGCCAGCAACAGTAATATAGATATCCTGGAGAGATTCCAGACCAAAGCTCTCAGAACAATGTTTGGCATCCCTCATTGTATAAGTAATAGATACATTTACCTAGACCTCGGCCTTAGAACGATTCGGCAGGAAATAGCTCAAAACAGCCTGAAATACCAAGAGAAACTGACAGTCCATGTAAACGAACTGGCACACGCTCTGAGCGGAGAAGGTGCTCTTCAGCATACCCGACTAAAAAGAAGAGACATACCGAGCCTACACAAAAGATTTACCACTTAACATCAGGAGAGTCGTGTGAAAGGAATTTTCATACAAGTATGGCTCTTGAGGAAAACATAATCTGAATCAAACAAAGAAGTGGCTTATTGTCTGAGGACAGATTGCCATGAAGCAGAAACAACAAAAAAAAAAAAAAAATGTAGTTCGGTGAAGAAACAAACATAAAAAGACTATCAAAACTTAATTACCCTTCGTTTTGGCTTCGCATTAGTCGGGTACAAGTCATTAGCTAAAATAAATATAAATCAATAAGTAATATGCAAAGAAAGAAAACAGTTTGGCTTCAACAACAGTTTATATTATACGAGTAGATAGGTAGGGTTGTCCATTGTCACTATCTAAACATATTTTTACCATACAATAGACACTACACGTGTCACTAACACAGTCATGTTAATAATATTATTTAGAAGGGCAAAGTAAACGTAAAGTCCTTGTCACTTGATGACCAAACTATTGAAGAGGTTGTATAGAACTATTAACCTTTTGAACAGAGTATTATTCACAAATAACGAGTATATTATGCGACCCAACAATGGCCTTATGCTATTCTCAAAATAAATCAATATTTTTAATAATATTTACAAAGCCCGCCTTATGAATACAAACCCAAAAGTTTTCGAGGTTGTAATAGGTCTCTGAATCTGGATGGATGGAGGGGGTTTCCAAAAGTCTCTGGATCTACTGAACCGATTTTCGAAATTATTTCACCTATAGAAAACCACATTATTTGTGAGTGTCATGTATAGGCTATTTATTATTTAGAAAAATGATTACCGTGATAATCGACATACGCGATACTCGACGCTCAAATATTTTGAAGAAGGTACATAAATTATGATCACTTTGTATCAACAAATTCAAGTTCAAATATCGTCTTTAGAGGAGTGTTAAAGCAAGTTTCTCATAAAATGAAGTACGGTGTAAAAAGTGCATCTTGTTTTACTGTTTCTACGAAAAGCGCTTTCTCTACTGTCGGCGGTGTTGCTCAAAGCATACTGAATGACGCCATTACTGTTCAGTATTGGTACACTAAGTTTTGTCATACAGATTTAATTTTCCTTGTTGCTGTTGAAATTGTTTAAATAAACATTGAACCTTTCCTCCATCTTCTTAAGTTAGTCAATTTAGGATCGAAATAGGTATTAGATTTTTGAGTCAAATCAGATCCACACAGAGTCTACAGGAAAACCATTTATTTTTAAATTATTTGTGTTAAATAATTATTTATCATGTTCAGTTAACTGGAATAATAGGGAATATGGATGTTTTTTTATTTCTTAATCTAATTATTTACGTCTCTAAAACATAAAAAATAGGTTTGAAAATAGTCAGACTAATTTTCAAAGTTAAATTTAAAACACTGACTAAATTTGAGCTATTCAAACGTGGCCTTTTTGCGCGCGCTTTTACACGGCCAATGACGTCATTGTTTAAATAATCACTAAATAAAAAAATATCTTTTAGGTATATTGTAGAGACAATAAAGAATCTAGAAAAAAAAAATGAGGCAAATAATGAATTTATGCATATTCCCTGTCAAAAAGTAGGTGGTCACCCAGAAAATCGACGATAATTCTTTTACTTTCTTTAACCTTTTGCACTCCTCCTCCATATATTACCAATTTTAATACTCCTCCGTTCACATGGCGTTCGTAAAAAGAGATACAGTTTTTGCTTCGCTTCTGAATATATCCTATTAATCCTACTAATACTCGTATGATAAACGCGAAAGTTTGTGAGTATGTGAGTATGTTTGTTACTCTTTCACTCAAAAAGTACTAAATGGATTTTGATGAAACTTTACAATAATTTAGTTTATACATCACAATAACACATAGGCTACAATTTATAAAGATACAAGCTTCGACTCGCGGTGTTGCCCGCGGTTATTGTTATACCGCGGGTAGCACTGCGAGGTTCAGCTAGTAGTAGATAATAGTAAGGTTGAAAGAAATAAAGAATATGAAGTTTGGACAACCCGTATCATATTTAACTATTATGTAACTTTAATTATAGAACAAACGAAGAACAATAGTTATATAACTGTTAAAACCTCCACTTTCTCAAATGTGTAAACCTTTAAACACTTTTTACCTATCTTACCTCTTTTATCTTTGTTCACTTTAGTTTCCATTATATTTCTTGTCCACATTACTTAGACCCTTAGAAATTATTCAGTTTGAAAAGTAAGTTTATTGCACTGTCAAAATATCGATATCTTAAGTTTTGCAAGGTCTTTACCGCATTTCTTTTCTGGACAAAGACATTGCGCATTCTCTTTAAGTTCGGTGCGTCAATTTGTCGGTAAAGGTTTTTTGTTCCCACGGGACCTACTTTTGCTGACATTTCTCGGAAGTCAAATGCTTAAAGACATTGTTTATTTCAAATACGACGCCATACCGTAATACCTGGGCCAGTAGACATAATAATTTGTCAATATTTAAAGTTTTTACAGTTAAGAGCATACAATAGACGAGTTTGCCTTGTGTTAGTTGTTAATGATATTGCTGTCCTAATACCTATGAAATACCTTCGATTATTTAAATATTGGTTTAGTTGGTTTTGTCTGTTCATATACTACGCAGTACAACATCTCTATAAAGAGAAGGAAAACTTGATACAAGCTCTATACCATTTATTATATTTCGAACTCCTCCAGTTTTCTTCTGATTAATTTGGTTGCGGGTTCCCGAGTGTCGGCGAACTCGGCGTGTTCGTTGGCTGTTGATCCTTGTGTACAGGAGTTACAGAGGTGGGTGTATGGGTGGGATTAGTGCCAAAAAAACTATACACCAACCCATCTGGCCAGCGTGGTATAGTAAGCCAAAATATCCTTTCTAAGAAAAGGCCTATGCCCAGCAGTGGGATGTTAAAGGCTGGTGATAATGATGAATATAAAAAAAAAACATTTGATAAGAAGGTACATAAGGAAATTCTTTGTGCACATTTTTAAACAAATGTGTCGCACATAATAATCATATTGCTCAATGTTTTATGTATGTAAAGTTATAAAGGGCTGTATAAGAATATAGGGATCAAGTATATGCATGGCCTTTTTAGTGAAATGTTTACATATGTATAATTCAAGTTTTACTAAGTCAAGTGATTACTAGTGTCAACAATACCCAAAATCGAATGCTATGCCTCAGTGACGTCACTAAGCCATTACATATGACGATTACCGATGGACACAATACAAATCAAGATATCCTCTTGAGGAGTAATGGCAAGCGTGCGATTTACTTTTATGATCAATGTGGGTCACATCAAACAATAGAGTTGCGTGTTTATAAATATCTAGCTCACATTCTCGCTAATGTCTCGCAGAAACAGGAGTTTCTCGCTCTTGCCTTCTAAATATAACTCGACCCAATTTACTATTTCCGTTCCATTTGTAAACTATACTTTACTACATCTACTTTATATTAAAAAGTAGTAATCAAGAAAAATCATTATCTCGCCTACAGTTTTCTTACAAAACATGAGGAAGTAGGTATTTCTCTTATTGACTGGCTGACGATTGTCAACATTCACACAATTCACGGTCAATGACAGTTAAATTGCACTTACTGTATACAACAATTGAGCGTAATTTTACATCAGACACAGTTAGCGGTTTAAAGATGCCGTACCACCGACATTTAATTTCACCGTAAAAGTAAAAATGTAGTCTATGTATGCACTGCTTATCTAACACTCGTATATGAACATAAAATGCTGTTTAATGTTTGTAAAACACCGTTCTTTGAAACCGTTAGTTTGTCTTCCTCTGCACACGCGACATCGCTCATTTCAAGTCATTTCTACTTTTGTTCGCGATACGTAGTCGTTCTAGCCGGCGACTCATGGTCCTTATACCTCTCGACAGGTTTTACTTGCACAACAATACAGCGTTAATGCAATTTTATTGCATCGATTGACGCTTTCTCTAAACAAAAATGATTGGCAATTATGGCCACAAACAGATTGCCTTCAGATTTCACTTTTGATCTTACTTAGTGTTGTGAACGTTTAACGCTAAATCTACATATTAAGCAATATTAAGCAGGTTAATAACTATTCTGTAATTATGATAAAATACTCTTTACATGCACTTTATACATTAAAATTAGTCACGCGTGTAAAATTACAATAAATATTCGAAATGCCTCGAAATTGTATGATTTTATGTCGTTGTTCATGCAATTACAAGAACGTCTTTGTCTTATGAACTATGTTGGCATCTAAATTTCTTGACCATACTGTGAAATATGATTTTATTATACTTACAATATGAGATTTGTTAATGATGTCAACAGGTTCATGGACTATACACCTTTCGTGATTTCGATGCAATCTTCACCTTGATACTTGATATTTTTTACTACATCACAAATTCAATGCTTTTAATTACGAAAACAAAAAACAAATATAATAGAATACAAAAATAAAATTATACATTGAACAAATTAATTAATTTAGAACTATAAATATTACATTATTTTCTATTTCAGATTATTAATTCAAATAAACTTAATCATCAAATTAAATGCATTATTTTCATTTTAATGAAATATTTATTGATTAAGGACCTCTCAACGAGTAAAGGCCTCCTCCAGCTCTTTTCAATATTTTATCTTTTGCTTTAGTAAACCAGTCCATGCCCGCCGCCATGTTTATTTCATCTATCCATCTTTCTTGTGATCTTCCTCTACTTCTCTTACCAACGGGTCCAGTCCAAACCGTAACTTTTTTAGTCCATTTTTGTTTGTTCATGCGAGTTATGTGACCAGCTCACTTCTACTTTTGTTTTTAACAATGTTTTAAGGCATCTATAACATTTGTTGATTTTCTTATATTTATACATCTGATCTTGTCTTTCCGTTTCATGTTTAAAATACTGAGATCCATTGACCTTTGACATACTTCTAGTTTATTCTCCGTCTGCATGTTATATATGCTAGAACTATAACTACATATAAAAGAGTTGAAAATGCTAAGTGATTTTAATGTACGCTAACAATTATAAACTGTAATAGTATTTTATTTTATTTTCCTTATGTTATTTTCAATTATTTCTGTATACTGTGTAAAGGCGCTTTTGAGTATTTTTATGTCCTTTTTATGGCCATGTTTAAAGTCTTATATATCTAATATTCTTGACATTACCGTGATCTGAAATACTGGCTGCAAGATAATCTGACAAGGTATTACAATATGCGTTTACGAACGGTACTGTAGACACTTAAAGCTTCTTTAAAGATTTATATCACCGAAGAGTCATTAACATGACAGTCATGTTGCGAGAATTACCATATTCATTGTGTACTCTTAACGGTAGTGCAAGTAACATTATTTAAAATTTTATTACTTTAGCCTTTCTGTAAAATGTGCGATATCATTATTGAAAAACTAACCGCTTTCACTTTCTTTGATCGATTTTTTTACGAAACGAGGTCAAACTTATTTGGTTAGTTAGAGATACAGCATACAACAACAGACATACAGATATAATGACAATGTTAAAATGATATAATATTGTTTTACTTAGAAGAAACCAATAATTTTCGACATTAATTATTTAAGTACTTTTTTCGAGATTTATGTCATACAGCATACAGCTGGCACTCGGATCCAAATTAGGCAGTGTTATACAGTTAGTAGTTAGGCATCGTTAATATTATTTTAAATATACATACGAGTTTGTGAATACATTATTAAATAATAAAGCTGAAGAGTTTGTTTGAACGCGCTAATCTCTGGAACCGCTGGTCCGATTAAGGAAATTATTTCAGTGTTGGATAGTCCATTTACCGAGGAAGGGTATAGGCTATATATCATAACGCCAATACTAATAGGAGTGGAGCACCAATGAAGAAAGTTTCAAAAACGGGGAAAAAATTTCAGGCTACGGGCAATATGAGACGAAAACGAGGTTGCGTGGGTCAGCTAGTACATTATATACTTGCTTACCTGCTAGAATTACCTATACCACATGTTTGTCTCTTATCCTAAAAAAATGAAATATTTAGCATCTGCAAGAACTAAGAAGAATTAATCTACACCGTAATAAACTAAATATTAGTTATTATGAGTAACGTAAGCGTAATATAGTTATCTTGACGTCTTGCTTAAAAAAACTCAGTGATTCAAGGTTTACCGATGAATATATCCAGATTTACACATGCCATATACTACAAATCAATGTTTTATTTCATAAGAACCTTGAAAATCCTTTTTTGTTATTTCTTAACAACTTGAGTCAATCGCGACCAGGAAGTTATTTCGAAACTTACAGGTTTTAATAAATTAACAAATAAATATATGTATTACGTTTAATTTTTTGAGAATTTATGAAGATTATACGTCATCTGAATTATTGACCTTCTACTGATTTATATAGGCTTTGATTTCTGCTCCTTCTAAATATATCCTGATTACTTACAGGGTAATATTGGTTATGCAATGTGGCTTTCATGGCATTCTGCTAATGTCATGTAGATACTTAGGTACTGTATATTAATATTAGTTTCGGCCCGCGTGTATATCGATTATCGCCACAAAAAGTCTATGTCCAATAACATTGATGTGAGCATAAATTATTGATAATACTAGCTGAGTCCCGCGATGTTATCCGCGAATATTGTTATACTTTTATAACCACGGGTAACACCACTGAGCTGGGTTATTCCTTATTACATTAGCTATCTGCCAGTGAAAGTCCCGTCATAATCGATTCAGCCGAATTTTTTTATTTCGATTGTACTGTGTACTAAATGCGTGCGTGTCGTGTAAAAAGCGGTTATATTAATATTACAAACAAACACTCTAATTTTATTTAGTTATATGTATGTATAGATTAGTAAGAATAAATATTTATTTATTTATTTTTTATAAAAAAAATATTTGCGGCTTATAGTTTTTTAAATCTTTTTTTCTCTGAGGGCCAGTTTCACTAGTTCCTGACAAACTTTAAGAGGGTTATCTGACACATAACATTTGGCCTTTTTATCTGTTATTTTTGTTATAAATGGTGTTGACGTCAATCAAACAAAAATATACAAAACCGATTGTTAAATATATTTGGACAACCATTTTATCCTATCCTATCTATCGAAAGATATTAATTTTTAAAGTTGAAAATTGATTAAAGTAACCACGTTTTACCGTGATATCAGTTTTATACAGAACTAGCTGATCTCCGCGGTGTTACCCGCGGTTATTGTCGTACCGTCAAAATCGGTCCAGCCCTTCCAGAGATTAGCCGGATCAAACAGACGGACAAAAATTGTAAAAATAAATATTTTGGTATATGTACCGTGTATAAGTACATACATACATATGCATTTAGTAAAAAGGAGTTATTTTAATATTACAAACAGATACTCCAATTTTATTTACTTGCATAGATTTATAAAATTCCGTTGTCAAAGTCACATTTAATTTCGAATGAACAAATTATACTACATTTTTCACACGTGCCCAAACCTAAATCGATTTATTCTTTTACATAATACGATTTTAATTTAACATACATTAGTGACTAACGGTGATAATGACTGAGTGATTCATCTGATGATGGTGTTTTATCACTTTTTGTGCATAGCGGCGCGAAATGCAGCATTGTAGCTTCAAAAAGGCATTTAATAAGTAATTTGCTTAAATTAATTATATAATTTACTTGCATTTCCTATGTCCCACATCAGGGAAATGAGCAAAGAGTACCTACCCTTTTTAACCGACTTTAAAAAAAAGAATAGGTTCTTATTTCGACTGTATTTTTTATGTTTGTTCGAAACTTTCGACTGGGTGAACCGATTTTAATTATTTTATTTATTTGAAAGCTTGTGATTCCCGTGTCAATTTGGTTCAGTTCTCAAAGTAGTTTTTTTTTGTTAAAATTTAGTATAATTTATTTCAGATACGATATTATATCTAATATTAACTGACACAATTTACTGTTTTGCTAACTTATTAGTCTAATTACTACACCCCAGTAAAATATCCTTGTCTAATTAATAAACATTGTTGCATGATAAATGAATGTCAGGCTAGTCGTTATCATAACATGAATGTGTAGTGAAGTTTTTATTTACAAAACACACATGAGGCACAGACCACTGGTTGTAATGCCAAATATTTCCGGATGACGAACGCTAATGCGATGCGATGGACGATCAAAAAACATCGGTATTTGCTCCGTGTGCTCAACGTATCGACATGTTTTAACTATTTATTTTTAAAAATAAACAATTTGTTGATTTTATTTTACTAAGGAAGTTATGTATGATGTTACAGGATTATTATACAGCTACTAGTTTACTAGTAAGAATTAGCTTTTTGCGTTTAATTTAATATTGATTCCGTAAATTTTATTTATTTATTTATTATTTATTAATACTTCCTGCATTACATTTGTATGAGGCGGACTTAATGCCGAATGGCATTTTCTATCACTCAACCTTTGGATGGTTTAGTAAAGGACATACGTGGCAGGTGCACTTGTCTTATGAAGAGAAGTTATGAACAATATATCTATATTTCTATTTTTAGAAGTTTTTTTTAAGGTATTTAAAGAAAACACGATGATGACATACGATATATTCTTATAGGTCTGCACGTAAAACAAATTAATATTGTTTTAAAACGAAAGATCTTTATTTAAAATTTATTTGCCTTCAAAGCCAAATTAAAAGAAATTAAGCTCAGGTAAAAAAAATGACGTAGATCTTTTATTTTCATTGAACAGATATATATCAAATACATAGTAAGTATAAACATCGTTAAATTATCAATATTTTCTTCTATAATAAGCGGAAGTCTATAATAAAATAATACTATGTAAAATTGGTTGTGGTTCACTTGGGTTTTTCTGGTTCTGAGAATGTGTTTTGGATAAAAAACCAGAAATGTTTTTATTCAATTAAAAGTATATTTACCTACATGCATGTACTCGATTGATTTTTTCATCTTCCTTTGCGTCTTGTTTTAAATGTCAATGACGTAATTAAAGTCTTATTTAAACTATAGACAATGTTGTCTCACTAAATGTTTAAATAGGTTTACTGTTTTTTTTTTGTTTCTGGAAATCACCCAAGTTGTGTGGGTAGAGGCTTGGAGTTTGAGCTATGTTACGGAGTGACTAGTATCTGACCACAGTAAACTCATTTTGTAAGAGATCAAATCCCCTCAGAAATTCGGGAGTCAAGATTCCAACAGATAATATGCATTCCCAGCTAAGCGTAAGATTTACTGCGCCAATTGATAGTCGCAAAGTACCTCGTGCTCCTGTGCGTATGGAATCTTTAACCGAATTCAATTCAATTCAATTCAATTCGAAAAACTTAGTAACCGAAAATGTAGGCCTTTTTCAGTTTGTCGGCAACATTATACCCGGAGTGGCAACATTTTTGTAAAGAGGTAAAACTTTAACATTCTGTTTCTTACAGTTCAAAATATGTTCAGACAAATACTCAAAGTAGTTATAAATACTTTTATTAGGAAAACCAAATCTTTAACCTCCTACACCAATCGAGGAAAATTTTAATGTTTTCCTTCTATGTTAAAGTATGTACACGATCGATAGACTTCGTGTAGAAGTGAAGCATTCTCTATGTAATAAATATTTTGTTAAGGCAGATAATGAGTGTTGAGAGTATCAACTCGCACTTGGCCGGTTATTTCTTAGGTTTGATGGAGGCGTTGTGAATCAAACATCTACAGTTAGTCATTCAAATTCAATCGAGCAACATGCGCATGCGACTTGAATATGGAATGTTTCGTTAACTGCATCGTTATTTCGCTTATCCATTATAGTAATAAACTAGCTATGCTATTCATCGGGAACTATATAATAATCGATTGAAGGATTTTTTAATTGTTATTATTATTATTTTATTACACATTTTAACACTACAGCACGAACGCTGTCTTGTTTCGTTAGTGTTGTTGGTGGTGTGATGTTATTCCTTTCAAGATTCAAGATCGTTTATTTGTTTAAAACATGAGTACAATACACAAAGCATGCAAGATGTTAGAACAAGTAGTTGAACAATCTTGTTTTGCTTTTTCGGCGTACAAATATTACGTAGTCATAGCATATTCATTCGGTAAAGTTATTCAACAATTTCTTTTATATGTCTTATATTTCATTAATATATTTTTTAATAATGAGATTCTCAAACTGACATGTTCAAAAATCTTCTATGTAATCAATACGATCTTGTACTTCATCTTGATTCAGTCCATGCGCATTGAATAATTATGTGATCACAATAATTCATTATCATACATTAATGAATTGTTACATAAATTACATATGTAGGAAGAACTTTTTACATACTTCAGTTCATAAAGAAGCAATCACAGATTACCATATAATTGTTGATTAAAAAAACAAAGTGATTATATTTTGCACGGTCTAATAGGCCAGGAAAACATTCTGAATCATTATCTTATTATTATAGCGTAGTGTGTGCAAAAGAGTCAAGTCGTAAGACGAAAATCAAACTACACTGCTACTATACTAAACTAACTATATATACGTACTTATGGTAATAAGGTATTAATATAATATAATAGGATATACTTTATTGTACACCAATTACAAATTACTTAACTTAAAATTCAAGATGTGTACAATGGGCGGCTTTATTGCCAAAAGCAATCTCTTCCAGGCAACCTTTGGATGGACATATTTACCGGAGAAAGAAATGAACGTAATATAATATGCAAGTATAATGTTCATTTAACAGTAACATAAGATTTTGCTCTGCTTTGAGTAATTTAGATCGGCACTGGCATACCTACACATTAAGGTAAAGATAACATATCAGATCTATTGCAGAATTTGTCTGTAGTTTCGTAAAAGACAGTAAAAAATCAGTGAAAATATTTTTTTTAATTATTTAATTTTATTTATTATAACATATTTCCTTAACAAAACAACAAGCGATAAGCGTTCGGGTGATGTGCGAAATATATTATCTCCGTGACGCTGCGTGTTTTGTTCGTCCCACACTGGCGCACACGCAGATAGACGCCTACTGCTACCTCGATAATTTATTATTCCAACGCATCTGTTTTCATTTGCGATTTATCGTTTAAAAGCCCTCACTCGTGTTTCAATTTTCATCTTAATCATTCCAACACGTGAAACGGTTTGTGGTTTTTTCCAACCTTTTTAAATCCAAAATCTTCTCTTGACAAACAAATATTAACATAGAATGACGTAATGAAATGGATTTTTGGAATTTCAATCTGTTTGTGTAAGGTCTTTATCCTCATGTCAGCCAAAAGCATGAAAATCTTCTTACTTGCGTTTTACCAGGAGCTGGTCTACCCGGTTGCTTGATACCCCATACTTCACTTGGCAATAGTTGATTGACAATAAACAGGAGTATCTTTTCGAATATTGTCTAGATATAGAAAAGGTAAAAAGTCGTTAAAACACTAAAGTAGTTAAAAACCTATTACCTACTCTATCGCTGTGCATTGCTGATCAAAGGCTTTTGTACAAGGAACGCTGACTGTAACTAAATACATCAAGAATATTAAAACTCATATGACAGTACGAGTATATTTCAAAAATCAATTCTAAGTATCGATCTGGCTTGTATTTTGATATCTCGAGAACCATTTATAAGTAGGTACAACAGAAATGCATTAAAACCGGGTAAATGTTACTACTGATTTATGTGTGGAAATACAATCTTTAAATACTAATGATATTGTAGATAATTTATGACTAATAATTTATCTTATTAAAATTAAAACGCAAACTGAGAAGGTGTAAGGAAATGAAATAATTGTGCAAGTAAAATCGTAATCAAAGTATCAATTTATGTCATAATATTGTGAGACTTATTCGCTTTAAATGTTTTGCCACGTAATTTAACTAAAGGCCGGGGAACTTTGCTTGCGATTCGTATCCCCTTTGAAACACAGAGTAACTGGTTTATCAAAACGACTTAAACAAGTGAACCAGCTTTAAGAACTTCCGAATTCGTGTTGACTTTACACAAAAACTACCTATAAATATCATATAATTAATTCTAAAGAACTTCGTTATTAGTTTTAAGACAATTTAAAAGTTTTAAAGCAATATAATTGATCTTTAATAGGACCAGTTTTAGATTAAGTGTAATTATTTGAACATCGATTTATCGTAAGTGAAGTTTATTTTTTGTCTACTTCTCTTGTTTTAAAAAATGCTTTGGATTTACAAATTGAGGATTTAAACATATGTACCATGTTCAGCCGTAACAAAACCCTTCCTTGGATTATCGGACAACTGCAATTTGAGAATTTACTGTCTGTGTCAGCATTACTTATACTTCTGTGCCATCTGAGTTACAAAAACATGTAATGCTTCTTTGTTGTTCACAGCTCTCAGAAGAAGTGCAGAGGAAACAAAGCGAGTACCAAAAGTGCCTTGAGTCTTACAAACAAATGAGAACGAAATTCGAAGAGAACTACCTGAAATGTAAGTGTGAGTTTATTTTTTGTTATTAAACATGATTGCAAATTAAATATATACAAACACAACCGATAAAAAAGAACTCTTATCAAGAATTTTTTTCAGTGAGACACCAAAATTGTACTTAAATACTATACTCATTATATTTTCGAAAAAAGTACAGAGATGAATATGCTTTTACGATAGTATTTTATTATTCATTCGTATGGAATACAGCCGACAAGTTTAAAGATAGATTTTATAATAGAACGTTCAGATTTATAGTTATAGGTTGAGTCACTTTTACATTAAGTTTTCGTCCAAGGTATCGTACTTCATATTGCCTTTATTCTCTTAAGTTCTGAGTATGTTAATTATGTAAAAAGAGAGGTAGTATTTCTGAAATATTCTTCAAATATTCGTTTCTGTATTTCCAGGCCCGACAAGCAGAGGGGGTCGCAAGCTCGATGAGACTCGGGACAAGTATGGCAAAGCATGTCGTCGTCTCCACCGAGCTCATAACGAGTATGTGTTACTGTTGGCTGAAGCAACAGAGTGCGAGCGTGCTTTACGCACTGCTGCGCTGCCAACTCTATTGGAGCAGCAGCGCCGGCAGGGAGAGGCAAATGCCACGTCTTGGTATGTACTTTATAATTTTCATGCTATATCAACGAGTTTGTAACCGATATTAATTCCGTCGGACTTCGTCTAACTAGAGAATTTATCCGATGATGGTGCCCATGCTATGGCTGGCGGGAAGATGGCCAGATATTTGAATAATAATTGCCTTCCATTTCAGGCAAAGGCACTCTATGTGGTTTTAGTCAGTTCGATTGTATCAGACCACCCCGCCTGAAAACACAGTGGGGTGCCAGCCCGAAGGGGTAAAGTAATAGCTATGTCCTGTTTAATATCATCTCAGTTGCTGGACATAGGCTTCTCTCGATGCTCTTCACAACAACCTGTCCTGTGCTGTCCTGTCTATCATGTCTATAATAAAATGTGTTTTCTGCCACAGGAAAGGCGTGCTTCTAGAAGTGGTGCAGAGGTCTGACTACAGTACGGACAAGTTCCGTGAGATTCAAACCAAAATCGAGACCACAATACAGAATTTAAGGCCACAGGATGAATACAAAGAGTTCCTTGAAAAGTACAAGTAAGTATTTATTTGTTGAAGAGTCACTACACACTAACACTTTACAGCAAATACAACTGTTATTCATTTGTGTGTGTAAGAGTCAGACAATTTTATTTATAATAAGTATTATTACGCATTAAGGCAGCAACTAGGTAAAAAGAGTATTAAATATGAATGAATTTAGTAATGAAAATATATAAGAAAATTGTAAGAAGTTGATGTCCGTGCATTTTTAGAATTTTTATGTTTGTCTATGTGTATCCGATCTGGACGAGGTTTTCTCTACACATTTTATACATAATTGTTAAATTATTATTACATAAATGTTAAATTAAATTCAATCGATTACAACAAAAATATATCATGTCATAAATCATAGTTTTAATCGACATATATGCACGCGTAGCCACAGGCAAAAGGTAGTATTACATATGACAAAACTACATAAGGTTATGATGACATAGATACTAGAAATTTGCGGTTCACAAACCTAGTTGCAGCAGAAATGATTGGTCAATCTATCAATGTGTATGAAATAGAAGTTAATTAACATAAATTAATTAAAATATTTCATAAATAAAATTGTCGTAAATTCACTATGTGACTCGTCGTATAACGATGATGAATAAAAAAAATTGCATTTGTATGCCGTTTGGGTAGAAACTTCTTTCTAAATAGCGATATTAAATAGTGAATTTTTCTATTATTTTTTCTTTTTTATTGAATAGTGGGCAAACGAGCAGTCGTATCACTTGATGGTAAGCGATTACCACCGCCCATGGACACCCGCACCAAAGGCGTCACAAGTGCGTTGCCGACCTTTGGGGGATGGGAAAGAGGATGGGGGAGGGGTTGGGGTATGGGCCTCCGATATCCTCACTCACTCGGTGAAGCACAGCGCAAACGCTATTTCACACCGGTTTTCTGTGAGGCCGTGTTCCGGTCGAGCCGACCCATTCATGCCGAAGCATAGCTCTCCCGCGGTTGAAATATAGGATAATATAATAGGAAATACCTTACCACCTAGCTAAGCTGACAGTCTATAAACGTAAACGTTATTAGAAAAATAACAAATGTATGGAAACGACGCTATCTCAACGCTAAGTCTCGTGGTTAAACAGAATATAAGCTAATAATACAAGAGAATATAGGCGTTAGCGATTGTAGAAAGTGATTCGACATAAAACACTTGGCTAAGCCCGTTAATTGTTGATGGTCGTTTGTGTAACAGTAAGCACATAGCTTTGTTTGTATATTTGTTTACATTATATTTAAGAAATACCTGTCGCCATCTATATATTACAAGTTTTTATTTAGTTTCTACTGTTCCGATGGTTTTCTGTAATCAAATCTTTAAAGTTAAATTTGATCCACTTCCCGATTGAGCTGAAATTTGAAATATACCTTTAGTTCTGATGATAATGCAATTATATACAATCGGTATTATTATCAATACAAAATGATCACCGTA
Organism: Spilarctia lutea; assembly: GCA_916048165.1. NCBI lineage: Eukaryota > Metazoa > Arthropoda > Insecta > Lepidoptera > Erebidae > Spilarctia > Spilarctia lutea. The sequence goes on from OU696481.1 coordinate 15,179,958, forward strand.
ACAAAATAGCAGCGTACACATTTCTGAACCACACACCTAATACAAGTAATAAAAGCTGGTTTTAAAAAAAAAACTTTTTAAATTAATCACTTGTTTTAAAGATTAACTACTAGACTTGCAATTGGACCAAGATTTATTAGATCTTACCTATCAATCGCTGACTTCATGGACTCACTACATTATCATCATACGAATTGATCATCTGTCGTTGTGACGAATTAAGAATACGCATTGTCACCACCCTATGAATGGCGTCTCGTGGGTGTCGTTAGAGCCGACTAAGGGAGCAAACCGCACTAGACATTATGCCAGCGTGTGGAGCGCCGTGTCTATGGTCTGGCCATCGCAGTGGTGGTACTAAGGCGTTGGCTCCTTGCGGATCAGACACAGATGATCTCCGAAGCATCCTTGCCCAGTGATCACCTGCGTCAGCCGGTTTGAGAGGATCCCGTGACGCCTCTCGAGCCAATCCTCCATAACGGGTCTTACCGCCGCAATAACGGCGTGACCAGCGCTCGGTTGCCCAAGTCAGTTAATATGTTAACCGGACCACACACATTGTATTTTCTTTAGATCTGTATATGCATTTTAATCAGCCCCTGTGTCTAGCATTCGTGGACTATGAGAAGGCCTTTGACTCGATAGAGATCTGGTCTGTTCTGGAGTCCCTGCAGCGTTGCCAAGTAGATTGGCGATACATACAAGTGTTGAGATGTCTCTACAAAGCCGCCACAATGTCCGTCCAAGTACAGAATCAGCATACAAGACCCGTATCGTTGCATCGAGGAGTGAGACAAGGGGACGTTATATCCCCGAAATTGTTCACTAATGCAATGGAGGACTTCTTCAAGACGCTGCACTGGAAAGGACGCGGCATCAACATCAATGGCGAATACATCTCTCATTTGCAATTTGCAGACGACATCGTCATCATGGCAGAGACGCTCCAGGACCTACAACAGATGCTGAACGACCTCGCTGACTCTTTTGTACGCATCGGCCTACGGATGAACTTGGACAAGACCAAGGTCATGTTCAATGAACATGTACTACCGGAACCGGTTGCGGTACACGGTGCCGTTCTCGAAGTTGTTCAAAAATACGTGTACCTCGGGCAGATTTTGCAGTTAGGAAAGAACAACTTTGAGGACGAGGTGAACAGAAGAATCCGGCTGGGTTGGGCAGCATTTGGGAAGCTTCGTCGGGTCTTCTCATCATCGATCCCACAGTGCCTAAAGACAAAAGTCTTCAATGAGTGCGTCCTACCCGTAATGACATACGGAGCCGAAACGTGGACACTTACGGTACGGCTGGTCCACAAGTTCAAAGTCGCTCAGCGTGCTATAGAAAGGGCTATGCTCGGCGTTTCTCTAAGGGACCGTATTAGAAACGAGGTGATCCGGCAGAGAACCAAGGTCATCGACATAGCCCACAGGATTAGCAAGCTGAAGTGGCAGTGGGCTGGCCATATTTGCCGCAGAACCGATAACCGTTGGGGTAAACGGGTTCTAGAGTGGAGACCGCGTCTCGGCAAACGTAGTGTAGGACGTCCACAAGCCAGGTGGAGTGATGATTTGCGCAAGACGGCTGGCAGGAGCTGGATGCGAGAAGCCGAAGATCGAACTAAGTGGCGTGCAATCGGAGAGGCCTATGTCCAGCAGTGGACTGCGATAGGCTGATGATGATGCATTTTCAATATATAATTATAATTGTTTTGTATATGAGCCTGCCAAAGTGACTATAATCTGCCACTGGAAAGTTGAAGAAGAATCCAAGAGTGGTCTCCATACTCAGTGTGAATGCAGACAATGCAGCATAGTGGGTACTATGGCGGTATATTGAGATACTTTTGCATCATTATGCCTCCGGTCTCGCATTCAATAACAAACACGACGGCATAAGCTGTCATGTCATTTTAGGTTAGTCTTCTGTGACCGAAATAGGTAATACTAATACCTCGCGATAAATTCTAACCGCGCATAATTAACTTAAAAATACTTGTACTAATATTCGCAGTGTAGGTATTAAAGTATCAACGTTAAGCTTTTTGTTTTGTTAACACTACTTACGAGATTTAGGTCATTAGACGCTTTACCTTTTCCAAATATGACCTCGTTTTAATATGTACTTACATGTATGAAGACAATACAAATTTAATTCCATTAAAACAAATTGACAATACTCTTTTGATGCCTAATAAACTCAAATTCGCATTATTAATGCCTATTCGGTAACGCTGGTTCATAATAAACAAACGTTATATAATCATTGTTAAGATTTCTCATATATAACTCACTAGCTGAACCCCGCGGTACTACCCGCGGTACGACAATAACCGCAAGCAACGCCGTGACACGGAGCTAGTATCTTTATAAATTGTAGCGTATGTGGCGTTCTGATGTATAAGATATATTATTGTAAAGTTTCATCAAAATCCATTCATCCATTTGTTTTTACGTGACAGAGCAACCAACATACTCACAAACTTTCGCGTTTATAATATTAGTAGGATTTAAAATTTGAACTGCGTATGGATTATCTTTTTTGCAACGTTCTTCATCAGCCTATTGTAGTCCACTGCTGGGCATGGACTTTAACTGTAACGTTCTTAAGTCTATTGTTGATAGAGAGTTTCGGATAAAACGGTAAAAAACAGATTTTATTTTACGGCCGTTTTTTAAATAAACAACATTTTTTTTATATGTACGTGTTTTAATTTATCACCTTCTGTATGGAGGAATTAGAACGGTCTGGCGAACCCTGGTAGAACTTTATTATGCTGCGGTTACGTAAAGTAATATGCGTGAGAAGCACAATGCATAGTTTTTTTCTATTTGTCTAGGGTCGGTAGAGTGTCCACTTGATGAGTACAATGAAAATTTTTAAAGATTGGCAGAAGAAATAAGTTTACCTTATGAATGAATTCTTACTCGAAAGAATACATACTTACATAATATCATTTATAACATATAGAAAAATCTGCACTTGACATGCTACATGCTAGGTCATTTATTTTAAAGTAGAAGAAAATGCCTTAAAGACTTATAAGATAAGTAATATATAAGAATGTTTACATCAGTATTTATTTACTTAAACCTTCATATTAAAGCCGCATATGTTATATTATTGTATGTTTTTTTTAAACTAGAAAGAAATCGAGACAAATTTATATTATACTAGCGGACTCGACAACCTTTTTTTCTTTTAAAAAAGCAACTACCGCAATGGGGACTTTAGGACTTGTTATTAATGCACGGTTCGGTATTATGTGATCCCCTCTCTGCAATTATTGAAATCGTAGAGGGGATCACATATCGTTACCATAACAAAATGCATTAAGAATAACTCACATAAGGGTCCCTTGAAGATCGTTTTTTGTTTTTTCGGAAGACGGTCCCCATTTCATGTCATCCACATTTTATATATTTTTTATCATTAATTTCATCACGATGACGACGCAGAATCGAAGATTTATTATTGAAGACTATAAATACTTGACATTGGCAGAAATAGCTGATCCGAGTGATCCAGCTGGTTGCCATTTCATCAAAAGAAGAAGAACAAGGCTCCCAAGCAATCTGAGAACATGGTTTATCCATGCTCGTTAATAGTTTGAGATATGCTTATTAGCTTATGAGACTCATAACATTATCCTTTCTTTCCAGATCACCTCCCTCAACTCCCGTCTCATTTAATTTTGACGAGAGTCTAGTAGAGGATACGAGTGGAAAACTGCAGCCAAACCAGCTAACGGTGGATAATCTAACTGTGGAATGGTTGAAGGAGAAATTGATCGAGTTGGAACAGACGCTACAGGACAATAGGGAGAAGCAAACCGCGTTACAGGGGCCCGAGATTATCGGCAATGGCGTTTGTAAGAATAACAATACTGGATTGACGAACGGTGTCAACGGTATTGACAGGTTAGTCACGATTATCTTTTATAATATTTTATATAGAATGACTCAGTTTTCGTATAGATCTTAGGGTCCTATGAAAAACCCTTTGATTGTCTCGGTGATGCAGTGGTAGCGTATGCGACTGCTGTGCTTGAGGTCTCGGGTTCGATTCCGGGTTAGATCAGATGTTTGAATGACCTGCAAATGTTTATTTCGGAGTTTGGATGTTCTCTATGTATAATAGGTTACATACCTATATTATATTATATTTACATAAAAGTATATAAGTATTTATATCAGTTGTCTAAAATCCATACTACAAGCTCTGCTTAGCTTGGGACTAGATGGCGTTGTGTGATAGATGTCCAAAAATATTTATTTTTTATTCTTACCCAGAGCGGCATTTAATAAATTATTAAGTACCTAATTATCAAAAAAAATCCGCCTTACCCACTACCACGTACTACACTGGACCAAAGTTCCGAGTTCCGAGCAGATGACCGAGTATAGTGGAGAGAGCTGGAGGAGGCCTATGCCATGAGGCACGCCGAACTACGAGGCCTATTGTAGGAATTAGGATTCATGCAGTCAAAATTGTTAAATTAAATTGCATGTAACTAGTTCGAAATAAAGGGCTTTATTAATATTAATGAAATCATACTTTGAAGTTTCAAGTTAAATAAACCTGTGTTTCTTTTTACTTGTGCAGGCATTCCCCGCCCCCGCTGCCTCTAACAACGTCAGAGCCTATCAAGCTGATGGAACTACGTGTAGCGGAACGAAAATGTGCGAAACAAGCGGAGATGATCCGCTCCGCTCTTGCCGAGTTAGGCTGCGAAGAAGCGCCGAGCGGCTGTCCCGACCTGTCGGCTGAAACTGTCGGAGTAGACAGCCTAGACGGAAGCTCACCCGACCATCAGGTATTGGTATGCACGATTTTTTATTTATTTTTTTATTGAATAGTGGGCAAACGAGCTGACGTATTACCTGGTGGTAAGCGATTACCGCCGCCCAAGGACACCTGCAACACCAGATGCGTCACAAGTGAGTTGCCTACCTTTGGGGGATAGGAAGGGGGATGGCGGTAGAGGATGGGGTATGGGCTTCCGATATCCTCATTCACTCGGTGAAACACAGTGCATGCGCTATTTCACACCGTTTTCTGTGAGGCCGTGGTATCACCCCGGTCGAGCCGGCCCATTCATGCCGAAGCGTGGCTCTCCCACGAACCACGAGGCGACGATTATCTTCATTTTACTGTTTATATACTCCGTCAAAGACTACCTTATTTATTTTTACTCATAACCAATTTTGTCACTATTTCTAACCAAAACTTCGATCATCAGGATCGTGGCTCAATCGGATCGAAAACGTCATCGGACGTTTTACGTTTGCACCTTCATTCAATAATACCTCCTCGGCCATTCTTCAAACTGTTTACACGGCCTTTTCGACGCAAATCGGCGCCTTCAAGTCCAGCACTACCGCCAAAGACATACCGGAGTAGCAGCGAAGGTCCTGCAGACTCGGTAACAGCTAACACTCACCGCATTCGTCGGTACAGAGTGCTGAAGCATCGCTTCCGTGATCGTGTACACATCTATGTTCATTGCCGCGTCCACCACAAAACTCTTTTCAAGAAAAGACGACGCAGCCGCATTGTAGTCAATAGTTGTTCTAATAGTGTGGTGAGTGCCACTAACCGAACGATCCATCACCCACGCATGGCATGTTATATGCATGCAAAAATTTATCTCCCACTGGAATCGCAACGATTTATTCGCCCCGAATCGAGCGTCAGTCAAATTGTGTCAGTGCTAAATTTAGCAAAGACTTAGCGTCACCGTGCACCGCACGAACTTCCGTCGAGAATATGCTTTCGTATAAAATGAAAATAGCACGGACTCTCCTTAAAACTCAGTTTCAAAATCAAGGTGAAGCCGCTTGCGACGTTCCAGAAATGTATCGTTTACGTGTAGTCTGTGTACGCATCGGTTGCGAGCTTTACGTCAAGTTCATCCTGTTGTCTCCGCGACTCGCAGCGTGTGGTGAAATTAAAGAGATAATTAAATAGTTATAGGCTCGTTTAGCGATGTCGTGAAATAAAGGTATGCAGTAATGGATCCGTGGTCGTTGTACATAACTCACAGTGAACTACCACCGCCCGTAGTAGTGCCGCGGAGAAAGAAGCGTCTAAAGCAATTGCAGTTGCAACTTGAGCTAGAACTTGAACAGGACAATGTATGTTACTGCTTATATTGTGTGTCTAAGTTTGCTGTGTTGATTTTTGCAATAAAAATGGTGCTTGCATGTGCATTGTTTTAATGTTTACTTTTCGATGTGTTTGAGTGTGTAACTACTAAGATAAATTGCAAAAAAAAACAAATATATGAAACAACGATAGTGATTTTTATTAGTATAAATATTAAATTACGAATTTTAATAGAGTCACAATAACCTTGACTTCTTTTAATAAGCACAATGACCCACATATTGCACGTGCACCATTGCACATGACACCAGAAATGGTCTACTTGTGTGATAAGTAATAATAATAATGTCTATATTGTTACTATGTAGGTGAGCGTGAGTGAGACAGAACGTTCGCTAGTAGAACAAGAATGGTTCCACGGAGTACTTCCTCGAGAGGAAGTAGTGAGGCTGCTCCGCGCAGACGGAGACTACCTGGTGAGAGAGACGACGAGGAACCACGCGAGACAGCTAGTACTGTCTGTGTGTTGGGGACAGCATAAACACTTTATCGTACAGACTACACCTGAGGTTTGTCTTTTTATATATTATCACTAGCTGAGTCCGGCGGTGCTACCCGCGGTCATTGTTGTACATTTACAACCGCGGATAACACCCCGCCGAATTGTGAATATAAAGTACCTATCAACGATTCTCGAATCCTGAGGAATAGACACATTTTTTTTATTAAAATCGGTTCAGCCGTTTAGGAGGAGTTTAATCACATACACGTGCTTAGAAGATCTATACACTCCTGTAACAATATTTAATTTGCCGTATTCAAACGTTAATTTGCCGTGTGCACGTTTAAGGTGCCTAACCTTAGAACATAAATTATTAGGATTAGGACCTACGTATTTTATCAAGTGACTTGTGTGTTAACGGTTCGATGTTATTGTTTTAAACGTGTGTTCCTTTTTCAAAATAATTTACAATGTGATATTAGTTTAATTTCTGACCAGCCTGCCATTTAAACTGACTTTTATTTTATATGATAACATAAAGAATTGTCTATGATCTAAAATATTAAAAAAGTATACCTATACCTATCATGAGAGTAATTAATTAAAGAGCTATGTATTCATATTGGGAACATTAAAATGGTTTAGTATATTTTATGAGTCATAAAATGTTATTGACATCTTGCATTCATTGAACTCAATGAGTCAATTAGTAGATTTTACTATTCGAGGCCTTTAAACGTGACAGGATATACTAATTCTAAGAAATTGCTGTATTGTTTCTTTAATTGATAATATAATTTATGTAAGACAGTACCTATGTACTGCTGCCGATGTGGCAGATATCGGTAGCAGTATTCATCATCATCATTCATTAATCAAGTACGACTATTGAAAATAATATAATAATAAATTTCTATATTAATATAATAAATAATATTATAACATATCAAAATTTTCTGAAATAAGTACCATAGTATAGAACATATATAACACATAAACCAGCTTTTGCACGAGAATAGCCTACGTGTTTGTATGCCGATTATCGCGGCAATAGAGTAGCTTATGGCCTTCCCCAAGAATCAAAGTATCTCCCAGTTTATTTTGATACAGCAGTTTTGGCGTGTGTTAACAGGCAGACAGAATTATTTACTTTCGAATTTATAATATTAGTAATAATTAGGAGATTCCAAGTCAAGCTTTCTTCAACCAGTTTTATGTTCCAGGGTCACTACCGTTTTGAAGGTGCTGCATTTCCGTCAGTGGCTGAGCTGATCGCGTGGCAGCGCACAAGCGGAGTTCCAGTGACGGCTCGTTCTGGGGCGTTGTTGCGGCGAGCTGTGCCGAGGGAGAACTGGGAACTAAACAATGACGATGTACAGCTTCTTGATAAGATTGGACGAGTAAGTAGCTATATGTTATCGATACAAGCTTGATCCCTAGCCCTAAAAACACCAATCGGTATTTAAAAAATATAATTAAATCATTTTTAAGTGCTTCTTTCCAAGAATTGACTTAAGACTTGTTTAGCTGTTCGATATTTTAAATCTTTGTTCGCTTCGATAATGGCTTTAAAATGACATAAAAATTATGAATGTCGACTCATCACACCTTGCTTAATTTCAAATTAACAGCTTTTTACTAATACATATGAAAGTATACACGGTAGGTACTTATATAAAAAATCAAGTTTTAAATTTTGTGTCGGGCTTGTTCTGGTTAGTCTCTGAAATGACTTGGCCGGTTTTGATGGGATTTTTACAGATAGCTAACAAGTCGAGTTGAGAATGTCTTCTTTTTTCGGAGTAATTTATTAATATTTTTTAATACCTAAAACTTTTACTACATCTAGGGTAACTTCGGCGATGTATACAAAGCTCGTCTAAAGAGCACAGGACAAGAAGTAGCAGTGAAGACGTGTCGGGTAGCTCTGCCCGAGGAACAGAAGCGAACCTTCCTTCAAGAGGGACGGATATTGAAACAGTATCAACACCCTAACATCGTGAGGCTGATCGGCATCGCTGTGCAGAAGCAGCCCATCATGATCGTGATGGAACTTGTACCTGGTGAGTTTATTCCACTGTTAACATAGTCACTTGTACTTGTAATTGTTAATCGTAGGGTACACTCTGCCACGTGGTAATTTTCTATTGCCAAACTTATTAAGAAGCGTGTATAATAAGTATCTGTATGACCAAACTTTGCTCGAATTTTGCGGCAAAGCACGTAGCTAAGAAGTTTAATCGATTTATCGCCCTCTAAATCCTATGCATACCTACTAGATTTCATAAAAATCGATGGAGCCATTTCCGAGCCGTTTAAAGGCATTAGATTAATTCCTATGCATGTAACTTTGAATAGAAGACTTTTTTAATATTGATAAGTGATACCGACCGCAACAGTTCCTAAAGAAAATAATCTTCGCTACAATGAATGAAAACAACGTGAAAATAGTAAAATCATTGGCAATAAATTGATGTTATCATAATAATAATTGTTATAGCTTCAAACTCAAAACGAGAATAACCTGGCATATAATTGAAACATTAAAACCAATCGAAATATTTAAACCGTGGGAGAGCCGCGCTTCGGCATGAATGGGCCGGCTCGACCGGAGTGATACCACGGCCTCACAGAAAACCGGTGTGAAATAGCGCTTGCGCTGTGTTTCACCGAGTGAGTGAGGATACCGGAGGCCCATACCCCAACCCCTCCCTCATTCCCCCTCCCCATCCCCCAAAGGTCGGCAACGCACTTGTGACACCTCTGGTGCTGCGGGTGTCCATGGGCGGCGGTAATTGCTTACCATCAGGTGATACGCCTGCTCGTTTGCCATCTATTACATAAAAAAAAAAAAAAAAAATATGCCCGAAATCCATTCACAGTTGATCACTACTATTGGTTATAACAAGTGAGTTGATTTATTTGATCTATAACACAGATGATTTTAAACCTCTACTGTTACTCAACTTTCTAGTTCACTAATGCAATGTACAGTTGCGAAAGATAAGAGTTAAAATGTTGTGCAATTTATATAACCACCAGGTTTGGCAGAGCCTAAATCTAACTATAAACATTTGTTTATTTGAAACGTTGCCGATAATAGTAGCACCAACTCGATCGTAATTTTATTCAATTACTTTACAACGGTAATCGAATGTAGATGGAATCCATAGATATAGATGAGAATCCAACAAACATCATGTACCTAATAAAGCAATTTTTTGACAGACTAAAAAATACTAGAACTATAGTTCTATCAGTATATTAAAAATATATAAGGAAGTGGAAAAGGAGCGAATAAGTCATGATTGTGTTCGATATTCAAGATAAATAAATAAATAAATAAATAGGCACAAGAAACAGAAAACATTCTAAGACTTCCGTTATTCATTACCTATTCTTAATGCCGGTTTGAATATCAAATGATTGATACACGTGATTTTTATTCTCTCCATTTAACTATATTTAGAAAATATGTGCATTCAAGCAGACTCATCGGTTAGTTATACCACTCACTGATAGAAAACAACTTTTATCTGTTAAATGTCTGATGACTATCCGATACTTTATCAGGAACTGGTGAATCTGGCGCTTACTCGTTTAAAACAATAAAATGATTGCTTAGTAACAACGGCTTTCTGTGAGGACGTGGTAAGGTCGAGCCGCTCTCTAGTTTTTACATTTTTTTTTTAATTTCTACATTTTAAGTTCTATGAGAAATTAGTTTTCTGACTTCTGATAAGGGCTCATCTATATTAATAAAGATAGTAGACGGTTTGGGTATCATTTGTGCAATTTAGCAAAACATTTACGAACTATTTTGGTAGGTACAATCAAACGTAAAGAATTTAGACGTTAAAAGCTGCTTTTTATCAAAACCCTGTTTATTGGTTATAATTTTAATTCTGTTGACAGGTTTATTTTTATTTGACCTAATTCTTTACATAAACATTTACGGACGGCTCTAAACGGGTCTGCTATACCTATAGCTTGGCAATGATCTTTAAAACTAAAGTGACTACCTAAAAGGCCTATTATACACGCAACTAAAACAATGGTTTTTGAAAGAAACAGAAATAATTGTTCCAAGCCAGTGCTTTACAATAACTTTTTCGTTGAACTATTTATCATTTTGTTTATTTTATTGAATAGTAAGAGGTATTACTTAATCAATCTTTCAATAGATCTATCGTATAAAAAGATGACATAGTTATTATATTTGGAGCCAGATTTAATAATTTGTGGGATTTTAAAACTTTATTTGTATAAATAGTTTAGCTTTCTTCATTGATTTTATTATCTCAAATTGTATATTCCTTGTTTCTATTTGCTTTAAATCTATACATCTATAGAAATAAATAAAATTGGAGTGTCTGTTTGCAATATTAATATAACTGCTTTTTACTAAATGCATACATAATACATTGCCAAAATAGCATTTTTTTTGAAGTGAAAACTTCTTTAGCGGCGCTGTGTACTTTTTTGGAATGGGTAAAAATTTATAAACTCGCGTCAGGTCACGTGACAGGACAGGCGGCGCAGGGCGCTTGCGCGAATGTTCGTGTGTGTATGTAATATAAATTGTCATGTTTGTGTACGATAGCGCAATAAATGAATATTGTATTCCACCACATAAATAATAGTACTTTTATACTGATAATGAAAGCAATTCGTACAAAATTATTCTCTAACCATTCCAAAATATCAAAAATGCACAACGTTAATATTCAAGTTTTCACTTCTGCCGGCACTCCCGGAGTGCAACCCGTCGATTTTTTTGAATTTAGTCTGTTTGTTACAGTTAATCTATGAAACGGCTGGACCGATTTTGAAGGGACTTTTACTGGCAGATAGCTGATATAATAAGGAGTAACTTAAGCTTACTTTGTTTTATACTAGCTTTGCCCCACGGTGTTATCCGCGGTTGTAAAGGTACAAGCATAACCGTGGGTAACACCGCGGAACGCAGACATAAATTCTCTTTACATATTTTACGTACGTGGATCTTTGAGCAAACTAATCTAAATAATGTTTGTCGAAGTATAAAATCATGCTTATATGTTCATCGGTGTTTCATGATGTGTCAGCATGTTTATAGAAGTGGCAGACTGTGAGAGTGGGAGTCACCATCACTACAATTGGGTGGTGTGATGAGGCATAATTTTAAAATAATTCCTTCTTGAATGGAACACGATATTTTTTAATTTTGAAAAATTTTTGAACAAAATTGAATTCATTTAGAGAACGTAATGTTTCTATTAGTGTGATTATTGTTTTTGTTTATTTAATATTACCTTATTTAACCCACTGTAGCGTTTTATCAATTCGGTTATTATCATTGGTTCTCTCTCTCTCAACTTTATACGTTGTTTGTGTCACGGTAATTCACGTAGGTAAATAAATGTCTATATTAATACATATAATAATAAAATATTGCCTATTACATGAAGGTATAATTAGAAATAATAAAAATACACATGAGAGTCAATAATAATTTAGATTTTTTGATTTAGATACACATGAGAGTCAATAATATTTTTTACCGTGGGAGAGCTATGTTTCGGCATGAATGGGTCGGCTCGACCGGAGTGATACCACGGCCTCACAGAAAACCGGTGTGAAATAGCGTTTGCGCTGTGTTTCATCGAGTGAGTGAGGATACCGGAGGCCCACCCCTCCCCCATCCCCTTTCCCATCCCCCAAAGGTCAGCAACGCACTTGTGACGCCTTTGGTGTTGCGGGTGTCCATGGGCGGCGGTAATCGCTTACCATCAGGTGATACGTCTGCTTGTTTGCCCACTATTCAATAAAAAAAAAAAAAAAAACATATTTAACTTTGTATATATGTCCACTTTGGTACTATTACTTTGGTAAGCATATAAATCAATTTCTTGATGTAAAGGCTCATTTGGTTTTGACTCTCGTTATGTCTTCCGACTATAATTTTTTGCTCAGTAGGTATTACTGATTCTAGAATTTATTCCTTTTTACACACATACATAAAACCACGTCTGTTTCCCCGAAGAGGTAGGTAGGCGGGGGTATAATATATTAAACGCCCACTCCTCTTTAACTACTCGATTAAGTACATAAGCAGGTAAATACTGCAAAACATATTCTTTACAAATATATGAAACGGACTGAAAGAACACCCAGGCTCAGAACAACAATTTGTGTATCACGATCAAGTGTTGTCCCATGTAGGATGTGAGCCCATCACACTTGGCGCAGTAGAAAGCGGCGTGGCGACCGCTTAAAATATTAGTCAAAAAAGACTACTGTCACATTCGTTCATTAAAAACAAATAAGCATAATTAGGACAACACGAAAGCTTTATTAATTAAATTGTTTTATAAGTATATAAATCATTATTTGCAGGTGGTTCCCTTCTAACATTCCTTCGAACGCGAGCATCGAGTCTCAGCGCCCGATCTCTGTTAGCCATGTGTCGAGATGCAGCCGGCGGCATGAGGTACCTCGAGTCCAAGAACTGTATCCATCGGGACCTAGCAGCTCGGAACTGTCTCGTAGGTGACGACAACAGCGTCAAGATATCTGACTTTGGAATGTCCAGGGAGGAAGAAGAGTACATCGTGTCGGGAGGCATGAAACAGATTCCTATCAAGTGGACAGCACCAGAAGCTCTTAATTTTGGTAAGTTTATCAATTATTAATTAAGTATTAGGTGTAAATATGACTGTACTGTTATATTTATCATTTACTATTGTGTACTTTATCAACTATGACCCTAATATTGGATAAAAATGCAGTATACATTACAGTTTGATTCAAATATAATAAAAGATTTTCATATTTCTATAAGTAGCGAAATACAGTGAAAACCTCTAGTGCTTATTCCAAGATAGCTGACCATGCTGTAATTTTGTCTTAGCCATAGACAAAATTACAGCAGCTGGCTTACTTTGCACTGTCATTCATATTCTGAGTTCAAAACCATTTTTACTTAGGTTTTAGTGTTCATCGAATACCCACTGTTTTTAATCTTAAGTAGGTACTCGATGTTAAAGATAAAATTTTCTTATTCTCTTGTCAACGAAATGTAAGGCATTAATTACAAATTACAGGTAAATATACGTCATTATGTGATGTGTGGAGCTACGGTGTTCTGATGTGGGAGATATTCTCGAAAGGTGACACGCCTTATGCGGGCATGAGCAATTCGCGGGCAAGAGAGAAAATTGATACAGGTAAACTTAAAAGTAAAATATTCATAGAAATTGGTTAAACGGCCCTTTTACTTTGTAGTGGTTAAGGTCGGGTAACCAAAACCACTAACAAATGTTGTGTTCGTAGGAGTATATTGAATAAGACAGCAGAATGAAGATAAAAGTATTGTATTCAAAAGATGACTGATTATATACAAACACAACACCAGTATTTATACTAATATTAAGGAGAGAGTGAGTCAGGTAGCATACGTAGATGTAGGCGTAAGACATCCCTATCTGTTGCACATTTTAGATGGTGTAGCTTGACGACGCGATGTAGGTAATATAATGTTAAGGAGTGAGTGAGTCAGGTAGTACGCATAAATGTAGGCGTATGACATCTCTCTCTGTTGCACATTTTAGGTGGTGTAGCTTGACGACGCGATGTCAAAATATATAATATAATAATATATTATTATTATAGATATAATGTAATCGAATCCGTGACCGCTACAACTTTACCAGACAGATACGACAGTAGGTTATTTATAGTCGTTCCAATACTTTATTTAACTTTTGACAGATCACGCACATAAAGTTTTGTAATAATTTTTGATACAATGTACTACAGATAATACTGTACTTTATGGGCGGGCTCCGCCTACTTAGGGATGTGTCATTCGTAATTAATGACCACAGACTATAAAAACGGTTTTGAAATAAATCGATTATCGATTATATTAATAAAACATACAATAAAATTATTGTGATTATATTTTATATCAAATCACGTAAAAAGATTTATTATTTTGCATTAAAATGCCCTAAATGTCTCTGTTTCAATGCATAAATAATTTGCGTAATGAAAACAGTTCCATCGTACTCGTACCTAGTAATGGGATCGAATGTATTCGCCGCAAATTAATGAATCTAAAATAATTGTTTAGACTTACTATAGTTGGTTCAAATAAAAACTACCTGCGGTACCTACTTGTAATGAACAGGTACAAAATGTTGAAATTCGTAGTAATTTACGGATTAAAAATAAAACAACCAAAAGAGGTACTGTAATACTAATTTTAATTATAAAGAATCGTCTTCTTCGTATGACCAGGAATCATCATCACTTGAGTTCTCAGTAATATTGATTATCATTTCTTGGATAGATAAATTGTCGAATGCAACATCCCGATCCCAATCCGACATTATCACCTTCTTTGTTTTTTCTACAACATTCGCCCAGTTTTCTGGAGTTACTTTTTCACACGCATTTTTTAGTAAATTCAGCATTTTTCTTGCGGTGAAAGGAGGAGTTGTATTGTTCCTCGCAGCATATCCTTTAACTTGTGCCCAGATCATTTCAATTGCATGATATTGGCAGTGATATGGGGGAATTCTGAGGACGGTATGCCCATGCTCTGCTGCCATTTCATCTATGACGTATCGTTTTGGCAGCTTCTTTGTTTTTAATATCTTTACTAACTCTACTTCTATTAGAGGTGAATACCTCTTCGCCATTGTCACGGAGCCAGTTTATAATTTCATGTTTTTTGTTGGCCTGTGTTGGTATTTTATTAATTTGACGAGAGTGATAAGGTGCATTATCAATAAATATTATTGATGGCTCTTCGAGTGATGAAAGCATTTCTCTGAACCACTTTTCATACACGTTCGAATTCATCTCCTCATGATAATCTCCTGTTTTCTGGGATTTAAAAGCTAATAGAGCGCCTGGCACAAATCCTTTTACTGTTCCTGCATGACAAATAATCAGTCGTTCGCCTTTTCCCATTGGTACTGTAGAAGTGGAGCCAACGGTGTTGTCAGTCCAAGTTTTTGACAGCGTATGATTCGCATTGAGCCAAGTTTCATCTGTGAAAACAACATTCGACCAATCTTCTATTTTTTTTGCTTGTCTTAAAAAATCGCATCTATACAAAGCAATATCATTGCGTTCCATTAAAATTTTTCGTTTGTCACATTTTTGGAATAACATTCCAATGTCTTTCAATACCTTTGTCAGAGAAGATTTTTGACCACGGAACAAACCACTATTTCGAAGAGATTGTGTTAGTTTTTTTAATGTTGGAATCTCTTTTCTTTGGTAATAGTCGTATATATGACGACGAATAGCATCAGCGTCAAAATTGTCAACGGCTGTAACTTTACTAGGCGGACGTTTTTTCTTAGGTGTAGATAGCTTATTCTGTTCCATGCCACTGCTGCCGTAGCCTTCTTTTGTTATTTTTGCCACTGTTGGAGCACTAATACCTAATGCTGCTGCAACACGGTCTCTAACTTGAGTCACTGGTATAAGAGGCCCACCATTACGGCTTTCCTTTTCAAAGTATTCACGAAGTCGCAAGACAAACTCTCTTGTTTGTCCTTTGAGTACTTTCTTTTTTGGCATTTTGACAGTAACGAAGGCAGGAACGATACGCTCAACTCAACCAAACGTGAGAATTCACAAATAAATCAATACGGAGGAATATAAATACTCAACTATATTGAAGGTTACTCATTGAAATACTGTAGATTATTTTAAAATAGACATAGAGAGATTTAATAAAGATCATCAATAGTTTAACAAATACAATATTAACCACTGAATTACAACACAATACAATAATACATTTTGAAAATTCAGTTCCTTTTATATATTTTTTCATGACATAGAACCGTCATATTTGAACAACATTGTTTTAATCCATTTCTTCTTTATTTTGACAAAGGAGGTCGCACATTGAAACACATAGAAATATGAAGTACGAAATTATCTATAAAATAATGAGTTTGTTAAATCGATTAAAACTTCTTAATGCATAAAATCGATCGATGAAAGAAATCGAATAGGTAACGGGTCAGGGTATCACTATTTGATTAAGTATTAGAGCTGTCAAAAGTTAAATAAACTATTGGAACGACTATAGGTAGAAATAAATAAATAAAACAGATTTTTATTAAATATGTATTTGCTTAAAAATTTCGGCAGCCGGATAGAACTAGACCGCTAAACGCTTTCTTATTCCTTGTTAGTCTTGTTGTATTCTGATAATTATATTATTAATGCTATTCGTCATGTCATTCCTAATATTTAATATCTCATAAAACTATGGTTTAAATTTTTATTTTTAGTCGCCTGTTTGTAGGTTGTAATGATTTTGGTAATAGATACCTATTGGGTAAATATGGTTACGAAATTATTTAATATGGGGTCCGTAATCGGGATACAGACAAAGTGATCAAATAGAGTATATATTTCCAGGTTATAGAATGCCAGCACCCGAAGGCTGTGCGGAGGATGTGTACGCGTTGATGCTGCGATGCTGGGAGTACGAGCCGGAAAAACGGCCGCATTTCCACCAGATATACACTTTAATTGATAACATATACAATAGGTAACATTTGGTGAAGAAATCTCAGTGGCCAAATGACATACTTTGGAAAATAAAGGCTCCATTAATTGTTTTAAACATAACCCGTTGTCATTAACTCTACTCATAATTTTCGCTTAATTTCTAATCTGATATTTTCAGTAATGTGCTTTGGAATTTACGCCATAATATCTAATATTCTGACGAACACTGATTATTTGGCTAACTTTTAAGATATCTTACGTAAAATTATCTTTAATACACTTCTTTAAACAAATAAAACTCTTCATGATTGGTTTTGATAACATTTGCTTTATCCGAAATACAAACAAAATTTAAAATACAGATAACATTTAATAATTGAAAACACAAATACAATAAAGATTAAAAATGAAATACCTGGCTATTAAAACGTTAATACATACATACAGTCACGCCTTTTTACCAGAGGGGTAGACAGAGACAATTGATCTCCACCTACTACGGTCCTGACACACCTCTTTTGCTCCGTCCATATTCATAAATCGCTGCATACATGCTCGTCGGTTCCTGGTGCTCTTCACATTACCTTTTTTAAGAACTTCACCAATTTGGTGTCGGTAATTGTTCGCCGTGGCGACCTCTTCCGACACTTCCACACACATTCGCTCTATATATTCCATTCGTGAGTCTTCTATCATCCAACCTCTCTAAATGGCCTTTTTCAATCCTTGTCACTACATCTTCTTTCAATCTACAACATTCTCTCTATACCTCTACATTCCTGACTCTGTCACTAATTTTCACATCACACACTCTTCTTAGGGACCGCATCTCGACAGCATTTATTCTACTTTTGTGCTTCTTCTGCCATACCCAAGATCCGCTGCCATACATAAGAGTTCGAACGAATTGCGCACAGCTAAATGTGCCCTTTTCGACACGTTTTTGTTAGGAACAAAGGAGTGCAGGGCACCATTCACCTTATTTCCTACTTTCACTTTTCTTTCTTATTCACCTTCATGTACTCCATTCTTTGTGAACATAGATCCTAAATATACAAACTTCCTCACTTGCTCTATTCTCTCATCTTCAATCTTAATATTCAAGTCAGTCATACTATTTTCCTTTTCAAAAATCATTGCTTTGGTTTTCATAACATTCATTTTCATACCATTTCCTGCAACTCCTCCGCCGTCGACGCAAGTAGTACTAGGTCATCAGCATGGAGAAGGCATTTGATTGATAACTCTCCCATTCTCAATCCCAATTCAGAATATTTCAAATCCATCAAACAACTGTCCATGAATAAGTTGAACAGCCAAGGAGACGCTACACATCCCTGTCACCTCTCGAGATGTCAAACCAATCTGTGTAGCCCCAACAAAGTATTCTAAAATAAAAATGTACACAATAATACTACACCACTGACACCATTTCTTCATCGCATGTACACCTAGAATATAAATCAGGGTTATACATTTCATATAATTCGTATTTTATGTAATCATTGTAATATACTTAGTTATAAGTTGCTATAAACGTATTTTCCATTAGATACGCAAACGGTAGGTATTAATTATAACATTGTTGTAATAATAAAAGTGTAGGAATGTGGAAGTAGAGATATCCAGATGGGGTAAATGGGAGCAAATGGAAGGGAAATAAAATTCGGGACGACTCGTTTGTGAATTCAGAACGAACCGAAGGGGATGTCTTAAAACTACACATAACTGATGTACGGTAGATATAAATATCTCAATATAAACCCATTAATTCAGACCCATTTGTAGTTATTTGGAACGAGATGCGAGTCATTAATCTGCTATTATTAATTAAATAATTTAATTATACATCCCAAGGTCTTAAGTGAGCTATTGGACGCTGTGTAAAACATAATGCACATATGTATTTAATTATGTGCTCATTAATAAAGCTCTATAATTTGCGTACTTAGTTTACCTGTATTATATATACTTCAGATGTTTAAACTGAATTTATCCCTTTAAAACGATATTTTTGCAATAAGCAATCACAACTAGATCAGAGGGCCTAGTGTGAGTTAATTTACCATCAACTCTAAACGTACGTTAATCGCGACGTCGAACCCCTAAGGTAAGTACTTAAAATCTTAAATATATACATGTTCTTCTATTTGTACCCTATTATCCCTTCTGGAATACTTATAAAAGCGATTGTATTAAGTATGAGACTTGTTATAAGTATTGTACCTTAATAACGAAGTGTTGATCTCTTTCGAAAGGTATGATTAAGTTAATAATGTAAGTACAATGTATCAGTTTTTATTGAATTTGTACGTAATTTTGGTGGTTAAAGTACAATCTGAATCAGTAAAATTTTACACATGGTCATAGAGAGTCGATCAAATTTCCCGCTTTTTTATTCGACTTTTAGCACTACTTTACGACACAGTTATTGAAATGACTGAATTTATTGATAATCTCGGGTCCTACTATTTAGATCTAAAACAAAATTGGGTTTATAAAATCAACATTCTTGAGCCAATTATCGCGTGCTATACGATTAACGTAACATAATTTTTAGCTATACGAATTTGGTTATAGATACAATATCGAAAGTAAAAATATTTTTCTCGTGAGACTAATGATCCTTGTTTAGTGTATTTAGTAATATATGTATGTTTTAAAATTGCCACACTGTTTTTGAATTAATATGTGGTACCTACTGTTCGGTTTATTTTCTATCTATTTGATAGTTCTTTATCGCACCGTGCTATTTAGTTGTGCGGTATTAGTGGTCTATGCGGCATCTAATCTTGTATTTTTTTTCTAACGTTACTATAAAATGACTGTTATTATATTATGAGTATATTATTATTGTTTTTACAGAATTTTGCAATGTATAACTATTGGAAATGATTTTCCACGTGTAAAATGTATTGTGCTTCCATATGTCAATTTTACATAGGTTATCAATTCGTAGTTTAATGATAATATCTAATTATAATTAATCGTGGCAATATAATGGACATGTTTGTGATACGTTTGATGCTTCCACAAAATGTATTGTAGCGTTTTAAGTAATTATATATCTTGCCTAGTATATTGCATGTTATGTTTTATCGATATTATAACACAAAGTGAGATATTAATGTATAGATTTATTCTAGTATTGTAGCTGTCAAACTGTGTAAATATATTTCGTACACATTATAGTGCCAGACATTTTTGAATTCAATAATTTTGAGTTTTTTTTTGACACGCCATCCTTAAATATCTTGCATAACAGTGGACGTAGTCCATTAAACTTGTAAAGGTAGAACTACAGAGGCAATCAACAAAGCGGAACAACATGGAGGATGTCAGTTATCCTATGTATTTCTACAGCGACAAGTATTTCAAGTTTTTAATTAACCATTGACCGATAACGTAGTTTAAAAAGTAACAAATTACTGCCATATCAATTGATTTTTTTAAAAGATTGAAGGATTTCTTTATATTTATTTTAGATAGTGAAAAAATCATAATCTTATATAATATAAAAATGAATCGCTCAATGTGTTGATAAGCGCATAACTCAACAACGCCTGGACCAATTTGGCCAATTCTTTTTTTTAAATGTTCGTTGAAGTTCAAGGATGGTTTTTAGGGCAAGAAAAATTCGAATAATGGCCGGAAAAGCCCTAAAAACAGTCCTTTTCTTTTTTCCATACAAACGTTTCCTAACTAAAACGTAAAGTCAATTTGAGCTTTATTGCTATTGTATAAAGTTCATATATTACGAGCACTCACCGTTGTCTAAGCAATGTAGGTGTTCCTAACGTCAATGAGTCAATTTGCACTTTATTACCGCTATTCAAAGTTCAAATTCAATCATATCTATCAAACCAGTGTGCGTATGTGCGTTGGAGTCGATAATCCTTGGATAGTCCATTTATCGAGAAAGGCATCACGCTATTACTAATAGGAGCGGAGCACCAATGAGGAATGTTTCAAAAACGGGCGAAAATTTTCACGCTACTTTCAGCCAACCTTTTCTGGCATATTGGGCATATACATATATGGTTCTCTATAAAAGCATTTAGAACTTGTGCCTGCAAAACACATGACCACACTTCGTCGAGACAACGGTACATTTTGCTAAGTCAATGAAGCAGATGGGACATCTAATTCTGAGTGGCTGCTTCACTTTACATTTTGCCTGGAAGTAAAAGTTGTATTTAACTAATACATTTCAACAATAAAATATGGTCAAACATAAATGCGTAAGTACTCGACTTAAGTTTTCATGGCATACCTTTTTTGATTTTTGTTTCTTAGTTTTCTTCTCTTTTACAGATTTCTCTCCAGGCGTCATTCCCTTATAATATGTTTGCTTTCCTGTTATCGTTAATTACATAATTATTGTAGTTGTTTGTTACAAATAATTTCTTCTTCTTAATAAATATTGTCAAGTGGGATGGAGATACAAATAATTTGATTTTTCCGTCCGGACAAGTGAAGATGTTGATTGAATCAAAATCTTCACTTGTATTTTAGTCCAAGTATAAACGATGAAAGCTCCGAAACCCAGCCAACCTTTTCTGGCATATTGGGCATATATGGTTCTCTATAAAAGCATTTAGAACTTGTGCCTGCAAAACACATGACCACACTTCGTCGAGACAACGGTACATTTTGCTAAGTCAATGAAGCAGATGGGACATGTAATTCTGAGTGGCTGCTTCACTTTACATTTTGCCTGGAAGTAAAAGTTGTATTTAACTAATACATGTCAACAATAAAATATGGTCAAACATAAATGCGTAAGTACTCGACTTAAGTTTTCATGGCATACCTTTTTTGATTTTTGTTTCTTAGTTTTCTTCTCTTTTACAGATTTCTCTTATGTCTCCAATCCAGGCGTCATTCCCTTATAATATGTTTGCTTTCCTGTTATCGTTAATTACATAAGTATTGTAGATGTTTGTTACAAATAATTTGATTTTTCCGTCACTATTTTGACAGTACGCGTTCATTTGAATTTTGAATTTGATAGATCTTTCAAGCTATTTCAAAGAGGTTTGCACACAAATCAAAGTATGATAATACTGTTTGCTATTTTAGAACTTTTAGAAATTATTGTTTTTAACACAAGTCGTAATGAGACTTTGTAACGATAGTGATTCGTTAATGGCAGCCATTGAGCAGATATCAGGTGCAGATAATGATACTTAATCTTACCAACACCTTCCTGAAACGTTGACTTTGACTTTTGACTACTGCAAGTATGACCGAGTGTTTTAAGCAGTCGCCACGCGTGTGAACCTAAATCGAGATTTAACTGCCTCGGTGGCGTAGTGGTAGCGTATGCGACTGTTGTGCTTGATGTCTCGGGTTCGATTCTAGGAGCGGACCAAATGTTTGTATGATCTGCAAATATTTATTTCAGAGTTTGGGTGATTTGCTTTGTATAATATGTATATATACATATACCCATAACACAAGCTCTGCTTAGCTTACGACTAGATGGCGTTGTGTTAGATGTCTGAAATATTTATTTATTTATATTCCCAATGCAGGAATAGTACTTCAAAAAATTTGTTGTTTTAAACATTTGTACTATTCTGTAGCCAGTATACAAAGAACGAAATTTTGTAATACCTATATAAAATGTATTGTCCCTACATTAATTGCATGAAATAACTGTGGAGGAATAACTTAACAATTAGAAGGCGTTGACATTGACGCGTAGGTACTCAGCAAATAGCTACGTGAGTTCGCCGCCATTTTCTCACGCGTCGTCTCTTGTCCACCGGTGGACTATTAAGTAGTGGAAGGAATTTGCATCCATAATAAATATTTCTATCTATCCTTCTCACACTTTAAGGAGATATTAGGCTGCAAGAGCTACCTATTCATGTGGTTTGTTGTAAAGTTTTTAACAATATTGCTTCAAGAATCAATAAACCCCTTAAAGTACACTTTTTGTCGTTTTAGTAATTGCATGAATGTATGAATAACTCTATAGGTACTAAGACTTTAAGGTGCTTATATTATGTGGTTACTTATAAAGTAAAATGTTTTATAATGTGCGGTTCTAGTGACGTCACATGACTGTCAGTTGAAGCCAGGCATCGTCAGGAAAGGTTAAACGGAGATCGTTTTTTGTTTTTTCGAAAGACGATCCCCATTTCATGTCATCCACATTTTATATATTGTTTATCATTAATTTCAGCACGACGACGACTTGAAGACTCGAAAGCTTGATAATTGAAGACGATAAATACTAAAATACTAATACGACATTGGTAGAAATAGCTGATCCGAGTGATCCGGCTGGTTGCCATTTCATTATAATAATATGCCGAGGATTTTGCGTCAATGCCACTAATTTGCAGCCAAGCCACCAATTCAATCAATCATCATTCAATCCATTATTATAATTAAAGGCTCTGGAAGGCCAGGTAGCAACACATCCTGGAGCCACTCCTTGAATGCAGCTGCATTCATTTCTTCGTGGTAGTCAGTAGTAGTTTTTGACTCAAATGCCAATAAACCATTTTCCACAAAACCATACTCCGCACAACCAGCGTGGCATATTATGAGACGTGCTCCTTTACCGATTGGCACGCTCGACGTCGAAGCTTGAGTGTCATCTGTCCAAGAACGAGAAAGCTCGTGATTGGTGTTCGGTCATGTCTCGTCAATGAAAACGACACTGTTCCAATTATCAATTTCTTTGCTTCTCTTAGAAAAGTAATTCTTTTTAAAATTACGTCATTTCTTTCTAAAACAATTTTCCTTTTGTCTGTTTTCTTATATTGAAATTCAATATCGTTTAAAATTTTGGATAAAGCAGTTTTTCCTCCCTAAACAAATCAGCTGCTTTCAAAGATGCTAGAAGCGTCGACCTATTAAAGTATTCATTCCTGGCATAATAACTATATATATGATTCCTTATTGCATCGGCGTCAAAGCCATATATGTCGGTTATAGGTTTAGTTTAGTATGAAATGGTGACAACATTCGACTGTACGACATCCTTACATACTTTGTAACTCATTTTGTTATACTGCTTTTTGTGTATTCAATAAAGATAAATAAATAAAATAATAAAATTATCTATACTAATATTATAAAGAAGTAAAGTTTGTGTGTTTGTATATTTGTTAAATTGTAGGGGGTAATCTCGGGATCTACTAAACCGATTTTAAAAATTCTTTCACCCATAGAAAGGCACATTATTGCTGAGTGTCATAGGCTATATAAAAAACCGAAAAATAAAAAGGCTTTTACGTGGTAGTCGGTTTTGCAAAGTGAATCAGAGAAATTTCAACGAAAGGCCAAAGCAGCGGACGGCGCGCGATGGCTTCGGGCTTAATTCGGTTCGCGTTCGTGCTAGCTTCGGGAGAAGGAGGCGTGGCCTTTTATATCTGAGTGGTAGGTACCCGCGCGGCTCAGAGCGTGGTCGGCTTCTTACGCAACGTACGTCTCCGAAATTGAATTTTTCGAAACGTAATTAGTACACTTTCGACATTGTTTAAATAAAAGGTTCTTTTCAGAACTACTTTCTATCTTATTCTTGGCAGTTAGAAATTAAAACATAACACTCTGTACTAAAAAAGGATTATTAACATTATGCCCAACGAAGTGGGCACGGGTCAGCTAGTACAGTAATACATACGAATCCAAAGAAAATTTAATGCCACAACACTTAACTTTTAAAAGAGGTGTTAATTTATCTAATGCGGTGAGCGAAGCTGCGCTTAAAATAATATCAATTAATTGAAGTATGTATTCGCAAAAATATTTACCTCTCTTTATATAATATCAGTATAATAAATAAATAATAAACATTGGAAACGGAGTAGATTAAAGAATAAAAAACTTCAAATTCCAATTTTTTTATTTCAAATTCCAATTTATTTTTATTCAAATTCCAATTTATTTTAATTCATATTTCAATATATTTATTCTAATCATAAAAAATCTGATGTCATTATCACGATATAAAAATGAAAGAATACAAATTTATCTAAATTTTCTGAATAATTACAAATACAATTTAAGTAGCTCATCTGTCACAGCAGTTGGCGTTAGTATTCCTAGATCAGTAAAGAAAAAATATATGTATTTAGGTGGAGTATAATCTACCAATGGATGCAGTTTGGATAAATCTACACCAGATTTCAGCACACTAGGTAGGTATTTGAATTCTTTGTCTAAATCTCTCTGATTGAGAGGGAATACTCTAGAAAACTTAAAACTTTCTGATAATACATGGAAGGGTTTGTTCAAATTTTTAGCTATCATTGCAATTGTATATGTTCCGATCTGAAAAAAAAAACAGATGTTATTATTCGGATGAATTTTGAAACTATTTCACAGAAAAAATAAACATAAATATCGAAAATAGATTCTTCTATCTATGCCAATATTATAAAGTTGAAAAGTTTGTTTGTTTGGTTGAACGCACTAATCTCAAGAAGTACTGGGAAAAATTCATTCAGTGTTGGATGGACCAGGGGCCCGAGTCAAGTTGCAAGCGTTTTCTTTCTGCAATCGTTAACACCTAAATTCTATTTTTCTTTGACAAAGTATTAGCCATTTATACACCAAAATTTAGGCGTTTACGAGTGCTGAAAGTAAAACGCTTGCAACTTGGTTAGGGAGGCAGTTATCGAAGAAGGCTACCTATTAGTTATATGTCATCGGAGCAGAGTAACAATGAGAATCTTTAAAAGTTGGCTCACTACAGCAATAGTTTGAGATAAATGAACAACAAACACTCGAACCCTTATGGGTTCGATTGTTCAATCTATTTAATTATTTAACTTATTAAATCAATCTTAGTCAAAAGTATAGTGTAATATATTTAATAATAATAATAATAAATATTCCGGACATCAAACGCACAACGCCATCTAGTCCCAAGCTAAGCAGAGTTTGTGTTATGGGTACCAGACAACTGATATAAATACTTAAATACTATTTTATTTAATTTTTTGTAAATACATATATATTATACATAGAAAACACCCAAACTCCGAAACAAATATTTGCAGATCATACAAACCTTTGGTCCGACCCGGGAATCGAACCCGAAACCTCAAAAGCTTAGCAGTCGCATACGCTACCACTACGCCACCGAGGCAGTCAAATTTAGATCATAAATAATTCCTGAATTACATTTTTAACTGTTCAATCATTTTTCTTTTACAATTAAACCAACCCTTTTATTTTTAGCCTTCATAGACAATCGAAGTCAATATTTAAATCATATAATCAACAGAAAAAGTTATGCATTAACTTTACCTTATTAATGATACCTCCGCTCTGTGCTACTCCTTCAGCACCAACCAGTACCATATTAATGTACTGTTCCATAACGTAACCCACCGAAGAGTCTAATATTAACGTGGAATCGATGCCAGCTTCCACTAACTTCTCATGCATTAGCTGACTGCAGACAAATAGAATTGTTATTACTATCACATATTCTCGCATTAAATTTTTAGGTGTCATGTCCTTGTAGTGATGGATTAAAAATAAAACGTTGCCACACTCAGTTTTTCAGTGCAAAAATCCCCTAGATAACACCTGCTGGTGGCAATGTCGGATTCGAACCAACTAAAACAGCAGAAACAGCGCCTGCGCTGTTTCACCGAGTGGCTGAGGATACCGGAGGCCCAAACCCCTCCCCCCATTCTCCAAAGGCCGACAACGCACTTGTGACGCCTCTGGTGTCGCGGGTGCGTAGATAGATCTGCTTGTTTGGCCTTATATCATAAAAAATACTAGCCGCGCCGTTCGGTGTTACCCGCTTTTGTTGTTGTACCTTCACCACGATAAGCGCTGATAACACCACGGGGCGAGCCTAGTCAAAAATAAATGCAACAGTTGTTCGTTATATTATCATCTATTAGTCAGTTTGTCAAAATCGGTCCAATCGTGCCAAATTTAGACAGAACAGATTAAAATTAAAAAAAGGTTTTATTGTTAATTTAAATTCAAAACAGACTACAATATAGATTGTTAGGAATTGTTCCTTGCACAATAGTTATAATCACTTGACATATTATCTAACACAACCGTCTTAAATCAAAGTTAAGGAATAGCTTATGTATGATGGTATATAATTTTTTTCTTTGTTTTTTTAATACATCTTCGGCACTAGGAATATTCCTGTGTAGCGGAGGACTTTACAGACAGATATAAGGCCGATATCAAGAACACCCAGACTCAGAACAACAATTTGTGGATCACACAAAGTGTTGTCCCATGTAGGATTTCAACCCACAACACTTGGTGCAGCAGAAAGCGGCGTGGCGACCGCTTAAGCCACTAGGCCAACTGTGCAGTTTATAACTGTTATAACTGTTACAATGTTTAAATACCAGCATCTGCTTGAACTTTTTTTGAATAGTTGGCAAACGAGCAGACGTCATCACTCACTCGGTGAAACACAGCGCAAGCGTCATTTCACACCGGTTTTCTGTGAGGCCGTGGTATCACTCGGTCGAGCCGGCCCATTCATGCCGAAGCGTGGCTCTCCCACGAAAAAAAAAGTTTAAATTTAGCTTACCCGCTGTTGTCAGGACTTGACATGGTAACATAAACTTTAAACCTTCTGTTTTCTTTGGCTGCCTCTATCATGGCCTGAAGCACAACTCTAGAGAAGGAGTGTGTTAGTATTTTCTGAAAAGAAATTTTATATATTTTTTTTTAATTTGGTAGTTCAAGTAGATAGTGTAGGTAAAAATGCGTTGATGATATAAAGAATTAGTCTGAAGCAAACAGGGAGAAACAAAGCAAAATGGAAAATGTTTTAGAGAGAGACGGACGGAGACTTACATCAACAAAGAGACCCAAATAAAAAAGTACTTACGACTCACACCACTAACTTAACTTTTGAGATAATATTAACACTACTCATATAAGAAACTCAAAAATTGATTGTATAAAAAAAGTTTTACTTAATGAATAAAAGTACAATCAATTGGTGAACACAGATTTTAATATAATTTCACCGATGAAACCATAAGTTTATGATGGGCATGTGGTAATAACCTCACAAATCATCACCTAACCTCGAACTATACCAAAGCAGGCATATACCAGACGGCTGATAAACATACGGGCATATTTCAAAATACCCTCATACACAAAACAAATGATCAAGCTTATCCATCTCATGACCCCTAACTTAGCAGGTTAGGTTCATCAACTGTCAATGGCGGATCCATAACCTATTCTTAGCACTACAACTAGATATAGGTTATAGAAAATGGGTAACTACTTCGCAAGACAACACAGCTTTGCAAATCCTGCCGTCTATCTGATCAACATTTTATAGTAGACCAAAATGCTGAGAGAATATAATTGTCAAAAAAAACTTATCCTGGATATTAATGAATGCCTTGAATCACTCATCGCTGTAGTCGGGCAAAAAGTTTAGACATTTAGACACACTTTTTTCTTGTGAACATAATAACATACATATTTTTTTAATACTTGAGGAGAAGCAGTTATAGTTAAAATATACTTACATATCCATCTACAAAAAAACCCATAGCATATTTGGCAACCTTGCTTCTGGCTTCTAAGAGGTTATTCAGGAATATATGACCACGCTGTAGCATTATTTGTTCACACTCCTCAAATGACTGCAATAAATACATATATATGTCATACTACATCTACCATTAATTTTTATTTGGATAAATAGTCAATTTAAGAAAATGTTCTAATGCAGGTACTTTTGTGCAAGTATACAAACCAACACATCTACCTTCAAAATATTTTAAAAACTTCCGACTGACCATTTTATATTGGTTTTCAATTAAATGTTGATTTTTTATTTATTTCATTTATATGTGAAGCAAAACTACTTTTCATGAAAATTATGCAAATGGATGAGTATGAAATTAGGCACAGTTACATGGTTAAAGTTTATATAGAGGTAAAGTACAGAGAGATAAAATTAAATATTTAATGAATTATGTTTGATTTTCTACCACTGTGCGTTCAGAAGTACAAGTTCATAGTTTAGCATTATACTTACTTTAACATCAAGTTTAGCGAATGTTATGAATCTCATGAAGAGTTCACAGCCCGATGATATGCCAGTAATTGGCTGGTCACAGTTCTTCATAGTCTCCACAGCCATTTGCAGGTTTAGATCCAGTTCTCTAACTGTTGTTACTGTTATTATAAATATTAACATATATGTTATCAAGTATGGGAAAGTACATGATATACTCAAAGAAATAATCTCATTGTTACTTGTTTTTTTGTTTGACATTGTTGTCTCACAAAGTTAAATGACAGGATTTTTTTATTAGAACTCATATTTAATTTAAAATAAATAGACTAATAGAAGCCCTAAAACATGAGGGTCATTGATCAAGGTTTGTGAGGTGATGGTATCAATAACCACAACAATATTCATCCCACGGGGGTGTAAGCGGGCAATCTGTCTAGGACAACTTAACTGTTAATGAAAGGAGCTAGAAACAAACCCAATACCAGCCAGGATATTGTAGTAGGCCAACCTCCTTTCTAAGGAAAAGCCTATGTACAGCACTGGACTGTTAAAGGCTTTTGACAATGAAACATGATTTGTACAAAAAAAGATTTTAAAGAAAAATACCTTTATAGTTTTTAATAACAGCGAGTAGTGTCCTAATAGCAGCAACGCCAGCAGATACATCCTCTTCCTCTTTCATAATTTTTAAAAACATTTCTTGAACTTCTGTTGACGCAAAAATACCCACATATTGAGTAATTTATTTTATCCAATTTAAAGACTCAATTTCTTTACTGTATAACAATAATTAATACATGTGTACATACCTTTCTTCATTGCTTCCATAATTATTAAAAGCTTATAACTTAGTTTTAATTAAAATAATATTTGTTTACGAAGGTATCAAATTAATAAAATTATTCTTATTTTGATGAGATTGTAAGCAGCCACAATTTGAATTCTAAAATCTTCTAGCCTTAAAATCGGCCGTTGCCATAAAAAACTTATAACATGTGGTTGAAATGTGGGCCAAAACAATGCACTCCCTCAACCCCACTCACAACATCACAGAACAAAAAATATACTTTAGACTTTACTCAATCGAATTCAAACATAACCTACAACTACAATACAATACAACTATATAGGGATGTCGAACTACTGAGATCGATTTATGTAAGAATCGATTCAATGAGACTATATTTTACCCTAGTTACATGATTTTAACTGTTTAGGTAAAAACGTTTCCAATCCTTTACAATTAGTTGAATGTACTCAGTATACAAAGTGAAGAAGAAAATTATAAAAATACTAAATCAGTAACTCCGTGGTACTCTCAACTATCAACACATGGAACGTTTCCCATTATTCGCTTCTGTGTTACCTGATTACTCGATAATTACATAACTTTTTTTGATAACTGGTGCTTCCCATATTTTCTTATAAATCTGTTAAATCGTTTTGGCATTACAATTTGAAGTCGGTTTATTGTTAGAAAATTCTACTGCCGATTCTTTTAGTTATAAATGCTAAGTTTTGTGAGGATAGATGTTTAAATATTTTTACCCTTTTCAGGCAAAACGTAGTAAACGAATTTTAAGAAACTTTACAGTAACTTAACTCACGAGAATAACAAAAACGATTACTTTTGACCACGATATCTGTTAAAGAATAAAGATACACGTTAGTGGTACTGGCTACTGGGTAGAGCTTGTTTTTGAAAGTAGGTAATGATTTTTTTGAACTGAGAGATCACTTGTTACGGTATCTTTCTTGTTTCTAATATTGTAAACGCGGTCTTGAAAAAAAAAAAAAATTAGAAATCGATTTCTTGGACCTTGATTGTTTTATAAATCGATTCATCATACATTCGAATTGATTTACAAAACATTTTTTCAAAGGATCGCCATCTCTAAATCCAACGGTAACTTTATTTTAAATTCACTTCTACTTCTGTAAGTTTACCCACATACAGTGACAGAGTATGTTGAAAGTACTGTAGACCTATCTTATGTGAGTTTATGCAAGTAGTTGTAAGGAGACATAAATTATTTAATTTAAATCATATAATATGTCAGATATATGGTATACGGGCCTTATAGAATAGATGTGAACAGCTGACTAAAGAATCAGTCAGGTATTATATTATTATGTAACAGAGAAAATGTAAGAATACGCAGAAATTTAGAGTTTATTTTAACTCAAAAGCTAATATCATTCCTGTATTCCCCGAAGCGTGATGCAAAGGTGTATTATTAAGCTCCTAAATTTTGACAGATATGTGACACAAATCAATCTGAGTCTAGAAGACTCTCGTCCAGATATTCTACGCCGGAAAAGTCTGCGTCTTGGCTAGATCTTCCTGCAACATCATACTTAATCATATTCTGAATCCTATGTTTTTTCGCTGCTGTTGTCATCTCCTAGATTGATGACTATTCGTTCCATATCTTCATACGTTGTATGACCCCTCTCTCAATAGTCTTCGTCTATTTTCTTTACGTGTATACATGAATTCTTCCACTCTTCAGCTTTCATATTATCAAAAGCTTGTTCAGCTGCCACATGTTGGAAGTTTTTTTTAAATAATTATGTAATTACGTTGAATTTAAACTAATTGATACTTTGTTGCCTGACACAGATCACTCCTTGGGGTTGGTCTGTGTTGCCTGAGCTGTTTGTTTGTTTTTGTATATATTATTTTGTCTGTATATAGTTAGTTAGAATTTGATAAGCGTATATGTAATTAGACAAATAACGTTGATGAAGAAAACGATTTATAAAAAAATTATAAATATTATAAAAATACTTGCCTGCTCCTTTATAGTGCAGAAAAAGTAAACTTATCGTCTGATTGCACATAAATCAAAATCATCATGAATATGAAAGTATATAGGTACTAACCTAAAAAAAACATTTAAAAAAATGTCTGTCTGTATTGATGGTAAATGAAACTTTAAAATCAAACATTTAATGATAGCGCCATCTATTATCCAATAGTTATACCCATAATTATCAACCATTCCGTTAAGAAGTGATTGTATGTCCTGATTTTCCAGGAATCACTGTTTTCTTGAGACAATTAAAGGAAATGACGCGACAGGTAGGCAAGACAATTACCTACACCTAGCTAGTGAAAGTCACGGCCACCACCGCTCTGCGACGCCATTCAAAGTGTTTCTGTTGGTGGTGTAGACTGGTCGCGTAGTTTCTTACATTTGTTTACTAATACCAGTGTTCGGTGTCATTTAGTACTGTTCCGACGCCGGGTATGGGAAATTCCGCATCTGTTAAGTTGAACGACAAGAGGCGGTGGCAGTAAGTGTTAATTATTCTGTTGTTAACATGTTTTTTCTCAACGATTACTTAAATAAATATGGCTATCCATAAATGTATAAGGTTCATTACTACAAGTACCAGTAATTGGCCTCTTTCGTCTTCAAAATCCACTTAAATCAAGTAATAAAATTGTTGGTCTTCAATCACAGTAATTTATTATTATTATTATTTTAAGACGTTTTATATATTTTATTTATATTATTCCATGCGACAACACGACAGTTTAGTAATTCAATAAGGAAACCAATAAGGTTAATAATGAGTTAGTGCAGTAAATATAAATGAGGGTTCACAGGTAGTTTCTAGATATTATCAGTCTAAGTACCTACAATGTTCATATGAAGATTTATCTATCTCAAAGACAACGAAATTTACCCATAAGAAGAAAGAAAATATTATATGACAACATTGGTCTTATAATTATTTTTGATTGCGATTGTAAAGGAAATAAACCTGGCAACAGGCGGAGCGGCATTATATAATATGTGTACCATGTAGTCGGAACCAAACTTTAAGACGGCTCTGAAGGTGGTGTGCGCAGGTACAGATTAGTCGAAAATAAATGGATAATTTGATATAGATAAAATATGAAATATATTATTACATGCACTGTATTTGAAGATACAAAAAATCATAAAAATAGGAATAGATACCTACATTCTCAACTGACAATATATAAAAGTATTATTACTGAGATGTTATTACAGGCAAATAATATATGATTTCAAATATTTATTATTTAAAATCATATATTATGTGTGTAATATATTATTATATTATATATAATTCAAATAAAATTTTACATTAACATTTTAGCCTGTCGGCGTAGACAAAAGTATTTCTAAAAACCTTTTTACAGAAATATGTTACTTTGACTTTAAAGATTAAACAGTACGCAAGATGTTTTAATTGACACAGGAAATATGTTATCGTCGAAAAGTTTACGTAAAATACACAAAGCAGTCAATAATACAACAAGTAAGTAAAAAATAACAAAACAAGTAGGTTACGAATAATCGAAAACTACATATTAAAAACTCGAATGTGTGTGTAGACAAAATTATGTGTTGTGCAGTGCACGGACACAACTCACACGCACAAGGAAGACTCGGCGTGTGTCGACCTGCCCCCGCACACCTGTACGTCCCGCTGATACCTAAAACTGTATTTTGCGCATCGACACCTACGATGTTCCGAACCGCCATAAAGTTTCTATACTTAGTTTCGCATATATTATAAAAAGATTTTCACATAGGTAAGAAAATGGCTCAAAATTTCTTAAGGAAAATGGTAAAAAAATATCTACAGTAAGACATAAACAAATGACGCTGATGTAGGAACACCTGCAGTATGGGTAACTCAAACCATAAATAATTTGTATATTTTTATTTTATTTTTTGCTACAAGTCCGGCATTGTACAAATTTGCTTTAAGAAAATATCTCCGACCTCAATGTTCCTACATCGTGAATAATAAAAATACAATAAATGCAAATTATTTTCTTCCTTCCTTGTTTTGCACCGTTAGTGGTGGAGATTTTTACCTCAATTTGAAAAAAACAGGAAGATACTCTTTCAAATAAAAGAAAATTCTGCAATTTCGTTTATTAAGAATAAACTCCTGGAGACAATATAAAAAAACGAATTTATCCCTTTTCTCGATGTTAATTAGTTGAAAATCACAAATTTTTCTAGATGTATAAGTAACTTAACCGAAGGCTATTAATATATTACCGTTTTTGGTAAAAATGAACATTCAAACTTACCAAGTCTGATACGTTAATTTAGAAGAGTCCAAATGGATTTTCTATCCTCCTAACTTAGAGCTTAAGTGCAGGAAAACAGGATATTCGTAATCTTTATATTAAAAAAATAAACTAACAATTTATCAATCAATCATCAATTATTATGTACTAGGTTTAAATCACAAGTATCCTATGTTACTTCTAACGTTAAAGAATATGTGTACAAGGTTTCATGATGTTTGGTTAATTAGTTTTCGCGTGAAATCGTAACAAAAAATTTTACATTTACATTTATAATAAATTAGGATATTCCAAAATGTTCCAGTAAAAGGGAATCGGACCTATTAGAAGATAAGTTTACTAGATTTACTCCTACGTTACGTATTAAGTACTTGTACTTATGTAAGAAAACAATTAGACCGGAACAATTCCCTTGGCCTCATAAGACAATAAACGAAAAGGCCAAAATATCTGCGCAATTGCAATTTAGCGCCGCTAATTGTCGTCGGATTTACAACTGAACGATTTACATTTAAATCACATCGAACATATTTTCAAGATATGTAACTATACGTTCGCTTGTTGTTGTTATTTTAAGCATTTATAGTTTAAAATACGTGTTAGATATTTAACATTATATACCGTTAATTATTATTTTTAACAAAATATGTGAAGAGAATTTTGTACAAAAAAATAAATATACACACATATAATAACTAAATATGTTATCAAAACGAAAATAAGAGGGATGAAAATTTACATAGCGATGGAATGTTCTGTTTTGCGTGTAGTGTCAGTGATTTTATTATGTATACACATAGTTCCACGAATGTCCAACTTGATCCGATTAATACTACGTTGCAGTGTAAACATGCATTCTGTTGGAATAATATGCAGATTATCTATTTCTATGAAGTATTCGTAAGGTTTTCAAAGTGTAAATCATAATGAAAGTTAGCATTATATATATGCAAAATATTATAGAAAAACACTCTATTTATAGAAAAAGAACACACTCAAGGCCGACTTAAAGTTGCTTACTTATTAAAAACACAACGAAACTTAACGATTACCTACTAGATCAGAATTAACGGCCTGGAATGTCACCATGACCCTCTCGGAGTTAAAGAATAAAAAAGATATTACAGGATTTAGATATTACTAAAGATGATAAGAATAGGAAATAAGTATACACGTGACTCGTCATATCCCTTTTGTAATATGGAAAGATGCTACTGATGCTAGCTAGTAAATCATCAGACATTATAAACGGGTAATCACAAATTTTAACAACAACGACTTTAAGAACTGGACCAAATTGAAATGGGACCACACGGGAAGCACCAGCTTTCAAATAAAAAAGAATAATCAAAATCGGTTCACCCAGTCGAAAGTTATGAGGTAACAAACATAAAAAATACAGCCGAATTGAGAACCTCCTTCTTTTTTGAAGTCGGTTAAAAACCTGCTAGAATGAAATAATAGCAGTATTTTTTGTTAACTTCAGTGTGATGTTGCATAATTTGTTTCTTTCGGTGTTATTATTAAACATAAACCTGTTCTTGGATGTAGCTATTATGTTGGGGATTATCTTTTTGAAGAATTATATCTCTTTTTCTTATATTTTTTTTGATCGTTGATGATTCATTACAAAATAGGATAGCATGACCGGATTGATACCACGACCTTACTGAAAATATATTCACTGAGTGACTGCACTCTCCATTATCCTGATGTTAGGTGGTTTTGGGTGTTTCCTATGTATAATATGTATGTATTTACAAAAAGGCATATATATATATTATTATATAATTATATCAGTTGTCTAGTACTTATCTTACAAGCTCTGCTTAATTTGGCACTAGATGATGTTGTTTGTTAGATGTCCCAAATATTTATTTATGCCTTAAAATAGTTGATGAACACGACAATGTTGTTTTGCCTGCGTGACATTTTGATTTAATTGGCATTCAGGTTTTAATTCTTTTTCCGTCGTAACAGCGTATATTTACTGATAATATGCAGTCTTAATGGAATTTTATTTTACTTATGTTGCTGAGTCATCGGTATTGGTGCTAAAGAGTAAACATCTTATCTCAAGGTTATTGTCGGATGCATTTACTTTTTATTGTTTTACGTTTGTGTGCCGAGATAAAAACTTTATTTATAGGATATTACCTACCTCATTACTGGATAACTGTACATTATATACATACACTATTCCCGTAATGAGAGTTCAGCTAGTAAATATACATTATTTACTAGCTGAGCTACGCGGTTTTACCTGCGGTTATTGTCGTACTGTGGGTAACACCGCAGGCCGATGCTAGTCAAAAAAAGTAGATTAAGTTACTCCTTATATCATCTGCCTATCAGGAAAAATCCCAGCAAAATCGGTCCAGCCGTCCCAGAGATTAGCTGAAACAAACAGAGAGACAGACAAAAACTTATAAATATTTTATTTTGTTATATGTACCGTGTATACGTACATGTGCATTTAGTAAAAAGCGGTTATTTCAATATTGCAAACAGACACTCCAATTTTATTTATTTGCATAGATTTAGGGTTTCTTAGAAATTTCGGCAATATTGTAGGTTTGTATCTTAAATGATGATTTTGTTGAATTATTGTATAAAACACATATTTATTTTAAAACTGAAAAACTAGCAACCTACATTTTCACATTATACCAAACTTACAATTTACGATCGTAACTAACTTATTTACAAACTAGCTGACCCGTGCCCACTACGTTGGGCATAATGTTAATAATCGTTTTTTAGTACAGATTGTTATGTTTTAATTTCTAACTGCCAAGAATAAGATAGAAAGTAGTTCTGATAAGAACCTTTTATATAAACAATGTCGAAAGTGTACTAATTACGTTTCGAAAAATTCAATTTCGGGGACGTCCGCTGCGTAAGGAGCCGACCACGCGACTGAGCAGCGCGGGTACCTACCTCTCAGATGTAAAAGGCCACGCCTCTTTCTCCCGAAGCGAGCACGAACGCGAACCGAATTAAACCCGAAGCTTTCGCGCGCCGTCCGCTGCTTTGGCCTTTCGTTGAAATTTCTCCGATTCACTTTACAAAACCGACTATCACGTAAAAGCCTTTTTATTTTTCGATTTTTTATATAACCTATGACACTCAGCAATAATGTGGCTTTCTATTGGTGAAAGAATTTTTAAAATCGGTTTAGTAGATCCCGAGATTACCCCTTACAATTTAACAAATATACAAACACACAAACTTTACTTCTTTATAATATTAGTATAGATTATCGTCAAGAATCGTCCAATGTTCAGTTGTCGAAATTCGACCGTAATTC
The DNA here is from genome assembly GCA_916048165.1 of Spilarctia lutea. Lineage (NCBI taxonomy): Eukaryota > Metazoa > Arthropoda > Insecta > Lepidoptera > Erebidae > Spilarctia > Spilarctia lutea. The sequence goes on from OU696481.1 coordinate 15,217,498, forward strand.
ATTTATTTTAATTTTGCTTTCTGTACTACTCCATATAAACTGTACCTGTGCCAAGTTTCATAACTCTTCGCCAGCATATTTTTTGAAAACATTGGATTCAAAGTTTCATGTAATAATTTAAACATACTTACAAAATATGTTTACAGAAATGCTGTAACTAGTAGGTACCTAAAAAGATTATGGAGCAATATCGTTGTAATGTGGATTTCGAGTTTATGTAAGAAGATATGTCAAATATGTGTCCCATAAGCCAATCATATTTCTTTAAAGTTTTTGCATGCAATGCATTTAAGATAAAAAAATCACCTAAAATAACTTTTAAACTTGGCAAGGAAGAATTTTTTCTAATATTTTTTTTGTGGTATGAAATACTTATACCTGCAGATTCGAGTCAATTTATTCTGTCACATTCTTCTTACATTATCATGTTATAATAATAATAATTAATTACTTTATTATCCATCAGATAAACTAAAAATATAAGTTAATGCTAGGTCAGTACAAGTGGCCTTATCGCTCGAAGACAGTCTCTTACAGGCAACTGTGAGACGGAAATAAATAACGAGATTGGTCAAACGTACCTATAGGGAAGTGTCTGGTGTAGTTAAGAGTAGTTTGTTAGTAGTTAGTTTTAATACTTACTATGTGAATAGATGTATTCTATCTTAGGGTAATATGTCTTATTATAGACGAAATCCGGTGTGAAACAGCGCCTGCGCTGTGTTTCACCGAGTGAGTAAAGATACCTTAAGTACTAAGGTTTAGGACAAGACTCCAAGCCCTCCTCCCACCCCTCTCTCCATCCCCCAAAGGCCGGCAACGCACTGGTGTCGCCTCTGATGTGTAATCGCTTACCATCAGGCTATACACCTGCGCGTTTGCTCCCTATTCCATAAAAATAACATAAAACAGCAATTCTTACTGACTGCTATATAATAACTCAAACTTCAAGAATAAAGACAAGTTTAATACTGGCGACACAGAAACTATAAATATATGCTATACAAGCGTCACTAGGCTATAATTACTACAGAAGTGATACTGGTACATAGGTATATGTTTGCAGTGTCCCAGATTGACCTTGATTTGGCGTCGTAAGGTCTGTAGTAGACGTCTATGCACTCGTAATTAATAATAGCCATGAAAATCAAAATCGTATATACAAGCGTTATTGTATTTTTACCGACTTCAAAAAAGAAGGAAGTTCTAAATTCGACCGACTATTTTTTTTGTGTGTTCGCTTCGTTGCTTATGAACCGATTTTAATGATTCTTTTTTAATGGAAAGGAGATATCTTCACGATGAGACCGTGAGAAAGACATTAGAATCTGATGATGGTGTCCAAGAGAAATCGAGAGCAACCTTCGAAATTCGTAGAGACGAGTAATGCATTTGTTAACTTTTTTAACCGAATTCAGCACAACTAACACAGCAGTCGCACACGCTGCCATTGCTCCAACGACGCAGTAAAATGCAAAATTATTGTAATACAATGAAATACAATAAAAAAAACAGCGAAATTAATTTCAGGGTAATGTAAACCATTGTAAAGACCATGAAAAGCAATTGTAAAGATCATAAAGTGTTTTTTGTGTAACACATGCATATCTTTGGGTGTTTTCTATGTATAATATGTATGTATTTACAAAAAAGTATATAAGTATTTATATCAGTTGTCTAGTACCCATAACACAAGCTCTGCTTAGCTTGGGACTAGATGGCGTTGTGTGTTAGATGTCCGGAATTTTTATTTATCCGGAAATAAGGTATGAGCGACGGTATGGAATTTATACTATCGATTGTCGGCACTTGATGGAACTTGTTACAATACATTCCAGAACCCAACTCACTTGTACCGGTCAGGTGTAAACTTAATTAAAATATCTGACTAAGTACAAGTGAGTTTGATTTTAGAATGGATGGTATGAAAGATCATCACTTTTTAGTATCAGAAGACAAGTAATCAGGGTAGCGAAGGCGCGGGCAACAGATAGTTGCGAATGCAGTATTTTTTTTTGTGATTTTTACGTTTAGGAAGTCAAAGAAGGGCAAAAATATTTAAAAAACTATAACTCGATTACGTTACAACTTTCGATAAAATTTATAAAGCCAATGTCACTCGGGCCATAATTACGAATCTAATGACATCTGATTCATAAAAATTGGATAATTAGTTTAGTCGCTACGGTGGAAAATACGAACATATGGGCCGGCTCGACCGGAGTGATACCACGGCCTCGCAGATAATCGGTGTGAAATAGTGCTAGCGCTGTGTTTCACTGAGTTAGTGAGGATACCGGAGGCCCATACCCCAACCCCTTTCCCCTCCCCCTCCCCATTCCCCCAAAGGCCAGCAACGCATTTGTGAGGCCTCTAGTATTGCGAGTGTCCATGGCGGTAATCGCTTACCATCAGGCGATATGTCTGCTCGTTTGCCCGATTATCCATAAAAAATAAAAAACTGAGATAGACTACCAAAAATATTACCCTTCTCTTTTCCTTCGCCTTAGTCGGGTAAAAAAACTAGCGGACAATTGCAATATAGAGCTTTGTTAAAGATGCAAAGTGTATGTGACAAGACTACAGGAGGGTAGAGGTAGACTTAAAATGTTCTTGAAGATGTTCTGTTCCATCCTGGTGAGTGTAATAACGTGACATACATTTTACCGCTGTCACTTTCTACAAGGATTTCCTTTCGTAGATAGGGAAGGCGAAGAGGGCCGGGAGAATTAGATTACAATGAGGAATGCTGTCGGTGCTATACATGAGTGTAGATATACCAATTAACGGTAATGGAGCCGTTCCTATTACATTTGTGTACAACACAATTTAAATAAGGAAAAGTTTTAAAAAATATAAAACGACTACACAAAAGCTTTTAATAGAATTTTATATAGTCTATATCACCCTGGTAATTATTACGAATCGATTGACACCTCATTCATTCAAATCGGTTTAGTAGTTTAGACGCTACGGTGGAACATACAAACATACATAGACTTCTAAAAATATTACTCTTCCTCTTGTATTCACCGTAGTCGGGTAAATAAATTGTTTATTAATATCTAATAGTATATATCTACTTTAAACCAATCTTATTTTTATTTAAAGCATTAAATACATTTATTGTATTTGAAGTATGTATTACGAAAGAAAAAATTGAGAGGTGTCAAGGGACACCCGGATGGAACGAAGTTCGAAATAGAAAGACGAAGAAAAAGTATTAAAGGGGGGGCACCTCGACAGAGAAGTATGGCGGTATCGAAGAACTCGACTTCACGATGTGACGAAGTAGGCGATCCAGGAGTATGTGGGGAAAATTTTATCCTCACTGTGGTACCACTAAATTTCTTGGGTAAACACACAATATGGTATAATAAATTCGTCTTGACAAAAAATGTCGTTGCAATTTAAAAAGTGTCGAAAGTGTCGTTACAATTCCGTCTAGCGATCGCGATAAGGAACTTTCCAAAAATAACATTTACGTATCTACAATCACCATCATCTAGTTTCTCATCCTAACGTCGTTTCCAGCTGCATTCAAAGTCCACACTTCACAGTCCGAGGTCCGTCTTCGGCATCTCTGATAGTGAGACTATTGACGCGCCTGTCATCTTTTTATGTGATACCTATTTTAAATAAAACTTTACTACAACAACAAGAAGCCTAGCAATAACATTCTTAACACTTATACATAAGGTTCAAAGTGTTTCAGAAGCACTAGACATTGTATGTAATAATAGGTCTTTACCTATGAAATTGCGTTTCTTCAGTACTGGTCATTTCAAATAAAAAAAAGTTTGTAATGGCTCTGTATTCTAAATTCAAATTAATTTTGTTTTAAAACCATGATATTCTATTTACAAACTCAGTCTTTTGTTTTATGATTAGCGTTGTATTTTCATTACATTTGAACATTTTTCGTCATAATGGATACTTTAAAAATTCGTGTAATTATGGAATATGAGTTCCGTCGTGGCACCAACGCGACACAAACGGCACGTAACATCAAAAACGTTTACGGAGAGAACTGTACAAACGAACGCACAACCCTTTATTGGTTTTCCCGGTTCCGTTCTGGAAATTTTGACTTGAAAAATGAAGCTCGTGGTCGTCCGGAGACTTTGGTTAACAATAATGAATTAAAGGCGATTGTGAAAGCTGACGAAACTCAATCTACAGCTGAGCTAGCAGCAGCTTTTAATGTAAGCATCAAAACAATATTGATCCATTTGCGACAAATTGGCAAGGTAAAAAAGCTTGATAGATGGGTGCCCCACGACCTTAACGATCGCCAGCGCAACGTACGCGTCGAGACCTGCCTTTCGCTGCTCAACAGGCAAAGAAATGAAGGAATATTGAACGAATAGTTACGTGCGATGAAAAATGGATTCTGTTCGACAATCGAAAGTGCTCAGCAAGTTAGTTAGACCCTGGTTCAGCACCAAAGCAATGCCCTAAACCAAAAATGACCCCTAAAAAGGTGATGGTCACTGTTTGGTGGTCTAGTGCGGGTGTGATTCACCACAGCTTTTTACAAAACGGCATGAGCATTAATGCAGATGTGTACTGTGAAGAACTGGAGAGAATGATGGAGAAGCTTGCACATCTGCAACCAGCTTTGGTCAATCGGTCGTCCCCACTGCTCCTTCACGAAAACGTGCGACCCCATACTGCGCAACAGACAGTCTCCAAGCTGCAATAGCTGGGGTTGGAAGCTCTCCCTCATCCACCATACTCACCAGACCTTGCACCTACCGACTATTACTTTTTCCAAAATTTAGACAACTTTTTAGTGGGTAAAAAATTCAATTCCCGAGAGGCAGTACAAAATGCCTTTGAAGAGTTTGTTGCCTCCCGTCCAGCTGATTTTTACAAGAAGGGCATTAATAAACTGCCAATGCGTTGGCAAAGATGCGTCGATTGCATGGGTGATTACTTCGAATAACAGAAATAAAAAAGTTTAAAAAAATAAGTACTTTCACTTATTGCATACAAAACGGCAATTTCATAGGTAAAGACCTAATATTATGTATACGTCTCAGTAGCAATAAACAAAAGCCATTGAATCGTTAAAGCAAACATTATGACATTTCAAAATGTACACTTTCGTGCATAATTTAGCAAATCCAAGGCAAATGTGAGTCAACGAACATTTTGCGCAATTACCTATTGCTGTTTTATGTACATTTCGGCAATATATCTCCGTATGAAAACGGAATATCGCATTCGTGTTGTCAGCTACTACTACTAAGAGCAGCTAAGGCCTAGTTTTTATCCTTGGTTTAACAAGCAACTCATCCCAATTAAATTGTAGAATAGGAGTGTGGTAGGGACGCCCTGGTCTCTCAAGGGTCTTACTATCGACATAATTGTCATTGCAAATATCTATTAAGTGTTTATAATAAGTATAGTATACAGCTGAGGAATTAGACTTTACTTTTCTTATTCATACCAAAAAAGTGGCATTGCCATTACAAAATATTGTTATAACCAAAGTTTCAGCCAGTAAAATGTTAAGCAAAATGTACGAGAACACCATGCGGTTTTATTCGGTTTGATTTGGAGTTTCGACACACTGCTCCAAAGGATAACCTCAATAAGGGTGTAATAACTGAGGAGTTTTCCACATGCAGAAATAATGTAGTTCGTTCTACTAACCTATAACCTTTTTTTTTACTTTACGTGTTGAAAACCCCAGACCTTCGTCACCCCACCGGGGCTTGCGGCGGGTTGATGTGTTGGAATCGGAGCGATTAAAACCACACGGTGTGCCACTCTCACCTGAGAAAGGAAGGATCCGGGTACTACTGTTATTAACACATCCGGACCCTCCCAGAACCTATAATCACCTTCTCCAACAAACTAATCCAATAAGAAACAGAACAGTGGAGTTATTAAAATCGAGATTGTGTTCGAGCAGAACTTTATATTATTAATTATTTTTTAAGTTAGTTAAGTGGTATTAATACATTGTAAGTAAATTTATTAAGGTGTACATGGAAAAGAATGAGACAAAGTTAAATAAACCTTATGCTTTGATGAAATCGTTTTATAGCACAAATTTAATTCAATACGTATTTATATGGGCTTTAAAACTAAATACCAACGACAGTAAATTTTTTTTTATTACAATTCACAGTTTTTCAATCTTCTATCGGTCATAAAATAATAGATTGTAAATTAATATTTTTTTTCATTTATTTTATAAAAGAATAACGTTAAATCATATTTAAATAGGTTAAAAAACGGTATTTTTATAATTAAATAGTATCGATAGTAATCATGTTTCATTATGTTTCATTGTTTTTCAAATTTATATCTATACTAATATTATAAAGAGGAAAACTTTGTTTGTATGTTTGTTTGTAATGAATAGGCTCTAAAACTACAAGACCGATTTAAAAAAATCTTTCACCATTCGAAGGCTACATTATTCACGAGTAACATAGGCTATATTTTATTTTGGAAAAAATAGGGTTCCGTAAGATATTGGGGTTTTTCGGACACAAGGTGTAAAAAATCAACCCTATACGGGGGAAAATTTTTCGCTACGGGCAATAAAAGACGCAAACGAGGTTGCGTCGGTCAGCTAGTAGGTTATAAAATAATAAATATTTTTTTAATAGTTCAAATAGGTAGGTAGATAAACAACGCTCACGCTTGTCAGTGATGACTATTAAAATACGTATTCGGGTGTAATCGTGTCAGTGATTGGTTTAGTTGTGTAATTCGAGTCTTAATCGTGTTGATATGTCCTACTAATATTATAAACGCGAAAGTTTGTGAGTATGTAAGTTAGTATGTTTGTTGCTCTACGCAAAAACTACTGAATGGATTTTGATGAAACTTTACAATAATATAGCTTATACATCAGAATGACACATAGGCTACAATTTATAAAGATACTAGCTTCGCTTCGCGGCGTAACCCGCGGTTGTTATCGTACCGCGTACATATTTATTTGATTGTGGTCAACCAATTTTTCTTTTAAATGTATTCAAGGGGTATTGAAATACTTTATATTTGTCAAAATATTCTGACTTGAGCAACATGCTCGAAGCACGATTCTAAAGTTAGAAATTTTCTATTCACTGTTTTGCTTATGAAATCTTTCACCATTTAAGCAGTGATAACGCACACAGAGACTTGCCATTCATATGATGAAAAATATTTTTAAATTGAACTGTACAATAGTGTTAATTAACTAATTGGTAACAGTTAGATTATTGCGGTACCTACTCGATTCGCAGTTTTCAGAAGTTATGTTTTATATTGAATTTGAACGTTAATGGTAGAACTTTCTACTAAATAGTAGAAAAAAAATGCTCTTAATATAACAGCTTTACTAAATGCATATGTATACACGATACATATTATACCGATTTTGTGTATTTGTTCGGGCTACTCTCTGGAACGGCTGGACCGATTTTGACGGGACTTTCACTAATAGGTAACTGATAATATAAGGAGTAACTTAGGCTACTTTTTAGACTATATGACTAGACAATAACCGCGGGTAACACCGCGGGGTTCAGCTAGTGTTGTTATAATATTATTATTTACCACTTTCTAAAATAAAGTGGGTTCGATTTCTCTCCGTCGCATATGTGTATTATAACGGACATAATAGAGCATTATGGGACGTTTTGCAGAGTATTATCGTTATGGTTAATACAAGTGCATTTCTCTAGCTTTCTTATGAAGCATTATACCAATCTTCTGATAGAGTTGTACGTTGACAATACTACACTACTGTGGTTTTACCAGGCTGGCTGGCCACACGGACAGCGCCATTTAACATCTAACAACGTAACAAAAGCATAAAAGTATTTCTAATAATTGAAAAGTGAACCTTATCTTCCTTTAAAGCGAGTACCTAAAAGTTATTTAATGATTGAATAAAGCGTCATTAAGCGCCTACCATGCGAGAGAGTGGTGCGGGGGCCGCGTGGGCAAAGGGGTAGTCAATACATTACCAATGTTAAATGTTGGTATAGATGCGAAAGTAATTAGATCTCTTTGTTAAACTTATACAGCTGCACTAAATTTAATGAAATTTGCTATGGAGATACATATAGTCGAAAATATATATTAACCGATATTTCTATACTTTCACTCTTAAGATATTGCATTGGCTACGAATTACCACGATAGCCGATAAACATGCGGGCGGAGCTGCGGGCAAAAGCTAGTATTTTTTTTAAGAAATCAAAAGATTACAACAGCTACAACAGCCACACGAATAAGAAATTTATAGCTATTTTTAGTTTACTAACCTCATTCGCAACTATCTGTTGCCCGCGCCTTCGCTCCCCTGATTACTTGTCTTCTGATACTGAAAAGTGACGATCTTTCATACCATCCATTCTAGAATCAAACTGACTTGTACTTAAACAGATATTTTAATTTAGTTTACACCTGACCGGTACAAGTGAGTTGGATTCTGGAATGTATTGTAACAAGTTCCATCAAGTGCCGACAATCGATAGTATAAACTCCATACCGTCGTTCATACCTTATTTCAACTCCTTAGAGGTGAAATGAAAAAAAAACTTTATTTTATGGTGCTTACAATATAAATAACATCAGCTGGCAAAATATCTAGTTTGTAGCCAGCAGTTTAGGTTCTGTATTGATGAGATAGTTAAGTGTCTGGCCACTGGTGTTCCGCTTTCCTACTCTTTCATCTCCACTTTGCCCGGTCTTTGGAATCCCTGGTAATAAGACCATTAGCACGCATTTCACCATTTACGACGTAGGTAATACTTCATGGGGCTACCCATTTATTTTCCCGTGCGGAAATCCCCTCGGATACCGATGGTGGCATGTCGGACTCGAACCGACTAAAACCGCACGCCGTCTCAGGTACTAGATGCCAGGAAACCAGGTGCACCCTAGAAAGGAAAACCCTGAAACCCCGACGTACCTCGGGGCCACCTACGCTTTGTAGATGGCCCCACTCCTGTGTGGGAACCCCAATGTTCCCGCTACAGTCCCCCAGAGCGTGACCCACGCCTGATTTTGTTATTAATTTTTATGGCAAATCTACGTTTTCGGAGTAAACTAGTACAGATATGTATAGATTTTAATGCGAAGTAATGGTCATGCTCAGTGTCGAAAGTGTCGGTAGTGCGCAAGAGTTGGCACACCATGACGCACACAGTCATTAGCTTTACCGCTTTTTGTGTTGCGTAAACAGATGCACTGCGACTAATAGACAGTTTCACTTAAATAGCACTGTGAACATGCGTTAGTCCGAAATTAGCTAAACTTTACATGAACTTTAGTACAGTGTAGTACTAGTAATAGTATAGGTACTACAAGAATAAGTGTTACGCGCACTCGAAATGTTCCTGTGTTGGGGGTGTGGGGGAACGGGTATCATGTTCCACCCAACACAAAGGGAGGATCCTCCGGCCAGGCGAGGTGATCATGCCTGGCGGGCTACTGCCCAACAGTTGATGTTGGGATGTTTGTATATATGACTAGCTGTCCCGGCAAACGTTGCTTTGCCATAAAAGGGAATATAAAAAAATAGGGGTTGATCGTAGAGGGTTGAAAATGTAGGGTTGTATGTATTTTCTAATGCTGCATCATAAAAAAATAGAAATTAAAAATTTTGTCAAAAAAATAAAAAATAAAATTTAGGGGTGGACTACCCCTAACATTTAGGGGGATGAAAAATAGATAAGAACCGATTCTCATAGATACCGGATAATCACAAAAAATTTCATCAAAATCGGTCGAGCCGTTTCGGAGGAGTTCGATTACGCACCAACACGACACGAGAATTTTATATAATAGAAGAAGAAAGAAGATAATCGGCGTGAGAACTATTTATTTCGCGATTCAGGATTTGAAGTTATTCAGTGTAGTGCGTTACTTCGTAGTTCAGTGTATTTTCGGTAGATGGTGCTGTAGTAGGTTATTGTTGTGTTATATGTGGAATGGACATGGACACCCGCAACACCAGAGGCGTCACAAGTGCGTTGCCGACCTTTGGGGGATGGGAAGGGGGATGTGAAGGGGGATGGGGGAGGGGATGGGGAGTGTCCATCATCCTTGTTCATCTCTTGGGCATCGTAAGGGTCGACTAAGGGAGCAAACTATACTAACCCGTCTGGCTTATGTCTAGCAGTAGACTATTAAAGAGAGTTGATAAAGACACGGTTTTTTAAAATACCTACATAATTATCATGAAGCTTATACCACCAAATATGTGCTTTCCATCATATTTTGATCTTAATATACTGAATGTCTGCAAAACTTAGAACTAACCAAAGAGCTATGAACGAGAACATTTACGATATATATTTAATATACTCACTATAATGCATATTTTATAGCATACTAAAGATACCACAAACAGTAAGATAAAGCAATATTATGCGGCTAATACAATAGGTGGCCTCATCGCGTTGTGGAGAGAAACATTGGAAAATGATTTTACCGCAGTCCGGTGCATGTTGGGTACATGATAAAATTTCTATTACTGTACGTTTAACCTAGAGATTTAAGCGGTCGCCACGCCGCTTCCTACTGTGCCAAGGGTTCTGGGTTCAAATCCTACATGGGACAACACTTTGGGTGAACCACAAATTGTTGTTCTGAATCTGGGTACTCTTTGTGTCCGTTTCCTATATGTTGGTAAACTCCCCCGCGACACAGGATGTGTATTCCTAATGCGGTAGTTGTATTTCAAAAAAAGACGATAAAAAAGTAACGATCTATATATAAATATATACACACATCACACATACATAAATATATATATTTTTCCATACCAATGTTATGAAGTTGAAGGGTTTGTTGGTTCGAATTGATATTTTAGTTGGTAATATGCCCAATGCCCATTTATTGATATTTCCCGCATTTTAAGACACGCATACCTTACTAACTACCGCAACATCGTACAGTTCGACTTAACTAACACTGCATATTAATATCGAGTATTATGTAGTATCTTTCTTCTCTTCTTCTTTCTTTTATTTAGAAGAAGATTATCTGGACTTTAAAAGAGACGATGATCCCTAAATTTGTTTCGTCCTTTCTTAGGGCCGGTTGCTAGTAATACCTAATTAAGAACTATTATTATCTTGTGCAGTAGGTACTCAAAATGTGCAGTTATTACGAAAACAATCTTGTGTATGTATAGGTACGCATGTTTCATTATTTTTTAATTAACTTCACGTAAACCAAAGGCTAGTGTCACGATGTTTGCACAAGCCTTTCTCTCTCGAAACCGTTTTGGCACAGATAACCGTTAGGAAGAAAATAAATATAAATAGCGCGTATTATGTACATACATGTCTTAAGTTACGGTGTGTTTGATATAAATATAAATAAATATTTCGGACGTCTTACACACAACGCCATCTAGTCCCAAGCTAATCAGAGCTTGTGTTATGGGTACTAGACAACTAATACAAATACATATATACTTTTTTTGTAAATACATACATATTATACATAGAAAGGTGTTTATATATTATATTTGTTTCGACAAATATTTGTAGATCATACAAACATTTGATTCCACCCGGGAATCGAACCCGAGACTCACTCATAAGCCTCACCTTATTAAATATATTTGGACTACTGCAAAAATAATAGTAATAAACATACTACACATAACTTTGTACTGCGCCAACTTTCGTGTGTTTTAATCCCAAATGAGACAAGCTCTGCTTAGTTTGAGACTAGATGGTGTTGTGTGTAAAAAGGTCCGAAAAAAAATTGAAGCTGTGAAATTTCATGGTTGATCGTAAGCTTCAATAAAGTCTTTTAAAACTAGTAATCAAACGCCAATCGTCTCCAGCGGATTATGCTAGTAGCACAAACAAATCGATCTATCGACCAGAGTGTAACCATTATTCACTTTCAAGTTTGATAAAAAAATATTTTCGAACATATAACACACAACACTTGTACTTTGGGTACTAGATAACATATATTATACATAGAAACACCCAACCTCCGCAACAAATATTTGCAAATCATACAAACATTTTGTCCGACCCGGAAATCGAACCCGAGTCATCAAACTCAGCAGTCGTATACGCTACCACTGCGCCACCGAGGCAATCAGTATGTACTAAATACTACATAAACTTTCCATTACGAAAATCTCAGTATCTATGAAGTTATATAATTGATCAATAGGTGTTGTCTATAACACTTTATAGTATGCGATTAGCTGCCCTTGGCCTGATCTTGAGCGTGAGATCTGCGCTCACGCACATGACAGCGGCAGTGTCATGTGACGCCATAATCTATTGAGCGCATTAACTATAAGTATAACACGTTGCTTTACATTCGTGATCACATTATGACGGTGATTGCAACAGCCTTACTAATAACCAACATCTAAAGGTTTAGTTTTATCCATTGCCGTTTGGTACTTTCATTTATCACCAGACCTTCACCAGACGTGATGTGACGTATGTGTATACGTCACATCAAATAATACGAAGTGGCATTACTCCTATTCATCCCGTAGGTGTCATAAGAGCCGACTGCGGAAGCAAACTGCTCAGGACAACAGCATTGCAAAGAAAAGGAAAACTTGTAACAAATCCGCGTCTGATCAAGATATTTTAGGTTTTAGAACTGCTTTCTAAGAAGAAGGAGAGATCTATCTTCAGCTGTGAGCTGTGTGTTGATTATAGCTATTATTAAAGATTAATTTGAAGTTCGTTCCTTGAAATCATTCACATGTAAATGATTATTTAAATTCGAAAGATTCTGCATTCAAAAAGTTCAAACAAAACAAAATATAATGATTGCAAGGTCGCTTGTGATGCAAACTTATTTTTGATGTATGATAAAAGAGACAAAGAATGTTTTATGTCTGGGTGTTAAATAATAATTTTCGCTTCTTTAAATAGATAAGTTTGCTTTATCGTATATGCTGTATTTTGTGCAATACCTTGTTATGCTCACGGGTCAATACAAATTTACAAATATAAGGCAGCGATGCAACCAAACCAAAAGTATTTAAAAGTTTAAAACAGTCATAAATACAGAATATAAAATGTAATAAAAGGCTAAAAATGTTTTAAATTACAATTGTATGTATGAAAAGTAGAACAAAACAGATTTCGGAAGATCTTATTACTTTAATAATAATATTTCGGATATTTAATACACAGCGCCATCTAGTCCAATACTAAGTAGAGCTTGTGCTATGGATACTAGATGACTCATATAAATACACATTTACTTTTTTTTGTAAATGTATACATATTATATATTATATACGAAAAACCCAAACCCACGAAACAAATATTTGTAGATCACACAAACATTTGATCCGACCCGGAAATCAAACCGGGAATTATATTAATGAGCGCATTAACGCTGCGGTTAATATACGTGATATAACATTTTCAAGGACAATTCAGGTATTTCATCAAATTCACATATTCTACTTATATTTACTGCTTCTATTAAAAACATGTTTTATTTCTCTAAACAATTGCAATCTATGCGAATATTAGCGTCCTAACTGTGTTACATTTTTTTGCTTTTAATACCTAATCAAATTTTTCCATCGATCCATGTATCCACATTATTTCCTCACTATATTCTTGAGTAAGGGTATATGGTGCCCACTTAAGTTAATGCTGCATTCTGTAGGAGGATGGCAATACCAACAGATGAGAATAAAACCTGATTAAAATCAGGCAAAGATACAGAGAGGTAATTAAAAGAATATTCTCCCTATGTTTCGACAAATACACACACACACACACACACACACACACACGCACACGCACACGCACACGCACACGCACACGCACACGCACACGCACACGCACACACGCACACGCGCACACACGCACACGCGCACACGCGCACACGCGCACACGCGCACACGCGCACACGCGCACACGCACACACACACACACACACACACACACACACACACACACACACTTACACGCACATACGCACACACGCACAGCAAAACGTGGTTGAAATTAATTGTACTAAACTCAAATCCCATTGTAATATCCATTTTTGAAGAGAAAATAAACTTAACTATACTATATAACTGACCATGCTATAATGATATGTTATCAAAACTTGTTTTAACAATATAATTGAAGAAACGCACCAATTCTTATAGGTCACTATCAGTTAAAATTAACCGCGTGATCTGTCTGTAATGTATTTAATTTCGTGCCGCGTGAGTTTCTTCAGCATATCTTTATTAATGCTGATAACTTCTTAAAACATTCACTAGTCTCTGTATACAACCTTTAGTTGTCATTTAGAGTTCGTTTGAGCTCACTGACAATCCGTGAATTAAAAAAAAAGTGAGATGCATTAACTTATTTATCTTTGCGCACAATTAGTAACAAAAACCTTCTTCTAAATTGTCTGTGATATTAATTTTTTAATTTACTCAATTACTTTTTAAACATGGAATTCTTGGCACGAAATGTCAAATTAAACGGTCAAGTTGACACACGTCATTTGAATGGTTCGTCACGGGTTGAAAAAAATAAACGGTGAGTTTCAAAGCTTTTATAAGATAGTTCCTTTTGGTTACAAGTTTATTGCTTATTTTTTGTCATTGTCCAAACATTTAATACATTTAATTTATATCTTCTAATACCTTCTCGGGTCCAACGACTTCCTCGTATATCCTAACTTCCGTTACCTATTTTCGTTATTATTTTATTTCAATGCAATGCATTAAAGGTCAAATTCCTCTTTCTGAATAACACACGGTATTCTCCAAATTTTTTATGTTATTATTTACGTTAGTTTTATGACTTTACTTGTTTTTGGTTTTGAAAACATTATTTTAGTAAAAGGGAAATTTAGCGTACAAATGTTTGGTTTAAGTATGGCATTTTGGACACCTGTTGGTGAGTATCTTTATGCCCACTACAGTAAACTATGGTATAGTTAACTATTGTAACAAACAAGCAAACGGTCTTTCCATCCAATAAGTATAGTAGCGACGGGAACTTCCTGACACATGCATGTAGCTTAGATGAATTGATATCTAAATGAAAAAACTAAGTATCTACAGCCCACATTTTAAGATAGCTTAAAATGTACATTCCACATATTCCTAATTTTAGTAATCTATCTATATATGTATGTAAATAAAAATGAATCGTCGAAATGTACGCGCATAAGTTTAGAACGTCTGCACCAAATCGGACGATAATTTTTTACGTATTTGTAACTGTCAGGATAAGGTTCGTATAATACCTATATAGAAGAAAATTATAAGAAACCGAAAGGCTTATTATATATTTTTCTAAGTCCGGAACTGTACACTTCCCGTGTAAACCTGAGGCGTACATAAATACTTAAATAATTTTTTTGGAAACTTGGTATGGCGGTATGAAGTTCGCTGGGTCAGCTAGTGTTTTAGTAATATTAATAAAATTTTGTATGTAATATTACGGTCATCTGCCACACAACGCCATCTAATCTTAAGCTAAGCACTACTTGTACTATGGGTACTAAACAGCTGATATATATATATACGTAAATACCTACATATTATTTATAGAAAAAAAATCAAAATTCGGAACAAATACTTACGGATCACACAAATATTTGACCTGACCCGGGAATCAAACTCGAGACTTCAAGCACAGAAGTCGTAATCGCTACCACTGCACCACCGAAGCCGTCTGTCAGTCAATTGTTAGTTGAAATATGTAATAATTAAACGTTATGTTACAGTAAATCAAACCAACCAAGTTTTTCGGAGAGCGAAATATATCCCACAGAGTTTGAAAGTAATTTCGCGAGTCACAAAAAGGTTTTTAATTGTTTTTATTGAATAGAAATTTCAACGTAGATAATTAAAAACAATATTCAAAGTTTAGTAATTGTCGTAATGTATTTAAATGTTATGTTAATAGGCATGCAGTTTGAACTGAATGTTGAAACCTAATAAGCTATGCATCGGCATGAATGGGTCGGCTCGACCGGAGTGATACCACAGCCTCTCAGAAAACCGGTGTGAAATAGCGTTTGCGCTGTGTTTCACCGAGTGAGTGAGGAAACCGGAGGCCCATACCCCAACCCCTCCCCCATCCCCTTTCCCATCCCCCAAAGGTCGGCAACGCACTTGTGACGCCCTTGGTGTTGCGGGTGTCCATGGGCGGCGGTAATCGCTTACCATCAGGTGATACGTCTGCTCATTTGCCCACTATTCAATAAAAAAAAAGAAGTAATTACTGTATTTGTATAAAAAAATATCAGGCTATGGACACAGGCCGTACAGTAATTTAATTAAGTTTTTGAAGATGTCTATGTATGTAATAACGAAAATAGTACCGAATAAAATATTTATTTGTGTATGAAACGTCTTAAAGAATATTTTAAGTAAAGAAACATACGAAATTGTTAATTGTTGACAATCGGAGACGAATTTAAATATTCACTTCATACCCTGCTCGAGTGTCCGCTAGGACCATTACACACATTTTTTCCGGGACAATGGAAAGTGTAGGACACTCTTTGAACTAATAATCTGTAAAATTGAAGACTAAAAATGCTTTGTCATTGATTTTTTTATTCACCCTAAAACAACAGTGTTCTATATCTTTTTAACATTCGTGATGAAATTGGCCTCCATGAAATAACTAATAATGAAAAATATGATCATTACAAAATCGATCTTTGATGTTTCTAAAAGACAATATTACGTGTTTTATCGACCTTCAAGAACATCATGAGCCCTAACATGTCAGGATCACAAACAGTTACAACAAATAGATCTGCACTATTTCAATTCCTTACCACTTTAAAAGATGAACACTGTCTGTGAATTTTGTTTATTTTAATGTAACAATAAAATATGTGAAAATAAATTTGGTCTTAAAAATACTTGTAAACTGTATTAGCACTTACTTAGGTTTAAAAATAATAAGTAATATTTAAAAAAAAAAACCTTATTTCCAGATAGTGTTTACTTCCGGTTCTCATGAGCTGTCCGTGCGAGACAGCTTCAACATCTTGTCCCAGTAAACGTAGGTAGGCCGTAGAGCTTTCGTAGCATCGTAGATGATCAGTAGGGTTGGGTTGTGTAGTCATTGTTGTGTAAAAGGGTTTTAAGGGTACAAATAGCATTCATTTTAAAATATTTTTCTCTTGTAGTGTAGAATAGCGGCCTGCTTCATGGCCTTTCACTTAGTAAGACATTACATGAAATGTTCACTAGTGTTTTAACATTTATTTTCAATAATGAAAACTTTAAGCTAATAGGTATATGCGAAAGTGAAATGAAATGAATGTTGTGAATTATAGAGAAAATAATCATCAATGAAGATGTACTGAACTACGAAGAATACAATTTATAGTAATATAGGCAGCAATCCTCTTAAATGACGAAATGTTTTTATTAAATTATTGAATTTTTAAACATAAGACTGTCAGTTAAGAAACATTTACCACCTTACAGAGCTCAAGATATTTGTGACTTATTACAAAATATTGAACATTTTACAGCGCGTGATAATATACCATTTATTTGCAAATTGAATAGTGTGTAACCGATAGCAGTATCCAACTAAAAGAAACTGAAATTCAATAGTTCATACATGCGGAATAAAACCACATGCTCCTCGTGGACTTATTCATGTTTGTCAATGACCCCAATATTCATTGTAAATAGTAGGTACGCGTATCAAAGTGCTGTTTTGTTTGCCATATCGATCCCATTTTATATGTGTCAGTCAACCGCAACACATAAAAAATGACAACATAACAGTATATTTACAGAAAGAAAAATAAACACCAATAGAACTAATTTCCCACGGCCTAGAAGTGAGTTCAACGACCAAACGCCATCTGTTATCGAGCGGAAGCAACCGCAATGTGGTTCATATCTATGTTATCACTGAAAAATTTTCCCGCTTTCCCAGGAGCGATTCCGCGATGGGACCGCCGCCCCCCGCTCACCGAGACAAAAGTGGCGCTCAACTCTGCCTTGTTAAGCAGTCGCTACTGGCAAGCGAAGGGAAGTGTACGCGCGGAATGGAACGCGACCGAATCGGAATGTGGGGTACCGGCGACGGAGAGGCCCTCAGCAAACTATCAGGCCTCGACCGCCTCCGTCATCCAGGACTCAACAAGGTACTGTTCTTAACTTAGTCTGTAAAAAATAGTTTTTGAGTTATTAATAAACAGTTTTTTATTTTTATTTTTGACTTACGATGGTTAGGTCATGGATGCAATTATGACGAAAGTGTTCGCATCTTCGGTTCCGTGTGACAACTAAATCTGATGTACCAGTATTGTATTTTTATCTGATGATATCCCCATAGTTCAGCGGGATGATTACAATTGTAATACGAATGTTTGTTTTGAACTTTACTCCCGACGACAAAGTTTACGTGGAGTTATTTTGATAATAGTGTGAGTTTATCAACAAAGTTATGACGGGAAATGCTGAAACAGTGTTTTTTTTTTGCTAAAGTGTTCCTTACATTCTTTTACAAATAATGTATGATATTAGTAAATGTTAAACATTCTATTAAAAGAGATGACGTAGGTGTACAAAATTTGTTAATTCACTATTCGTGACTAATAATAGTTATAAACATATGTATACTAAGAACATCTTCAAGTTAAAGAATTCACACTTGGTAACAATTGAAAGCAAACTGAAGTGAGTAATGGCATTCATATAAATAACGCAATGGCCTTGTTTTTTACAGTTTTTACTTATGAATTGTAAAACAGTACGATAGTACAATAACTTACATGATGACACTGAAACTTGTTGGTAACAACAACTATATTCTAAAACCAAAATGGTATATTTTAAGGTCTTTAATTATCGTATTTGAACATTTTACGGTAGTTATTTAATTAATTTTATTATATATAACATATTTGTACAAATTTATTTCATTGTTAATTTCATTCATCACTTTGAAATTAGTACCTGTTATTTTCCTTGATAGTTTGTGTTTGCAATCAATTGTAGTTGTATAATGTTTGAATACTTAAATAACATTTATGTCATTATTTATACATTTACTATGTGAATTTAAAGATCGATGATAGAGCGATCATAGTTATTAGAATAATATTCAAAGGGTATTCTAATAACTAACTATAATCACGAAATGTGAGGAAACAATCAGAAACTATAAATTTTCTCGCCAAAAATAATTACTAAAAGGTTTTTCTTCTATTTGGATATCTTGTTTTAGTATTTAAGTAACGACTTGACAACCACTTATAATAGAAACTTTGTCTATTAATCTGGGTTTTACCAACTATGTACAATTATATTTTTTAATTCAGTACGGTGCTTTACGTTAAAAAATATAGCAGGATAACTTTGAATGAGTTTACGCACATCAGAATACCAAAATTACTCCACAACTGTCCATGACGTAATTATTATTTATGTTGAATCATACTTTATTCCCCTTATGTCGTTTTTATAGGCTGTTTAATCTTTACGTACCCATCACTTATATAACATAATACCTCTATAGACACGACCTGAAACCGTATAACTCTTTTTCTTTGCCAGTTTGTGTTTAAAAGAATGGCGTGGCAGTAATGTTTCATAAATCGATTCGATGAATGCCTATTCACTTATTTTCTTTCATCTAACTAAAAGTTTTTATATGCTAACGTACATAAGCTATTCTTTAAAGATTTCCGTCAATTGAACTGAGTGATTCGACCCTTTAGATAGGATAAGTGCTGTTTTTTTAATGAAATGGAGAACAAACTAGTACTTGTGTATTTTATTATTATTATGGTTCGATTCTTACATGTATTGGTTTGATATTATATTGGGTTATTGGCGTGTGCACTTTATTGTGCACACGCGAATAATACATTAAAGTGAACACGAAACGACAATAACGTTAAGAATAGAAATGGATAAAGAAATACGGCCGTTTTTCTATATCAGTTATAGATTTCCCGTATCTTTTCCATCATTGTCGAAAATTCTAATATAGTACGATTAGATATTTGCTTAATCATCATGTCTGTATAACGCTAAGGATAGCAATTCTTTATTTAATAAACCACG
The DNA here is from genome assembly GCA_916048165.1 of Spilarctia lutea. Lineage (NCBI taxonomy): Eukaryota > Metazoa > Arthropoda > Insecta > Lepidoptera > Erebidae > Spilarctia > Spilarctia lutea. The sequence goes on from OU696481.1 coordinate 15,237,542, forward strand.
TAATAAGCGATCCTATAGTCGATGTTATTTCCAGACTCGTGTTGATTTGAAAATATATTATAAAGTTAGGGCGGTAGGTACCTATATCCACAATGAGAACATCGGGAAGTGCGGTTCAAAACCAATAGTAACTTAAATAAAATACTACGATTAGATAAAACATCACGTTGAAATGTCTACAACTTTTGTGCATAAAATAGAGAAAATAATAGCAAAAATAAATTATGTATGTTGCAGACTTTTCTGAACAAAATCATTTTTTGTATTTAATTTATTACAAATAGAATCTATTACCTTACATTTCTAACCAAAATGTATATCCAATTTTAGTTTGTTGGACATTGATCCGATCCTAATTTGAGGCAATCGTCTTATTCAATCATTCTTAAATATTTAACTTTATTTAAATGAACACGTACTTAGTAGTATTTAAAATAATTAGAATAAAGATGTATGCTCTATTTGAATGACAAATGTTGTATGTTCGCATACACATGTATATCATTTCAACATATAAATGGAATGCCTAATAAAATAAGCGGTAAATTCATTGCAACAAAAATTACAAACCTTATGACTTCGTTTCTACGGCTAAGATAAAACAACAAGACAGCAAAAAGATGAGTTACAGAGAAAAATAGTATGCCATAAGAAAATGTTTAAAAATTATACATTTTTCATAAAAAATATAAAGCCTATGTCACCCGGGATATTATTACGGATCTATAGACACCTCATTCATTGAAGTCGGTTAAGGTGCTTCGGTGGAACGTACAAACATACAAAGACTGCCAAAACTATACCCTTCCTCCTCCCCCATCATAAAATATAAGTACCAAACCAATCAACTTCGTAAGATCTTTATGAAATTAATCGTATGTCTCAGAAGTTCGACCGCTAAACGACCTCTTGTTAAGTCATATTGAATATACGTCAAAGAAAAGTGGTGATATTTTAGTCAAAGTCACATTGGTCAATAATTGTTGTAGCTTTAAAAAAGATTGGATTTGCAAAATGAACAGTATGAAACATTTATATTTTGTACTTGTAGTTGTTTACACGTAAATTTTATAACAAAATGCGTATCTAAAACGGCTTAACAATTAGGCAGGCAGTCAAAAAATTAAATAGACGAAACTTTTTAAAATAATACACGTTGCGCCGAACCCATGTGAAATTGAGTAGGCACTTAGAAAATGAAAATATAAACTATAAGATAATGATAAATATTAATTACCACAACATAAAACATAGGAAGTTGTTTTAGGAGAAAAAGTAATCTTGGAAAGTTACTAGTACTCTTATTAACGGGAGTGTGAACCTTCAGTCTTTTTTTCTTATGTATGCTGTGCCAAAATGACTACTCTGACTGATAGAAAGTATAAGCAGAATACAAGAGTGGTGGTCACCATAGTCACTGCGAATGCCACAATGCCACACACAATGCAATAATGCAGCATCTCGTCCTACACCATGGCGGCCTAGTGATGCTTCTGCATCTTTGGGCATCCGGTCTTGCACTCACCAACGAAACACGATACCACAAATAATTTTATGCTGTAATTTTATGTTGATTTTCTGTGCGAGAGTAGTACCGCCCGGGTCGAGCCAGCCCGTTCGTGCTGAAATAAGTGTGGCTCTACTATTAGAATTTGAGCATAATTGGTTTATTTTATCTTTTAGCTCTCTGTACCCATCCTCTATATGAACTTTAACTGTGTCGTGTAAAATAACATATTCCTCGATTTTCATAATTTTCGTAAAAAAGTGGTACAAAGTTTGCTTCACGTATTAAAACAGATATGTAAATAGGTTCAGATGATTAAGAGCACACTTTATAAGAAATTATTTGAAGTACAGTTAATACTAGGTAATTAATTCGGATTTTAATTAGTAATTAGAACACGTCTGGTAATTAGCATCCATTCATTTATACGAAGATCAGAAAGCTACTTCTCTCAAAAACATACTAGGTTTTCTTTGTATCTAATGCCTTATTTCCAAAGTAAGTAATTTGATGCCAACGACACGCTTTATCAATCTTTTTTAAGTGGAGTTCTATCGATCCACTCACTAGTTGAAGCGCTGTTGGTGTTAGTTTGTTGGGAACGCGCTCTCCGTTTTGAATCGCTTAGATATTCAACAAAGATGACTCGTGACTACTCTATCTACCTCATCTACTGTGTACTCATGAGGTAGATAGGTATCTTTAAATATTTTTTTAAGATTGCGTAATGAACACACTGAATTACAGCCACGAAAACCTAGGCACGGATCTTCTTCTTTAACAAAAAGATGACTTGAACTCACCAATTTAGTTCTAAGACGTCACACCTCATTATCTAATAACCTACCGAATACAAAACAAGTTTTTTCCTACTCTGTTTATATTGAACACGGAGTGTGAACAAGTGTCTATTAAGTTCAGAAAAACTTATTTAACTTCTCGAACATGACGTCAAGGCGAATCCTATTAACGGTTCCATAAGAGTTTAGGCAGGTGACGTTTGCGTATGTTTATTTTGTTATTAACAACCTGCGTTGTACAAAATCGATACGAAATTTATCTCAATTGATTCCAGAGTACAAGATTTTATCGTGTTGTTATAATTTAGGTTCTTACAATTATTTTTAATAAACATCAATAAATTAAGAAAAAGTAAATCACTCTCGGCTCTGGCTCGAAGGACCAAATTACTGCCAGTGACAAGAATGTTATAGTACCTTTAACATGTGGGACTTCGTTATGAATTGTTAGTTTATTATAAATTATATATGACGCCATAGCGTAGGCTTCAAAAACATTTAACTTTAACATTTTCATTTTAGGCTTTACCTTTTAATCTTAACTTCAAGATGTTTAACAATCGTTATAGAAATGCAGAGTTATATCTTAGACAACATCTTTTGAAATAAATAAATAAAAAATAAAATACAGTTTCTAAGAATATTGGATATGGACTTTCAAGAAAAAAATGGAACACGATAGTTGAAGTTAATACATAATTTATTGAAAAAAACAGTGCAAGCAGTGTGGCAGCGAACCCAATGGCGTGGGTCATTTCATAAATATTCAAGCGTATTATGTATACCTACTTACAATACGTGTGTCGCGTCGTATACTCAGAGAACATTCGACCGGTGTTGGTGGGTGTGTCTCCACGTCACACCTGGCAAGGTCAAACCTTCCGTGGTGTTTGGTTATGAACGACACTCATATGCTCTATGCCGCAACGCATAGTTTTGATTTTGTCATTGATTAGGTAATTGGGTAATCGTAATCTAATTTTCGATTATTTTTTTATGCATGCTGGCATAGTGACTCTACTCTGCCTGATGGAAAGCATGAGCAGAGTCCAGTGTGGTGGCCACCATACGCATTGCGAATGCAGCATTCCATGACCTATTATGGCCTGCAGTGGTCGCGCCCTAACTGAGACAGTACTAGTCGCATGGACTACGTAGTGGAATTTCTTTATTTTAAAATCTAATCAGTACAACTTAAGATGTTTCTACATCATTTGGCGTCCGGTCTGGCTCTTACAAACGAAACATTACAGCACTAATGCTGTCATTTTAGGTTGGTCTTCTGTGAGAGGGTAGTACCGCCCGTTCGAGCCGGCCCGTTCGTGCTGAAATCAGCGTGGCTTTATCTTGAAAGTATTTTATATAAATAAATACATAATTTAGTGGCTGGTGATTTCCACGTCATCTAGAAAAATGTCACATAATTAAATGTAAATGAATGAATCTAGACCACATTACATATATACGTACAGTGTTTAACCATCTGACTAAAGGAGCGGACTATCAAACCTTGGTAAAAGGTGAAAATTTGCATGTTTGTTGCTTCTTCACGCTCAAGTGGTTGAATTCCTTATTGTAAAATGCCGTATGGAGGGAGTTAACACTCAGGATAGGACAGACAGATATTTACAGGCAGTTATGTCGCAGTCTAAGAAAGGAGTCTGCATTACAAACTCTTGCAAATTGCAATCGTCTTATCTTATTAGTATTTCGGCAATTTAGTGGATAAATGACGTCAGTCATAATTATTAACTACTAACATAAGTAAACAGATGGATATATGAGTAAAAATGCTTTAACTTGACTTTAAATTTATAAGTCGAGATTTTATGGTTTTCCTCTCATTTGATTTATCAAGTTTGTTAGAGAGATTTCATTCTTATACTTGACCCTAACGATCGATACAATAAAAGTACAGGGTGTAATTTTTACAGCTTTTAGTCGATTCGATTCCCGGGTGTGTGGCAAGCGATATTTTGGAAATCTTTTAATGCAGTTTTCTTTCTTTTCAAAAATAAAGGATTGTTTTCTTTGATTAAAATTTTCTATTTACAATATTGAGAGTACTTTCCCTTCAAGTGGCATTACAAAATTATTCCAGCCTGTATATTCAGATTATTTGATCTTGTTCATCACACAATCATTTCTTTTGAGTAGGAATGAAATCTACACACAACCCTTACCACTGCTTAGCTAAGGAGTCTGGATAACTAACCACTAGCGGCCGTTTTCAATAACCATCTTCAGTTTTATTTAGAGATATGTTATTGAAATTGGTCTGAATTTATCTTAAAAACATCTCTTGTAACAACTAAAACTTGTCAAAAGAACGGAAAAATTATCAATATAATTATTAAATCAACATTATAGACTATTTCCAGATTTAACTAGATATAGGTTAGATTAATATGCTTATCAAATTAATACGTAACTGCGTAATCACCAGTTATACTAAATGTCAATAGTTTTAAATCAATAGATTTTTGTTTTGCATAACTATAAACCCCACACTCCTTTCGCTTGCGTAATGCTCCATTCATAATAACTTTGTAAACAAGTGGACTAAGTCTTTGGATCGATTTATATGAAGTAATTTATCAAGTAGTTAATTGTTCCTTAAGTGACCTGTATCAATGTATGTGTAGTGAAAGAGCCGACTTAAGGAGCAAGCTTTGGAGGACAACATCACTGTAAAGACAAGTGAAGGTTGAAAAAAACCCTATGCCTACCCGTTTCCAAAGCCCTGAAGAAGTCTATGTTGAGCAATTGACTGTTAAAGACTGTACAATCATGATAATGATTGTAATATTAACGTAAAAATAATTAATTCATTATAAGTGACTTCTGATAGGGCCACTACGATCAATAATAATGCATAGATAGATTTGACAACTTATTGTTCATCCTAGTACCTATAATCGAAGATCAATAAATGCAGTTCCTCCGTAACTCTAGTTCTCTGCCTACAGGCACGCACAAAGTTTGTGGGATGTTTCATTGCACACGCACACTCTCACCAGGTTTAGAATATGCGCGTGCATTGATTGCTGAATATGTAACTGCACTTATAACCCTAGACTGTACGGAATAATTTACATATTCACAATAACTGATAATAACAATAACTACTGCCCTACAGACATACTACATGAGGTAAAAGCAATAGATATGTAATATAACAATAGCAGTTTTATCTGATAGTCGTAAGTACACAATACATATTTATGTGTTTACTATCAGATAAAACTGAAAGAAGATTGAAACTGAATTAATACTGATTATTCAGTCTTGTTTGATCGAATCGTTATCGGACGCTGATAACACTTGCGCTCCATTCTGTTACAATTATTCTTCTCAGAATAGAACGTTGTTTTCCTAGTGTAGGTTTACTATGACGTAATATTTTTAGTGTGTTTCCCCATTACTGAGTATTGGACGACCCAACTATGTATAATTCATGATGAGTTCGGCCAGCCACGTTTTTCGAAAACATGTCTATTAAGCTATGAATATTATTATTAATATTTCGAGTATTCAAATGTTCAATTTATGACTGTATTTTCAAAGTCAACGTTACAACAAGGCAAACCTCTGAAAGATTTCGATCTTTAAAGAAATAATAAAGAATTCGTCCCTTGATTTATTCCGTCCTTTTCCTTTGAAATTTTGTGAATTCATTGATTTAGTAATGAATGGGCCGTCTCGACCGGAGTGATACCACGGCCTCACAAAAAACCGGTGTGAAACAGCGCTTGCGCTGTGTTTCACCGAGTGAATGAGGATACCGGCAGGCCCATACCTCAAACCCTTACTTATTTTTAAAAAGACAAGTCAGAAATTAAATCCATCCTAATATTATAAATTCGAAAGTAACTGTCTGTTTGTTTGCCTGTTACGCTTTAGTGGCGTAACCGCTGCACCGATTTCAATGAAATTTAGCTTGGAGATACGTTATTACTGGCGGGTTGAGGGTATGGGCTCACTCCCTTGGTGATACACAGCGCAAGCGCTATTTTAGACCGGTTTTCTGTGAGGCCGTGGTATCAATCCGGTCGGGCCGGCCCATTTATACCGAAGCGTAGCTTTCCCACGGCAAATTAACCCTCCAAGAGAAATTTAGAATTTTTTCTCTAATGTAAATAAGACATAATTGAATGCAGTTGCAGAAATTCCTACCTGAGGTTTTAAACCATCACAAACTTTATTGATATCGCTTTATCCGATTTCAAATTATTGTTTTTGTAAATTGTAACAACTGTAACTTACTTGTAAAAGTAACTATATATTTAGTATATCAGTCATGGTTTAACATTTCTAGAATGGCAATAAACAAAGCGTTAAGATGACATCAGAAAGGAATTTGCAATTTCGTTGGGCCAAATTCCCATTATTTCCTTGTCTTGTCTTTTTTTCTAACAAATACCAGCGTGCTAAGTCACCGTATAAACATACATATAGCTTTTTAATATATTGGATTAAGAAAATTCAAAAACATAAAAAGGTTACATAAAAGAATAAAGGCTATCCTACATTTTGTTTCCGCCGTTTGAACATAAAATTTTTCCTATCTATCAAATGTCTCGGTTCATTATACATGCCTATCGATCGAGCATCAAAGGCTTCTACGAAAGCTATTAAATTGTTAAGGGACTGTGAATTGTATGCGGAGAAAACGAGAAAATACTCAACGGGGTTTCCGTTTGTTGAGCAAGATTATCAGATTTTATGTGTGAATGGTAAGAGTGTTGTTCGCGAATTGTGTCGCAGTATAATGCTTTACGTTTGTTTAATGTTATTTTTTTAATGAATTGTAAGTTATGTAGATTTTGAACTTTATATGTCTCTTACTTCATCTTCTGTTAATTGTATAGAACAGTGCTTACCACTTTTTATAAGGTCAAGGCAGTTACGTCATAGGAAAATCTATATTTTAATCTATGTAGGTAGGTATATTGTAAATAGCTTTCGTGTACAGCTCCGCCCGCATAAAGGTTAAGATTCTTCAAACTGCCATAACTTTTTTGTCGGTTTAAATGAAACAAACACAATTTTAAGTGGAGCAAACCACAACTCATTAGTGAAAATCGTAACGAAATCGGTGAAGCTGTTTCTGAGATAATCGTGCACAAACGTACAGACAAACAGTCGAAAATTCTAAAAGTCATTGTTATAATAGTTTTCCTTATATGTCTTCCATGTACAGACAGCGACCAGTTACGATTTTATTATATGTATTGATTAGATATTAACGAATGAAGAATATTTTTACGATAAATATATTGCTCTTTGTAAATCTTACCTTTGTTATTTAAATAATTATTCCGACATGCGACTATTAAGAACAAGACTGTGTGTACCGAACAAGGGTCAGTAATGTTGATTCAGTGGTCAAGGTACTGTTTTTTTGCAAGGTTACTTACTGCTCTACAAGCAGACAAGGTTTGGCCCCAGTTCAGGGCTATTTCTTTCTAGATTACGGCTTTGTGTATTGACACTAAATTGAACAATAAATAATATTTTCATATCATGCCAGTACTACTACGTACATAACATATTTCATTATTAGTAACTCATAAACATGGATTAACGTCATATATTGGTTAACCAAATATTGGTTCCACAATACAGATGAGGTTTTACTCAATAGCTCTTGTAGATTTATTAATATCACGGTGACTTGGGCCGATAAAAGTGAGTTCATAGTACATTATATTATGAATGTTACTTATATTGGGTTCATTTTAATGCGATTTCACAAACGAAATGGGGATTTGGTGAATATATTATTGTGTTTGTATTTGACATAGAAAATTTCAAATCACAGTATTTATTTTAGATTTGTTATGTCCAAAATAAGTATTCTAACCCAAACAGTAGGAAAGTGCGGTACTACACATGAATGAAGCCATTAAAGAGGTTTTATAATATCTTCAGAACGTCCTCGAAGAATATCAAATGAGGCATTACTTTTATAACACGATTTCTCATTCTATTTTCCGCCATCTATTACAGGCTTTCGTGGGTAAGCTCAATTACTAGTGGCTTATTCTGTTTGGTGTGTCGTATTGGCAGTGTGCGTGAGTGAATTATATGTTGATAGCTGCTTATTTGTCATTGTGTGTAAAAAGTCAGAGGGGCGTTAGTTGCATGTAATCCTTAATTGAATCATCCACTATCGTAATCCTGAAACGCCTCGGGTATTTGTGGGGAGGATTAGTGTCGCCATGGTGACGAGATAGCTGGCGCGCTCATATATGTTATATGAAGTTTTTTACTACCAGTTGTGCGAAAACCTCTTTGGAATTATAATTTCGGTTCACGTAAATGTGATATGTTACTTTAAAAAGTTATAGCGTATCTAATTTCTTTTTAAATTTAATAATTATAATAAGAAACAGCGCGAACTCCAATCGATAAAAGTGTTAAATAATATATGTGTTACGTGATTATTGAACAGTTCATTTTAAGTTTGAATGAATATTAAATAATTATTTTAAAAATAGAATACACTTAAATGCTCAGCAATATTTGTCTAGCCAAATGTCAAAATTGGAATTTATTAGATCAGGTTCGAAGGTAAAATTCCTGAATGTAAATTACCATAAAGTTTTTTCATTAATAGAATTATCATTTATATGGATAATAATATAGATAATTTAATGGTTTAACAAACAGTTAAGAGTTTTGTTTCCATTTACTACTATTAAATTATTTGTCCAAGACAATAATACTCAATTAATTAATGAGAAAATTTTAATAAACAAACATTCCGAATCAAAGGAATATCTTAGAAAATAAGGAAACAAAGGAAAATATCTTTTAAAGCCCGGATATACGAATTTTTCTATAGATACAAAGGCACAATGAATAAGGATAGGCTTACCCTGACACTGGTAAATGTAGGTTATTGTTAACGGCTATTGTTGGTTACCTTGTGCCAGTCCGCCTAGGCATCCTAGCCACCGAACTAGGTTATAGGCCACGCCTTCCTTCTTCGCCATTAGAAAGTTTTAATAAAGGAATAATTGTAGTTATTTCAAAGGATAGTAATATTTTATTCAATATAATTATAAGTTGGGTCTTAATTTGAATTTATAATCTAAACGATTGATCAGAATGTGAACAAATGATTATAAATACTAAATATTCCATGAAGAAAACAAATTTAAATTCATATATTCCTTTTCACTAGTTGCTATGTCTCTCTCACTAGTACTCCATGATTCTTAACTTCTGTTAGTTTTATGATCGTCTAGTACGCCTTACACTATGTTTCTGTTATTACTAATACACCATGGATGTCTTTTGAGGTTCTAGCTTGGTATTGAAATACTGGAAATAAAATACATACTGTACTATCACTCACTAAATAGCGATTTATGAATTTTAGTGAACAATATTCGCACCAACAATGTTACAAAACAAAATGCTTCAAAAGAATATAAATATTTAAAACAAATATAGTGTTACAACTAAATAGTCAGTGTACAGATAACGTTCATGAATAATAATGTTAAGACAACATTGTTGTGTCGACACAATGTCTCTTTAGACAAAGCAATATCGAACACCAGTTAAATTGCGAAACTAACATCTAGTGAATAATTCCGTTAATCAGAATTTTAAACACGCTGTATTCTGTTGTTTAGTAGACTGATAAAGTAGGTGTTAATTTAAAGAACGCTAATTCGAATAGCGCCAAACGCTAGTTTTACAAAATTTTCAGAATTATTCAAAGAGTAAATGCTTTATATCATTGATATTTATTTATAATAAGATGTTATCTGACCTTCATTACGTGCAATTAGCATAACTTTCTTCATATAGCTCACCGTATAATAAACAGTGTGGACTAAAACGTCGTAACGTCTTTAGGAAAATGCCTTGAAAACCTACATACCTTAGTTTTACCTTCTGTAACTAAATAATTAGTGAACGTCTCTTGATCGAATTTTAGCTTAGCTAATTTATTTGGTAATGAACATCCGGGTATATCCCTAACCCATAATTATGTTGAAATATAATAAATCAGTTTTAATAATGTAACAAACCACTCTAAACTATGAACTCAGATTATTCGCAGCAACCTTGTTGGTAGTAAACAGATAAATGTACAGTTTATTATGGACAAGACTAAACCAACAAGACGACATCAGTAAAACATTGTGAAACAATATTGTACTACATCTGACAGTGATGAATGGGTTTCTAAGCGAGTTTGCAGACGCGGGTGGTGAATATTGCAGGCCTAGAGGCAAATAAATTGTATTTGCCTCTAGGTAATAAATCATTTGTTTCTTTCAACTATAGTCGCCTGAGAATAACTTGGAAGTAGGAAAAGGACAACTAAATTAAATTTCACAAAAAACTAATATTTTTTTGAAATCTTGCTAATGTAAGGTTTATGTGCACCAGTAAACTGTTGGCGATAATTGCTATCGAAGGTTCTATCTTATTTATGATTTAGACGCTTACATCTATTTGTCTATTCAAAGTATATGACATTTAGTTATGAATTTAAAAACCTTTTGTTTAAATAGGTTATATTTTTTAGATGTATAATAAAAAAACCGGCCAAGTGCGAGTCGGACCCGCGCACCGAGGGTTCCGTACAAACCTGTAGGTGGTGATGCTAAAAATGTATGCTTTTCGCAATTTTTCCTTTATCTGTGATATATACGTTATACGTGTATGTATACGTTGCTTCGTACCAAACTTCAAGATTCTACGTTTACGGGAAGTACCCTGTAGGTTTGATTCTCTTGTGAGTGTCGAAAATTTGCAGCTTAAACGGTTGTATATTTTGATTGCGTTTTGAAGTTAGAGTTAGAAGTTTAATTTTTTCACAGTTCCAAGGGACTGTAGACTTGAGTATTTGATATGAATTTCAGCTTGGTAAATTCACGTGTTCTTGAGGAAAAAGGTCTTAAGAGACAGACAGACGGACAACAAAGTGATCCTATAAGGGTTCTGTTTTTCCCTTTTGAGGTACGGAACGTTTGTGTTCCTAAGCGTAAGAATTTATAGCAGAAAAATGTAACTCTTTTGCATTTGTAACTTCATTGTATGCCATTTTAATTGTGTTTTGTATAATTTATACAATTATATAATTCATTGTTTATACACTTTCTTTTAATAACAGTTTTCGTCAAAAATAACTGTACTTAAAAAAACACATGAAATTTGTCTGGTTAAAATGTTGTTTCTCGACTAATAATTTCGTAATAGTGGTTGTATGTATCATATCTACGAGTATATAAATAAAAATGTTATGTTGGTTTGTGTACGCTTCAAAAACTCAAAAAGTTCTGCACTGATCGAGCTGAAATTTTAGAATGATATATAATCCGCATCAAGGATTGTTTTTATCTAATTTTTGCATTAGTCACATATCCGCGGCCGCGAAAAAACCGACATGAACGCGGGTGGAGCCGCGGGCAACAGCTAGTTTATTATATACGAAATTTTATTTCTCTGTACCATTGTTTAGACGTACCTAGTTATGTATATGTTTATCTCTACTCTTAATATTGAATAGAAACAATATTTTCCTTTCGTTTCGTAGTTCACCCTAAACGGATCAAATGACAGGAAAGATAGGAATGAAACAATTTGTTATTATGGAACCGTTGAAACCTCACTGACATAACTATTAAACTAGCTGACCATTCAAATAAGCAAAATAGACTGCGATATAAATTAAAACTCTTAAAATTTGTAATGAAAATTTGCTAGTAACTTTTTTGAAGTAACTAATTGTATTCATTTTTATGGCATTTATTTAATAAATTATTTAAAAAAATCCCGACTGCGTCATTATCTGCCATCTTTATTAAATTCAGGAATTTAAAAAAAAAGGTATCCAGTGTCACTCTCACGACTAAGACATATCTATTGACACCACTCACATAAAAATACGACAAGTCGTTTAGGCTCTAGGGCGTGCCAAAGAAATATACATACAAACTGTCGATAAATATAACCCTCCTTCTTTCGCAATCGGGTAAAAAGAAAAAAAACATACCTACCTTAGCTACACTACACTACACACTACATGTACATTCTTACACAGTACAGCCTTATGGAATTGTCAAAAGTAGTCTTTTGTCCGGTCAGGATTGAAGTGAAATAAAATAATAGAATAAGTATTATAAGATTGTAATTCTTGATTGTATTGTAACAAGATTCATCAAGTGCCGACAATCGAGAGTATAAAATACATTCAGTAGAGTGTATGTCATATACCTAGAGCATATATTATTTTTACACAAAACCATTACGTATTCTTACATATTATTACATATTCACTGAACATATCGAATAATTATATTCATTGAATCGATTGCAGTGTAAATAAATAACGGTTGAATGAACCGCCTATCTGAAAGTATGTAGGTACTCAAACAATATATTATTATGTTGACATGTTGCCAAGTGACAACCCCCTCGCTTTTGAACGCCATATCTTACACAGGAAAATCTATATCGAACTGTCTGCTCTTTCTGTACGATACTTCACATTATTCAATAGTTAAATCGATTTAGGTCGGGACACGTATAATATATTCTCACATAACAGCTTTAAATCGAATTTAAAAACGTTTGAAAGTTAGAGATCAGAGATCAAATTAAAGGTCCGGATTTTCGGTTTCGATTATTTGAAATAGTATTTAGGATGGTTTACCACAAGTGTCAGATTGCGTTCTGTGAAATATTCCATTTTAGGCAAGTTTAGTGAACTAATTTCAGTTTAGTGAACTATTTTCTTAACAAGTTGAGTTCGATTGCAAAAATTTTTAGCCGTTAAAATTCTAGATTTTTACTTAAACGCTTAGTATATTACAACAAAATATTGGTATTTCCGTGTAGCGACAATTCCTTTATAATTTATATATATATATATATATATGCTATTATAGTTTTAATGACGTAATCTGTGAGGAAAACAACGAGCAATCAACAACAAACAATCGAGAATGTCGTTTTAGCGACTGTGACGTCATTTTCTTAAGGGTAATATAGGTTTTGTTTAGTTGTATTTAAATCGAGAATCTAATTTCTAGTTATGGAAGCATGGGTTAAGTAAAATGTGGAGTAAAGTAGTTTACTAAAAAAATGGCCGTGAATTTATTTCTGCAAAAAGTTTTCAATTTATGTTAATTCGGTCAATGAGCGATTGGTTAAATTGTGCTTACAACAAAAACACAAAATATAAACAAAAAATACTAATTACCTTACCTTCTCAGTTAATCGTTCAAGTGCTGAAGTATATTTAATTTATCTCGTGTATTGTCGCAATCAGACAAACGAGTCATGTTCATGGTAGTGTTGTTTCACACTATTTACAAATGATAGCAAATATCACTGCACACATTAGGTATATATTAATACTGCTTGATAATACTGATAATTCTGACCTACTCTCGCTTTCAGAACTTTAATGAATTGTTGAACTCAAATATTCTAAAGAGAATAATTTAAATTGAAGATCTCTTAAGTTCTTTGCGCAGAATCTATCTTTCAGGCTATACCTATATATAATATAAATACCTATAGCTCGAACATACAATCTTCAAAAAACTGGACTAAAAATGGCGTCAGTACACCATTAATTATATTTTATACTCTTTTCACAATAATTGATTCTAAGCTAGACTAAGCTAGGATGAGTGCGGGATCACGACGACCACGCACTTATTCTGGCCGACCAATTTTATTGCTGTAGATACAATTTGTTATTCTGTCTGCTGGAAAATTTGGAAGCCGAAAGATGTTATTACTGAAGGTAAATTAATCCCGTTCCTAAGTGTGGGGCAGACAGCGATAAATGTAGAGACTATTCGCACTTCAATTAAAAGTTGGAAAACCAAAAAGGCTAGTCTGGAGATTAATTGAGAATTAAATGAGTCGTTTATTTATGCCATAAAGTTGTCTGTTGCTGGAATTATTCAAATTTTACGCGTGGTCGCTTCAAGAGCTAGGCTCATTTTTATGACATATTTTGGTTGAAACTTCGTTGAGGGAACGTATTTATTATTACGTATTACCTTACCCTGCTCCGCGAATTGTAAGTAACAACTCTTATGATGTGGTAGATACATAAAAATAAAATTTGGATGTACTTATTGTCTGCTGTTAAATATTTTTTGCTTTCCTTAACTTAGAAAGCAAAATAATGTTTCATAACAATCCGATGTCATAAGTCTAGCCTATGTTCAGTGTTAGTTTTTTTACCTATAGGAGTTTGTAAATCTAAAATTGACAGCTTACATGAAAATCACATTATGTAATAAAAAATGCTTTGTCATATTTAATTCACATTTTCTGCCATTGTTACGACTTTGTGACACACTCGTGTGACACCATGAAACTAAACGTTAATGACTATACTGATAAATGTTGCGAAGCTAAAGTGAGTCATTTCACGTGATCTTTGATTTAAATATGTTTTAGTTGTACAAGCTCACCTTGACCACTAATTCGGTACCGGTAACTGCGTCAAACAAATAATAAATTTGTTATTTTCTTGAGTAGTCTCATTTGTTTTCGTGTTTGTTTGTTCACAAAAGGTAATATGTATTTCGGTCCGGTATTTGAACAGTCAAGTTGTTATGCCTAAGCCATGGGTTAAACAGATTTTATAATTCTTTCACACATTATGAATTGGGCAGGAAGGTTACTACTGAATTATTAATTTAAATGGGATTCTGGGGAATTCCACCAGGAAATTCTGTTTTTATAATTAATTCAAATAACTTTGTCACTTGTTACAATTCATTATAATAACAAACATTAATTTTGATGAATTTATAACTAACGCTGACCCGTGCTGTCAAAGGCTTAGTTTTTTTTTAAATACTTTAGTATATAAATAAATAGTTTGCCTTCATTATTCCTATTTTTTCATGCACATTCTCTAATTTATATTTACTTGAACACCTTATTTGGAATAATATAAATATTTTAAACGACATTCACTAAATCGGTCCAGTCATATTCAAGCGACGCGCATAACAACTAACTGAATTTAATTTTGACAAGTTTGAATTTGTCTCGTCTTTTGTTCGTGTTTAATATAAAAAAAAAACTAAAACTATGACAGGAAACAAATTGGAAACAATACAAATGCAGACTGCTTTTCAGATAGATAGAATATCGCTAATATAAAAGATAGAAACTCGCGAAAACAGGTATAACAAATAGATATATTGTGGTCTATGGGTGCTCGTCGAATTTTCCTTACAAATGTTCCATGTGTGTAGACATTTAATAAAGTGCTTAATAAAAATTGAAGTTACGCACGAAGTTTGACTCGACGTTACTTTTCTTTTTAGAAAAGCAATCAATGTGGGAAATCGTCATAGAAGAACTGAAATAAATATCAATGATGCGTTCACCTGTATTTGTATACATGCTGAGAAGGTCTGTCTAGATTCGTAAAGACTTTATTCTTATACTGGAGCCTCAGACTACGTACTTCAGAATTTATTCCGGGGAGGTAAACACCATTTAGACTCACGTACAGCATTACTTAAAGATAATTAAATTTATTAAAAGTCTATCGTGTGTACATAATAACAACACCATTAGCGTCAATGCTGATGTAAAAAGACGAAGACCTTCTCTCTCATAAACTAGTATCTACCGCATTTAAAAAGTAATAAATTTCAAGAGTATTCAGACACAGGTTGATTGGAATCACCTCCACAAGTTTATCCCCCCCGGCATTCAAGTTGAAGGTAATTGACCATTTATCATGTAATTGGGACAATTTGTGATCGTATCGACCCGCTGTCGACAGTAATGGTCTTGATTCTGACAGCACGATATGACTTTTCTACTTTTTAGTGCCTTACGGGGACTTGCAGGTGGCCATATTAGTTTTGTAAATTAATTACAATTCGACAGTAATCCCGGCCGTAACTGTTACATAAATTTACGGCTAATACGATAAAGCCCACCTTGAAAGTTAAATTAAATTAGATTTCGGTTTCCCCTTGGATTTGCGTAATCGCGATTGAACATTAATTTTGGCAAATAACCCTTTAACTAAACGTTGGTTGTACTTAGAAAGTTTGTATAATTAACAAGAGAGTGCTTTTGTAACGGGTGTTTTTTTAAGCTAGATAGAACTTTAAATTGTAAAAAGTAACACAAAAAATTAAATTTTGATGAAACTTTCTTTTTTATTTGTTTCAGTATACTCTGACAAATCATCATGAATAGACTCACGCTTGAACAACGCTACGAAATTATCCAAATTTACTTTGAAAATCAGTCGTCGATTCGCGCAACTTATAGACGACTGTTTTATCGCAAAATTGTGTTCAGCGATGAGGCGCATTTTTGGCTTAACGGGTTTGTTAATAAGCAAAATTGCCGCATATGGAGTGAGACCAATCCACAACAGACCCTACAGACTCCATTACATCCAGAAAAATGCACCGTATGGTGCGGTTTTCACGCTGGTGGCATCATCGGACCTTATTTCTTCAAAAATGAGCTGATTTTCAAAGTAAATTTGGATAATTTCGTAGCGTTGTTCAAGCGTGAGTCTATTCATGATGATTTGTCAGAGTATACTGAAACAAATAAAAAAAAAAGTTTCATCAAAATTTAATTTTTTGTGTTACTTTTTACAATTTAAAGTTCTATCTAGCTTAAAAAAACACCCTATAGTATAAACTTAGGATTTGGAACTGTATTTATAAGAATACCTATATCTTTACATTTAAAAATGTTAAGATGGTTTATAGGTATAGGTACGGTTCAGAAAATCCTATTAAACTGATTAAAAAAACGATTGATGCTTTTGACATAATATATACAACACGCTTCAATAATGTTCTTTTATATATTTTTTGCAACAAAAATGTGCCCCAACAAAGCGTGGGTAGATAAGGATAGGTACAGCTAGCAAATACTAGGTCTTTTTAATAAAACAAATATACTTATACAAGTAGAAAAATATTGACCGTTGTGAGGCGTCGCAATACGAGTATCTAATTAAAAATAAATGTTCAGCACCACACTCCTTTCACTATCCAGTATAAAAGCAGCAGTAGTGGCTCAAGCTGAAAATTGAAGACTGTATCATTTTGTATACCACAGCAACTTTTATTGATTTGAAATATAGTACAGGGTTTATATATTCCTTATTTCAAATTTTCTCAGGCTATAAACATTTTGGTATCTAATTTTTACGACAGTTTTACATCGCATAATATGGATTGAACTACAGATAATTGCGGTGCATTTAGTGTGTTCTATTATAGTGTCGTATGATTAAACAAGTAAATATTATTGATAGCAAGTGCGTAATATTCTGTATTGGTGTTCAAAGAAATGGATCGAGATTGGTGGCACTTAACGCCACGGCGCGATATTTTTGAACTGCCCGAATGTCTTGCCGCTATGGATTCAAGGGTGCGTATAATGGAGCTTGTTTAAAGTATGCACGGTTATTTGAGACTTTAAAATACTATAGATCTCTATCTCGACTGGCCAATTTGGCCTGGAGCCGTAGGATGAAGGTGACGCTTCGAAAGTCTTGGGTGAAGCATAATAAATGTTGTATTAACGGTAGACGTCTCATGGCTAATAAAAAAAATAAAAATAAAATAAAGGTTGATGATAGATAACGTATGTTGGCTTTGATTGTCTAAATTATAATTATATTTCATAATGAGTATAAATAAAAAAGATGCGAAATGATTTCTGAATTTAATTACAACCTCTGTAACGATTCCAAGAGGCTTAAAATATTTCCCATTTCTTTATGATTTCTTATTATTAGTTGTTTATGGACTCTATCTCGCGTTTAAAGTCAACGCAGAGATTCCGCCAATGTCAAGTGTTTCGAGAGACACGTTCAGAATTAATTGGCCGGTGAAGATTGAAATTCCGAGACATATTTCATTTCCACTTGCTCTTAATTTGTATTATAGTAAAAATTACTTCTTGATAATGTATATTTAAAGTCACTATAGTCCGGCCGTTCAGAGAATGCGTTTCTGACACCTGTCAATTCGTGATGCGTAGTGATGTACCATAAACAAACAATATTTGGTAACATTCATTATGCATAATTATTCAATTTATATATTTTTTATTATATTTCAAACACAATGTTAACAAAATTGTTGATGGATGAATTGAATTAAATCGTAATTTCTGAATTGAGACCGCCAATTGTTTTACACCCTTACGTACTTTGTAACTCAGATAAATAAAATAATATATATATATCTATACTAATATTATAAAGAGGAAAACTTTGTTTGTATGTTTGTTTGTAATGAATAGGCTCAAAAAGTACTGGACCGATTTTAAAAATTCTTTCACCATTCGAAGGCTACATTATCCACGAGTAACATAGGCTATATTTTATTTTGGAAAAAAATAGGGTTCCGTAAGATATTGGGGTTTTTCGGACACAAGGTGTAAAAAATCAACCAGAAAAGTTACTTATTTTGCGTACGCTGCGTAAACTATAAAAGATAGAACCATAAAATGTTCTAATTAATCGTAGATCTTATAAATATCTACAAAAAGTCTGCGACACACTATACGGGGGAATTTTTTTCGCTACGGGCAATAAAAGACGCAAACGAGGTTGCGTCGGTCAGCTAGTATATTATAAAATTAGAACGTTTTATTTAACAATATACTGACCGACAGATTACATTAAGATTACAAAAATATTCAGTAACAATTGCCTCGTTATTTTGTCTCATCACTACAAAAACAAACGGTTGACATAACCTTGAAACAGCGCAGTTTGACGACGCTAGACTTTTAAAAATTATTGTTTTTAAATTTGTTAATTAACTGCCTAAAATAAAACATTTATTGTAAGTTGGCATGATTAATTTTTAATGTTATTACTCATTATTAAGGTTAATAAAAGATATTTAAAATTTTGCCATAAATTGTACGCCAGCTCAAAGTTACATCGCCTATTCGATCACGACCTGTCAGAAACGCAATCTCTCAGCGGCCAGACAATAGTTAGTGATGTGAACTCGCAAGTCAACAATATTTAAAAACAAGAGGTTCTGGTTACCCATTTAAAGATCACTTACTTTAAATGGGGGTAACCAGAACCTCTTGTTTTAGACGTTAGATGTTGGTTTGACCGTCTTCAGATTTTTTTTCTATTTCTTTATTTTAGCCTTCATCTATCATTCTACTTTTTGAATTTATTTTATCAAAGGTAAAAAATAAATGAGTTTATTCTGTAATTCGTCTTAATGGTAGTTTAATTATATACTAAATTAGGTAACTAACATCAAAGGCATCTTTAACCCGTAAAGCTTCCGTGTGCAATCATTGCTTTAGCGCCCTTTTTAATAAGCATAGCTCCTTTCAGTACGTGCGCAGTTTCAAGTGCCCCCCACACTGATGAGCCCGTGTGCATCGCACACCCTGCACTATAGGTAAAGACGCCCCTAATATGAAGCGTAACAAAAAGTCTCCAGACGATAACATTAAAAAAAACTCAAGAAAATCTCAAGTCAACTATGAAGAACAATAAATTACTCATTATGTACATTTATGTATTTGATTTATATGGAAACATTCACCTGACTATAAACAGACCGAACTCAGAACGAACGTTACAAAATAAACATTATTTTAGCGCAAGCTGAAATAACACTTAACAGATCAGAGTTAAAGTTCAACGTTTATTGCCAATGACGCAAAACTCAAGGTCGACTAGGAGCGGTCACCTTCATTGCGTCAAGATACAGCTGATTAAAAGTATGTTAGTGAGAACATTTCCGGACTCGCTTCAATGATAATGAAATGAAAAGTTGAATTCGGGGAATTCCGTTGCAAATTATTTAAGTCCATCTGACCTGCGCTACTTGTCTCAGTTTTCCCTTTATTACAAAATTTTTTCATTGATTCTCTGTTCCTATTATTCGTAGCGTGATGGTATATAGCCAAGAGTCCTTCTCGATAAATGAACTATCTAACACAAGTTTTTGAATTCAAACTAGTTTTTTTTAGATAAGCGCGTTTAATCAAACAATCTCAACAGATTTATAATAGGTATTATTAGTATAGATATTATGTGTTCACACAGATACAGAATGTCTGTCAATTAATTAGATTCACTTGTTGAAATATCCTGTGCATATGGGAATAGTAACTTTTTACATAACTATTAGCTCAAACATTTAATGTACCGTACTGTAGTGCGACCATGTTTCGATCTGATATATTTTTGACATATAAGGTATCATCTTGATGCTGCGTATGGAGACCGCAAACTATTAACAAGTTAATCTTCCAGGTCACGAGAATGGTTTAACTATAACAGTCTCTGACGAGAATATGAACAAAACTATGTATCACCGGGAACATGAAAGTGTATTGCTGAGAGAAGTAAACGATGAATCGCATCCACAATTTAACCATTTATCTTATTGATAAGATCGTGTCTGCACTTTTATTTTTAGTTACTTTTTAGTATTGCATTTGGCACCATTGCATGCATACAATACGTGTATAAATGTTTATCTTTACATAATATATGCAATAAAAATAAAATGATAAGCGGTACCTAAAAGTGGAGAACAGTTATTTATTACATAGATGAATATTTAATTTTTTGCCTTTTATTCATGGCTTATATCCATATTGACTTTGCATTCGACTCTTCTTGTCTATACAGGCTGTTCGGATAATTATTTTGTCTCGTTATCTCTCAGGAATAAGTCGCATTCATTATTCTTAATTCAAGGTGCCCTAAGTTTTTAATGTTCCTGACAACAATAGATAAAAGAGCTGTATAGTGGCATATTATGAACATTAGAACTGTGCATGGGCGTGAACATAAAAATGCTATAGTATTATTATGCTTTCTATCTATCCAAGTTGCATTAATCTATTTATTAAAGTTTTAAGTCTCTTTACTAACTTAGTCACACTTCGTAACTACGACGTAATAGTTTAAATGCATTTCCTTCTAAATTTATTAGGTATTGTGTTGAGAGTGTTATCTCACCATCGATTTTTATCTCGTGGTTCTATGGGCGACTGTGGCAGACCGCTTCGTGTATTGTATAGTATCTAGATAATATTAACACGTGTAAAATTAAAATATGCATTCCAATCCTTCCTAAAAGGCCGGCAACGCTCTTGTGACGCCTCCGGTGTTGCGGGTGTCCATGGGCGGCGGTAATCGCTTACCATTAGGCGATAGGTCTGCTCATTTGCCCTCTATTTAATAAAAAAAAAAGAAAACCCTTTTTTCACTAGCTAGTTCTTTACAAGCACTTTATTAACTAATTTTACACGTCACTCGTTAGTCTCGTTACTTATATTATTCTATTCTCGTAAAATTCCTTATTTCCTTAAAGTATTTTACTTAAATATAAAATTAAACCAAAAATATAAAACACAGATGGTTTAAGAGAAAAGCAGTAATGTATTCGCGTTACCCTCGGGCTTTAATTAATTTCTCATTTGCTAAAATAAGTTACGCGTTTGTCGTAACATGCGTGGTTGTTTGCACATTACGGTCGCGGTAGGTAACGCGGTTTGCGGCTTAGGGTTATACCCACTCAACTTACGCTTCCGCTAATTTGCCAAGTAGTTAGGTAGCTACCTACTCTGCTATAGCGGTAATTTTGAATGTTTAACACATACAATAAAATAGAATTAGGCATTCTAAAATTAATTAAAAGTTTATTAGAGCAGTTGTTATGAAATTGCGGTCAGTTCGCGGGCACTTGAACTTGTTTCACGCTTGTTGTTTAAAGCCTATAAAGTTTTGATAGGAGTGCAAAAATTTATAATAATATAGTAGCAATAAAATTTAGTTTGTAAAAGACATATGATATTATAGATAGCAAAGCAAAATAATATTCATAAAAGTAATAAAAGTTATGTTGATGTTAGGTGAATTTCTCGATGTGGAATTCAACATTGAATGACATTAACCTGTAAACCGTATAAGAAACTCCATCTTATTTTTATTTCATGAATCTAATATAGATATTGGATTAAAGCGAAAACGTTAGGCAAAAGAGATCTGAACAAAATCATACTACTACGTATTTCATATGAAATGTACGTTTTCAGCAATAAGAGTATGTTTGTAGCTAGCCTTTAATTTAATGTTTTTGTCCACCAGGGAATGGCTTTCACAATCGAGGAGCGTCAAACCCTTGGCATCCATGGTCTTCTGCCTGCTAGAGTGAAGAGTCAAGATGAGCAAGTCCAGATGTGTAAACTCTCTATCGACAGATACGAAGATCCTCTTAACAAATACATCTATCTTATGGGTTTACTTGTAAGTATAGTCAATTTACACGAACGTGTATGCCTATAGTGTAGTAACTCTTAACAAGAGTTATGAACATTCACGAGCCTCATGATAGGTTTTATCGCTAGGCTAGAAGTAGTTAGTAAAGTAAAATCATAAATTCAAATAATTTGTATAGCGTAGCTATCGCATGCCGCTACCGTCGAGTCTCGAGATGGACGTCATGTTACAACCGTACAACTTATTCCTGCGTTTTTAGAGTCACATTAACAATGTTCCTTAAAATAAATAACGCATAACTTGTTTATCTCAACTGATTGCTGAGGTCACGGAAAAGAAAAATAAGAGGAAATGCCGCCAACATCGCTCTTGTGTCAAATCCAGCGACCCGTAACAATTATTCTATAGCGAATAGCTATTTACTACAACAATACATCTGAAGCACGTTAAATAGAAAATTACATCATGTACTTAATTGAATATACTACAACATTTGTCATTGAGTCATGTTGGTGACATTATTTATCATCAACTACCTTTGACAGTCTTGGCTGAATAGGAGAGCCTTAGAATTGAGGTTTTGGCCGATTATACCACGTTGACGGACGAGTTAGCAAAGGGTTTGTTTCAAGTTTTCATTCACTTAACGCTGATGTCCTGCAGAGTTTGCTCACCGGATAAATAGGGCTAGTCCTAAATATCCGTATGCTTAATCCGTCATGGCCATGGCTGCTGAAGTAAGTATACGTAGGGCCATTACCCATTTTTTCTTGCTTTTCTGTGGTCAATCTGAATTCAATGTATAATTTTATATATTACGTATATGCAATAATAGTACAATAAAATGTATTCTAATATAACAGTGAAATAATATAATAATTTTTAATTTCATTGCACGATACTATATATTCGTACCTTTAGCGTGAAATTACAACTTCAGAAATGTTAAGGTTGCTGTAAATAAGGTCAAAACAAAGTCACCTAACTATAAATTGATTTTTGCGCTTTCATAGTGGTATTACTTAGCCCCTATTTATTTTTTAATATTTTATAATTAATGGACTAGCACATCTTCGGGAAATATTGTAAATATTTTATTGTATGCGATTATCCCTCCTAGAACATTCTGTCTTTACAATTACGACTGTTTACGATGAATACCATCAATCGATCTAAACGTTAAAAAGTAAATAAAAGGACTAAAGTATACTAGTAAGTACATATAATACAGTAAATCCTTATGTGTTTCAAGAACATATGATTTCGGTTCCAAAAGTCGTATTGTATCGATTAGTAAAGCTGGCTGTCACCACGGTTACCAAGGCCAAGCTTGGTACATGGGACCCTACACGACAAAAAACGTTATTGGAAATACCAACGTAATAAATATTTCCGAGAAATACTTTTTAAAAGAAGTCCTGTTCCCAGAACGTTTATTAGAATTATTGAACGCTTTCCTTTACTTGAGAAAAGCTGTAATACATAAAATACGGTACATTCGACGAGAATCGAAGTAAAAAGGAAAAACTTCTAGTAAGACAGAGATGAGAGGAAAACCTGGCTTTTTATTTATATATTTTTTATATTTTACAGGACCGCAATGAACACCTATTCTTCCGTCTCATCGCGGAGAACGTGGCTGAGATGATGCCTATAGTGTACACACCAACAGTAGGTCTGGCCTGTCAGAAGTTCGGCTTGGTGTACCGCCGCCCCAGGGGACTTTTTATTACCATACATGACAAGGGTCACGTCTATGATGTGCTCAGGAATTGGTGAGTTGGTTTTTCTTCAATTATTTGTATTTAAGCCATCTAATAATAATAACAGGCAACTTTCACTAGGATCTGCGTAATTTTATTCTGCAATAGTCTAATAAAGTATAGAATAGACATGCCTACATAATGATCCCGTGTTATAATTTAGAGGGTCCATTATGTGATTACTTGCAGTTTCCACTTTATTCCATCTTATGAGAAACATTATTTTCCTTCTATTGGTTTTTTCCTTGCTTTGTCTGTTGTAATTCCACTATTGATCAATATAAATTGTATGTTATTAATTTCCTTTACCAGGCCTGAAACAGACGTCCGCGCCATTGTAGTAACGGACGGAGAGCGTATTCTCGGTTTAGGTGATCTGGGTGCATGCGGCATGGGTATTCCTGTGGGCAAGCTCTCCCTGTACACGGCACTCGCTGGTATCAAGCCCCACCAGTGTCTTCCTATCACGTTGGGTATGCCTTCGTTTTCAATATGTTCACTTTTGATTTATTTAATAAAGTATATTAAGTGCTAACTCGACTATAGTCGCTTGAGTGTAGCACATTATTAATATTGGATAAGACCTTTTACTACAAGTAAATGTCTGCGTGGTAAGAGATTAAGAATACAGAGTGTCCTCAGTACTATTCATCTCGTTTGGGTCGTAACAGACGACTAAGGGAAACAAATCCTTCAGGACAAACGACACTGCAAAGAGAAGGAAAACTTGAAACTGACTAGCGTAGTATTTTATCAAAGACCAAAACCTTCTTTTAATGATAAGCTCTTACTACAAAATGGTTTTCTTATAAAACAGATGTTGGAACTAACACTCAAGCAATGTTAGACGATCCTCTGTACATTGGCCTTCGTCAGCGTCGCGTCCGTGGCGTAGAGTACGACGAATTTGTTGACGAGTTTATGGACGCTGTCGTGCGGCGATTTGGACAGAACTGTCTCATACAATTCGAGGACTTTGGGAATGCCAACGCCTTCAGACTTCTCGCCAAGTATCGCGGCAAGTGAGTAAACTTTGCGTCTTCTAACATATTACAAAACCAGATTCCCTTTCTCTGATTTTTTTTACTCCTAGCACTTCTCTGCCACTACACACTACAGAAATAATACATTTTTTCAGATAGGTCTTTTGTTTCAAGGAATGGGTTCCAAGCACAGGGTTCTGTTAGAGCCTTCTTTGCTTTTATGTTGCCCATTGCACCTATCTATATACATACATATCAATTTATAACACCTAATCTTTTTAAGGTTCTGCACTTTCAACGATGACATCCAGGGAACAGCAGCCGTCGCAGTTGCCGGTCTTTTGGCCAGCTTGAGGATTACCAAAAAGAAGTTGTCAGAAAACACAATTGTGTTCCAGGGCGCAGGAGAGGTGAAGACTCTTTTATTTATTTTTATACATTTGTATATGTATATGTATAAAACGTGACAAAACAAACAAGACAAGGTAAACAGTTGTTGGACAATTGGTGGTCTTATCGCTCACTGCGATTTCTTCCAGACGACTTTAATATGGATCTATTTACAAAAAAAAAGGAATTGAACACCTGAGTGTGTGGTGTTTTAGTATTTTAGGGTAGTTTATACATCAGTAAAACATCATAACGTTAATGTTCTAAATTAACAAAAAAGTTAAATACTATTCATTAATAAACATACACTGACTTTTCTTTGAATATTGATTTAAATTTTTTTATAACACAGGAACGAAGTTTCCCGCAAATGTTAATATATAATGTAATAATTTACGATTTTAGAAATTTTTGAGTTGTGCCCCTGATGCACATGAATTTTAAAATAAATTATTCCAATAATTTAATTATTTTTATGATTAAAAGTAAATATAAATATTAAAAGTTAAGATATGCCAACATTTGCACTCGTGTAATGTGTTCTCTTTTTGAATATAGATGAGAAAATGAGGTTCGCTAAATCTTGTAATAATTTTCTAAACTCGACTAACATTTAATTGTTCCATACAGGCGGCACTAGGTATCGCGGAGTTGTGTGTGATGGCTATGAAGACTGAAGGGACTTCGGATGAGGATGCTCGGCGTCGTATCTTCATGGTAGACTCTAAGGGTCTTATCGTAAAGAACAGGCCTGAGGGTGGTCTCAACGAACACAAGGAGAAGTTTGCCCAAGCTCGTGCACCCGTAAAGACCTTGGCTGAAGTCGTAGATGTTGCACGACCTTCTGTTCTTATTGGTATGTTATTATTATCAGCTGAGTATAAAATTTTATAGTTGGTAAATTAACAGTTTATATTTAAGATTGTATATGTACTCTAAGAGGGGAAATTTTATCCCGTATGGGTATCTAGCGACAAAACTAATCCACATTGTCATAAGTATAACTTAGTGACGAATGCTGAATTCCGATTATAATTATTATATAATTCTTGCATTTTATATAGGACCAAAGAAAACTGTAGAAACTCTTGCTGTAAAAGTTATTGAGTACACCTACAATATTGTTGATAGCAAATACTGGCATTTGCTTATAATTTTATATATATTATAGTTGTATGAATTTATAAATTCATATTTCACAACAATAACCACAATTGCGAGCGGGCAGGTGTACCGACACTATCTAAACGAATGGACTATACATAATGTTGACTACGGCACGGCTCGATTGTAGGTGCCGCGGCAATCGGTGGCGCGTTCACGCCGGCCATCCTGCGCAAGATGGGCGAGTTCAACGAGCGCCCCGTCATCTTCGCGCTGTCCAACCCCACCAGCAAGGCCGAGTGCACCGCCATCGAGGCCTACTCCAACACTGACGTAAGTTCCACTTCACTTTGCTAAACAGCGTTCCAAATGTCTACGAGTTTCAAACTGTACGATTTCATTGTGCTCATGTGCAGAAAATCTCCAGAATTTTTTTTGATAAATATCAACAATGTAAATCATCACATACACATACATACATAAATGAGGTTTTGATCTACTGTACTACGCTCGTCAGACAGGTTTTGATTTTGACATGGTTGATTATTAAAAGCCAAATTCGTTGTAAAACTGTAAACCCTAATGCTAACTACATACCTGAGCGATAGCTAACTGTAAATACATTTGTATAAATAGGGTAGAGGATTGTATCGTAAATAAATACCGATATCCCCTTCATTGAAAGGAACATTACATTTTTTTTCGGAAAATATAATCATTACAGATTTTCATATCAATTACAAATTTGAATCAAATAAACATTGAAATATATTGCTCAATTGAGTACCTAGTCTAAAACAGTGACGTCACAGGTATGGAGGGTAGAGATAAGGAGTGTTATCTCATATGGTAGAAAATTGAAAAAAGTGTCCAGCATAAGCTGTAAATAACAGTTCAAAAACCTTCCAGAGTGGCGCTGGTGTAGACACAGGGTATGGTATGAATGTAGCATTTGTGAACGAATTGAAGTACGCCGAGTTAAAAAAATTAACATTATTGTCACTACTTGCGTATTACAAAATAATGTAGTAAATATATTTTATTTTCTGAACTGTGAATAGTACGTTTATTGATTTTTTATCATTCAATTTTATAAAAAAGTGTGTGTATTGATTTTAAGAAGTTTACTCTGATGCTAATGTGGCGCCGCCCTAATTTAATGCATTTCAACGGACACTTTTCATGTACACAGATGATACTCCTTACCTCTACCCTCCATAGTCACAAGTTTGTATTTAGTAGGTACATTTATCGTACAAGGTTGTCGTTTTGACAGATGATAAAAAGTATCTACTTTGATTAAGGTGCCATCTTCCCTATTACAGGAGCGTGCAGTATTCGCGTCTGGCTCTCCCTTCCCGGATTACCACACGAAGAGTGGAGCGGTGCTGAAGCCTGGTCAAGGCAACAACTCGTACATCTTCCCCGGTCTCGCTCTGGGCATCATCACCGCTGGCATCATCGACATCACTGAAGACTTCCTGTTACTTGCTGCTGAGGTAGCTACTTTAAAGTTTTATGCAGTACTAGATTTTTTCCGTGGATCCACCTGCGTGTATGTTAGTTTTCGTCCTTCCTCGAATCGAATCAAAGTAGTATCTCCATGCCAAATTTCATGAAATCCGCACAGACAAAAAGACAGACAGTCACTTAAATTTGCAGTAGTAGTATGGATTTACTTTTGCTTTCGTGTACTTAATTTTTAGACAATGAAATAATATATTCTTCATCTATATTAAGTCCTTTTCTATAGTATATTTTGGTTAATAACATTGACTGCTATCATGGTCAAAGTAGCTAGGTACTCACTATAACAGAAGGACGTGGTAACAGGAAAAAATACACGCCCATAAAGTTACGCATTTGCGAGAAATATTTACGTTTATAATAATATATGTGTATTTGTACTGACCTAGTATTTAGTCATTTATTTAGTTATCTGGTGTATAATAAACGAGTATTATTATTATTATTATATTTCACTCGGTAATGGTTTAAATACGGCCACCACACAATATTTTTTTTTTTAACGATTGTAGTCTCAAATGTTTTCTCAGCCGTAAATCTGCAAATCAACTTAAATTGGAACTGTTTAGTACCACTATACGCATTTCACACGTCTATTATGTAAGACTTCGTATCGAGTGTCTGTTTGTAATATTAAAAAAAGCGATTTTTAGTATGTAGGCATGGACAATGTAGACCTTTACATTACCATTTTTTTTTTTTTCCGTCTGTTTATTTTGGTTACTCTCTGTAACGGCTGGATCCATTTTGAGGAGTTTTCACTAGCAAATAGCTGATGATATAAGAAGTAACTTAGACTAGTTTTGGCCCGTGGCGTTATCTGCTGTTGTTGTTGTAGGGTAACACCGCGGAGCTCCGCTAGTATTATGTAATACTTTTTGACGATATGTTTATTTTCTATTTAAAGGCACTGGCTGCAATCGTAACAGACGAGGATCTGGCGCAAGGTTCATTGTACCCACCGCTGACGGAAATACAGAATTGCTCCGTTAAGATCGCTAAGAAGATTGTCGAACACGCCTACGAGTGCAGTGAGTTACCAATCAGTTTTATTACTTCAAACAAGTGTTATTATTGAACCATTCTTAAATTGGGCAATATACTTAACTGACTCCAAAAAGGAAGTAATCAATTAGACTGATTGTTGTGTCTCGTAAATAATGATTGTTTTGTCTCTCTGATTGTCTTGTAAAAGATATCTGATTCAATGAAATAATTCCTTGAAATTATTAATTTCTCAAGGAAAGTTTTCTCACCTCTTAGCATGGAAAACAAAAAAGAATGGGTTAGAAGAAAGGATAGAGGTAAATAGGTAACAGTTTCACTTTCAACGAGTGATCACATCAGCTATTTATCGGGACCCAAAGTAATTTATCCCTCTAATTGTAGAATCAAACAAAATTACGAAAGTAACAAATTTAATTTTAGCCCGACTGCGGCAAATTCAAAAGGAAGGAAAAATAGTTTGGGCATTCTTTGTATGTTCACCATAGCACCTAAACTACTGAACTGAGGTGTCAATAGATTCGTAACAACGGCATTTACGGGGAACATAGGCATTGAAATTTTATCAGAAGGTTTTACGTAGTCGGCTTATATTGTATTTTATTATTATATTTTCAGACAAAGCGTCAGTGCAGCCACAACCGGCGGACACGGAGGCGTTCATCCGCGCGCAGATGTACGACGTGCGGTACACGAGCGCGCTCCCGCAAGTGTACGCGTGGCCCGAGTCCTCGCCTCGCGTCGACTTGCTGTAGCGCCTCACGTGAGCTGGACTACGACTTGACGATTCACAATAATGTGTGCTTAGCGATATAGTATTTAGTGACATCTGTTACACCACGACCCGTCTAACATCAATTCTTACATAAAATCATCATGATGGGTTTTATAAAATCTACTGAAGTTATCATTTACTTATTTATTAAATTACATATACTGGACTTTGGACTTCGCCTAATTATTATTCCATAATTAAAATTTTCTTCAGATTTCAAGGTATTTTATAGCTTGGCTATTAAGTCTTTTTGTAAAGATGGCGCCGAAAGCCAACCGAATATCAACCTTTTGAACCAACCGATGTGAGAATTCCGTTCATAGAATTGAAAATTTGTTGTTTTACTAATGTTTCACAAAATTTGCAATATCACTATTGTATGGGGGATAGCAACACTGTGCATCCCCCATACAAATGCATTGCATATATATAAACATTCCAAATTACAAATGTTCCGCTAAGCACGTATCTTATATGTAAATACTCGAATTTTTCTCTCAAGTTTTGATATCATAGTGTACTTATCCCGTTGAATACGCTTATGTATTTAGCTGTAACTCGTTGCTTATTTAAAAAGTAATTATATAATTAATGCTTTGAGGTATCAGCAATGTTAACTTAAAGTGTTATCTCCTACTTTTAAGTTATTATACCATAATAATTTGAAATGTATAAAACGAGTAATAATACTATATGTAAGCAACGATGGTTGCTGCTTGTATTGTATTATAATGGCGAGAAAAGTGATAATAATGTTCCAAATTGTGCTCAAATGCTCGCATCAATTTTGTCTTAAAATATGTTGATTAGTTCAAATTTCTTTTACACGAATATAACCGAATTTAAATAGATTAATTACATAAAATTATCCGAATCTTATTTATTTCTTGATTTTTTAATATTTAATACCTTCGTTTTGAACGTTTGAACGAGGCCAATCATAGAAATGATTGATTGATTGAAAGCAATGTACGTAACCGATTGTTACTAGCTTTTCCGTGTTTAGTATTTCAATCAAATGAACTTGTAACAATTAGTTATTTTGTCATTAAGCGTTATTTATTAGTGAAATTGAAACTCGACATTGTTTGCTATATTTATTTTATTAGGTTTTTTTATATAATATATTATAATTATTTGTTTTTTAACTAAAATTCCAACTTTTACATTCGTAAGATTCCTTATAAATTATAGTACATTTAAGATATACTTTAAAAACATAAAATGGACGATATTGATATGTAAATTTTGAAATAAATTGGTTATTACAATGTGATGTGGTATTATTTTCAATTGCTTAGAAATAATTGTACAAAAAACTTATTTTGCTATTAAAGAAATCTAAATATTAAAAGTAGAAAATAGATGATTTTGACATTCAAAAAACTTGAAAATGTGATACAGATTACATGGGTATGTTCTTTTCCCTAGCTTTCAAAAAACAAAATGAAAATTTTGACAATATTTTTTCTTAACCTTATCATTTCTTTCGTCTGACAATGGGTACCTGCTGGACAACTAATATAAATCTGTCCTTCTCTGGCATGTCCTTCCCAAGGAAATCAGAATGGCACCTAGTAGTAACTCGTTTAACGTTAAGTTGCGGGCTCTCCTTGCAGCATGGCAGAATCATCACAAACTTTATATTTATTATATGTTGGTATGTATACCTATGTATGTGTTTTATTATAACTGCATGTGTATGTCTAAATGTATTTTTGTATGGTTGTTTAGATTTATCGTATTCCATTGGTATTTTTTTTCATTTGTTTCTTAATTTTAAGTTTTTACACCTCATTAATTTACGCACCACCCGACGGTGGACTGGTAGAGAATGCCTGTGGAATTAAAAGTGCCATTGTACATTTGTGCATAAAGTTTTTTTAAACAAATAAATACAAACAAAGTATTTTCTTGTACATACATATTTTAGCACGCACAAACTGAGGTCAGCTGTGAAAGTAGTATAGAAGTACATGCAACAAACGGGATTGTATTTATAATTACATCAAAATACATTTCCATTTAGAATATTCGCACTAGTACCATGTATGTATCAAGTGTTTAGTATGTTGAGATGTGGCTTCGCTGTGCATCTTCTACCGCATTTATTATGGGGAGTGCTCCGAGGAATTGTTCGGAGTGATCCCTGCCGCCTCTTTCCGCAATTGTCCAACGCGACGGAAGTTTCATCCCCATCATCTACCTAGATGATGGGGATGAAACTTCTGTCGCCACAGTTTTGCGCACTAACACTGTGCGCTTATCCAGAAACTTTCTGCCTTGCGCAACAAAACTGTGGAATAATCTTCAAGAAAAGAGCATACTCTTTCATAAAAGGTCGGCAACGCACTTGTGACGCCTCTGATGTTTTGGGTTACCATGGGCGGCGGTAATCGCTTACCATCAGACAAAACGTCTGCTCGTTTGCCCCATATTTAATAAAAAAAAGTAAAAAATTACGACAGTTGTCTAGTTCTCGCCCGACGAGCGAAAACATCTGTTTATCAACAATTTGTTCATGGTCTAAGAAAACAATGTCTCGAATTCCGATAACGTAAAACTGTATCCTGTCGAAATCACAAAGGCAATAATCGCAGGGAAGCGTTCTATCTCCATTAATTTTTCCAATTTTTATAAATTCTATTCCTAGTACTTTACTTTTATCCTACCATTTTTACGCTGATGATTTGCTGATACACACTCATACACCGGTTAGTATGTAGTCGAATGCACTTACTGTTATCAACTACGACCTAGAACTTACTTACTTAAGGTCCAATAATAAAAATTGGGGGTCTCGACGAAGCTGTGTATAAACTTTCAGCCTGTTATTAATCACTGAAATCCCTTGGACTATACGTAGTGTAACGACTATGGACTCAAAATTAACTCTAAAATCACAGGTGTGTCATAGGGAGTCCAATAATGTCTGCTAAAATTGAGTGGTCACTCTTACCTCCGGGTCTATTTAATAATACAATTTTTCCGATTAGTAGTCAAGTAAAAAAATTAGGTATCCTAATTGCCAGCACCCTATCTTGGGGACCTCAGATTTAGGAGGTCAGCCGCAGTATAAAGGTCTAGTGGCGCTATCAATTCGATTTCGCTGGAATACTCATATCAACCCCTATTTATACCAAACAACGTTTTAAGTTCCTTAATGACGCACATTTGAAATGCCTGAAATCTTC
This sequence comes from Spilarctia lutea, assembly GCA_916048165.1. Lineage (NCBI taxonomy): Eukaryota > Metazoa > Arthropoda > Insecta > Lepidoptera > Erebidae > Spilarctia > Spilarctia lutea. Next base: position 15,270,868 of record OU696481.1, read on the forward strand.
AGAAAACCTGCTATTGAAGGTACCAAAACATTCTACCAATTTTTATACTAACTCATTTTCCGTAGAAGCTGTACGTTTATGGAATGCATTACCGATCCCTATCAGACGTGCCCAATCTGTTACCATTTTCGAAACTATGGTATGTGAGCATTGTCTGTCTCTCATAGTTTGAAACTAATGTATGTATCTAAGTTAACATTGATATATATAATATATTCATATGACTTACTTTTATTGATTGAATTTGTAATATTTTTGTTATACAGGTAAAAATGTGTTTGTTTTTTTTCGTACTTATATACACTGCACTAGCTTAGATTGAAACCTGTCCATCCAAAGGTTGCCTGGAAGAAATTGCTATGAGCCGCCCCTTGTACATCACAAATCCTTTTTTTTGTTAATTTTTAGTATTGTATATTGTTTGCGAATCCTGGTGTGCAAATAAAGTATTATCTGTCTATCTTATCAACAATGTTGATCAGCTATTGCTAAACAAATGAATACCTTGAATTCGAATCTTTATAATAACCATACAACTCACAAGCTTCATTTCAGAAATATGTAGTGTATACATACACACTAGTCAGCGTGGCGCAGGTCACCACGCTGTGAAGGGGCATTGTATTGCATGGTCTACATTTGCAATACCACTTTTGGATTCATCAGGCAGAGTAGACAGTCTTTGGCAGGCTCAAAATGCACCATGCGCATCGTATGCATTCGCAATGAGAATGGTGACAACTACTCTTGGATTCAGATTTGTTTTCCATCACATTCTACAAGAGTAGTCACTTTGGCTATACATTTAAAAAAAAACTCTTTTTCAGAAATGTTTCGAGAAGTGTTTAAGGTTTAAGGTGTCAATGAGTCAGTAAAAAAATAAAGTTCAGACTGACAGTCTTTATTTTGGATAATAGTTACTTTATAAATACAAATTGAGAAGTACCGAATTCACAACAAAATATTACCTAGATTACAATGTTCGACAAAATAATTATCACTTATCACTTCATTACAACTGTACAATTATACACAGGCGTCAGCGCCTCGACACGTTAGCGCTTATTGACTATCTCATACAGGTGCGGCGTGGGACCGGCACGGGCGCACGCGGGACCAGCACGGGCGCAGCGGGACCGGCACGGGCGCAGCGGGACCGGCACGGGCGCAGCGGGACCGGCACGGGCGCAGCGGGACCGGCACGGGCGCAGCGGGACCGGCACGGGCGCACGGGCACGAGGCGCGTGCGCAGAGTCACGCGCCCTTGCGGCGGCGCGGCGCGGAGTGCCTAGCGCGGAGCGTCGCTCACCTGCTGAGCGAGTGAGATCGCTCTCGGGACCCGGAACTCTCACCGTTGCACCGCGGTCGGTCATTGCCTGTAATATACGCACGCGTCAATTTTACTATTCGAAGAGTTCCGATATCTCACTACTTAGTAAGTACAGATTTAGATACCAGCGATATCTCTATTCAGTACTAATGTATACTCAGTGAGTGAGTAGTAGAGCGACGTTAGAGATCCCGCTGGTATCGACAAAAACAAAACAGCAGAGGTTACATACGATGAAATATATAATATTAAGCGAAAGAAATTAACTGCACACTAACAACACAATAAAAACATATTCATCGTAACGTCATGCCGCAACATGTGTTCCGATGAGAGTAATAAAGAAAAAGAAAGCCTCGAGAAAAGCGTCTAACGACAAAAAGGCCTGACCTAAGAAACGACGGCCTTGTAAACTGGTGTCCTATAACAAAAGAAACTCGTCATGTATTAAATATTATAAAGACGTCGTAACCATTACATTTAGAGACGTCTGTGTATAATTTTAAAATTTAAAGTTTCTTAGAGGAGTTTCACTCACTAAAATGAAGTTTAGATGCGATATTTATCCATTATTATCCAAGTTTAGATTTAACAAGAAGTAAGCTTACATTTTTTGTGGACCATGTGTTGTAATGAATTTAATTTTGCAAAATATTGCATTTCTACTTTACATCGAGCGTTTATTAATACATTTGAATGAGTTGTGTAGAGCAGTGCGAGTGTACGGCGCAGATACGTACCGAGCCTCTGGTGCGGCGGGAGCTTGTTGAAGAAGGGGTGCTTGAGCGCCTCCCGCAGCGTGATGCGTTGCGAGGGCTCGTACTCGAGCATGCGCGCGATCAGCTCGAACAGTTGCCGCGCTTCCTCACTGTTGCTTTGCAAGTACCTCTGCAAACAAACATATTTGATTAACATTTATTTCGAATCGATCGGTTCAATTTATCCTGGAGTGAAGCTGTTATTTGTGTCCGTTACATGTATGTCTGTAATGTCTCCCGCAACCCAGGATTGTAGGTACATTCCTTATGTGGGAGTTACCCTTATATTAAACAAAAAAAGGGTATTTCGCTGGATAAATAAAAGAAAGACTCACAACTCAAACTTTCTTCGTCCCAATTCACTGAGGGAAAAGACTTAAAAGGGGACAACACACTTATCTTGTGTAGCCTCTAGGTATACCATAGAAACAAAACATATCGAATAAACAGTAACACTATCAGTGCAACTAATTTATAAAATTTTACAAAATTTTAATAACTCAAGAACTGGACCAATTTGAAATAGGACCACACGGGAAGTATCAGCTTTGAAATATTGAGAACTTCCTCCTTTTTTTAGTCTGTTAAAAGTATGCAAAAATGAACGACGGTAAACCAAAAACCTTTATTAGTGAAACTATTTTTAAACGATAAAACAAACAGGTATTTTTAAGAATCCACGATATTTTTTAAACTATTTAAATTTTTTGCAGAATAAACTTTACAAACTCAGGTTATTTATGGACGTTTTACTGTGTATTACCCACATATATAACAGTAGCTGTCAAGAGAAATTACACGACGATGCGGCAAGCCAAATTCCAGACACAAAATAACAATCTATGCTGAATTTAAACTAGGCGAGGGATTAGATACGAAATATTAAAGCTTTTATTTAGATTGCTCAGAAATATGTACGGCGCCATTTTATTACAGAGGTTATTTTGGATTAATAATAATACCGATTATAAATAATTTCTTATAGAAATTTAAGATATATTCCAAATTCCAGGTCAATCGAAAACGGGAAGTGGAACAAATTTAACGTGCAAGATTTGATTACAGACAAACATCGGGATAGGTAAAACTAAACAAAAGCTTGTAAAATGGTGAATTAGTACAGTTCTATGTGTGAATAAAAAATCAATTGTGATAAAATTAGATTAGCCTTGTCTTTGTTTCTCTGGTTTTGTATGAATTTAAAAATTGTTTAATATTAAGTATTGTCAAAACGTTAGCATGATCTTCGAGAGATTTTCGAGTTTGCGACATTTTCATATGAAAGTAAAGTGAAGCTTTAACAACATAAAAAAATAACATTTTAAAACACATATTTGTTTTCGTAATGCATATTAAATAAATAATACGCCACTGTGAGATGTTTGCCGATTGGGCTCAATATTACATACATACATGTAAAATACAAACAATGACGGTAACTCGTTATTTCACAGGCTGTTGTACAGAAGCCTGAAACAGCTGTTAAAAGTTTGACTATAAATAGCAATTTAAAAATTGTTTTACTATATAGACCTTTAGTGAGGGTAATGACAGAATTAGCACCATTTCCTAGTACCATAATGAAGACAAAGACGTTTTAACCGACTTTAAAAAAGGAGGAGGATGTCAATTCGACAGTATTTTTTTTATGTTTGTTGCTCAGACCTTTCGACAAGGTGAACTGATTTTGATGATTCTTTTTTATTTTAAAGATGGTGCTTCTCATGTGGTACCTATTCAATTTATTAATAATTTTTTGTTTAACTAGCTGACCCTCGCTACCTCGTCTGCGTTCTATTTATTGCCCGTAGCGTGAAAATTTTCCCCCGTTTTTGAAACATTCTTCATTGGTGCTCCGCTCCTATTAGTATTGGCGTGATGACATATAGCCTATAGCCTTTCTCGATAAATGGACTATCCAACGACTATCTACTCCAACGCACATACGCACGATATGATATGATTGAATTTGAACTTTCTATAGCGGTAACACACGGAACACACTTACATTGCTTAGACAACAGTGAGTGCTTGTAATATATGAACTTCATGTAATAGCAACAAAGCTCAAATTGACTTTACGTTTTAGTTAGAAAACGTTTGTATGGGAAAAAGAAAAGGACCGTTTTAAGGGCTTTTCCGGCCATTATTCGAATTTTTCTCCCCGTAAAAACCATCCTTGAACTTCAACGAACATTTTAAAAAAAGAATTGGCCAAATTGGTCCAGGCGTTGTTGAATTATGCGCTTACCAGTACATTGAGCGATTCATTTTTATATTATAGATTATATTTTTGACTCTATCAGGGAATATATTATATTTTTGTACTCGATAGAGTGTAAATCGTTACATAGCTTATTACCTAGCCATGTAATGTAATGCAGGTTTTGATGTTAAGTACATTTTGCGTCACTTCTTTTCTATAACGACTGTAGACTGTGTGCTCGTTTCTACTGCCCATAAGTGTCACACGTTCACAATTTTAATCAATCAAAACGGGGGCATGCTAAATTTACACTATATAAATTGTGTTCCATTGAGATCCTCCCGTCCCCCATCGAGTCTAAAATAATAATGTGCGTAAAATTGTACATTTATATGCAAGGATGGCGTATGGTTAAAGAGGTCAAATTATATTTCACTGACACTTTATGTGAACCTTAAATTGTTGTTTGAGCCTGGGGTGTTGTTGTGCCCGTCTCATGTATGTTTGTAAAGTGCCCACACAGTATGGAGGGTAGAGATAAGGAGTGTTATCTCATATGGTAGAAAATTGAAAAAAGTGTCCAGCAGAAGCTAACATAACATAACAGTTCAAAAACCTTCCAGAATGGCGCTGGTGTAGACACAGGGTATGGTATGAATGTAGCAATTGTGAACGAATTGAAGTACGCCGAGTTAAAAAATTTAAAATTATTGTCACTACTTGCGTATTACAAAATAATGTAGTAAATATATTTTATTTTCTGAACTTTGAATAGTACGTTTATTGATTTTTTATCATTCAATTTTATGAAAAAGTGTGTGTATTGATTTTAAGAAGTTTACTCTGAAGCTAATGTGGCGCTACCCTAATTTAATGCATTTCAACGGGCACTTTTCATGTACACAGATGATACTCCTTACCTCTACCCTCCATACCACACAGGCATATTCCTGTCGCGGTAGTTGTAAAATGGAAAGAAAACATTTAAAACTCACCAACAAAGGTTTGCAGTTTTCTCTAACGTATCTGCCAGCAGATGATTTCTCATCCCAGTCTAATTTACCATGATAGAAATATTTTGTCCTAGTTTTTCGCGCCATTCTGTAACAATACACATAAGGTTAGAATTATTTATTTCTCAAAGGTTACAAATCACTTCACACAAGAAATAAACATAATTATACAAAGTAGGTACACTTGAACATAGTTCAGAGCTCGTTTACAACAATTACATATATTGTTGGTAGGCGTCAAAATTGAATAAAACGCGCAACTCCAGTTAGGGACTATTCACACGAATTGGAGTTAATTTATTTATTAGACCATTTTTACTTTGTTGTCTTTCAAGATTTGGCATTATAAATATTAACCTAAACATTCTTAGTCCTTAATTTTCTTAGGTAATAGTCTTAGGTCTTACATAATTTAAACAGACCATATGGGTAGACACTTGACTTGATAGGTTTACACTATTCATTACATTTAAGAATTGTATTCGTTGACATGTTTCGCTCGGTGTTCTACGCTCGTGTAGTGCTGGTTTCAGATTGCTAATCAATGTCAGACACCATTGGTAATGAAACAGCAATACTCGTTCACCCACTAGGCCCGTGAAGAGTGTCTCATAGTATTTATGATTTTTCTGTAATTCTATGAATTTCGAAATTACCTGTAAGGAATAGGTCCTAGAATCCTCTCCATCATGGCGAGATGTTCTCTGTTATCATGTGTTTGAAACAGTGTGATACCAAGGTACAGCTCGAACATGATACAGCCAATTGACCATACATCACAGGGCTGGGACCATCCTAATTCTGAAATAAAAAAAACAAGTTGAAATTAATTACATAATTGTTTACGTTTGAAAATGTACTTAAAACAATTTTATAAAACTAGCTGTTGCCCGCGGCTCCGCCCGCGTTTATGTCGGTTTTTTCGTGTTTTTTCGCGGTCGCGGATATGTGACTGATGCAAAAATTGGATAAAAACAATCCTTGATGCGGATTATATATCATTCTAAAATTTCAGCTTCGATCGGTGCAGAACTTTTTGAGTTTTTGAAGCGGACACAAACCAACATAACATTTTTATATATATAGATAGATTATTGTGTCTACCTAATAAAAAAATAATAATTAAAAAACAGTGTTATGAAAGGACTCTGATTCGCTATTATTTGTAGAATTTAATCCTTACCATCTAAAAGCTAGTTATAGATGCATTATATATATTTATCTGTGCAAATTGGCTAAGTTATTTGAACTGCATCGAAAAAATTGTGTCTAGGTTATTATGCTTTAGCATAACAATGTATAGCTGCATGGTACTTCATGAAGACTGTGACAGTATTTGTCTATTGTGTAGGGACGCCTACTGGAACGAAGTTCCTTATCGCGCGTTGCGGAAGGGGGCTAGACGGAATTATAACGACACTTTCGACATATGTCAACGACACATTTTGTCAAGACGAATTTATTATACCCTATTGTGTGTTTATTTATCTAGCGTAGCACCCCCAATCCTTTCACCCCACTACACTACCCTGATCACCCCCACCCCCTAAGATCATCTCTTAACCTCTGGGGTGCGGCATGGCGGATCCGCGATTGTCCCGTCGGTGCGGCATTGCGGATCCGCGATAACCGCAGTTAACTTGCATTTTAATTAATTTTGGGTATTAAAGTTATTATAATGAAGTCTAGAAAGGTTTGTTATGCATTTGCTTTATACGAACAACATTTTAAAACATTCGTTTGTCAAGTGCGCTTCAAGAGCCGTAAAAAAAACGAGTTCCAATTTCAAAGTTGACGATGACGCAACGCGATCTGTCAAGTGCCTCTTAAAACTGATTTTTTGCCGATAAGGTGGTTTTGAAGGTAGTTTGTTGTTATATTTTACTTATTATACTTATTTTAGGAACCACTATCAATACGAATTGAGGCATAAATCATGCGTAATTTTGAATAGTGTTACTCAAAAAGTTACCGAGTCTATTACCTATTGAAAAGGGCTTACTCATTTGAAGGTTTTTACGCATTTATTCTTATGTTTTTATTGATAAAATGATATAATTGCGATGAGAATCTTATATAGAATATAAAATAGCAACAAAAATGTGTTAGAAAAGCTAAATATTTAAATAAACACTCATTTTTTGCCTGACGAGCGAAATTAGACGCACACATACACAGGGCTCCCCTGCCATTACTGTTCTACATCATCATCAGCCTATCGCAGTCCACTGCTGGACATGGGCCTCTCCAATAGCACGCCACTTAAAATTGTAAATCGCCGTTGATTCGTTTTTGCACGCAGCCTAGCGGGAAGTCCCGGAACTATTAACACCCACACATACACAGTAGTGACGGACAATGAACAAGACGTAAACTGATCTTTGTTTATGTTTTACTAAATTATTTTGTATCGACCATAGACTTTGTGTGTCACATAATGGAACGATCAGTTTGTTCTCTTTAGCATTCAGTCATTTTCATAGAGTTTAGAGAATTCTCAGAACTTAAAAATAATAAATGAAAACTGGTCTAGCAAACGAGTCCTTTTTTTAAATAACTTGATAAATAGGTTGTTTTTTTTATGTATTGTTCCTGTCTTTTGCACTAGTTAACTAAAAAAATAAATTATTTAACTAAAAAACACTATTTCTTCATATAAATACTACGTAATTTGTTTTTTGGCGCAAATAATAGTTTGATTGTAAAGTGACAAAATGGCGAATATCTCGACAGCGAAATGTGATTTTTACAAATATGTTTCTCAATGAATTTTTACTGCAGTTATAGTGTTTTTTATATCAGTAGATAGCTTAGTTATCGAACTTTATGAGGATAATAAGTAAAATGAATAATAAACCACATAAAATATTAAAATCATGTTTATTAACACAATAGGTGCGTAAATTAATACTTGGCTCAATTGTGAGTAAATAATAAAGCGATAACATTAGTTTAGTAATAAAATATGGCATAACCATGTACGCTTGTTATCCATCTTTTGAAAAATAATCACTTTTATAACCACCGAGCATTGTTTTTTAAAATATTTGATCATTTTGGATTTCATGGAACCGGAAGTACCCGTTCCCGCATTCGAAAGATTATTCTTTCGGATGCGCGAACGGGTACTTCCGGTTCCATGCACCGTGCGGCGAAATTGCAAAATTTTGCAGCACGGTGCATGGTGTACGAAAATGATCAAATCTTTTCAAAAACAATGCTCGGTGGTTATAAAAGTGATTATTTTTCAAAAGATGAATAACAAGCGTACATGGTTATGCCATATTTTATTACTAAACTAATGTTATCGCTTTATTATTTACTCACAATTGAGCCAAGTATTAATTTACGCACCTATTGTGTTAAGGAAGACACCCCATCTATTTCCGAAACTATCGCTCAATTTTTTTTTCTTTATTTTTAGCTAACTGCCAGTGAAAGTCCCATCAAAATTAATCCAATTGTTTGAGACATTAGCCGGAATAGACAGACGATTTTATTTTTAAAAGGTATTTTTTATGCAAGTACCGTATGTGGTTTCATACGCACTAAGTGAAAAGCTGTTTAATAGAAAGTGCGAAGAGACACTGCAATTGTATTTACAAGTGTAGATGATCGTACCCAGAATGACTTCAGGCGCGCGGTAGTGTCGCGTGGACACGATGGTGGAGTGGTGCTCGTGGTCGAAGGTGGCGCTGCCGAAGTCGATGAGCCGCACGTCGCTTCGCTTCACGCGCCGCAGGTCGTGCTTCTGAACACAACAATTGCTTTCTTAACAACAGATTTAAACTTTATATTTATTTCACTGCCGGTTCACTCATCCGACTGCGTGGAACGATTTTTTTTTCTTTAAATACACTACGCCATCAAGTCCGAAACTAAGTAGAGCTATGGGTACTAGATAACTGATATAAATACATATTTACTTTTTTTTTGTAAATACGTACATATTGTATTCAGAAAACACCCAAACTCCGAAACCAATACTTGCAAATCATACAAACATTGGTTAGGAATAGAACCGGAGACCTCATGCACAGCAGTCGCGTACGCTACCACTGCCCCAACGAGGCAATGAATATCGATATGTTTGGATTAGGTTTTATTAACATTATCATCAACATCCTCTCACTGCTACACATAGGGGGCTTATGTCCTTCTTTACAAAGAAGGACATAATACTACACTGACCAAACGGGTTGGTTTAGTTTGTTTCAAATTTTCCTTTCTCTTTGCAGTGATATTATTGTGTAGTGTACTCCTTTAGTCGCCTTTTACAACATCCGTGGGATGAATAGGGATGATGACACTCCGCAATCTTAATCAATTATTTATTTATAGATTTTACAAGAGGTGAATCTGAAAAATAAATTCAACGAACACAACCATGCAAAAGTAAAAAAAATTGCGAGTACTTACATCAGAACTTACTTTTTTGGATCCATTATATACACTGACGACTTCGTAGTCACTATCCACAAAAAGTATATTTTCTGGTTTGAGATCAGTATGTGTGAGCTTGTTATCGTGTAGAAACAACACGCTATATATGAGCTGGTAAGATATATGTCGCACCTGCTCTAATGGATAAGGCTGATAATTGTTGTCTTTCTGAAAATAAAAGCAAATACAATAAATAATTATAATTAAGGTCATACCAGAAACAATGTGAAAAACATAGACAGGAAAAGTAATTATTTATTACAATAAAGTTTTGAGTAATCAAGTCTATTATTAGGTTTTACGTTGTGCTATTGTAACAACTAAAGAAATAAATTGTTTGTAATTTACGTGTTTCTATATAATATATTTAATTGCTAAATATTTTATCCGTTGAACTCTGATCAGCTGAACTGAAACTAGTTTTAAGTAAGTTCACATCAAATCTCAAGCGTCGCTCTTATTAAAGAATGTGTATTAAGTTCTACTCAGCTGAAACTTGTCTCAAGTAAACAGAGATCACATAAACATCGTTTTAAAATAAACTGTTCACAAAGATTCACTGTTCTATACTCACTTAATTTTTGTTTAACTGATTAAGGATCACTGAATCTTGTTTCAAGAGACGTTCAATAATAAAATCTCTTCTTAAAATCAGTTTTAAAACTGATTCACTACTGAGGACGTCTTTTCAAATAAGGGCCTAAAACTAATATTTTTGATTATATTCTCTGGCCTAAATTTTCTGAATAACCTTGAGGTCTCGGGTTCAATTTCCGGGTCGGATCAAATGTTTGTATGATCTGCAAATATTTGTTTCAGAGTTTCGAGTGTTTTTTATAATATGTATTTACAAAAAATGTATACATATATTTATATCTGTTGTGCGGTACCCATACCACAAGCTCTGCTTTGCTTGGGGCGCTGCTGCTTAGATGGCGTTGTGTGTTAGATTTCCGAAATATTTATTTATTTACATATAAATAAATATTATTTTTTTTAAGTTAATTCATATCATACATATCAGTCTGATCTCAATCTATGCAGAACCTGTACTATGGCAACCCATACCCAGGGTAACAAGCCCCTTTTTGCCTACTTAGGATAACTAACTAGCCCCTAGCCCAACAACTTGTCATAATTATTGCATTGGTTTTATGTTTGCGAGTCGCTGTCTGATTAAAGCGATTCAGATTGGTTCATTCTTGATTATGTAACACCCATTACTCATTGAATGTAGTTGTTTTAGTAAAGCGTTTGATTCTTGGAACGTATGTTCATCCTTTGGCCTTTCTAGTTCCTTCTTATCGGAAGGTGAAACGTCAGATGGGAGTAAAATTATTACGTAAACGTTTTATCACTGCCATTGACTCTTGGCACACTTTTTTGTTATATTGCGAAATCAAATGTTGACTAATTCAAACCTTTTAAAAAATAATGTATTCTCTGAACCAAATCAACGTTAGAAATAATACAAAATTTATACACGGGACTTGGTACTACGTTTATGATTAGTATCATAACTACTATAAAAATAGTTGTCGTCTTTTCTCCAAAATGGTAGCATGGTAAGTTTCCAAATCATTTCTAATCTAGTGTTAACTTTTATCAAAAATCAATTTATAACGATTATTTCATTATTGCAGAACATAGACGTTTACATAACCCACCAATTAATCATTTGGCATTAGATATGTATTTAATTATGAGACTTGTTTCGTTTATAGGAATCATTAAAATTAAATTATATTGTACAAACTTTTTAGTGTTATTAAATAGAACAGTTATAAATAAATAAATATTACGGACATCTTACACACAACACCATCTAGTCCCAATCTAAGCAGAGCTTGTGTTATGGGTACTAGACATCTGATATAAATACTTATATTTTTTTTTGTAAACACATACATAATTTCATAGAAAACACCCAAACTCCGAAACGAATATTTGCAGATAATACAAACATTTGGCCCGACCCGGGAATCGAACCCGAGACCTCAAGCTTAGCAGTCGCATACGCTACCACTACGCCACCGAGGCAGTCAGTTACTTGAATAAAATAGGTTTTAGTAAAAGTAAGTCCATATAAAAGAGGACTTTATGATCATATGGTTTTTTTAACAATTTTTTTTTGCTATAAAAAATCTTAAACTATGCTCAATGTAACACTTCAGAAAGTTTAATTTTTTTATTAAACACTTGCCTGCAGTTTTGTTTTTCGAGACTGCACTGTTTACCTAACTACACGATTATTTTTTTAAGGCCATATTTTGCGAAAATGTATAAGTCAAACCCCAATATGACAGTTATTACAGAATAAATATCTCCTAAAGTGTTTAAAAATGCAAATCTATTAAAAATTATTACAGTAATAACGAAACACTCACCAGAAAATCAAATACACTTTGTCCAAGCATTTCAAAGGCAATGCACATGTGGCCATGGTATTCAAACCAGTCTAACATCTTAACGCATAAGCTGAAACAGAATAATAATAATTAATGTTTACTATAGGTCTATATTTGTTAGTGATATGGCTTTATCAGTCTAGACAATCATGTTTTATTATATAAAGGTTACAATGGACACGGAATCGAATAATATGTGAAGTTCAGTTCGGTGAGTAGATGATATTTTTATGTTGGGAGTTGACATCGAGTTCTTCATTGGCGGGCTGCCAGACAGGAGCAATAACGTCGCATATAAACGTGCAAGGTCAAATATTGCTACACTGGCCGGTTTCGTCCAGTGTCGACTATCAACATGTGCCGCAACAGAATCATAACATAAAGACGATCAAACACTTACTTTTTACAGTCAGGATCGACGTCAGCTAACTTTTCTAATACATTAATCTCAAGTTTCGCAGCCTCTCTGTACTTCTCAACGTTTTTGATTATCTTCAGAGCCATTCGGTGCTCCCTGAAATTTATAATTAGATGGTGTTATGTACATACTACTAGGAATTTGGCAATAAGTATCGCAATTGACGTTGCCATAAACAAATGAAAATAGAAGTGAATAATTAACAGGAGGCGTGTCCTGCCAAACAATATGTGTCACCATCCGGCGCCGCGCGGATGTACGCCGATCGCATCGACGCAATCAACCGACCTGTGCGTCTCATTCAACCATTCTAATACTTACTCAATGCATTGTGTATTTTACATTATATAAACAAGTTTTAAACTTTTTAGATAATAAAATTTTCAAATATAGAAAAAAACATTCATAGCTTACACAAATACACTAAAAAGTATATAAAATTCGAGAAACTCATGTTAAGACATTATTCTTTCGTTGCTTCACACCATAGAGGCCACTTATAACCTGATGACCCGTCTCTACTCTATTTTTATTAAATTTCATTTTGTTTAAGACTGAACTCTACCTGGATGCAAAATTTTCTAAAAACGAATCTTAGATCGATTTATCGCCCCCCCAAACCCAATGCATACAAAATTTCATGAAAATCGTTGGAACCGTTTCCGAAAATCAAATTATATATTTTTTAATTGATCGTTTAAAGGTATTAGACAGATTAAATAATAATTTCATCTCACAAATGCGTGCAGCTGCTGATGGTACAATAAGAAATATATAAAGTACGTTAACAACAGATACTTACATTTCTAAGTCCTTCACCTCGACCACCTTGCCGAAGGTGCCCTCACCGAGAGTGTCGATGATTTTGTCTGCAATGAGACCAAGATGAAAACTTTAATAAAATGCAAAACATTACAAAGTCATGCAGGATTCGTCATTGGTATTCCATTGAATACCGAGCGCAGTGATAATCTGATTACGTAAAATGTATTTTGTATTATATACTATCTCAGTATCAAGGCTCGAGTTGATCAAACAGATAACCAATGTATGAAGCTCCAACATGACTTTCACTAGTAGTTTTGTTACTGTTATATGAAAAAGTAAAAAATACATTTCAAAAGCAGAATTTTTTAAAGTCTGAAATCTTCAAGAACGCGAATCACTGACTCAAAAGTATTTGCTTGATTTGGTATTCAATATTCTGCCATCTGGTAAGTGTGATGTTTTTGTGACTCATGTCTAGTAGGTGTTGGTTCTTGTATGGCTAAAGTGTAAATACTTTTATGTACTATATAGCGTGTAAAACATGAGTGTGAAGGGTGTATGTATGTACAGTGTAGTGTGTGTGTGCACGTGTGTGTATAGTGTAAATACGTTTCGTAAGTTATGGGTGAGTTCACGAACATCTCGCTCCCATGACATATCCGGGCCAGTACACCAGATGTCCGTCCTTGTCGTCCTTGACGGAGGAGCGTGCCCGGGAGCTCTGCATGCGCCAGCGCCGCACCGCACCGCCGCCGCGAACAGCCCGCACAGCACCCGCACGCCGCCCGCGTCGACATCACGCCACAGCACACGCACCACGCCACATGCCACGTAGAGCGCGCCACGATCGCCACGACCCGAGTAGTGTTGTACCCAACAATCAGACAATGGAACGGTTGCCCGTCAGACAAGCGACATTTGGTATGGTGTGTCGGAGGTACATGCTGTTAGAGAGCGGACGGATGGGCGCTGCGGTGCCGGCCTGATCGAACACCGCCGACACCACGCCAACTCGGAACTGGGACTGGGACCAGGATCAAAAGAATCCGAGGATCCGAGGACAGGATAAGACACTGGACTTGCACTCTGAACACTTTCATAATTCATCTAACGCACAGGAAAATCAGGATAAAGTGTCCACCCGAACGACTTCTCGATATTGAAGTAGATCATTTTACTAACTTTACAGGAGACAGATCGTTCGGAATTTTGTTTGTACTTTGATCTTGAGAATATTTTAATACAGAGAAGAGACATATTAGATTTAATACCACGCACAAAAAATCTCAACACATGCACTATCATTATAAATACTCAATGTTTTAAGTATTATTTGTAAACTGTCAACAACACAGTTAGTTACACAAAAGTTACGGAGAAACTGTTATTAGGTACCCCGCAAACACGAAAGTTTATATTTGTCTACCCTGTTTGTATAATTATGTAATGTTTTCGAAATTCATGCATTCATTTTTTACTTATCAAATCAGATACAGATTTGAGAAATATATTAAACAGGAAGGACACGAAGGTGGTGGTACACCTTATAACGGAGATAGCACCTTGATGTCACAATACTTGTAGTATTTAAAACAACGTCAACATTGCATACGTTCACGTAAAGAGTGTAATTATAAAAACCACGGACCAGGTGTTTGTTAGCGGCACACAGTGCGCAGGCGGTTGGTTAGCGTGTGCTTACAGGCGGCGTAGCCGCACGCCGCATCTGATGCCGTGGTCGCTGCGGGCGCTGACGGCTGCGAAGCTCTGGTGGGAGCATCACCACGTCGCCCACACACAAAGGTTCCTTCTTAGGGGCAATCACTTCGCTCGATACTTCCTTTGTGTCGTTATTGCCAATACGTCCGTACACCTCATCTAAATGTGCATACTTCATTATCAGTCCTTGTATCTCCTTTCGTCTAGTCTCTCGGTCGCTGAGGAGACGGTCACCGACCGGTGTTTTATCGTCGTCCTCGTCGCTCGACGGAAAATATATTTGTTTTTGGCGTCCTACATCTCTGGACGGTGAGGACATTGGTGTCTTGGTTATCTTTAGCTTCATATTGGCATCACTGATAGCCTGTGTTGGTGATATCAAATCTCTAACTCCAGAGTGTAAGCTTATATTAACGGGTCGTAATGACAACTTTCCAATCTTCCTGTCACTATTTTCGCTTTTTTCAGCTCTAAGAGATCTTCTTTGATGTTTTCGATACACACTATCTCTGTCTTTACCGTAATGAACTCGATCTTTCAAAGGAATATCAAACCCATTTTTGTATTCTTCTTTTGGTTTATGACTGGAAGAAATTCGACGGTCAACTGTACTTCTATAGGGAGTTTTATCCCTCGTTTTTTCACGGGAATAATTGTTTCTCTTAAAAGAATTTTCACCAAAAACTGCAGTAGTCAAACTTCTCATGAGCCCCCTTGACATCAATGGCTCTGGCTCTAATGTTTTATCGCGATCTTCTTTTTCCTTCCTAGCTCTTTCCTTCTTTTGGACTGCTATTTTGTCTAATACTGAAGAATATTTGTCTTCTAAACGACTACGCGTGCTACCTAAGAAAATGCTATCAATGTTGTTATTTGGTTCCTTAAGAGGATATCGTGTAGTGAATGGCGATGATTTATTATCTTTTAAGTGAGCTCTCCTAAATGAGTCACTGCGACTGAGTGCGCTAATCCCGGAGGTAGAATGCAAAGGTGATAAATCGATGCGTGATGTTGAAGTGCCCAGGTAACTAGAGTACGTTCGCTCATCGTTTAATCTTTTTATTGGCGCACTAGACGTGAATGACGTGTAAGGTGTAATATGTCCGTTGTTCTCATAGCGGCGGACACTCGCAGTTGTAGAATTATTATTATTATTTGCTGTATGTTTTTCATCAAAACGTGCTCGAGAAGACGTGAGTTTTGAGTCTGCTGCAGATTCGGTCTTTTCTGAAGGTCCTCGCCTTGTAAGTTTGTTGATAAAACTTGAATATCCATCTGACAACAGTTGGGTGACACTTGTTGTGGATGACCGGTTATAACGATGGCGGCGCGGGCTCGTTGTAGCACTGGCACTGGTACTCAAGCTAGACATATTGTTTGTTTTGACACTTCCAAATTTATAGCAAACACTTTAACCAGGATATATTATGTAGAATTCCAAAAACGTCATATTTACACATGTACACCTAATTAATAGCAAATTCCGAATTCTTGCAATTTTTTCTATTCTGCACGACAACGGCTGCGCCACCGGACATGAGACTGGTTCTATCTCGAGAACGAGAGCGTACCTAAGCGTGAACGAATTTCAAAAAGATCACTAGCACAACGAGTGCGGCCGCCGATGCCAAGTAATCGTCGTGCACTAAAAATATCGGCAACCCGTGGGAGCGCCCTCCCGCGCACAGCGATGTGTCCGCCGCAAACATATTTCTTCGCATTAGACTTCCATTCGTTTTTGTAGTATGTATTATTAAACATGTACATTTCCACCTCTTGCATATTCTAAAAATCACTAGGTATTGCAGAGTTTTTTGGATCAGCATCATTTACAATGTTATTTTTAATATATTTAAATTAAATTAGGTAATATGCGTCGCAGTTTTGGCAAACATTTCTATTTCCGCCCTTACTTTGCACTACATATGTGACCATGTTTGCAACTAAGGAACTTATCGGTTACAATTGTTTTGTTATAAATTATTCATAATTAGCATGTAGCATATTTATTTTCAATTACCCCTTTGATTTATTAATGACTGAGTTTTATAGACCTAAACTTGAAGAATCGTAATTTTTTAGATATTAAAAGATTTTCAACACGAACGTCATCGTGCGCTAAATATGATAGTGTAAATGTACATTTCTGATAAAATTTCAACGAACTTCGCTATTTAAGTTTTGCAAAAATATAGTTGAGGATTAATACGTTTCCTAATGAGCAAAGCAGCCAAGACAGTTTTGTCGATAAGCTGTAGGTAAATAGGTTAGTAGAACGCGGTGCGAACTAAACAATGCTGCTAGTACCTGCGACCGACACAGACAAATATACCGCGTGTGCGCATGCCGCCAGCACGCAATATTGCCATCGCTTATATCACGCACTCATGTAATTATTATTATCCCGTAGGTCAAGCTTTATCTCAAATTAGAAGCAATACAGCAGCATAAAATCAATATAGAATGTATAAAACACGACTTATCAATGCCTCCCATATATGTATATTAAAAACAAGCGGGTGCGGGCGCTGTGGAGATGAAACAATACACGCCCTTACTTCGTGCCCGTCTCAAACTTATCTTAATGTTACCATGTATTTATTTTTTATTTACTCATTCCAACTACCTTTTAAAACAATACAATAAAGTAGATCTTGCTCACAGTTGTTCATGTTTAATATATCCATAATGTAAAATTAATGGGTTAAGATTACAAACGTTTATTAAACACGGTAAACACGACGTTATATCATCTGAAATTGTAAGTAGTTTTGTGTACAACGGAAGTCATATGAAAATAACACGCATTCTTAACGCAATACCGCCTTATTATATCGCCGGTAAGGCATTTAGACGTATCGGTGGTTAATTTTCTACTTTCACACAATATTGCAGAGGAACTTTGTAAACCAAACTAGTGCCTAATACCTATTCTAAAATCGCTTTGAACTTGTTAAAATTTACGAATTTCTAATATCATTGTTAGAACATAAACTTGATCAGACGTACATCTTATTTGGAACAGGTTTTATATTATATTTATATAATGATGGTCACACCTTTGGATATCTCCTCTCATCTAGCATCTCGGGATAACTAAAGTCTAAGATCACTTGTAAAACCCTGTTTGTTTTTAATTTGTAGAGAGCGAAGTAAGTCGTGATCACAAACAGTAACACTGATGATAGATACTCTTCGTTCGTAAAGATGTAGTACAATTTATACATTATACTGGCCATAATATTTAAATAACAGGTAAAGCATTAGACACAGAAAAACACTAATATGAGTTATCATATCACAAGAACACCGGTATAAAATATTGTCAGTACTGACTAGAATGCACACTGATAGACAGCTGTTTGGGACCGCTTTGCAATGGGGTGCAGGTAAAAACAGCCTGACGGCGATTGGTCCGTAACACAACAACGGTGTAGCGGGAAGCTTTCAATAATTATAAGGGTAAAATAAAACATTGAGATAAAAGTTTTATCTCTTTGGTTCTACCAAGGAAAATTTAAATATTACAGTGAAATTGAAATTCAAGCAAGTCTACTACTTATCAAAGAGTTACTGTTTACATGTGTACGACACATTGCTATTAATTTATTTACCTGATAAAATTTATATAGTACTACTAGTTAACTTTTTCCTATACAGGAACTTGGAACTATGTATTATAAATTATAATGAACAAATCAAAGCAATTAAGTAGATTTTTGCCGACAGCTTTAGGAAATGGTAACTGTAGAAAGTATCCTGTGTCGATAATGGTCAATATATACATATATATATGTCTATCAAATTGCCTCTGAATCAATTCAGCCGATTTTAGTTTCAATGTAACGAACATTCATCATTCACACAAACTTTTCAGAACATAATTTTTTTTAGTTTAAAAATATAGACTGACCTTGCCCGCAAGCCGACTGCAGGCACCATCCACATCGAAAAGAATCTCCGCAACAACATATAGTAATTTGGAAACATCATGCCATTTGCATTGATGCTCCTTTAGAAATCGTTTATAGAGCTCATAAAAGGAGTTAAACCGGAAGGGCAGTCGAGGACGATCGTGTTTTAATGACAGTTCAGTCATAATGCACTACACTGCACTGAGTTATTACGAGCGTATGGGCCCAAGCGTAGGGCGGGTGGCCAGCCCGACGCCTCTTACACAACTGTGCACCCAACGTGTTATTCAACTATAGTTTTACACTCAGGTTTATCACTACGAGATGACACAAAATTAATGATAACATAATATGAACATTACATAAAACGGGGATGACATCAAAATAAAACACTAACTACAATGTGTTGCTCGCTCAATGTTCGCGACCTAACTGCGAGATTCTACTGCTCCATGGCATTTAATTAAAGATGGCATGCACAAATGGAGCAAACAGTTTGAAGCTTTCAGTGTCTGTCAAAACAGGATTTATCCGACTTCCATTAAACAAAATGACACCATTCAATGGATAACAGGAAAATTTTATAAATCAGTCGCCAACGTCGCATCAACTATACCAGAAAAATTAAGTCAAATTAATTTTTTATCAGTCATTGTGTTATCATATATTATAAATAACTAGGTTACCAAAGTTGTTAATATTATTAAACATTGTTGAAATGATAAAAAATTCTAAAACAAACTAGGTGCTGCTTGATGATTTGGATCGAAGCAAAGCATTCCTTCGGTGTATGTGTATTATGCTTATTAGGTACCATTAAAATACTAAAATACTACACATTCACTTAATAACGAACAATTCTGCCATGTGAAAGATTTAATTATTGCTCAGGGCCAAACGATTTCTTTTAAATTCTTGCTATATATCGTAATAATTGTATTATTTTAAGTTGTTTGATACTTGTTTTCAGGGCGGTAAGTGAACATAAGTATTATTTCTGTTTATAAAAAGTAAGTTAGTGATCGATGAACGTAACCTTTCTTCTTATTTAGGTTAAATATATATATTATTACAAAATAGTTTGATGAAATTTAAAGTTTTATTTCTACATAAATTAATCATTTTCATCACCACTAGCCGCTAATATCTTTAATAGACATGATAAAGTAATTAGATATAATAATTACTGCCTACTTAAAAAAAGACCATTATTAAGTCATACTTTATCACTTTTAATTGATTCATCAATCGCTTAATTTTATTCAAAAATAACATGTCCATTTGAGTTCATTTGTGTTGATTTATGAGTTCCTAATATTTGAAAAATATTAAACGTACTTCACGCAGACTGCACGGTTTGCGCAACACGGGCGATATCGGCAAGGTCGGCCGGAAGGAATTGGACATTACCAAATAGATAGGTGGGTAAAATAACGGCGGTACCGCATTTATCAGATCATATCTCGAAAGCCTCTGGCCAAGTGTATCCAATGTTACGCGATACCAACTATATTACCTATGAACTTGACCCCCGGCCATTAATTTTAACAAGGTCTCTGCTATTTAAGTAGGTATTTTTACAAATAATTGATTAATTTATATTGTCTTATTGTTGCATTAGGTTATGATTAAGGACGATCGATTTCATATTTTTATTTAGTATTTTAAAAGAATTTCATTGCTCTACACTCTACTAATAAAAACATTTTGATTGTATTGAGACAAAATATTTCTAGTAGTATTAGTTTACACGATACCGCTCACGAGTATTAATCTGCTTTGAGCTGGCTTCAACGAGATACAATTTATGATTTGGTTTGACAATTCAAAACAATTGAGCGACTCGTCTCTTGACCATTCTTTATTAATCAAATGTAACAGAGTAAGACTCAGTGTGATCGTAGTACGACATTGTTTTGGTCGGATGAGACAAAGCAAACATCAATTTAGCTATATTTAGTTAGCTAGTGCGCTTTTGTTGCTAGTTTTTTCACCTCTTATTTATACTTCCTGCATTACATTCTACATAAGTGTTTTTAATAGTTATGTTTACTATCTATGTATATTCCTGATATATATTTGTAGTGGTAGGTATATAAATGTATTCCATTGCCACAGTGAGCAATTTAAACATCGAGAAGAACCTTATTAAAATCAGGAAAACTTTATTTTTATCGAGTAGTGGAAAGAGTAGCATTTGTAAACGTTTAGTTACCACAAAAAAAGTATATTCAACTAAATGTGTTCAATTTTAGTAATATTATAATGACGAAAGTTTGTATGCATGTTTGTTACTTTTATACGTAAAATCGGTTCAACGGGTCTTGACAGAGTAAAATTATGGTCTGGAATAGCACAAAGTCTGTTGTACCTTGCTAATATCGTGGAATTACCAAGGTACAACCACAACTATTCGTAAAGGTACGTAACACCGTGCGGTTCAGCTATTATATGTATATTATGTGAAAGTCAATAACAGATTACACAATGCACGAAATTCGTATCTTTAATTGTATAACATTGACTTAATGTTAGGAAAGACACCATTAAAAACTTATCTGTTTTTGCCGAATTGAAACTATTACAATGTCTCTACTCCATACATTATTTTACCTGACTACGGCGAAAAGCCAAAATAAGGAGTAATAGTTTTAGAAGTAGTGAGTTTAGTGAAAAAACAAATTAAGTAGTCGCGTTCTTACTTTCTATTTATTATTCTTGCTGCAATTGTCAGTGTTAATAAGTTCTTTAGGAGTATAATATCATGAATATCGATTAAAACAAGTTTGTGTGCGTAGGTTGGTGGACGTCGTTTGTGCACATCCCTGATCTGTTATCAAAACACAGTAGATATGTATGACGGCGGTCTCTCCTAGGTGAAGGTGATCGCCGAGATACTATTTTTGTGTGCATGCGTCGCTTATGGATAGCGCCATCTATTGATCGACATTTGAATCTCGTAGTTCGTGCCAGCTGGTGTACTATTTTCAGTGTCATAAACATTAATTGCCGAAAAATATGTACAAGTTTCATTGTTGTTTTAAACCCACAAGTAACTAAAATAATTAAATTAAAACAAAAGTATTTCAATGTCTAGTACATCTCCGTAAAACGTATAAATTGTCAAGTTGCTGTTAGTGAAGCGAAATTATGGTTAGCGAAAACAATATATTTTTTACAAATAATATTATGAAAATCAACGTATGAGTATAAGAATCTCCTAAAACATTACTAGAATATAAGTAATAAATAATATCCTTGACCTAATAATATATGCTAAAATAGATGCACATTGCTCTCAATACACACGCGCTGGCAACGCGTGGCGCAGTACTTTTAGTACATGTATTTTATCCAATAGCGAATATAGCAATGTTTTAAATGTTTGTTAATATACAATAATGATATGTAGGCTGACCTCTACTTCTTTAGTCTGTTTCTCTGGTTTGAGTTGTAACGCCGGTCCAGGTTGCGCAGGTACATAAGAGCATGATGGTTGTGGCTCTGTTCTAGACTGTGATATCTTGATAGCAGGGTGTGAGGCTACCTTGGGGCTCTGCGGTATATTTGTCACAACACCATCAGCATTCTGGACACGTATCTGTGGCGGAGGCACTAAATTTACTTGATTGTCACTAGGTCTTGGAGCCAGCCAAGACGATGGTACTGCTGGAGGAAAAGGTGGCTGTTGTGTTGTCTTCAACGCATTATCAATACCTTTAATATGATTGTTATCACATGCACATATTTCGGATATTGTTTGTGAATTTGTCCTACACTGTTGGGTACTTATAATTTTAGTGACGTCTTGTTTAACTACATTTTCTAAGTTCTTGGTCGATTCTGCACGTTGTGATACATGTTGTGCTTTCACATTTGTTTGAACAGGTTTTTTTTCAGGCAAAGATTTTTGTATAGGAGTAATTTCCCCCGATGATAAATCTTGAAGTGGACTGGATGGTACTTGATGCAAAGGTAGATTTGATATGTTCGTTGTATTGGAGACTATGGGAACACTGTCCTGATTTTCTTTTTTAAGAGCATGGTTAGTTTTGGATAGTTCGGGAACAGTCGGCGAGATGTCCTCTCTACTTTGAGAGTAATCAGTACTATCACAACAAGAGAGATCATCAAGACTCTGAACTAGGTCGACTGCAGAGGCTTCGTGATAATCGGTAGAGCACGGCGACGTATCTTCACCAGTATCATCTGCATCATCTGGCCTTTGTGAACTTCTGCTACTTGGAATAAAGGCTAAACTAGAAGTCACGTCATTAGAAATATCGGCGTTTAAAGATTCTTCACTTTGGGTGGAAGATTCTTTTATGGAAATGTCAGGGGCACTTGTTTTGTCGTCTTCAATCACTACATTGCTCACGGTAGAATCGATTGCTGGCACATCAGTTTTAAGAAAATTCGGCTCTTTATCATATTTTTTAATCGGTTCGTTCTTAACACAGGAAACCTTTACAACTTCTACGTTGTTATGGTTATTATTATTGTTTACATTATTTTCCATATTGGCTTGCTCTATCACTGGTAAGCTCATATATTGTGGTAATGCGTAGTCAAGATCAGTTAATGGCGTATAATGAATAGTATCTTCGCCTAGAGGTGCTTCGTAATGTGGCGAAAAATATTGAAATGCAGTAAAATCGTTACAGTAAACTGACCATGGATCATTAGAAGGTATTAAGGGTAAACCGTCACAGTACATTTCAGTATTTATTTCTCTATCGACTATAAATCCTGGTTTATAATCCCAAGCGGGCACAAATGAATCTTCAAAGGCTAAATAATTTTCGGGTAACACAACCATAGTTTGATTTATTTGGTGTGGATCCAAAGCATATGAACCATCGTAGAACGGATTGTTAAGTACTAGAGCGGGGTGTTGCATTTGTTGTGATGCACATTCCGCAGACACTTCTGCAAACAATCCATACTTTGATAAATCTGGTTCCGAATGTCTATGACGGCATACATTCAAGTCGGTTTCGTTAACAATTTGTGCTGAGTAAATATCGGAAACATCAAAACTATGAGTTCTTCGCAAATAGTTTTCTGGTGGCAGATACTCTATGTTTTGATTATCGTCGAACACTTGTACTTGATCATGGAAGATCCCTTCGTAGGTGGGTATACCCACGTTGTTTATTTCGCGTAAAGCATCCGTATCGTTTGTTTGGTTGTCAGCGATTAAGGCAGCATCTGAATGGGTGACGTTGCGTGTAGCTTCATTAGGCAGTAGCAGCACTTGAGGCAGGGTAGGTGGGGGTCCACAGAACAGTAAGTTGTTGGGAGTCGGACGCGGAGGTGGTTGGGCAGCCATGGCTCCAGCGCTGGCCGCCCGTGGCCCGACGCGGCGGACTAATATTTTGGTGCGGCAGAGACGCGCCGGGCGGCCGGCTGAGCTTTGCGACTGACTGAAGGCGTTCCGAGTGACGAAGGCGAACACAAATAGAACGGGCGCAAGCGCGAGGAGGTCGCCGTCTCTCGCGCACATCTTCACGGGCGAAGGCGCACGCGCACGCGCATTCGCAAGCCAAACCCGTCCCGCGTGTTATCCCAAACAGGCACACTGACGTTTACGCTTTATTCTGGTTCCGCACTTTGCTTACGTGTATAATCATCGATGTGAGGAAAAGACCGGTTTACGGGTGGACACTTCTTTGTGGTAATGGCGAGTGCTGATTTCATGAATCACACCATCCTTTCACACATCCTCAAAAAAATAAAAATGAAACTGTGAAACTGACCTGTTCAGGGGGCGACCGCGGTGATGACTCGTCGCGGTGATGCCTTCTCCGCCTGTGTGATGTAGGCGAACGTCGATGATGAGACCGTTTAGAGCGTTCATTTCTCCGCCTCCACGAGTGCTCCGAGCTGTGAAATCATCGATCGGTGGGCTGTAGGGTTAGTGAGTAGGATAAGATAGTGCAGAAAGTGACAACGAACGTTTAGGTGAGATAGGTATGGTGATGGGTGTGCTAAGGTGTTAAGAGCGACAGCCTAAAGTGTTACTAACGTTGGCGAGTATTTTTCATGAGCTGTATATGGGTCTATCAGTTGAGTAAGATGGTCAGAAGGTGGCAAGCAGCAGGCGCTTAGCAGCGCCCGCACAGCTGACCAACGTTCCGGCCCCGTGCCTAGGTTTTTGATTGTCCCCTGTCTCTACAAACTATTACAATACAATACTATTATAATTTAAACGCTTGGCTGACAGTTACACGTAATAAAACATCCGCGTTTTATTCCATACTGAGCAATGAATATAATGAATACTGTAACCGTACCCAACAACTACACTAAAAATACAATCTCAAACATGATTGGTGCCTCCACAGTCAAGGTCAAAGGCGTTTTGTAATTACTCATGTATGAGTGTTGTGAGCAACGGTGATAACACATTGACCATGTCGGTAAAAGATTTATAGACAAAAAATAATATTGTATGCGAGATGATCGATTGAACTAGGCAGCACTATGCATTTAAACAGTACATGTTCAGTCACTGTTAGACTTAGAAGACCCGACGCGAGCTGCGTACGGGGGAATACTGACAGCTGTGGAAAGCCGACCGCGCACACTTCAAATGTATGAACACGAGCTCCTGTCAAAACACCGCCCGTCATAGTCCAACAAGTGAATAATTTATATTTTCACATGAGTGGTGCAATGTCCTCGTTTTAAAAAAAAGGAATTAGTTCTAGTACTTTTTATATATATACATTGATTTTATTCATATAGATTTTAGACTTATTACTTTACTGTATAAGAATGGAACTATTTCTCAGTTTTATTCTTGTAGGACTAACCAACAACCACGCAAATTAGAGCACAAAATCACACTGTTGCTAATGATACTCAAGCGCTTGTTTCTTTCTCCCATTGCAATGTGGTACACTTTGCAATGGGACAATGATCAATCATAGATAGGTGTACTTTAAAATAAGTATTTGCCATAGAGAAATAAATTTTAACTTAACCCAAGTAAGAACAAACTGAAAATACGAAAGAATATGTTACGAGTGTCGCACGTACCCACCACTAATAGAATTAAATGCACCTAATTGGTTTACCTACTGCCATGGTAGCACTGACCATTACGTACATGCATATATATACTAGTACTAGAGTGTAAAAAATGATGATAAATAATATTTTATGTCTGATTATTTGATTGACACTCTGTGAAGAATTATTATCAATGTAATATAGTCACCACAAAAAAAAATTTAAGTCTCCTGTCTTTGCGCTAACTTTGAAAGTATATATATATATATATAAACATGAAATTCAATACATAATATACCTAGGTTGTTCTGAAAATTTATAGCCACAGAATAAATTCAATGTCTTCTTTCATGAAACTATTTTGGATTGACGACTCATTTCAACACAAACCTCCTTTGGCAAAATCATTAGCCACTTTTAGGAATATTTTTTTAATATGAATTTAATACATAAATATTATCTGTCACTCTTCTTTTGTTTGCAACAATGGGCGTCTCGTGGCAAGCTTTTCGTGCTATGATTTTCTATGATTTTAAACGAGGGTTAAACTTCAAGGAGTCTCAAGAGAATTTACAAGCTGCTTTTGGGGAGTTTGCTCCTGCGGTAGCAACAATAACTTATTGGTTTCGTGAACTTAAACGGTGGCCCAAGACCCGACCGACTGCAGTAACTCATAAAAACGTCAACAGGGTAGAATAACTATTGGAGAGAATAGACATGTTACATATCGAGAGATACAGGCTGAACTAAACATTGGATCACAGGCAGATTCCACCGTTCTGCATGAACACCTTAAAGTTAGGAAGCTTGCTTCGCGACAAAATAAACAGATTATTAAAAAAATAACAAATTTATATTCAAAAAGTTCGAAAGAGGTACTTCGCAAAACGTATCCTACATTCTTACAACTAACGAATCATAGATATATATATATATATATATATATATATATATATATATATATATATATATATACGATCCTCTCACGAAGCAGCAATCCACACAATGGGTCAAAAGTTTGCGGTCAGAGCATTAATAAAAAAAAATAGGTCTTTTTCGACGGAGTGGACCAGTAGCAGTAATTCCACTAGAAGACTGTAGAACAGTTACTAGTGAATGGTATAGCGAAGTTTGTCTGCCTCAAGCTTTCGGGGAGTTTTTTCACCAAGATAACGCGCCCGCCCACACAGCTGCTTGAACTATGGACTATTTCACAACTTCGGGGTAAAGTGTTACCCCATCCTCCGTATAGCCCAGATTTATCTCCATGCCTTTTTTTATTTCCCAGGTTAAAAAAATGCTTGATGGGAGAATATTTAGTACTGCAGGCGAGGCCGTCGAAGAATTTCGGTTTTTAATTTTCAACTATTCGCAAAATACGATTTTTAAATGTTATGAAAGCTGGTTCACCCGAATGCACAAGTGCTTGGGATTGGAGGGGGATATTTTGAAAAGCTGTAATTTTTTTTCACATTCTAACTATATTCTAATAGCCAAAATATATAGCTGTGAATGAAGGATGTATGTGTAGTCTAGTAATCCTTAATATTATAAATGTGAATGTAAATTTGTTTGTTACGCTTTCATGCGAAAACTACTTTACCGATCATCATGAAACTTTATACACATATTCTTGGAGGTATTATAAGTAACATAGGATACTGTTTATTAAATGCGAGCGAAGCCGCGGGTGAAAGCTAATAAATTACAAAATATATATATAATTTTGTTTTTTTAAAGTACACCAAATTTGCTTTGAACTTCCTAAGCCTCGAAAACATTTCTAATGAATGGCTCCATGACCATTTGACCAACAACAATTAAATCAATACTAAAATATACCATGAGTTCGTTGCGATATTGTAAATTAGTGACATCTAGTGAGAAGTAGCTATAATGCGATAGTATTTTGTGGTACGCCGCCTGTTATATTTGTTTATAATCTTTACAGTATTTATTTTTACATTTAGGAGACTAAAAATGCTTTTACCTGAAAAATAGAAAGTCTAGACTAGAAAGCCATGGCCGTTGCAAGTCGAGTGTATTTATATTACTCAGGATGTGGAAAGTGTTTAACGGACGGGTACGTAGAACTATTTGTTAAAATGAATCATATTATTGTTTACATATTATATTGTATCTTTAGACGCGTTAGTTGTGGGAATTTAAAAACTGTAAATAAATTGACCTAGTTACAATATGATCCAAGGAACTGTTGCGATCGTCAGATTTTCTTCATTTAATAAAACCTGTTATATAACCATAGGAGGAGAATACGCTGTATTACTTAAAATATTGTATTAAGATTGGCAGGGGGGAGGGAGCTATCCTAGGTATGACAAATCTAAAATCACTTATTCGATCACAACAATATTATTAAAAAAAAACTAATTTTACGAAGGTATGTCTCAATGTTTTGAACCTTTTTTATTTCAAGCATTTCTTTTGAGGATTTAGTATTCTATTATGGTTTTTTTTAAATGTCTAGTTGTCGAGGGCTGTTACTCTGTTATATTAATAATGATAAATTGCGTTATCTAAAATAAATAATGCATTAGTTTGATTTCTAACTGAGTTCAGACCCAGTTGCGTGCGCGGGCGTGCGTCGCTTATAACGTCGAGCTTAATGTCACATTGTTTAGCGCCACACGAGAGGTTGAACTTGAACACTCGATTGTTCCTACCTTGTGGGCCTTCGCAGACTTACTTAACGCCATATGTTTGCGACGCCTAGCCACCTAGAAATAATCTCAAGACTTAAATATTCTACACAACATCGAGAAGTTTAAGGCACCTACACAGTTGTTAAAAGTCACCGTTCAAAAGTAAGTTGTAAAATTTACGTACTTATTGTTCTGAGTTTTTATAACTTTAGAAAATATATTTTATATTATGAGTCTGCCAAAGTGACTACTCTGCCTGATGGGAAAGCTTGAGCAGAATCCAAGAGTCGTGGTCACAATGCAACAATGCAGTATAGTGACTCACACTAAGGCGGCCTATTGAAATGCTTTTGCATCATTAGGCCTCCGGTCTTGCACACATCAATGAAACACGAGATCACGAATGTTGTCATTTTAGATTGATCTTCTAAGAGAGGGTAGTACCGCCCCCGATCGAGCCGGCCACCTCATGCTGAAATCAGCGGGGTTCTACTACATATAGACCTACATACGCTGTGTACCTTAATCCACTAACATGTTCTAAAACTGGACGTACAAAAAATGTGTAGTGTCTTCATCATAATGGAACCGACGCTAAAAGCGTCATTTTATTTGCATTGTTCCAACTTATAAATAGAGGAACTTTATAAACATAATAGACATGTCTAAATATAGGGGCAAGCGCATACTCTGCCAGTCATAATCGACAGCCAGATTTTTTTAGTTATATATTATGGTTTAGCTTCTTTCACCAATTTTTAACTGGATTGCCCATTTAATGCCAAATTATCGCACTAATTGACTATTTTATGATTTTAAGTTGAGTAAGAAAAAAGGATCCAAGTTATTTGTGTTTTTCTCTGCACTAGTACAATTATTTCAAGTTTAATCCTTTATTTTTACGACTTCAATCGGTTTGTGTTTATATGGCAAGATGTAGAATAACTGATAATGATAAACATTTCGTTAATACAATACAATTAACGGTTTTAAACAAAAATATTTATGCAAGTTAGATTGGAGACTAATTGGACTAGTTACGCGAGAACGTTATTAGACCGGTTCAACGGTTCGAAAAAGCGTTCATAAATATATAAAGCGTTTTAGCTGTTATTTATAATTGAGGAAATACAAAGTCATTGTCGGACAGTTGGCACTAACCATTAAAATTAATTTAAAAAGTTTAAAATATACATACGATTTATCAGCTTATGTTATAATATAAGAACTATTAACCTGATCAAAATTAGCTCAACATAATTCATAGGCAAATCGTAGAGTTGTGTTTTCATTATAATTCAGCAGATAGTGTATGTTATTATAATCGATGCTAAAATGTGGTCAAAAAATATAGTTTTTTTGCAAGTCAATAGAAGATTAATTATAAGACATCTAAAGCAAAGCACTTTAAGCTGATAGATCAAACATTCATCGGGCACAGGGTTTTTTGTAAATAAAGAAATATACAAATTTCAGGTTTTATCGTGTTGTCATGCACCAAATGTATGCTAATATAATGCAATGTGTACAATAAAATTTGCTTGAAATATTAAATTCATTATTGAAATGAGTACTTGAATTTCAAACAGCAAAAATACTGTACAAACTATTATATATTGTACTATATAACTTGAGAAAGGCTGAGCGTTTTACATAAGTTGTGTGAAAGTGCAAAGCCAGATATTTCAAATAGGTTGGGATTTTGCCTGAAAATTTTATGTTGTGTTAATAAAATAAACATATTTTATTTGACGTTAATCGAATATTTAGTTTCTTTTTAGACACGGTAATATTGTGAATATAAAATGATTGCACAACGTGTGTCACTTTTAGATGAAGTGATGGTGATGTCAATGTTCAACAAAGCCACACACGTCAATCGATTCGAAACCTGTCGCGAATAATAAACACCGGAACATTCACTTTCGACGAACACCGACGACATACGTTTCTTGTAATCACATAGTGAAAACTAGTTGTGCTTCTAAAGCCTATCATTTGAGAGTGCTGGTATTGTATTAACGACAAACATTGGTTCTATATTTTCTTTTATTTGATAAATCTAGTCTTGAGGCTTTCCTTTTCTCTCAAAAGGATCAGTAGTTGATGATTTTTTTAATTACAACTTAAGGTGGGTGTTGAAGGTGAAAGCAAACTTGTGCGTAATATGCGACTTGTTTTATGGCGTCGCGACGTGCACTTTCGGTTTTTCTCTCCCCCTCTCAAAAACACTCAGCTTACTGAAACTCGTCAATATTGGTAGAAAAGATTTTAGAAAGTTGTTTATTTCGTTGATCCCACAACACACAATAACATAAACTCTGCTAATCAGATTGCAGCCAAATAGAAAGAATTTACAGCATAAGAGAATACATACGTTTAGTAAATACCTAATAATACCTTAAATTCTCAATGCTGTCGACATCATTTAAGCGTCAATGGTATTCACACAACGATTTATACATATTTAGACACTAAACATACGCAGTACCTACTGAAATTATCTCTGCATATTTACTGATCGTAACATTGTAACCCAATCTTACGACTTCTCAATTGCACTTTCTATGTACTGTTTCCATTTCTAGCAAGAGACCTCATCAATAAATTAAAAGAATATATATATTATGTCTTATATGCCACACACAGTGGATACTATTATTCAGCTTACTAACTCACTATCAAAGTATATAGACGGAGACTTCAGACGTTATAAAACCAATCTACCACAGACCACTGCATACTGCAGATTCAGTTTCGAAATCGAAAGAAACTGTCAGCAATGTGAACAAGTCCGGTCAAGGATCCACTGTACCTCATAAAGGCCGCATTTGTATTGTTCATTTTTAAATGTTCTGTTACATTTTTACAGTTATCTAACCTTCAGAGGTCTTTTAGATTTTGTCACAGTAGTATTTGAATAGTTAATAAACATATAACTATGTATTGGATGTCCATTTTTATGGCATTATAACCAAAAAGTGGTCGGCCAGAATAGGCGCTCGACGATGACAAGGCCACGCCGGATGAGCGATTACTGTGAACCGTGTCAACGCTGCAGCCGCGTCTAATCATCCGCCTGCGCCACATTTCGTCGGGTCAATGACAAGCACTATCTACTTTAAATTATACACGAGACTCTGTCATGGACCGACAGACAAATTTTTCACTGGTAAGAAAAAAGTTTTATAGGAATTTAATGCCTCATAGATAAGACCGGCCAACTAAGTATTCGTAGATCATACGAAAAGCGATACATATTAGATTACTTTTTAACTTTTGCGTTTCATTAAGCGTGAAAAGGAATAAAAAAGCCCCGTTTTTATACGTTTTGCATTGATTGAACTTTCGATGCCAGCGAACTTGTAACTTTGAATTGAAACTGACTGGCACTGACTTTCGACGCTTGTATAACTTTACTGTTTTACCTTATGTTCATATCTCAGTAGACATTTAATAACATACTTATAATAAAATATTTAAGATTACTTATCGGAAATAATATATATCAACTAGCTGTGGGAAACAACCTAAATCAAAAAGACTATTTAGGTTATAGTTCAAGATCATAGCTAGTTTGATAAGTTAGAAACAACTGTTATGGGAATAATTATACATACTTTCAGGCGTACAAAGTACTACAATCACAGTATCTAATATTATGCGATTTTCTAAATATTGTATAATCTTATTTATATTTTAAAAATTAATCTATGTTCACTAAATTGTGAAATTTATACATACATATACTCGTACATTAGCTATGTGCGTCGTATAAGTACGGCTGAGTGCTGCAAGTCTACAGTGAAAGTTATCACAAACTGTAAGTTTATGTTTTGACATTTGTTGGTGTACGTGAGCGAGACGCTAATGCCACTATTAGTATTATCAGCACGCCTAATGGTTACGACATAACCACATTTTCTTGTAACGTTTACGTTGTCAGGAAATATTATAGTTACACATAGAAATCATCAGCATAATAAAATACAGTATAAGTAGGCTATCTATCGTGTCTAAAATAATTTTGATTGTCAGTGTTACGTGAAAAAAAGTATAATTTAGGTCGGGGCTTGAAATGGTCCTGTTTCAAATGAAAGCGTATTTGTTATCACATGTTTACCGCCATTGTGTAACTTTCTTAGAATGGATGGTAATAAGAGAGTGGTCGCTAGCAAAATGAGATATCACTGCACTTTAGGTAGTAAACATTTCAATTAAAATGTTCCTAAGTAAAATATCATAATGAAAACTAGATACAACTGAATCCTCTAATATAGTAAATTATGCCGTATAATACATTTTCAGTAAGTCTAATGTTCACAGTATGATGGCCGCTGAGGTTAATATTCCGTGGACTTAAAGAGGTAGGAAATACATCAATAAGTTCCAATTACGTCATAACGCCTACTAAGTTGACAGATCCTTTCCAAGCGCATAAACCAGGACAAGACCTTGAAACATTCACTGTAAACGCTATCGAGACGAATCTTTTAAGCTATGGCTGGCTATACTGGACGCCCACGAAATTGTTCAAAACACTTGCTGTGCTGTTAGCTATACTTTAATATTAAATTTTGTAAAATAAAAATAATCGATGAGAAAAAATTCAATTTTTTTCAACGAATAAAAACTAAATTCTCTGACACACCTGCGAAGGTTTGTTAATGGTTGCCACAAAAAAAATATTTGATTGGCGCGTATGTTAAGTTTATTGAGAGTATTGGTTGTTACTCCTACTACTGACCAATATAATCATGTAGTAGTAAGCCTAACCTAACTCGACCACCGAATTAGTGGCAAGTCAGTGCACACAATCGGAGCCAGTTAAAGTTGGCATTGCTCTCTATAAACGTATTCTCTATGATTACAACGCCACTTTAGATCGCCGATCGCTCCCTTACCACACATAAACCTATCTTTGTGGAATGTTGTGGAATGTTGTGGATTTAAAAGGTTTGTTTTTTGGAATAAAGGGAATGGAGTTTGTTAGTAAATTTAAATGTTTTTTGACTTTTCAATTGTACATACGAAACGCTCCACTCGTGGTCGCGCATGTTCTTCTGGAAGGCAGCAGATTTGGGTGTCCAGGAATCAACACCACGGTAGAGCGCCGGCAGCTCGGCTACCTTCACCTCGAGACGCTCAGCAAGTCTCTGTTCGACGACTGCTTTAGGCCCGCTCGTCAAAGGCCTCTGTTGCTCTTTTGCACCGCGTCGCTCCAAACCACTGTAGCCGTTTAATTTCTCGCCGTTGCAAGACGTCACGCTTTTGGGGCTATCTGTGCTGAGCAATTTACTTTTAACGGTGTCCGTCTTACCGTAACTTTTATATTGCACTGATTCTGTTCCGTTCGCTGAACGCGAATACTTCAAAGAATCGTACGTGTCGCCATTCAGGCTGCTGTATTCGACATTGTTTAGGTTAATATCTCTATCGACTCGTTTATTCGTGGCATCGTACCCGTTTCGTTTACTATAACGCTCCTCATGGCTTTGTTTGAGGAAACTATTTTCGAAACTAGTTTTACATTTAGGAACATTGTTCAGATACTCGTTATAACTTAAATCTTTAGTGTGTAAACCTTTATCACAGCCCTTTTTAAGTGTTTCTTGAATGTCGATACCGCTCCTATTGATACTACTGTATGCAAAAGTTACTGACATACTACTGTTTGCCCTGTGGTCTACTGCTTCTGTTCGTTGAACGTCTTTGCTCTCGAGATCGTGTTTAGTAAGTGCAACGTCACCGTTCTGGGACGTCCTGGTGAATTCAGTAGGTATTATGCCTGCTCTGGTTTGTTCATTAGGAACGGTCCAAGTATCATGTTTCTTTTTCTCAGTGCTTTTCGAAGACCACGCTTTTGCCAATGCAGCCTTAAGGGCTTCCCTCCGCTCGTGCACGCTGACCCTTGGATATTCATGTATAGGCACAATAGCTGGTGCGTATAGAGTCGATCGTGGTGTAGCTCGAGTTATGCGGAAACTTCTGAACTCCCTGTTGAACTCCGAACTCAGAGAATAAGCTGGTATTCTCGAAGTCACCATTTTGAGATCAAAATTTCCAAACAACAGTCATAAAACTTATTACTTTTACTTTACAATAAAAAATATTTTAACACAGCACTACACGGAACACATATCGATTCTACCTGTAAAAACCACAAAATTTATAAATAATGTGTTGAACTGAATAATATCTGTGATAGGTTTCGCTGACATCGGTGTGTGTTGTGCGTTGTACGGACGTGTCGGTGGGCTGTGGGCCGCGACCTTCGCGGTGGGCGGCGGTGCGGTGGGACATCGTACTGGTCATCGAACCGCCCCGTCAGCCACCGGTCGCTCGGGTTAGTAGCTTGCATAATGCACTCGCGAACCGCTGCCCTACCTTGCCTGTTATGCAGTTACACTCACGGCGCAAGTTTCAACTAATTAAATCACTACAACAGATCTAGAGAGAGAATACACTACTACAGATCACAATAATTATTAATGCTAATTATAAAAATATCTATTATACGGTAAATAGTGTTGAGACAACAGTAGTAGTGCCTTTGCTGGTTTTGTGGAGCAGTTTTGCCATATAAGTGCAACAAGTGTCGCCTTGGTTACATCCCTAATATGGTTAGTGGCGAAGCTGCCATATGGCTCGCGATCGACACATCCTAGGCGGTCTCGACACCAGATGCATCGATACACATTGGTTTGAAAACAAGTTTTCTACGGGCGACATATTACAGCGTTTAGAACCAGTAGATAATTATACATTTTCTCTCTTTTTATGATTTTTAAAATAAATTACAAATGTGTATTAAATCGTCGCGGTAAACTAACCAGCGGCGGTGCATTTGCATGATTGTGCAGTGCAGTTCTATTATTGAATTCATCATCAGTACAAGATAAACAACACAAGCCGTGTTTATAAATGTGTTTAAGTGGTTTATTGTTATGATGTTATAAGACAAACAATGCTGAAACACTTTCACATAAATAAATCTAGTTCAACACATTCTTATTTAACACTGATTCAAACTAACAACACTGAGCTAAAACATGTGCAACAGTCGAAACACGCTCCGAAAAGCTGCACTCATCTAAATTACCAGTGCTATATGTATAACACTGATAATATAATTTAACTTTATGATCTAGACACAATATAAGTACGCGAAGTAGACAACAGTGGTTGTTGAAAGGAGAGCAGCCACCGGAAGCGAGTGTGTGTTTCGTTATTGCGGCGGCGCATACCTTCTCGTTGCGAGCGCGAGAACTGCGTGCGGTGTGCGTGCACCGCTGAGACTAAACTAACTGAAGGGAGGCAACGCGCGGCTGGCCGATACGAGGACCCCACCGCCACGTTCCGGCCGCCTCTCTCCTGCGGTCCACCAGTAGTTACTCTAACACGAGAGCATTACGGGCTGAATCGCAGGAGCACTGACCTTCGCTACAACGACGCTGAGATGCCAACTAACTAGCGACTGGCAAGTTCGAGCGAGCACGCTTGCATCCGATTGAGTGCACTATTCCAGTACCAGTTCATAACATTTGCAACTCTAGTATAACTGGAGTTTCAACAATAGATAACTAAACGACATATATATCTGTAGAATTGGTGTAGAACAACCATAGATACCTTAGTTTAATAAAAAAATGTTTTAAAAACGTATGTACGTATACCACATGGTAAGAAATCGACCAAATTTAGTTTTTGATAAATTTATATGAGTAACTAAGCATTAATCTAGCCCTACTAAATCATTAAATAAATTTTAAAACAATAAACATATATGTTAGGTAATTATTGTTTATCCTTATTATTTAATATAGTAATTAGAACATTATAATATACTAACAAGGAAAAACTTTTATTGGTCACACTTTCTGTATATTTTATTATGTTAAAAATTATTGTATCGCTGTTGATTTTCGTTCATGTATTTCTGCTAATACAACAAATCAGGTAACATATTACAGTTATTTCATTATCATTTATTTAGTTTATAGACGCCACGCTCAACAACCAAATAAATATATTCATCCTATATTTTCAAGTGTGTTTGAGTGTTTGTATGTGTGTGGTGATGGAGTATGGGGGATTACTGTATACCTCACCTTAGACGTTTCGTTCGTTGTAATTAAGCGATAATTGTTAATTACCTGAAACAAAAATAAATTGTTAATAACACTGCGGTGTTAGCCTCGGTCATAAAAATAATGATAAAAACACACGCTCAATGCAAAAAAAAAACACGAATGCATGAAGCAGACCGGGGTACAGAAGGTCAGATTGGTTTCGAAACACTTTTGCATTAACAGAACATTATTATGTATTTGGGCCACTGTGAAAAAATAGTGGTAAATATTACAAGCCTATAAATAGATTGAATAATATGTAATCTTGACAACAGAACGTCTCACACAATACTTTGTAGCTCGTGAGACATAAAGGCTAAGGGACACTTTCACCAGTCTCTGATAAAGTTTCAGATAACTAGTTATATGCTAGGACTTGAAAGAAATGTACCTACCTAATTAAAATTTTAGTTAATAAATTTCCTTCTTTTTAGTTACTTTTAAATAGAGTTCTGAGGAAGAAACCAAAGAAAACGGATATACGAGTATATATATATACGTATAGAATACGGTCAATTGATGTACCAATACAATGTATGGGACCACTTAAATGATTTTTTAAGTGCAAATTGATCGTAAGCCAGCGATATTTTTTTTTGTGTCGCAAGATAACAAATTAATATAGGATCGTCGTGAGTCGGAAAGCGTCGTATATTTGTTTACCCATCTAAGTCCTTTAAAGTGATTTCAATAGAAATAGCACAGAAAGTTATTTTTTATTAATTTCATAAACTGGTAATTGTTGTTTATTACAATCATTACTACACAACATGCTTAACAGTTTTCATAATATTTTAAAATTGCGATTGCGATTTCAGCTCACAACTATATTTTTATTTATGAACTAATAACGAAAGGGTATTTTTAAAGCAATGTTTAATTTTATTTCCACACGAATATATATTATAATGAACTATTTACTAGCATGTGACTTCACCCGACTTCATCACTCATAATGTAATTTCCATTGATGAAATCTATACTAACATATAAAGCTAAAGAGTTTGCTTAAACGCGCTAATTTTATGAACTACTGGTCCGATTTGAAAAGTTTTTTCAGGGTAATATAGCCCATTTATTACGGATATATATCATCACGCTAAGACCAATAGGAGCGAAGAACCAATGAAGCTTGTTTCAAAAACGGGAAAAAAATATCACGCTATGGGCAATAGGTGACGCAAACGAGGTAGCGGGTGTTAGCTACTAATTTATAAAAACGGTTCATAGTTTAGATATAAAAACGTAACAATGAAAAAACCGACTCATATTCATTATATTAGTTGGGATTAGCATGTCTATCAGCGGTCTGGTTTTCATAGTACACAAGCTCTGCCTAGTTTGGAACAAGACGGCCACGTGTGAGATGTGTAAATTTATAAATATATTTAGGTTGTTAAAAATAAATACATACGTATGTATTGTGTCCCATAATATGCGTAAAAGTTGACGAGAGTATTAGATACAAATTGAATTAATAGCTTGTTGAGACCTTAAGACTTTGAATCAACTTGTATCGGGGGACTTGCTGTCCTAGTCAGAATGTACATTTGTATACTCGTATATCAATATATCAAATGTATATATATACATTTATGTTTATACGAAGAAACTGATATACCGTAGCCTTGGTTGAATAAATTGTCTTAATTTGCTTACCCTAAAAACTTTATTTGACTGCCTCGGTGGTCTAGTGGTCAGCGTAAGCAACTGTCGATAAAGAGGTCTCGGGTTCGATTCCCGGGTCTGCTTTTGGGATTTCTTTCAATAAATTCTTAATAGCATCCCGGAATATGGAAGATGGCGGTATTTAACGCCCGTGCCTCGGAGAGCACGTTAAGCTGTCGGTCCCGGTTATCATGAACGTCTATGGCAATCGTCTTTGGGAAGTCAGTGCCCTCAAATATACTGACAACTAGTTCAATCTTCGAAAATATTAGCCGACTCCAAATAATCTTGGGAATAATAAAGGTTAAGAAGATGAATTGATGAAATTAAGAAGATGATGCTTACCAACAAAGCCATATTCGTATCGTAGTGTCGTATCTTCTAGTATGTAAGTAATGAATACAAGTGTATGTATGGCGGTACGTTTTATATTTATTTATGTGTGAAACAAACATGGCCTAGAATATTATTGGTTATTCAGCGGTGATGTGTGTCACTGCCAACGATTATGCGCGCTCGTATGATTTCATTCCCCTTAGGGATTTAAAACAGTGTTACATTAGCTTGACCTTTGTTCACCATACTTTATATAATGCGATTCGATGAATAAGACCTGTACGGCTGAAAAGAGACGTTTAAATATAGGCTTGATAATTATTGTCTAAAATCAGTCCAC
This sequence comes from Spilarctia lutea, assembly GCA_916048165.1. Lineage (NCBI taxonomy): Eukaryota > Metazoa > Arthropoda > Insecta > Lepidoptera > Erebidae > Spilarctia > Spilarctia lutea. The sequence continues at coordinate 15,310,001 of OU696481.1, forward strand.
CGGCCTGCTCGAGTTCGATCCAATTTTTTTTTATGGAATAGGTGGCAAACGAGCAAACGTATCGCCTGATGGTAAGCGATTGCCGCCGCCCATGAACACCCGAAACACCGGAGGCTTCACAGGTGCGTTGCCGGCCTTTGGGGGATGAGGGGAGGTTGGAATATGGGCCTCCGGTATCCTCACGCACTCGGTGAAACATAGCGCAAGCCCTATTGCACACATGTTTTCTGTGAGGCCGTGGTATCACTCCGGTCGAGCCGGCCCATGCATGCTGAAGCGTGGCTCTCCCACGTTGTTAAAATGTGTGTGTTTTAGTCCTATCTAGTATATTTTCATATTATTTCATTCTCTTTTAATTTTCTTTTTACAATTTTCTCTTTCTTAATTCTTCATTCGTCCGTTTAAAAAATTCTTGAGTAATCTTAAATTATACTTGAGGTAGTGACGGTGTTTAAAGTGTCTCTGGCTACTTTTAAAGGGTTTGTATGTTTATTTCATTTAATATAAAATAGACTACTAATACTAAAAATATTGAATATTTTTCTTTTAAATTTCAAAGCATAATCACATTCCCTGCTTTAATTTAGTTTCCCTGCTTTAGTTTAAATAATTCTTACAGGTCCAAAACATAAAGAAATTTATATTTTCATTATGGTTATCTTAGTGTTAGACTAATCTTTAGACATTAAAATATAGATATAGATAGTTACAAGAGTAATGTTTTTCAGTTTTGTCCGCTTTCGATATTCCTGTCATGACTTTCAAACACGGGTTTTTCCAAAAATTTCACTTCTTTTTTTTTAAAATATAATGTAGGTACCTAAAATCCCGTTAGATTCGCGTAACATCCCACACAATGCATTTTTATGTGAGCCCTCCAAAACAATCCGTTACACGAGAGTAAAAAATAACACGGAAAACTTAAGAGGCGTACATACACGTATCGACAAAAACAGTCCTCGACCTGCGATTGTAGACGACCACATCACTCAGCAATTGGTGACGCGTTGTCGGTAAAAAAATAATGACTTTGGAGGCTGCGGAGTAGTCAACAAACGGCGAGGTCCAATGACCCAAATGATACATTACTAGGCCGGCTAGACTAACTAATGAAAGAAAAATCGGCCAGCTAAAGACACCCTTTTTTTTAACATTCTTAAGTTTTCGCATGATTGGTAATTAGTGTCCTCGATTGGTAGATGTTAAACTGTATGAGGTTTTAAATTCGTTTTACATTACATTATATTATTAAGTAGTAGTTATTTTAAAATTTTGATTCGAATGTCAAGGGTCGTGATAGATTTAGGTATATATTTTTTTTAATACCACGATTAGTGTTTTTTATGGCATAAGTTTTCTCGTGGTTCTTTTTCTCGTAAACCCCGTGGAGTCTCGGGGTAACTTTCCAGGTTTTCGGCCTGTTTAAGTAATTTTCCACGCCGCCTGCAACTACAGATGGGTCACTGGGTTTGGCCCGTGGCTTAAGTGCAGATTTATATTAAATTCAAAGATAAATGTACAACGTTTACGTGTTAAAAATATTAGGATCTATTAGGTCATTCACCTATACCGACCATAGGGATGAGATAATTAGTTCATATCGAACCTTTCATTTTCTCAGTTGTTCTCTGATTACACTAAAGACAATTTTGTGATCGTCAAGTACTGCTCTACTAACAATGACCAAGGTGAATTAAACTAACACCATAAATGGTGGTACAAAGGAAACCTGATCTTGGAACAAGCCAGAGCTTTTAGTATGGTACGTTCAAATGCCAATTTAAATTATACATCAAAATACCGACCATAAAAAGACTTCCTAGAGCGCCATAGCTACCGCTTATTTTACGAATATTAAATGGTTAAGATTAATTTAATAGTGTTAGATATTGATTGAATCTTGCCTTGCTTTATAAAGAAAATTATAATAATGACCCGTGTAATAAACACAAAAACATTTTTGACTATAATGCAGAATACATATGTAAACAACGACAATGTTTAGTATTTCAAAAATTAACGCAACCATAACTGAGTCAAACATAACGGTTCTCATTAATAATTGAGGTCATATTCGGTCAAAGAACTAACCACGTACGACGGAACATTACTCGATATTGATTCATCATCATCCAATTTATCATCGCTTTATTTGGGTCATTTCAATAATTTAATTCAAACGTTACCACCATTCTCTAATGATGTTTGTCGACTATGATACGTGCTAATCGAAGAGTAATTAGAAAGTCACTAATTTATTTTTAATTGAATAATAGGAAGTTTGCGACAATTTTTTTGGTTGCTTAAAAACATGTTTAACATAAGACAAATTTAATATCAATAATTGAGGTTTAAATGAATTATCCAGTAGCTTCAATTTGTCTAAATTTGAAGCTACTAATATCTGTCACACGAATATATTAATAAATTACTCACTTCAATAATCCTAAATTGAACATAGCGTTAGCAAGTTTTTATGCGCATACTTGTTGCTTTTATATTCTATTTATTAAAGTAACAAAGCAATGTTGACACAGTAACTGTATAATTTCGTTAGTTAACAAATTAAGTAGCAATCTTATACCTCCCTGCAGTAGAAGAACTAAGTCGTGACTAGTTGGACTTGTTTTTTTTTGTAGGTATTATTTTTGATAGAATCTCATAATTTCTAATCATCATAAGCCTATCGCAGTCCACTACTGGACATAGGTCTCTCCAATTTGTAATATCAGGATATAATTGGATCTTATAATGGAATGAAAGTAGGTACTTAGTAATTTTTAGTAAATGTAGTAGTGGCAACTTTTGGAGTTTTTTACAAGCCAAACAAAATATGTCCATAATCTGTAAATAGTACCATAGCTTTGATCTTTTTTTTTAATTGTACGAGTATGTACCTATTTGTGAAAGTATTGCACAAGAGATTTAAATATTTAATCTTTTTTCCGGTAAACAGGACATGCGAAATCAGACCAACGACCTGCTTTAAAACACCTTTCCCACAAAGATGTACCCGTTGGGTTTCTCGGAAGCACAACAAAGATCCTGCTACACGTTTGTGACTCACGCTTATACAACCTTCAGTCCAGACAACAAAAAGAAAACAAACAAAGAAGTTCAAAACGGCAAATAGTTCGATGGGTTTATAACATTGAAATACTGTAGAATGTAGATTATAACGAAGGTTTATTTAAATTGTGCTTCTTTTTCGATAACTGGAGCCGAATATTTAAATAAGAGAAACTAGTTTTTAAAAGGTTATATGTCCTAGTTTAATTAAAATATAAACCTTTTAGTTAACAAATATACACTAGCTTTTGTCCTTGACTCTACCCGCGTGTATGTAGTAAAAGGTAGCCTATGTCCTCCTTCTGAAATCAAAGTTTCAATGAAACATTGTCTAATTGCGTTGAAATCAGTGCGCAGCGGTTTAGACGTAAAAGCGTAACAAACAAGACAAGAGTTACTTTCTAAAATATAATGATATTAGTATAGATTTACGTCTTCTCTTATTAGAGTCAGAAAACAGCAACAAGCACGACAATTACATTAAAAACTTCGTAATATTTAAGAATATAAAACAACTGTGGCTTACACTTTCAAAACGGGTGTTAATGCAAATAATTTAAGGCTTTACGGATGTGCATATTTGTGGCAAAATTATTTATATTGTATTATAGAAATCATCGTAACAACAAAAAATATAATAATTGTTTTCAAAAAGTTGTGCTCTTTTATACATTTATTACTTTCGAGTTTTTTCGTAAGATTCAAAATGGGTTATGGTCAAAGAATGGAAAGTACTTCCCTTATTTCATTAAACAATATACGAAAAATTGTGTTTATTAATTTACAAAAAAGTATTAACTTGTAGTGTTTAAGTAAAAACAAACATTTACGTCATCTCAGGGTATTTCAAAACACGTAATTTACATACTATGTTTTTGAATTTGCCACCCCGATTTCTGTTATAAAATCGCTACAACCAGCATTAAAAAATTTTTGAACTTCTAACCTTTAAATCTATGTTAACGCATATAATAATTTAGTAACAGTATATTTCGGACATATTTACCATTTCATAACACTAACTTTAAATTGCCGATTTTTTTCAACAGTGTCAACTAGTGTACTGCTTATACAGAAATATTGATAGGTACTGCAAACTTTGCTGAGCGTTTCGCAATTGGCGTTGAATGAGAAAATTCACTCAGATTAATTGCTTAGGTATATTGATTTTTTGAGTATTACTGCTAGTTACTATTAAAAAATCTTCTTGGGCCTGAATTGTAAGCTGCACAAGCATGTAACGAATAAGTATGGACATGATTGAACACTTTAGAAGTCGAAGTGGCGTTGCTCGTTACTGTGTTTGGGTATAGTAAATATACACCTTGTGCTAATGGCGCACCCTGTCTACAATATATATATATATATATATAGTTATATAGATCCTGATCATTATCCTAAAGTACACAAAATATGACAAGAATGTTTCATTATATGTTACACTTAATATGTGATGAAATAAATGCGACGCGGAGGAGGACCACTGGAGGCAAAAGCGGCTGCCTTGGTTTACATTTTATCGAAATCTTCAGAAATTGATGCGATTAAATATCAATAAGTGCTGTTGCCCACATGGTTGTACCACGACTAAGAAACGTAATTGGGGCAGAAAGTTGACTTACTATCAAACAGTTGGATTCCTCGAATAAGCGCGTGGGTGCCGCCCCAGCTACATTACCACCTCTCAGCATCCTTCATACAAGAAATTTCTTGTTCCCATAATTTGTATTCGGGGCCAGCGTCACACTTCGGATGTACGATTAGAAAGGAGACAGCAATTGTGTCGCGTCATTGAAATGATCCACATGTGGGTGGCTATCCGCGAGTCTGGTTCGGGTGAAAACTTTCCAATGCGTGATCTATCAATCATCACAATAAAAACAGATAGGTACTGCAATCTCCTGCTCAGGTTTTATTTTTCTGAAGCAAAAACTATCATCTCTATACAGGTACTATTTATGACTTCTAAGTCTCCTGGAAGGAGTTTGAAAAACACAATCTTAAGGAAACTATGTTACATACACGCTACGATAAAATGCAATTAACCCGTGCGTCACCTAGGTTTAGACCTGGGTGAAACATGGCGACTGCTGAGCTGACAACATTACTATACACTGATGCAGTTAAATTGTTTTACCTTCAGGTATGATTAAAGAAAATTAAACAATTACTGTCCTATAAAAATGTCACAGAAGTAGGGAATTCAATTACAGTATTATAATTATTTCACTAACATTATTATCGAAATTATTGTCGAATTTACTGAATAGACCTTAAGCTAATAATTTAGTCTTTTTTTAAGTATGAAAGGCAATGCGCAGACGGGTCACCATATATTAATTAGGTGACCAACATCGCCTATGTGTACCTTGTAACTCAAGAGTCAAGTATGTAGTCGGTTTTAATTTCCCTTCTAATCCTCATCTACACCAAAATCAATACTAACAATATTGAAGTAGACATATAGACAGGGATGAATGGAACTTGATAGTTTAATTACTTAATACAATTATATAACATTAACTTCATAATTTTAGTGTTACTGTTGGTCTAGTGGCTAGCAATCTTGCCGATTAAACCAGAGAACGAGCTTTAATCTCACCCCGAACAAATAAATGTGTAATGAGCACGATAATTAGTATCTACTGTCTGCGTGTAATTTATGTATAATACGTAATTTGTAGGTATATACATATTTATAATTATTAATTTCGATTTATTACTTTTTTGTGAATGCTGGAATTATTATTATTTGTTTTCACTTTCGTGGTTAAACTGCTCAACTGATCACCACCTCAATTCGTCTAAAACTGTCGTTTATCGGGCATGTATTTTTCTAAACATTCCTATATATTACTAAATTACTCAAATTATTAGAAAATTACAATTAGATACCTATACTAAAGATGAATAATCGCAGTGTTAACAAAAGTATTAAGCAATCTTATTTATTATACAAAAATGCATTGATTTATCAATGTACGTTTTAACACCTGCATTTTAATGATTCACATTACAAAAAAGAGACATTACTTTGTTGTACCTAGGCAATTATTTAAGGTAAACTTAGAAACGTACATAATAATAAGAACAACGACTAAAATTTTCGACATGTCCATTGCTAAGTTAAGTATCTGTAATAAATCTTTCATATCGCTTCTGGCTCTATAGGAAACTTTCACTTATTGTTTCTTTTAATAAAATGGAAATTATATCTTGTCAGTGATAAATACCTAGAAATGATGAATGAGCATGCGTGTAGTTGGTTCTTTTCGATATTAGTCAAGGCCACTTTGAGTATGATAAAATAGATGGTAAGTTCAAAAGATACACCTGAAAACAAAAGTGATCTCGACTTAAGCAATATGAGAGTTGAGGGCGTACATAATTATTTCGCACTTACTAGAATTGCAATACACCTACATACGCATTCTGTTATATTGAAGAGAAGTTGCTGGAGGAAAGGGATAATTAATATGATTTGTCGACTTACGATATTAATTCTTCGCCTTTGTATTGTTTGTGAATTGTTGAAAGTGAAATGTTTTTAGTCGTTCTATTGAACGATGAGCTAATTAAATAGCAAATACTTTCTCCTAAAAACATTTGTCAGAATTTACTTTGATATATTTACGTTCTATAATGTGGGTCACACAGTCATGCAAGAGACGCATATGTTGTATAACAATTTTGCCTGACAAAGTTATTGAACCTTCAAAATTAATTTATTGCAAATATAATATTTCTCAAGATGATTGTAGTACATAACACAGAATTCAATCACTGGTCAGAGCGCTGACTCCTAGATAGGTTTTGTAAAAACCTGTATTAAGCAGTAACAGTCAGAATATGGGTAATGGGTTGTTACTAATGTTGTTATTATAAGTTTAGAACGCTACATTCTGCTTTCCAGCATGTAACAGTAATATTTCTAGGACAAACTAATCAAAAATACTGCCTCGTTCGTCTAACAATTGGCGCATGCGACTGGGTCGGGTCGGCCCAGAATTGTTATTGGGTTTTTCTTACAAGAAATCCTCAATAACCCTAAGAGTATGATAGTTTGGCGACGTATCATGCTTTAGGACCCGGTTGTCATCGTCGTTACTGAAGTCAGTGTCCTCCAATAAGTGTATCGACAATTAGTTCAACCTTAGCCATTCAGTTCACCCTCAGAATTGCAAATCTGATAACCGATATGTAAACAAAATTTCAGGTAAACCCCGTGGAACTTGTATGTAGACTAGAATCCCAAAGAATCTTTTGATTAATAGAAGCTACGAAAATTAAACATATTAAAAATAAATTAAGTACTAACTAAATAATTTAAAATCGGGTTCAAAATGCTCTGTACTTATTCAAGGTATTAACGTTGAGATTTTGGACTTAATGTAACAAGATAGTTCAGTGATTGTTCCCAGTAGGACACAATTTTTTGTATTATTCTGACGTATCAAGTGAATCGTAACATCAAATTCCTCAAGCGGCTTTTATGGTTCCCACAAAGTAAAAAAACTGCTTCAAATAATTCGATTTATATGGAACGACTGATCGTTTAACACTTCCGTGTACAAACGTATTACCGAATAATCATTTGTTATGTGCGATGCCTTTATCGATACCCGAAGAATACGTGGGCGGTCGATGCATTACCAATCCTTAAACGGAAACCTTGTTTATTTACTTGTCTTCCCTTTAGGATAGCCGATATTGATGCAAACAAGGCCCCCTGTCATTAAGTTCAACATTGAGAGAGCCATCTTATCTGGTATTTAATAAGTACGTATACACTGGTAGCATTCAGACGGTCCTTCACGAAAATGATTCAAATACATATTAAGCTTCCGCGATCGTGACCTGCCGCCGATATAATCCGTGATGAGTGCATCGTCATCGCTGGTTACGCTTCTTTTTTATTTTCTACATAAGGGGAAATAAGTGATTGAATTTGCATAATCGAAGAATCGTCATCGTTTATCTTTACACAGTATGCTAGCAAACAAACAAACATACATTTAACGTCCAAACCACATTCCATCGAATAAATCAATGCAAATATATTAAATTGTAGTGCCTGGTTTATAATTTCTAATTAACAGTTTTTTACTAAATGCATATGTATGTATATACGGTACTTAAACAAAGCAAAAAAAAAATCATTTTCATCTATCTGTTAGATAGCTGATGATATAACGAGTAACTTGGGACACTTTTATTTTAGATTAGCTTAGCCCCCCCACATTGTTACCCGCGATTACTGCCTCGATGGCGTAGTGGTAGTTTATGCGACAGCCGTGCGAGGCTCGGGTTCGATTCCCGGGTCGGACCTTATGTTTGTTTGTATGATCTGCAAATATTTGTTTCGGATTTTGGGTGTCTTCTATGTAAAATATGTATGTATTTATATCAGTTGTCTAGTACCCATAACAAAAGCTCTGCTTAGCTTAGGACTAGATGGCGTTGTGTGGGTGTGACTGTTTAGGTACAACAACAATCGCAGGATGCAGATTGTTTCCAATAAAGGTGAGACAACAAAATCGAAACATCTTATCACTTAGTTATCAGATCCGTAGCAGTCCCTTCGCCAACGATGGCCAATGTCAAGGAATGTATGCGTTGTGTATTACTTCGACAACATTAGTCAATTGACAGCTTGTGTATTAATAGGGCACGTGCTTGTGGAGTCATTAAGTCGATGATAAGTCACGTAATTAATAACTAAGATAAAATTATGTACTAGACATAATTTTCAGAAATTAAATGATTATGATAGAACTTTAATATGGTGTGCTTCGTCGCCGTTGTTAAATCAAAACCAAGTCTAAAGTCGCTTGAGGTTAGTACTTGCTCCAATAGCCTAGATCTTTTCATATCGCACATTATACACATTTAAATGCGACTCATGAACTCATTATGCCAGTCTTTGTGATACAAACACATATGTTTTAGGTCGCGTCTATGTTTACAGATGCGATTGGGAAAATAAAAATAAATGTATTCAGTTATGTATATAATTTGTCTGTTCAACCTATATAAATAACCCAGTCCATTGCCTACATAATATGTAATATTAGTACCATGTAAAATAAATAAATAAATAAAATCAGGACATCTAACACACAACGCCATCTAGTCCCAAGCTAAGCAGAGCTTGTGTTATGGGTACTAGACAACTGATATAAATACATATAAACTACTTTTTTTTTCTAAATGCATACATATTATATATAGAAAACATCCAAACTCCGAAACAAATATTTGTAGATCACACAAATATTTGGTACGACCCAGGATTTGAACCCGAGACCTCTAGCACAGCAGTCGCATTCACTACCACTGTGACCATACATAACGGAGTATCCACTATTTAGCGAACGTACGTATATTTTAGTTAGTACATTCGATTATAGCTCATACGAATACAATAAAGATGTATATCGGACTCATTTAAAAGTTACACATAAAGAACCGTTAGCAATCACCAGCCTATCTTCTCATGAATTATATATTAAAATGATTTAGATATACGTATACCTTCATGTTTACCAAGTACATTAATTACGATTACATATTATACCTAGTCTTTATTAGTATCTCTATCTATCTATCAAAATGTTTGATACATTTAAGTAAAATACCATAAATTAAATTTAATTCATACTTCTGTACAGATTACCTGTAACGTACAGAGTTTAATTATTTTACAAAACAAATTATATTTGTTATGCTGAAAGCTTCCTACAATAATTGGAAAACCAAAAGCTGCGACAGCTTAAATGGAAAGTACAGTATTATGTTTTTAATTATCAAAATATAAACAAGTTCAGAGTTACTAACTTTCACTGGACGCCTACTAGCGACTGTCATGGTTTCGATTAAACTAAATCCAAGTTCAATATTAGAAAATTGAAGTATGTACAACTTATCGGACACAAACTAAATCATTGTTTTAAAATTGAACTAATTAGTACGTGTTGAATGAAAAATTATATTCTTGAATTTGATTGACACATTTAATGTGAAAGTATAAAGATGTCACGGTTAGTAATTTTGAGAGAGAAAGCCTCTTTTAGATACCTATGTTAATAAGTAATTATGGAAGTGCTACGTAATATCTCCTCCATTTAGATTATTCTTTAAACACAATCAAAATAAGTTAATTCTAACTTCATTATTTTATATAATCACTCCACATTGCGCGAGTTTTGAAATTAATTTTTCAAACAATTATTACTTTAATTTCTCATTCATACACAGTACCGTAATAATTTCTATAATGGTTTGTATATGTGTTTTTAATGTCAAGGAAATATTATATACCTTGAACATAAATAAGTAAAACAAAAAAAAAATAGGGCACGAAAGAAAAAAACAAAAGCGGAACGCAGTTTGGAGAACAATTGCAGGTAAGTTGTATAATAGAGGAAACCTAAGTTATCTAAGGCCCTTTAGGATTTGGAAGATAATAACACAAGAAAATATATATCATATAATGGTATTATCCCACCCTAACATAATTATAGTTATACGTAACACTGCTATGCTATTGCTTTACGAGGCCTAATAAACTAGATTAACTCAAATACAATGGCTGTCTAATTTTCATCACATTGTAAACGGTTCTAATAATTATAAACAGTAGGTATACATATAACAATACAGTTGCAATTACCGTTCTTGTACGTGTCGGATACTTTCTACAAGACTCGTCTGCCACAATGAACAATCACATTATTATGCTTTTTGTGTATATTAGTAAAAGTAAACACTTGCGTTTCTTTGCATATTCTGAGGCAACGAATTGGAAAACATATAACGTAGAAGTAAATTTCATAAACTGGGAAGTAAGATTATGTTTTCGATGGAAAATAGATAAAAGCCACGGCAGGTTTATTGCCTACTAATTTAATAGTCTATGCTTAGTATATAAGGCTACGTCCAGCAATGGACTGTTAAAGGCTGTTGATAATAATGTCGAAATATGCAGAGGTTACGTTGCACAAGTAAGGTGGGTAGAGTTGTGATACGCCTACACATGTGGTGCAGAAAGTCTGAACGCGTCAGGTACACCTATCGAAACTTAAGTATCACATTTACGATACGAAATCAAAACTTGTTACCTACCCAAATGCAAATGCACTATGCATTTTTATCATATTTTCTTTGTAATTCAGTATCATGTGGAACGTTTATTACACCGTGTCCCGTAGATACCGTGTCTTTTAAAGTAACTGCTTAAACCATTTTATTTATTGATCCTAAGTATTTAAATAGCATGACAAACGTAGTCAGGGGTTCAGTACGGTCAAGTAAACATTCATCGAGCGTGAATTTGATTATGAAAGGGTACGTACGTGTGTGACCGTGGTGACTATAAAAAAACACCCTTTCATTTTAAAAATAAAATTAATTAGCCAGTTCGTAGAACACTAGTTAAAACCTACACTCGCTTTCGTCTTCTAAAATGGCGATAGCAATAACGATGAGTAATGAATAGAGAGCTGCTTTAATTTGCGCCGCTGCCTGTGCCCACGCACTGAGTAAAACGCGCATCCACTCGGAACAATGCTTACTGGTTTACTTTCTCGATTGACTCATACAATTCATTGCATATGTCTAGCAATACGAGTTAGATAAATGATGTTGCTCTCAAATTGTTTACTAAAGCACCAGTTCAACATGACAAAGAATTCAACTTTCGTACATTATACTACGTACCCAGTCAACATATTATATATATGTAGGTATAGAAACCGAAAGTGAACAGTACTAACTGAGAAAGAAACGATGGAAACAAACAAATTAGAAACACACCGATTACATGGATTATTCTTACATTTGATTTGAGAATATGTGGAATAATAGGTACGAAGGTATCAAAAACTCTGCAGCAGCATGTAATCTACTCGATGTATGTATATACATAATAGGTATTGCTGCACAAGCTGCATTGTACTAATGAACGCGTGTCGCGCCGATGACCCCCGACCCACGCGGGTTCGATGCACGGTGACGCTCCCCGCGCTTCCCACTTGGCACTTGGTTACGCTTCCAGGACAATGCCGACACGTTTATCAAGTTTAATCAGTATGTATATAACAACTGTTTCTTGTTTACAATACCCACTTGCTCAATACTAGCCATTGTACATATACATAATAATTATCAATAATATTACATTCATTTCTTACATCCTGTTTAATTTAATTTCTCAATCACCATTGCGGTATAAAGTAAACTTAGCTAATACAATAATTTACAAGAAAGTGCAGCATGTGTGAAATAATTACTTATTATTTATGCTTTACTGAATTATTCCGTAGCATCCTCAAGATCTGACAGTGCCTAGCTTTAATTCATAATTTTCAATTCTAAGCGCTTTCGCTGAATTGTACAATGTTGTCGTAATATGTTAGTATCTTTATTACTACGAAATAGAGAAATGGATACGAAATATATTCATCACCATCAGCCTATCGCAATCCAGTGCTGGAAACTACTCCCCATATCTCATTCTACTTACTAAAATATTAAAGTTTTCCCTCCAAATATTTTAATAATTGCAAGCAAGTGCCACATCACGAAACCAAGTGTTTGATATTGATATAAATTAAAACTTTGATCCAATTGAAATATTGTCTTTGTCTGGATATATGACTATAAGTAATTGCTTAGCAAATAATATTGAGTATTTCATACTTTAATTTGAATATCATAAGTGATATACATGGATATACAGATCTTGGTATTACTCGTGGTTCCTTTGTCTTGCTCGGTATAGCTTTGGTACAGCCTATACGTTAGTAGGAGAAGGGGCTACGGCGCAGTTGACAGAGGTAAATAATTCGCATCCGCAGACACAGAGTGGCTCTCGGGAGTCAACGTACTGCAGGGACCGGTTCACTAATCGATCCCGCACCGACTGGCTGCGCTCCTGTCCGCACCTAAACGCGACTAACGGCTCCTTCACAACCAGCCACGATCAGATATTGTCACGATGTATTTTGTTTATTTTATACTTACTCCCTAGCGCGCACATAGCTGGTGTCTATGCCTCTACACCCGAGTTTTCCAGCATTAGTTGTTTTAAAATAACTCATACGGAGCAAGTAATAGCTGCAGTCATCCATAGCCGTGGTTGATACTCTATTATTGTAAGGGTCGGTTACCCAATAGTCGTCTGTATAGAATTATGTATTATTTAGAATTTAGAAATACTTGCCCTCTCCCTCTTCAAGTATTGCACTCATGTGCTTTATTGAATTTAACTTCTACTTCTTGGAGATACCACATATCTTCTGTGATATCGTGTTAACGAGTATAAGTAATTTACATACAGTAAAAACATTTTAACAAAAAATGGGGTAAGAAATCATACCTTGTAAAGTCTGAAGATACAAATATGATTAAAATATAAGAAGCCTGAAAAATACATTTGGTAACTACAACATGTCAAAAAGACCCTGATAAAGCCTTCGCAAAGTTATGACGATGCGAGGTCGGTGCTCGGTTCGGCAAGACATTGTTAAATTAGCAGGATATGATGAGATGCGACCTCGCCTTCATAATCCAATACGTTAGCAAGGAAATAATATTTTGTTTTATATAATATATTGCCTTGTGTTGTGTCAAATATAAAATAGTGCGACAGAATACATATATGTTGAGGAAGCAACTTGATTAATATATTTTACAATACATTAAAAACATGATTATAAGACTTTTTGTATGTTTAGTTTAACGTGCAAATTTACATCATAATTTTTATAATAAATTTATGTGTGCAACAAAGTATAGTGTGCCCATGAACAGGAAAGTGGCATAAATCACCGATCGGATTATATCGGGCGACGTGGTACGGGACATAAATCGAAGCGGTGGTGTTCCGCTTTACGACAAGGAAATCGTTTCTTGACCGCGATATATACGTTGATCACGCCAGTTAAATCTCGCGCTCCGCGTGTCGTACTAAACCGGGAACCGATTCGAAAAATCTTATAAAAATTGGCTATTCCGAACTGGAAATACTCTAGACTTATTTTAACTTCACAAGACGAATTTACAACTTCGCAGGTATGGCTAATTTAAAGGTATATAATAAATATTTATGTGAGTAATACTATTGGTATTGGCAGTAGTTACCAAACGACAGGAATTTCGAACGTTAAAAGCACAGAGACCGGTTGTGGATAGCATTAGCAGCTTGCAAAAAGCTCTGTGTGGGCCGCAGCTGCACCTACCTACTGCACTTCTAGTTTTACTGTGTCAAGAACAACTCCTCTCGCCCCCTACCCCGCACGACGATTGTACTTATATTTTACAATTGTCAACTGAATCATACAACACCACCAGCTTTTGCAATTTTTTTTTTATCGGTGCTTGCCGTGGATGTTGATGATGTTGCACTTTTCACCACATGATAATTTAGTTTCAAAGTTAGCTTAGTTGGCAATTACTTTATAGTTTAAATAATAATTATCAGCTTGAAATTTTACAAATTAAAATATTGAACCGACTCACTTACCTAATCTAATTCGCAATTAGGAATTTCCAAACGAATCCAAATAATGTGTAATATAAGTTAAAAAACAAAATCGCACATTATTTGCTCACAGATAATATAAAGATTACCATTTTAGTAAGTGACCTTTCAGAGGTCCTTGGCATACAATAGTTGCGAAAGACATGAAATGAAAACACATCGACACATGTGTTGAAGATAATTTACAATACGTATGTGAATAATATTGAATTACCACTCAAACTTTTTGCGTAAAATAGCATCTAAGATCTTTTTATTTAATCTAGTTATTAACTATAGGTATCTTTTTCTGACTTATATCCATAAGTTATTATGTTGATTTTCAGAGTTTCGTTCCTGCATGGATTAGAAATGAATGATAAATAATTATCATACAAAAGAAGACTATATTTATCGTCTATATATAAGTCAGTAAAAATACATATACACAAATAGTGCAATGAGCATAATCAGTTGTTTTGGGTTTAATTAATTTCTAATGTACTTATGTATTCATAAATATAGTATGTGTATGCCTATACAGCAGACCTACATAGTTTGGTATCAGTCATAGTATGTGAGGAATTTATTAGATATTAATCAACAGTTAGTTTTAAGTTGGTAAAACATAAAACTGTGTAATAAGTTAACAGTGATTTATTTATTTATTTATTTATTTAAGGATCTCACAACGAGGAATACACAAAAACAAGACAAAAGTAATTAGTAGGATAACAAGTTATGTGCTCCCTCACTTATAGGAGACCACATCATGCACAAGCAAGTTCACACAAATATAAAAAATAGAAATACAATAAATTTTAAATGTAATAAAAGTGTAAATAGGGTACATAATGTTATTATTATCCCCCCATTGACACCTCCATCATCACCTTTACAAACTTAAAAATATGCAATTGACAAATTGACAAATGAGACCTGTTGTAATACAATAATGATAAGTATACAAGAAGTCTATTTACTGTGTCTAAGTGCTCATATTTTCACCTAATACTTAAATACATGAAGATTTAGGACAACTAAGACAGACAAATTTATTGGTAAATTAACCTAACACACTAAAAATTAAAGCCAACCGTTAAATTCAGAGTGTGGGAAAATACAAAAATATAATTAACTAGTCACAATAGTGCAAAAACAACTGGACTCCATCACAATACTTACTATTTATATGTATGGGGAGAGTCGACTAAATCGTACCGCCTTTTAAATCGTATCACCTCTAGATTTCCCGTTAAATTCGCCATGTAACGTCTAACAAGAATTAATTGTGTGTAAGAGTGAAAAAAAAAACATTTTTAGGGGGAATTTGATGTTAATTGTCATACTGAATTGTAAGGTCACACACACGTGACAAAGGTAAGCTAAACTTTGTGGTCTACACTATATGACTACAAAACTTATAATTAGATTTTTGTGCATTTGCGTGGTGTGTGTGAATAAGTTTTGGCATCTGGCAATCCAGATATTTGCGACGGTTGTCTCACTTGATACGACAATATAAAAACTGTTTTTTCCTAAGTGTCTTAATAGTTTTATAGTAATGTTTGATTAAGTACTACAGTTACATTTTATGATAAATAAGTATCGCCGAGAACCAAGGTTCCGTTTCTATTTTCTTTTATATTATTATAAATAAATAATTTATTTCACGGTTTCCTTGTTTTGATATTTAATAATTTATTATCTGGCACTATTTAAATACCAGTGGTGCAATATAAACAACTCGTCGGCTAAATAGTACCGATGGCCTCCGCAAAAACTACTTTTTAACCGACTTCAAAAAAGGAGGAGGTTCTTAATTCGACTGTATTTTTTATTTTTGTTACCTCAACTTTCGACAGGGTGAACCGATTTTGATGATTCTTTTTTATTTGATAGCTGGTGCTTCACGTGTGCGCCCAGTTCTTAAATACGGTTCTTTTTGTTGTTAAAATTTGTGATTATTATTATTAGCTAACCTGACGTAGAAATTGTCCTTTGTTCCGCGATAGTAGTCAAGATATTAAACTTTATTTTACATGTCATCTTTATAAGTCCCTTTATAAACGAAACATTCGAGTCCCAAGTCAAAAGTGGTACGATATAAATGTCTTTCCTATACCTAGTTACGTGGTACAGTTTAAATTTTATGTAATTCACACTCAAAATAAGCTTTTTTACATTTTTCTTCATAATTTAAAGAATATCCGTTATCCAATTGTGTTTGACTCAAGTGTGTGAACAGACCTTGCCACCATTTAACACAAACTTTATGAACCATTTCTGAACATTTTTAAATAAAAAAGCCAAGTTGAAAGTAAATTAAATGCTAAAAAAGTAAAACTTGGTTAATAGGGTTAACGAATGTCAATGTTAGCTTGGACAATCGGAAAAAAGTCAAGTGCGTTCCCACGAAAAGCGATGCGAAGGCCGTTACGTTAATCAGACTCGTGTGACAGTATCCCAGTACATAGGTTATATTGTACAATCTGTACAACAACAACCACCTACTTAATCATATAATAATTGACTGGAACCTCTTGGCGAACACCAATAAAGAGACCGCCAAGTTCACTATCAAACACATACACTATATACATTAACTTTTTATCGTGACTTGGTAAAATTACTCATTTATCCGTGTACTGAGCCATGTCTACATAAATATCAGAGTACTTTATTGCGTCATACACTTCGAGTGAACTTCATACGCATTAAGAAACAAGATTGCAATGGAAAGATAATTCTTAAAAAACCGTATTTATAAAGACATAAAAGAAACAATGACGTATATTCAGAAATGTTTGGATCAAAGGGTACGTTTTTAAACGTGTACGTAACGTATGTGTCCACATCAACAACCTTACCTTTATCTGGTCTCTGGACATAGGCCTTTCTTTATAAACAAGACGAGACGGGTTGCTATAAAATTTGTGTCAAGTTTTCCTTCTCTTCGCAGTGCCGTTGTCTTGCGTATACTTCCTTGGTCGGCTTTTACGACACTCAGTGGATAAATAGGTGTAGTGACACTCCGTATTATTCATTCGTTTACACCAGGTTACACCATGAAATTAGTATTAGTATTACAAGACCCACGAGGGCCAGACCTTCGTTATTTTATAAAAGCTGAAAGTTTATCTGCGCATGTCCCCTATACAGGTAAGTACGACCAGGGGCTATATAGTTTGGGTTGTGGTTACTTGAGCAGGTAACCGGTAGTAAAGGTACTAAGCGGACTTTCGATGTGTCTGGCAAGATGTAAAAACCACTAAAACTGTCCGGCTATTGAGGTAACATCTTTTCATAGGTCCCCAAGTAACATATATAAAATTTAGCTTTTATACTATAACGAAAGTAGAATTATAATTTATTAAAGTTTAGGGGTGTCTGGCAGGGGGTAGCAACTGTCATAAGTGTCTGGCAATGGATGACGAGATTTCTAAAGAAGAAGATTTCTAAGAATCTTTAAGAAAATATAAAAAATTGAGCTTTATACTTTAACGAATTTAAGGTACTATTTTATACACCTTTACTACCGGTTACCTGCCCAAGTAACCACAACCCAAACTATATAGGTAGTCTCTGGTCGTACTTACCTGTATAGGGTACATCCGCAGATAAACTTTCAGCTTTTATAAAATAACGAAGGTCTGGCCCTCGTGGGCTCTTAGTCTATAGAAATTATGCGGTAATTTCTCGTTGTGATTTTTTTTTTACGTTTACTTCTTAACATGCTAATGCTTGGCCTTTTCATAATTGTTCCCCATTTTAACCCCAATATGTGTTACATATGTATTTGAAGTGCGCTGAGAAGATAACATCAAAGTTAAAAATCTCTAATATTATCTACATATAGTCGCCTCCTATCGCGTGACTGAACAGGCATAAATTTTAACAACCAGTCAGACTTTAATCGGATACTAAATTCTCTCGACTGTTCAAGAAACTTGATGTTCAGTTTTTAGATCACATTCCTGAATTCCAGATAACGTTAGTAAGAGCTGTCACCAAATAATATATATCTACGGAGTGATTCTAAAACTTCAGCAATCATTGATAACCAACTACATGCATTACATTGCAATTTCGTGGATATACATGCATATTCATAGAACAACTAGTCGTGATCAACGCATAATTGGTGGGAGTCGAAGCCACTATCTTAGGATCACTAGTCGAAGTATCGTTAACTACTTGACCAAACGTCAATTAATGAATGATGTTCTGGAAGAAATGTTTACGTGTGCACTTTGTGCTGTACAATTCTCTAATCTCTCTGTATCACTTTTGAACTTGACAGAAGAAAGAAGAAAAGAAATGCACACACCTAAGATAATATAAGGTAATATTAACTACTTTTCTCAAATTTTAATTTGTGAAGAATTAAGAAATGAAAGTTGAAAAGAATGATTTAAATAAATTTAAATACCTGAAAACAACAATATATTCTTTGTTGTTTTTAAAACTATGTACGTACATAGCACGTAGTATATATTAACATAATTTCACAGTTAGTGCCAGTCACTTACTGCTGAAATAAACAAATTCGATACAAAGAAGTCTCCTTCGGAAGTCAGTAAGCTTTGGTAGTTTATTAAATATATTTATAAAATAGATCGAGGTCCTTTTGGTCAGAATAAAATAAAAATGATTTTGCTAAATAAATTATAAGTTATACCACTTCTTTGTTTAAAAAATACTTTTGTTCTATAACAATAATTGAGTGTGAAATCAAATTAACCTATTCAAACGAAGACTTACATTTTTTCATATATTTCTACAGAGAACCCCCGCCCCCCACACCCGCACTAGGAATATTCCCGTTTCGCGGTGGACTTAAATATGTAACGGACACAAGAAAAACCCAGACACAGAACAATTTGTGGAACACATAATATTGTGTCCTATGTGGGGTGTCCCACTGCGCGATACGTGGTGGAAAAATGAACGTCTATGCAGAATATCACAATATCTCCAAGGGAGTTGTACCAGTAGGAGCAGGGGTCACTTTATTCACCTGGCACGACGCACCGCAATATGACTTATGGATACCGATACCGTACAGTAACCGTTAGACTACTCATTGCTTCAGACGGGAATGTGTATATGAGATTTGATCATCCAAGAATGCAGTTCTGAACACCGATGCATCGTATACATATTTCTATTTTGTGTATGCTTATAACTTACATTAATTTATCGGACGCTATCCGGTTTCAGTACAATTGATCATTTGTTATAAAATTTGCAAATTAGCGTGGCTTCCTCGTAAGCTGAAGAATTTGTTTTTATTTGGTAGAACGCGCTAAAATCTCAGAAAGTACTATCCTCTTCCTATCCTAGTCCGATTTGATAAATCTGTTAGTGTTGGTGACCATGAGAGGCCGGCCACGACCCGATAGTTAATTGGGAATTCTACAGGTCTTACAGCAATGATTATTATTAATATACTAATACTGTAATATATTTTTGTGAACAGTTTTAGAATTTGGCCGGATTTACGGTATACGACCAAACACCTTTCCGGTTCTTTATTACAAATAAAGTAATAATTGCTCGTTTTCGTGCACGTACGCATAGACACCGACAATCGTGATCAGAAATTTTATTATAACAAAATAACAAATATGTTAATAAAATTGTTTTCAATATATCATAATTATAGGAAACAATTTATATGAAGTTATAGGAAACACTCATGGAATAACCTAAACACAAAACCACAACAGTAACTGGGTTAATTTTGGTTATCACTGGCTTCTGATTCATGTGTTTATTTTCCTGAATAGTTAGTACATTGCGGCAAGGCAAGTAAAACGTAGTTTATTAATGAGAATGATATTAGCAGCGACATCTAGCGGTAAGTAGCACAAAACAGTCCGCAACTGCTAATTGACGCCTGTGCCTACTAGATGTCGCTAGTACAATCATGCCGTCAAAGTGAGAAAGTACAAGTAATTATTTCAAATGATGCATGCTTTGAAATACATAACTAATATAGTTTTTGAAATGTTGTCACGACACACAACGGACATCACTATAATTAATATTATTTAGAAATATCATTTAGTTTAAAATAACACAAGAATAGTAAATTTGAAGATGTTATAAAATAATAAATTGTGTAATAAACAGGAAATTAAGTTTTCGGGTTTATGAACATAATACGATAAAACATATCTGATCATGTTAACACAGATTATATAACAATGTTGGTTATTAGAATACAAAATTTCTGTTCTGATTACGTCGTGGGCAAACTACCAAGCTAACAAATTAGAAAGCGTGAGGGATTGTGGTGTGAATGCAGTTGTCGCAAGTTGTGCACAAATATCTCTTATACAAAAATGCATCTATTTGACGAATATTTAAAATATATAAGAATCCATCTATTTGTTAAACTGCGTAGTTAGTGCATGCACAGCACAAAGGCTTTTGCAAGAACTAGACATATGGAAAAAGGCCGCCCCCGCGTGCCCTTTAAAATTATGACAGAAATGTCGTCGAAAAGTTAAGTCTGGCGATAATAGCGAACAAACGTTTGATTAGTTTTTAGTAAATCTTATATTTGTTTCAGAGTTTGGGTATTTTCTATGTATAATATGTATGTATTTAATAAAAAAAACCTATATATGTATTGTATCTCAGTTGTTTTGTACCCATAACACAAGCTCTGCTTAGCTTGGGACTAAATGGCGTTGTATCCGATTTTTTATTTTTTTTATTTATTGCATTACAGGCTTGAAACCGGAAAAGTAGATAATAAACACTTAAGCCTTTCAGCATCTCATAAACTTAAAATTATTAAAAAGTACAATTTGTAAAATGTTATTCTATATTTAAATGCTGACAATAAAAATATACTTAAAGCTTAAATTAAACAGAAGACTAAAAAGCGTAAAATTAAATAGTCATTTTTTATAAGAGAAATGCGATAAAGAAATTTGTTGGATAGTATTATTATAAGAAAATACGCTTCACGCATTTAACTTTACAGATCCAATAAATGTAAACAACATTAAACGATGAATTATAAACATGCACGTAAATTTATTATCATATCTTGAATTGCCGGGAATTTTTGGTTTATTAAAATTTAAAGAATACTCAACTTATCTATTATTATTTTAAAAAAAGGAACCTGTACCTACTGATAGTAGGTAATGGTTCCTATCACCTAATGAGAACCATTTACAAACTGGATCTACCAACATTTTCAGGATATTAAGTACAGCACATGTCCATAATTTAATTAAAAATAATGATGTTACTTTTACGTGACGTGGATTGAGTTTTACCCTTATCAAGAATCAATAACTAATTCTACTAACTAAAACTAATCAATTTTTTTTTTTAACAAATTAGGATTATATTATGCAACTTCCCCATGCCATGGCAAGTATTATTATTATTATTGGTCTACCAATACCAGATAATAGGAATAACTTTATAAAAATAATTATAATTTTAATGAAAATCATAATTTTATAAATATTGTCTTGTCTTTGCTTCTGCCCACTGAGAATCTTTCTTTTTTAACCATAGTAAGTTGAAACCCAGAAATTCATCAAGGTTATCTAGAACTATATCATAATCTCTGTTTGGTCTCTTTCATATTGAAATAAAATACCAAGGGTTAAAACTTAATGCTGCTTTTATAAAACTAATCAGATTCAATAAATTTTTGCACATGGGACTAAATTTTATTAGACAAAATTAAAGTCAAAATAAAGAAAAGTAAAACGAAAGAAAGCACTGCTTTAATTCGGTAATGTGTGGGGTTGGCACAGTTGTTGATACGAAAATACAGGAATGCAGAGAGTGGAAGATTACAATTGTTGTTTGGCTGAAGTAATAAAATGTCATGAAGTTATAATAAATAACATTTCTTGTTCTAATGTTAAGTTGGTTTCAGCTGCTGATAACATTGCTGACGTCTGGGATTAGCAAGGCAACCAAAGTTCAAAGCTTAGTTAATTGTGACAGTAACTACTGTTAAAAAAATAGCCAGACAGATTTATTATCTGTATATTAAGACCCACTGACTTAACATTAAGTATTGATTGCATCTTGTTTCATGGTTGTAGGTATTCTACAAATATTGACTTTGGATAATAGATCAATGTTCGCATAAAATTTTAAGCAGTTTCATTTCTGAAAATACTCCCCTAAAAATACTAATATACAAATTGGCAATCAGTGCGACTGAATTTTTGTACTTGCATATGCATCCGCCTATTTCGTAATTTCGGAACCATACCCCTCCTTATAATAATTCTTAGAGATTGTGAAGTTCATTAGGTCATTTACTAATCTTTTACTGATGAAAGAAAAGGATGGTAAATTATGACTAACCTGTCTCTTTCTCTGCTTCTGCTTCGTTTCCTGTATGATCCTTCTGTAGAACCGTCGTCTAGACGTCGACGCTTCGCCTCGTACGATCTAGATCGCGACCTCGAGTGCGAAGTGTAGTGCTTCCTTCGAGTGCGCGGCATCTGTAAAAAGAAACCAACATTCTCTTTATACAAGTAACATAACCACACAAAAATAATACTGGCATGATAGATTGTTTATGCGAGTTAGTTATGGTCATTGCAAACTAAAACAGAACATCAACCCTGATTAATAACAATATTATTAAAATTTTAAGTTATTAGACGTAAAAATTAGTGTCACTTTCAAGGTCAATAAGCTTAAAATTGGTCTTATGTAATTCTGTCTCCAACTGTTTCATGATAGTAACTATTAAACAGTTATATTTTATTTTCTTATACTCTCAAGGAAAGTTACCTGCTAAGAGCTTTTTACGTTACTTTGAGAAAACTTAACTTTCCATTATTTTTTCATGCTTGCAATGATAATCTTTGAATTAATTATTTTGGTTTTTATCTTATCAAATACATATTTAAGTATGTATTGACACATGCTCACACTGGTCCATGCTTACATAATTATGTATAACTGTCTAGATTTTTATAACATGCATCAATTTGATTTCATAATTATATTATTGAGCTGTTGTGTACTATTTAGTCCACAATTGTCTTTTTACATAATTAAAATGTGAAACAGTTACCGATTTGATTGAAGTATGACAGTATTCACACAATTTCCATAAAGTTTTTAGATAAACGAACTCTTTTAATTTGTGTGGTCTGTATGCCAAAATGTGATCATTTTTAGCTATGTATATTATTATAAGAAAAGAAAAGGCTAGTAAAGCGAAATCTATAAATATTACTGGTTGATTACAAAACATAATTTGTGTGTGCTTGTATCATAAGTATGGCTAATGTCATAATGCTGTAGAAGCAGATTACTGTTTTGCTAATAATTTTGTAACAGCAATATTTTAAAATGGCTTATAAATTGCAACAGTGTTTATCTAAAACAGTTTTCATATAAATGTCATTTGTAGGTGTTTGCTAACATGTGGAGATATAAGGTTATACATGAATTAATTGACATAGTATGAGGTATTTTGCTATATCTATTGGCATATTAAATGTGCATAGCGGTAATATGCAGTTTTTTATCCAGAACTTTGAATTTAAAAAAAAATTACCATGAAAATATGATATTAGACAAGAAGAATATTCTATAAAATTTAAGTTAAGAAATCTTCAAATTACATGAAGACAAGTTAACTATAACAAAAATTTAAAATAAAATTGACATGTTTGTGCTATATCGTTTATTAATGAATTTACTACTATTGATAGATACAGAAAACTCATATTGTCACGGTACAAAGATTTTTAATATAAACATAGCATTAAGCCATTCCGTAAACAAACCAACATGCTAACATGACTATCAAAAATAAGTATGCATGATATAAACTTTAACATAATATTGTAGCTTAATACTTATTTTTGATGGTCACAATGTAGGAAAGTACATTGAAGTACTTCCACTTACCATGAGAAAGTTACCAAAACTCGTATCCAAGAGGTTTAAGCTGAAAAACATAAATCTTTTAAGCTATTGACAAGTTGTGGGTGCAAAGTAGAAATTGACTTCACACTAACATGCATTCTGAATAAGCATTACATTTTGAATTTAAAACAGAAAGATTTGAAAATTATAGAAGATGTACTCATAACCATAAGAACTTATTTTCAGTATAGCCTAATGAACTCGCAGCTTGATATTGTGTTTTGCATTAGTGTATTTTAGAAAAGCAGTATGAAATCCTTAACACTTCACAACAATAACGATAAAATGATTTCAGCTCTAATTTACGGCTTAACATAACCAAATTAGTCACTAGCATATGCCTGGCAAAACTCAATTATCAGACTTGCATTAGTGATTAGCAAGTCAAAAGACAGTATTGATCTGATAAAAACAATTTCTTATCAACATTATTAAATAACTCAAAGGATTATATCAAGGGCCTCAAAATACTGTAACTAAGAAAATAACTTGAGTACACATCAGTGGCAGCACTACAGAATAAAAACATTCATGCTCTTGGATCTCAAAATATCACTGACACTTATCACTGATGCAAATACTAAATCACATCACACGTATCTGCAATAACAATGCGTAAACTACAACTGGTGATCATTTACCTATATTTAAGTTCCTCTATATAGAACAAAATTACAGTGCTCAGGAAAATTCACAACTTTCTCATGTGGACAAGACGTAAATGTCAAGTTATTTACATTAAACATGCTGACGCCATGTTGGTTTCAATACTACTCCGCTGGGGAGCCCTAAGTACACAATATGGTAGATAACCACATTCATTTAAAACTTACCCTCAATTCACGTATATATTTCAATTTACACCAAAGTAGATGAGTGAAATTAATTAGATAGTTCCAAGTTCGCGATGCAGAACCTTGAAGAATGCTTCTTCGTATCAAAGGCCCAAACATCGATCCGAATCCAAGACAGATGCTTGTTGGTTGGTTGAACGCAGCGCGATGGCGTAAATCGTAACTCAAGTTTCTTTTCCGGTTTAACATAACTAATAATTACGTATATTGACTACATACCAATATACTATATAAAAATCTAAAAAGGTAAGAAATTTATACCACTCTATAAAATAGAAATATTTCTAATTTCTTTTAAATTACATTTAAAATGTAGTAAAACGACTTGGATTAAAAGGAAGTTACCGTACTGCTGCCATCTATTGACTATTGTGGTAAGTTTTGTGACATTACTTCTTATCTACCAACATCACAAATCTTAATGATACTTTCCTGTTTCAAGACATTGGACATAGGTGTCGTTCGTAAAATTGTATTTTAATTTATGTTCTGCATTCTATCCATACTATTATAACGGGTGTTTTTTTAAGCTAGATAGAACTTTAAATTGTAAAAAGTAACACAAAAAATTAAATTTTGATGAAACTGTTTTTTTTATTTGTTTCAGTATACTCTGACAAATCATCATGAATAGACTCACGCTTGAACAACGCTACGAAATTATCCAAATTTACTTTGAAAATCAGTCGTCGATTCGCGCAACTTATAGACGACTGTTTTATCGCAAAATTGTGTTCAGCGATGAGGCGCATTTTTGGCTTAACGGGTTTGTTAATAAGCAAAATTGCCGCATATGGAGTGAGACCAATCCACAACAGACCCTACAGACTCCATTACATCCAGAAAAATGCACCGTATGGTGCGGTTTTCACGCTGGTGGCATCATCGGACCTTATTTCTTCAAAAATGAGCTGATTTTCAAAGTAAATTTGGATAATTTCGTAGCGTTGTTCAAGCGTGAGTCTATTCATGATGATTTGTCAGAGTATACTGAAACAAATAAAAAAAAAAGTTTCATCAAAATTTAATTTTTTGTGTTACTTTTTACAATTTAAAGTTCTATCTAGCTTAAAAAAACACCCTATATTATATCAAATTGATATATGTATTTATAATCTCTTTTTCTTTTTTGATGAAATGGCAACCAGCCGGATCACTCGGATCAGCTATTTCTGCCAATGTCAAGCATTTATAGTCTTCAATTATAAGTCTTCGAGTCTTCAAGTCGTCGTCGTGATGAAATTAAGATAAAAATATATAAAATGTGGATGACATGAAATGGGGACCATCTTTTTTTTCCATGTATTTATATTATACTCTCCATAATCGCCCATTCGATCACGACCTTTCAGAAACGCAATTTCTCAGCGGCCAGACAATAGTTGTCTATTACCCATAATACAAGCTCGCTTTGCTTGGGACTAGATGGCGTTGTAAATTCCGAGGTTCGTTAGGTACTGACGCACATATGCGTTTGAGAAAGACTCAAATTGCATCTAAGTGTGCATATTATAGTTGCAATATGTAAAATGAAACGTTTTGCTCACAGAAAACAACAAGGCGTTTTCTAAAAAAAACTATAGCTTGAGATGAAAATGTGTCATGATTTTTATTCATTTCGGTAGTCAGCAATGTATTGTTTGTATACCTTTACACTAAAAAACGGTTAGCGAGGACATGACTCGAGGTGGATCAGCGTGTAGCTCAATTTCTTACAGGCCACGGTGACTTTTAGAGCAAACTACACTCATTTAAATTAGTCGATTCATCAATATAATAACAATTTATTTATTACAATAGTATTTTATTACAAAGAATTCTCCATACTAATTGAATATCAAAATATTTTGCGGTTTGAACATATAAACAGTATTTATCCAGCCTCCTATTGCCTTTTTATTTAAAAACTAGCTGACCCACGCAACCTCGTTTGCGTCTTATATAGCCCGTAGCATTAAAATTTTCGCAAAATAAGTAACTTTTCTGGTTGATTTTTACACCTTGTGTCCGAAAAACCCAAATATCTTACGGAACCCAATTTTTTTCCAAAATAAAATATTTACTAATAAGCCTATGTTACTCGTGGATAATGTAGCTTTCGAATGGTGAAAGAATTTTTAAAATCGGTCCAGTAGTTTTTGAGCCTATTCATTACAAACAAACATACAATCAAAGTTTTCCTCTTTATAATATTAGTGCAGATTTTATTACAAAGAATTCTCCATACTAATTGAATATCAAAATATTTTGCGGTTTGAACATATAAACAGTATTTATCCAGCCTCCTATTGCCTTTTTATTTAAAAAAAAATCGACGGGTTGCACTCCGGGAGCGCCGGCAGAAGTGAAAACTTGAATATTAACGTTTTGCATTTTTGATATTTCACTTCAAAAACTTAAGTAAAGTAAACTCGAATGTAATTTTGCATATTTTTACAGCGTAAATGGCATGTTTTAAGTTTGTTGTTTCTATATTATAAACATCAATATGTATAATATTGTTATCACAGAAGCATAGCATAACTTATCAAATTACTAATTATCGAAAAAAATATTAAAAAACATTAAGATATCATTCATGATTTTTTGTAGTCCATAACACATCCATATTTATTATATAAACTATAACATTTCGACGTAACGTAGAAAACGTAGTCTGTGCGCGCAAGACGACAAGAGACGACTGTTTGTTGTTTGTGTATGTAACAAAATGATGGTCCTCACATACAACGCTATTTTGGGTTTGCCATTTCTTACCAGAAATATAAAGTGGTAAAAATTATTGTTCTTTTTTTTAATTCATCTGACTGATATCACGACACTCATTTTCTTAAAATTTTTTTGGTACTACCTATATCGTATTATAAACTATATTAAATATGTATTAAGTACATTATATATAAAAGGGGTTCGGAGTTTGTATGAAGCTTTTTATTTCTTCAACGAATTTAAAAAAATAATCTTATCACAGAGTGCAACTAGGCTATGGGCTATAAATTAAAAATACCTACTGTTGCAAAATTTTTTCGACTTTTAATGATATTTACCTAAAAACGTGGTTTTTGGCGTTTGTAAATAATGAATATATTTAAAAATTTGTATATTATGTAAGTCCATAATTTCGAAAAATGCTTGTATCTATTTCTTATTGTCTAGGTGTGATAACTATTTTAAACAATAGGTGCAAGCAATTTTCGGCCTTATGAACTTGCATAATATAATATTTATATTCATGATCACCATCATTTTTAACGCCAAATACGTCTCAACCCAACAAATTTTGCAGACATGCAGACGACACTGCATATGCGAAAATGTTGCAGTTAACGAGTCGCAATTTACACAGGTCATTTAAATATATTTGGAAGAAAGTAGGACCCCGAAGGTTAAATGCTATTCTATACTTATTATACTACCTATCCTGACCGACTGTGTTCGATCGGAAAAATAGTCCTTGTATATGTCGAGAGCCAATCCTCGAATGCTAAAACTAATTCAGAAATACACACAGTGTCTAATGCTTTGTCTCGCTAGCTAGTTTGGGTGCTTTGACAACCTCAACTTATAGTTGACTCCATGGGTTTCTATTTCCTCCCTGACCATTGGTATGTCCAAAATTTCATGGATCACTGGTATACCTACTTGTTTTAAAATATGGTTTTGTGCTCTCTCTATAATCATTATGTTGGAGGCTCTGGCGGTGCCCCACAACTGTAATCTATAAGTCCAGATGGGTTTTAGTATCGGCTTATACTCGTATATGAGCAGTTTATTGTCCATGGATAGTTTTGAATGTTTTGAATTACGTCCTAGCAGCAGCCACTAGAGACCTCTGTATTTGAGGTTGATTTCTCCTCTCTCTCTCTCTCTCTTTGTTTTAATATGTTTTCTCAAGGTAAGCCTACGATCCAAATGCATGCCTAGGTATCTTACTGTCTGCTGGTGAGGCAGCTGTGTGCCGTTTAGGTAGACTGGAGAACAATCTTCTTTTCGGAGAGTAAAGGTAATGTTCGACACACATTACAATTCGCAATTCGCCATTTAGCTAGCCATTTCTCAAATTCATTTAGGTTGTTTTGTAAGCCTTGTAAGGCTTTAATAGGGCATTTATTCGAGGCGAGTAAGGCTGTATCGTCAGCATAGGTTGCAACAGTTACTCCAGGAATTTGAGGTAAGTCATATGTACAGAGTGTGTATAGAACTGGTCCAAGCACCGACCCCTGTGGGACGTAACCCCCTCCTGCCAGTATTTCATAGAAATTCGTGGTACGGTCTTTCTCCCTCACTTGGAAAACTCTGTCAGATAAATAGGATTTTTAGATTCCCTAGAATGTATGTGGTAACTCAGATTTTATTGTATTTAAATAAATAAATAAATATTCCGGACATCTAGTCCCAAGCTAAGCAGAGCTTGTGTTATGGGTACTAGACAACTGATATAAATACTTATATACTTTTTTTATATAATAGACCCTTGTGCCAGACCCGGTCGAAAGCTTGCTGAATGTCAAGAAAGACTGAAGACAGTATTTTTTTCCTAATTTTTCTAAAAACTCTATGCACCTGTTCAATTGTAGCATGTTGTTTTCTAAACCCAAATTATATAGCCTATGTATGTGTAAATTTAATTCAAATCGATGCAGCAGTTTAGTGAAAGCGTAACAGACGGACAGAGTTAATTTATTGTTTTTGTTTGCGTTTAAAAAGACAACTCCCGCACTAGGAATACACATTCTGTGTTTTTTTTTATTATATAGCGGGCAAACGAGCAGACGTATCGACTGATGGTAAGCGATTACCGCCGCCCATGGACACCCGCAACACACAGTACAAGTGCGTTGACGGCCTTTGTTGTGCGTGTCGCGGAGGACTTTAAAAACATACATGAAACAAATACAAGAAACACCAAGACTCAGAACAAAATTTTGTAAATCACAGTGTTGTAAATCACACTAGACTGACCGTGCAGTCAAAAGGACTGGAGATGTGGTCATACTTCTGAAGATTAAAGATAAATCAAATGCAGTTGCTGAAAAGACCACCTAAGATCTGTATTCAGGTATAGTATATATATATATATGTATATATATATATACCACACGTCACCATAGATAGTCGATTAAAGAGAAGATAAGAGATAGCACAAACACTGTTTTAGTTTCGTCGCACTTACCACTGATGAAATATATTACTTGTCAGTGGTATACAGTAGTGGTGTACATACATAGTACACATTTTGTAAGTGCTAAAAGTACATTATGTCTTGATTGATAACACGCTCCGTACTGAAATAAAATCTGGTTTGATGTACTGTTTAGTTGTAATTTAGTTATTATACTTCCTCTAGTGACTAAGATTTATCCTGTTAGTGTTAGGTAAATTTTGTTATATTGATATCACACGGATTAAACAGTATAAATTGAACTGAAAAAGCCTACAATTCTTACGAATTATCAAAAAACTCAAATTATAAATTACATTATTACAATTTTTTATTATTTACGAAACGTACCTTATCTCTTTAGTAATGTTTTTATTAAAGTGAAAGTCAATTTAGATTTTGCATCATCATCACATCACCATAGTTCAGATATGTCCGTCACTCTGTGACTGGGTTTCAACTTTATTATAGAATAAAATTGGAGCATGCAAACTTTTATTAGAAAAGGAGAATCTGGCGCGGCTTTGAGTGAAAGTGCGTTGAGGAAGGGAGCGCGCCGACCTTCTGGCGGGAATCAGCTGATCAAGTTTGCGCAGTGCGCAAATGTGCGGCGTGGTGTGCGGGGGAAGAGGCGCGAGGCGTACGGCCGGGGTGTGCGGCGGCGCCCGGCCAGTCGCGCGCTCTCGCGCCCGCCCAGCCTTCGCTGTGCCCCACGACCCGCCGCGGATGGACGCGGCCGCGTGGCCACACATCGCCACTTAAAATTAACATAAAACCGCCACGTTATTTGGCCGCGACTCCACCACGCTCCAAATTAATGCTGTAACTGTGATATTTGTACAAAAATCGACGAAATCTGTCGACTCAGGCCATGCGGGTATACAAAGTAGCGGAGATTAGAGCTGTATCGCAGCCTCCCGTTGCAAGCGACAAGCGTTACAATAAAACGCTGTTATGAGGGATATTCAGAGCGAGCCTAATACATGTACAAAAATGTTCGATATGTCAATTCAAGAAGTGAATGGGAAAGGACCTAAAAAGAGGAAAAAGTCGTTAGAGCATATCTGTGATAATGAGGAGCGTGATGGTTTGAAGGAGACCGAAGTGGTGACTGGCGATGGCACGGAAAAGAAAGAAACTGCCAACGGTGCTGATGCGTCGGTTACCGGTGGTGTGGAACTGCTGCACTGGCGCGATATGCCACAGCACCTCCAGTTCAATCCATATGTGCTCACCGGCTACCGTCCGCTGCAAGGCTGGGCTGGTTGCGTCGGCAGCCTCTTCTACTTCCACAATGAGACTATCAACATACTCACACATGGTAACGTATCTCATTGATTTATCTGCGCGTTGTTACGTGGCGTTTGAATCCCTTTTGTCGTGTTCTTACTCGCCTATGCTACGTTACATAAAGTCTCCGTGATGCAATGTGTAATAGTCTGTGTGATATATTTTGGTGTTCGTACTTTGCAGTAACAGAGTCATTAAATGTCTAGATTAAATCTTTAGATAGTTTTAAGCAAGGTTTTATAAATATAGTAGAAAACATTATAAAAAAAAAAGAACAGGAATAAGCCTTGAAATAGATATGTAAGGCAATAAATCACAAACATTCTTCGCTTTATGTACGTAACATAAGAAATGTTCGTAGCACTTCGTAGCAGTCTACGAAGAATTTATATGTACCATTAAGAAATACCAAAATGCTACGCAAGGAATGCCCGTTCAAGTAAGTATTTTAAGAGTTAGTGTATAAGAGAAAACTTCTATGTAGTGGAAATTCCTCTGATTTTGATACATTCCTGAAAGGAAGTTACACAAAGCAAGCAATAAGCTAAATGAAACGGAACCATAGTTAATAGTTATTAATGAAAATACTTTAAATAGGGTTTAAATTAAAGTAAATATTTGTAACCACGTAAGTATATTTAATACCAAAGAACAATAAGAAGTAGCCTTGCCTACTTGTTTGGTTTCACACAGAAATCATGATTTAAATCAGATAAGTGAGATCCTAAAAGTGCTCGCATACTCTTGACATCATCGAAATGACCGAAAAGTTTATAAATTAATGGTACTTTGTTTTACTAGATTAGTGTTATCGATTGGCATTTAAGTTAATTAAAGATCTTTAAAAGTTTATCAGAAAAGAGAATAGAAATTTGTACCTACATAAAAAGAAAATTGTGCATGGAGCTGAAGGCTGCTTATATTTCACTCCTGACAGTTCTGCTGTTAATCGGAAAATGATCTCAAGAAATCCCAAATGTTTTTCGATCATCATTAAATCACATAGGTATATATGGTTGTAGGATAGTGAAGGCATGCAATATTGCTTACGCGTTATTAATTCTTTAGAAACCAACTTGGCTTAGTAGAATGAGTGCGTTAATATTTATTTAAACGAAAGGAACCGATTAAATTAAACTACTCACTAGTTGTACCAAACAAAGTACTGATAGACTGCACGGTTGGCTTAGTGGTTTAAGCGGTCACTATGCCGCTTGCTATGCACCAAGTGCCGTGGGTTCAAATCCCACGTGGGACATCACTTTGTGTGATCCACAAAATGTTGTCCTGAGTCTGGGTGTTCTTTGAATCCGTTACATGTATGTTTGTAAAGTCCCCCGCGATACAGGATGTATAATCCTAATGCGGGAGTTGTCTTTTTAAAAAAAGAAAAAAAAAGTACCCGCAAGAAAATAAACAAATAAGGTTCTAGAATGGATTTTATTTTACTTTTTCAGTTTTTACGCAAATTCAACCTACGCAGTTGGATTTAGATTTCGATCGTTATCAATTTCTAACATTCTTTGTGTGAAATTAAGAAAAGATTTACTGAAAATGTGCAGGATTTTTAATAAACATTATAATTATATACAGAAGGATAGAATATTCTTCCAATAAATTATGAAAACGAATTTTTTTATTAAAAAAGAATACAATGGATCGTGTTATCGCTATAAGCGATCTCTACAAAATGATTATACTCACAAATTTTATTGTTAAGTGACGCTACTTCCTAAAAAAACTGGTGAAAATCCGAATAATAAAATATGTTATTAAAAAACCCTAATAAAATGTTATTCTAAAATATTTACATTCAACTAAATAGAATAACAGGAAAATATAAGTTTGGCATAAACATAAGCGCAAACTTTTATTACATGTATTATACGAGTACGATGCGGAAACTTAGAAAGTAATTATCATTTTAGTTTTCACAAATAACATTTTAAGGTTGACAGTGACATATTGTTGTAAGTAATATCTACTGGTCGCCCAGAGGTTGAAATTCGAACATAATTCTTTTAATTTTTTAATTAGAGATTATTAGTGTTTCTTTCGTCTAAGGCATTTAAGGTCTATTCTACAGCTCTTTCAAAGATTTCATCATGGCTACATTTGACGTTCAGAATGAGAATATATACAAAGATAATCATCTTTTTAGTTAAACTTACACACTTACAACATACCTACATACATTTGTGTATGTGGATAATTATGTATGTGTGTGTCATTACGCATGGTAGTGTGTGGAATATTATTTTTATTAATTTAGTAAACTGTTATGCATTATTCTAAGAAATTATTAGCTTTCTGCACTCCTATTCTAAGTGTGCGAAATTTCATACTCCTCCGTCCAGACAATTTTCGTAAAAATGAGTATAAAGTTTTTCCTTCACTTATTAATGTATAGATATAACTACTGAACTCAAGCTTGTTGGATTTAATCATACCTAAAACTATAATTATGTGATGAGTAGAGTCTATGCCTATTTAAATCAATATTAAATCCATAGACAACACGGGAATAGAGGCAATATATGTCAGTTTCATCCCCGTTTATAATAACAGAGTGACATTTAAAAGTCCCCGTTGAACTCTATTCAATGGGGGCTTTCAAGGCGGGTCAAGGAAACATAGATATGTGCCAAATAGTATCCACTACTTACAAATGAATATCTAAATGTAGAGAATTCTTGTGCCATTGTTTATCAAAGTAATAATCTATAGAAGGAATCTCTCAGCGACCGCTACAATCTCAGGATTGGGTAATATAAGCTAAGTGTAGTTTATTCGTATCTTATTTTATTAATTTAGATGTATGTATGTGTTTTTCTGAGCTTAGCTTTTTTTGTATTCGATTTATACTGTATTTTTAGAAGACAAAAATTATATATACTTTTCAACTGTTAATATGGATGAATCGAATTAAAAATATGTAAAAAGAGTAACCAGAAAAAGTTTAAAAATCTACAACCCGGCTACGTAAAACCCTTTTGATAATGTATATCTATCTATATAAATTAAATTGAATCGTCGAAATGTATTTACGCGCATATCTTCCGATCGACTGCACTTAAGATTTAGACTTATTTTAGTCTAAAAGATTTACCTGTTACATTGTAACTTCTTTATAATGATAACATATGTTACAATACAGTTTCATGATGTTGAGTTTCTTTAGTGGAAAAAGATCAGTATTTTGAGTAATAAGAAGATAAAAGTTTTATGAAAATAAAAACTCTAATTCTCTTGTGTCTTAATAATTTTAGTTTAAAATACTACTGGTAACCTTAAGATAACATATTTTTTACAGAGAGACAGTTACTTTCAAACTTATAATATTAGTATAAAGTAGATTTTAGAGATGGAATCCTCAAGGCCCTTACTCGCTTAAGCGGTACTTTTCGAATTTAAATATGTGCTTGAACTAATTTATTATTAAAATAACTGGTAATGTTGATGAATACTTATATACTTTAATAAAGAAAGGCGGACATAGGCTAATTTTTACCAAGATAACCGACAAACACGCAGAGGCATGTGCATAAGCTAGTACAAAGTAAAAGGAAAAGAAAACAACAAAGCCATTTATATAATGTTACCGTACAAATGTGTGCAGTGTCCATCAATCATACAATAATCATAGGCTTATTGGCAATAACCGTGCTTTGAAAAAAATCATTCATTATGCCTGAGACATTTACGATCTGTTTTACTGAGTTTTCACGATAAGTAAGAATTTAATGTGTGTCAGCCGATCATGAAATACTTTGATAATTTATTTTGTTTTACAATATTGAAGTGATCTCTTTAGACACTTGTACTAAAAGAAAAAAAAACGGAAGGGGTGTCGGTTCTCTATCGGTTACTGACATCCGTAAAAACTTATATTATTCTATCTTTACATAACCATCTCCGACATAAGGAAGATTGTCCACAACTTCCAAACCAGCACCCTCGTTTTCTCATCACCTCCTGCATCTTCCGTTTCGCTGAAGTGTTTTCAGTGCAAATACCACCATCGCGCTCAATGAGTAAAAGTCATGGACTTTGTAAACTGCTCACCGGTTGAGCGCCCTGGTCCATATACAAACTGAATCAACATATTCCAAAATACCCCATACTAAATTTGAACTTTATTTGTGCCTTATCTGTTTTTCTAAAAAATATTTGCTTGCTAAAAGTTACTGTACATATGTAACTGTTGTTTACAGCGCAAGTGGTGCTTCAAAACTATTATTATTCTCTACCAATATTTTGTACCTACACTTTACCTACGGGTAAACCTCATTAAGAGTAAATTGATTGTTCACAAGTAGCCGCCTCTTTATTAGTCATTCAACATAATACGTAGTGATTACCAGAATGAAGGGCGCTCTTCTATTGTTTGGTATATATTATTACGATAGGCTATTTCGTTTTATTCATACATGTAGCAAAGTTCGTGTATAAACGAGACAAGCCTATTGAAAAGAACGCAATGTAAAGATTGGACTATGAGAAGCAACATATAAATATCGTCAGGCTTTTAAGAATCCTCCACCTTTAGACAATAAGTGTGACAAAGATACGTGCAGAAGAAGATCGACACAAATTTTTCTACTGTCGTAATATTCATTATTGCCAGTGGCGTGGCGTGATATTATATAGCCTATAGCCTTCCTTGGTATGTACCGATATTAATCTTCTACTCCATCCAGCGGTTGCCTAGACGAGATCGCATATCGCGAAAAGGCAACAATACATTCGTACATATTTTTTTACTTATATCTAAGTAGTTTTACAAAGTATATTTTTTGTTTCTTTGTGTTATTATTTTTCTATTTTAATCCTAATAACATCAGCTATCTGCTAATATCGTCCGGATCCGGATCAAACAGACAGACAGACATACATTTAAAATTGTATTTTGGATGTAAGTGCTGTTATATTTTCATATGAATTTAGTGAAAAGTTGTTAATTGGAAATTAAAAACAGACGCTTCAATTGTATTTATTTGTATAGATTTAGCTAACAAATAGTTTATTACTATTGGAATATTTATTACTATTGTCATATTAGCCATGCAGCGTTTCACTCCTTCAAACTAATTGTCCCTGCTGAACATTCTACTAATATATTCGACATTACCGTGTTAAAAATATTCAACACGGTAATAGTGACAAGATGATATAATAATTGAACTTAGTATATTAAGGACTTCTAAATAAATTTGAATTAAAAACATAAACTAGAACATCAGCATCATAAAAAAGATTCACACTTATTATAATATATTTATAAGTATGTATACAGGTGCTATTATAGGTCTCGAGTCTCATAGCCTCAAATCTAAGGCGACATAACGACTTACTAAGTGACAGATCAGATACAACAAATTTCCTAAAAAAAAAGGTCAATCAATTTATTAGTGTTGCAAATATTTATATGGATGTAGAAAATCTTTTACAACAAAGCTCTTTACGTGATTATTTATAGAATTTGTTAAAAGGTAAGTAAGGTTCCATAAGAGAATCCTCCGATTAGAATCTTAATGTTTAAAGATTTTATCGTTTACAAATCTTATTTACCACAATTATTTATAAAGTACCATTTTGGTACCCAAACCACTACAGTTCATGGTTTTATATTGCGGCACCATAGACGAGGTATGCAGATATCATTCAAAATGTTTTAGAGTACATTAGAGTGGCATGACGACATTTCAAAAGATTACCAATAGGTATGTGCTATAACCTGTAACCTTCTATTCTACGTTATTAGTCTCAGTACATACTAGATCGAGGAAAATAAAAAAGATCATTACATGTTTACAACTACAAATCTAAATTACGAAGTATTTGCTACCAAGCCAAAATTTATATGAACCTTTGGTTTGCACATTTCCACTACCGTTCGTTCTGAATTAAAAACGGGAGCAGGAATCTTTATAAAATCTTAAAATTAAGAATCCCGTGAATATTTTATTAGATGTTACATGTTTGCTTTTACCACAAATAATTTCAGTTTCAGTCTTTGCAGTTGCAAAAATAAGTTTTTTTCAGTGAAAAAAATGTTTTGAAGTCCAAGAGCAAAAACCGTTTTCTTGATTACGACTACATTAAATGCTTCAACACATTAACTTATTTTAATGTTTTCGGGTAACCTTAAAGAGCAAATCTGATGTTGTTTAATTTCAAATTTTTTCTATAATGATTTTCTTAGTTACATTTTTTACTTTTGTTTGGCCCATATAATCTTAAAGAAAATAATATTGTAATTGTATATCACTAGTTCCCCTCCAGCCGGTGGAGTCATGCCCCCGGGCAGTTACCAGCTCACAATTGTCCAGTGTTATACAAATTTGATACCTTGTGCCTCTAATAAAGTATAAATCGTGTAGTAATAATGCCGTTAACAAATATAATTTGTACGGCTGCACACCGACTGTGAGTTGTCCACATCAAACAAATTAACTGATAAATATTAAAGCACACGTGAAATGCTTCCGTTGTGAGATATAAAACGAACCCTTCAATGTATATTTCTGTGACCTCGAGCGCGCATTTCGAAGCAATCGGTAGAGGCGTATCTTCAACGTAGGAATTAACCGTAATGGGTTATTTTTATGTTGAAGCTTTTTATAATAAACAAACATAAATCATCTGTATTTATCCAATGAAGGTTGTCCTATATTATATAATGTAATGCACTACCAAATGTATGTTTAGCCGTACGCTCATACAATTCTGCACAGGTAGATACACACGTAGACATACATTTCTGATATAATCATTCAATCATAAATCCGTACTTAAATAATATTATGGGCCACTGCCCAACAGTTGATGTTGGGATGTTGTATATATGATAATCGGCGCGAGAAATATTTATTGCGCGATTCAGGATTTGTAATTACTCCGTGTAGTGCGTTACTTCGTAGTTCAGTGTATCTTCGGTAGATGGCGCTGTAGTAGGTTATTGTTGTGTTATATGTGGAAGTCGCCATAAATTCGTACGTAACTCTTTCTGTATGAAGGTTTCTGAGGTAACACGGCTAAACCGCTGAACCGATTTTGATGAAATTTAAGATACTTTGAAAACATACACGCAGGCGAAGCAACGGGTAAAAGTTAGTTTTACTTATATTATAAACGCGAAAGTTTGTGAGTATGTAAGTGAGTATGTTTGTGGCTCTTTCACGCAAAAACTACTGAATGGATTTTGATGAACATTTACAATAATATAGCTAGCATCAGAATAACACATAGGCTACAATTTATAAAGATACTAGCTTCGCCTCGCGGCGTTGCCCGCGGTTATTGTCGTACCGCGGGTAGCACAACGGGGTTCAGCTAGTATTTAATAAAGTAAAAGCAAACTACGTTAAATTTTACAACAACTAACTGAAGTAGAAGCTCAGAGTTATAACCACAAACATTGAAATTATGTTTTCAACGCAAAACTTGAGGGCAAAAAGTAGGTTACCATGCAACCAAAGACAGCAATAGTTATATTTAATATATCAGTGTATGTTCCATTCTGCTTACGCTTTGAAATTTAATTGCAACATGTTTCATTTGCATCTGCGTTTAATGGCCGGTACAGAAGGTAATTAGTCGGTTGGATTACGGGCTTTTATCCTCTCCTATTAAACCGGGAACAATACAGTAATGCTGTACTAAAGTTTTTGTTTATTGATTCGGGCAATTAATTTAGCAATTTGAGCTTATAAAATTTATCATAACATACTAGGAAGATCATGGAGGCGTTTAGTTTGGATATTATAGTCTTGCGAATGTTGAGGTAGAGAAGGCACACGATATTTGCTGAAGAGATATGAACAAATTATATAAAAGAATAGCTCATGAACATAAATAATAAATATAATACAGCTAATATAAACTTCAATTCTTTTTAAAGAAACAAATGATCAATTCGCATAGTCACATGCGCATGGTGATGTGTCGCCAAACCGTCTTATATGTTACATATTATATACCGTAGCGGGGCGGAAATACCGTAACTATAACGGATAACTCGTTGCCACTTCACCAGCCGACCTGACCTTTCACATTAGACGTTTCTCATCAAAAATTCTTAGAACAAAGAATATAACAGTAAAATTTTGTGATGTCCGAATATCTTACCCTTGTCAAGAATTTGATTCAGGTAAGCCCACACGGAGTTGTACAATGGCAGCCAGATATTAAGTTATTAATGGAGGGTCCGTTCAATGTAGCTTGTAGCACTTACATAATTTATCAGCGGTCACAACGAGCTCTTATCAAGAACCGACATTCAACGTACGTGCAACATTTTAAAGTCCTTGTAACTTGGAATTTTTAGTAGTTCCACTATTAAAATAGAGTAAAGTATTATGATTAAACTTGTACGTGTATTATTCACATTAACAGGTCAAATTGGCTTCTTAATAAATTCATCAACATCAATCATCAACAACCCATAACGACCCACTGCTGGGCTCGGGTCTCCTCTCAGGAGAGTGTTAAGGCCATACGTTCCCACGCTGGCCAAGTGCGGATTGGGGACTGGCAAGACAACGTTGTGGCTACGTAATCTTACCGTTGGATGTTTCTAAGGCGCCCAAAGGCCTCCTACTAAGCTTCACGACGGTTATACAATGATAACAACCGGGACCGACTGACGTGACCTCCGAAATTCACATTTTATTAAATACAAATCACAGCCAGGCATAGCATTAAATATTGTGCATTTCTTACAATATTTATCTTGCGAAAAAATTGGACACCTGATCTTATGATATGATTAGTAGTCGTATACACTTTGTAAAATTAATTTAAACCTTATTATGAGCCTATCGAATTCGGTATTCATTATATTATACACGATATTTACAAAGGCGTATTTTGGGATGAAACTAGTTGATCGGTCGTGAAACCAGTGTCCGAAAGCCGCGGGCTTCAATACTCGTATTGATGCTATTATTTCCTTTAGTTCTGTATTTAGCTGTTTTGTACGCAGTTTTACTACTCACTTATAGACATAAAATAAACAATAAAAACGTACAATTGTGTATTGTAAGTTATCCGAAGTCTTGAGCTGAAGCCGAACCTGAAGACTCGAGGATGAGACCTATTGATTAAACACCGTTTGATGCAGTATATTACGATGACGAGAACATACTTCATTTACGTCTTCATTTGATTAGAGCAATTTTTTTTTATAAATCCCAATAAAGTAATCGTAAATGCAATTTTTTTGACAGTTATAATTTTGAAAAATATATTAGAAAGAAGTGACACTCAGATTTTATTATTTTTTTGGAATGGCGGCTAACGAGCAGACGTATCGTCTGATGGTAAGCGATTACCGCCGCCCATGGACACCCGCAACACCAGAGGCGTCACAAGTGCGCTACCGGCCTTTGGGGGATGGGGAAAGGGATTGGGGGGGATATGGGCCTCCGTTACCCTCACTTGGAGAAACACAGCGCAAGCGCTGTTTCAGACCGGTTTTCTGTGAGGCCGAGTTTTTACGGTAGAGAGTAGCCTTTGTTCTTCCTCTACAAACATTTAAAATCGATGCAAAGGTTTAGCCGTGAAAGCGTAACAGACAGACAGATAGAGTTACTTTTGAATTAATAATACCTACATATTATGCATGTAAAATAGACCTTGTTCGCTCGGAATCAATTGTTTCATTCATGTGTCTACTATGTTGTATTGCCCTAAATATGTTTAACTTTTATTGGTATACTCTAAATAGTACTTTGTACAGAATCATAACGAACTACGAATATTCGACCAAGGCATAAATCTTTCTTACGATTGTTTTATCATCAACTGAATTAATAAGGTTCTCTAGATAAGACTAGCTATAAATGTATCAATGGCACTCTAAATGTTTTATTCAGATGAGTCCTGTAATTATACTTTTATTCTTGAAGTCTTACAGTTATTTAATAACGCAGGATATAGTTAATTAAAGAACCTTTCTAACTTTGCAATATTCTCAACGTGAAGTCTTGTAACGAGTACTTTCTTTTGAGCATTGTAAATGAACAGCGTTTTCTAATTTAAAATATATTTTTTTATAGTAAGGAATAGCAAACGAGCAAGCGGATTGTCTGATGATAAGCCATTACCGCATGGGTAGCGACCCATGGACATAATTAGAGGCGTCATAAATGCGTTGCCGGCCTTTTAAGAAGGAGTACGCTCGTTTCTTGAAGGTAGTTGAACCTGAAAGCTCTGGTGGCGCCAAAATATGCTGGAGTGAAGACTCGCCGAGAAATCAGAATTTGAGTAAGAGAATAAATAAATAAATAAATATTCCGGACATCTAACACACAACGCCATCTAGTCCCAAGCTAAGCAGAGCTTGTGTTATGGGTACTAGACAACTGATGTAAATACGTATATACTTTTTTTTTGTAAATACATACATATTATACATAGAAAACACCCAAACTCCGAAACAAATATTTGCAGATCATACAAACATTTGGTCCGGAATACATAGAATACAATACGATTTGAGTCAAATTGATTTCTGAATTCTGATATATGTCTGTTTTCTAAAAGGTTTTTGGTTCATATTTAGGGAAAACTTTCGAGTAAAATTCTTAGCGGCTTTGTTAATTACGCGCTCCACTGCAACTGATAAGATGGGTTGGATTAATCATTCTTTATGTTGCGTATGAAAATTTAACTCACATAAAATTGTACGAACCCTCAGGCCCCAAGGGTATTCTAGGGTAAGGGGAAGTGTTCCAGGCTCTAAGTAGCTTTCAATACATCAAAATGTTAAGGCGATAGGCTGCACCAGGTATATACGAGTATATATATAGATAACTGGTGTGAAATAGCGCTTGCACTGTGTCTTACCGATTGAGTGAGGATATCGGAGGCCCATACCCCAACCCCTCCCCCATTGCACCTCCTCATGCCCCCAAAGGCCGATAACGCACTTGTGACGCCTCTGGTGTGCGGTTGTTCATGGGCGGCGGTAATCGCTAACTATCAGGTGATACGACTGTTCATTTGCCACCTAATCAAAAAAAAAGAAGATAAATTTACTTTAGCAGAATTGTGAGTACCGAGTTGCGAATAAAGTGCGACGTTTGATGCGCTGGTACTATGACCAGAAACAAATCAAATCTTAAAAACATTTGTAAGACTTTGCTTGGGAGATGCACATACTTTTTCTTCTAAAATTTTAAAGAGATAAAGTTTCTAAAATTTTTGATGTTGTAGGGAGTAATCTCTGGATCGATTGAGCCGATTTGAAAATTATTTTTCCTATAGAAAGCCACAGTATTTGATTGTCATAGACAGATAGTTTGATTCCGAAGCAAAGACATCGGTATAACCGATACAAAGGTGATTAAAATAGTACCTACTTTATCTCAGTATGGGGTGGTGCCTTTAAAACTAGACTGATCAAGATCGAAAGAGCGCAGAGAGCGGTTCTCAAGGTGAGCCATTCCGTCTTTCCTACTAGGGATCTGTATCA
This sequence comes from Spilarctia lutea, assembly GCA_916048165.1. NCBI lineage: Eukaryota > Metazoa > Arthropoda > Insecta > Lepidoptera > Erebidae > Spilarctia > Spilarctia lutea. Next base: position 15,353,317 of record OU696481.1, read on the forward strand.
GGCATCCGATGTCCTGACGGAGCGTCAATTGTTTGTTCTTAGTATTATTTTAAGACATTATTCCCTTCTCTCTTATGACCCTCTGCGCCCTAAAAAAAGGTTGCAACATAAAGTTGGCTTAGTGGTTTGTAAACAATGGTCAAATACATTTTCTCACAGTTTTTATGGATTTGTGGGCAGATACTTATACAAGAAGGTAAACAAAAAATTATATATATAAATATATAATTTTTTGATTTTTTTTTTTTTTATTATTATTATTTTTTTTTTTTTTATATTTTTTAATCACAAACCAAGCATCTCTGTATAAAGAACACATCAGTTTGGCTAAAATCTCTTAGCTACAATGAAACGGAAAGTTTAATACTTGTTCCTTCCTAAAAATTGCACACTGGTAACAGACTTATTGGATCACCATCTGTCAGTGGAAGATGATTGTATTGCATTGTCATAGGGTTAGCCCATACACACAAAGGCACACACACACACACACACACACGCACACACTTATATAAGACATACATATCTACACTTTATGGCATTGTTACACTTATGTTTGTTAAGTCTCTTACTCAAATTTTTCACTTCTTGTTATGAATCAACGTGGTTACACTTACTTCAAGCTCTGGATTATCTAGAAATAGGAGAGACTGGTAATCTGTCATACAGGTTCTCCTAGTGCAGATACCAGTCTCTCACACAGATTCACCCATTCTTTTACATAATACTGAATTTGTAATCTGATTTTGTTAACTATTCTGTGTGAGAGAGAATTAATAAACGATTTATTATTATTATTATATTTTGGCGCAGCTAAAATGAAATTGAAAATTACTTTAATTAGTAAATTTTATAAAGCAAAGTAATTTACCCTTTACCCGCTTTCTATATACAAATAAATAGCTTATTTAACTCTCATTCTTACGAAATTATCGCCATTAAAAATAATATTGTTTGTGTAATTATGTCAACTTGTGTTTTCTTAGAATATGCAAAAAGTGGTTTATCGAACAAGCGTATAGTTGCATAAGTAGCGGCTTGAATTATCGTGGAATAAACTGTTTCTATTTAATAAAGCAGGCGTGCCGATACTTTGCTGACATGAAACTGAAAGCTTTGTTCAGCGAATTATAGACAACTCTTTTAAACAGTTTGAATTTAATAAACTTCTACGTCATGGGCTTGTTTTAATCCCACTGTGATTTTATTTTTTTAAATTTACCACTGGTTTTTGTCTAAAAATTCATCATTTCAACAATTTTAACAATTAATTATTTATGTAATAGTTTAAATTCTTGTAAACTTTACTTGGAAAAGCTAACTGACTTTTACTAACTGTGCTTACTATCTGGCTGCAGTTAAGTTAATCAGAAAAGTCGATACGAACAGTCAAATGAATAGACAGAAACCGGAATCGTTTCGTAATGCCGGAAATGAATGCACGGACCGGGATGAGCCTTTAGGCACTAGATAGGCTTAATTTGCTCCCGTTGCTGGTATACGTTCGATACTTCCTAACGGAGTTTAATAGACGTGGCAATAAACAACACAATTACTTTCTGTTTATGACAGCATAAATCATAAACGAAACAAAAAATGTGCTTTATTTATGAAGTTACGATAAAGTTTACAGCTATTGTTTACACGTGTGAAATAATAAATGGAGTTTCGATTGAATTGCGCGTAAATATTATAAGTTATTTGTTAAATTGAGTTATGTTATGACAGCTAAAGTCAACAACAAGCATTCAGCGATATTTAATAGTTGTATTGTCTATACCAAGTGAAAAATATTTATTGGAATACTTTTTAAAGTTAATGAACTTTGATGAATGGTACCTACTTAATTTTTAATAGCTCTTATACTACTTTTTGTGCTTTAATATAATTTTATTGTTACGGAAACATAAAGAAAAATTACAGTTCATGTAAGTTAAAAAAAAGCCAGCTGCTATAAGAGTATAAATTATATATTAATAACTAAGTGACTAAGTCGACGACAAATTGCCAAAATGCACCCCTAACGGTTCCGTTACGCAGAAAATCAATATTCTGGATTGTGTACCTCGGCTGCGTACAATCTATAATTTACAAGTGAGCTCAACAAAGCAAGCCCTCAAGTTTCGGGCAATTGACGTATTGTTCATATTTTGTTGAAATAGCATGTGTGTGTTTTATATAATTTTCTTATAACTTCGTTACTCACGATGAACTCCAACTATCTAACCGATTTCACATATTTTCATTAAATGTGTGTTTTGTTAGTGAGTAGTGTGCCTACAATGGGACAGTGTTGTTATCTTAGATCAATAGGTGCCGAGTATGATTGTAAAGAGACGCATTTAAAGATACGTAGGTCAGCTACGATATAATATATTTACAGAAACCTCTTTCAGAACTGACTAAGAAAGTATAGGTAAAAAGCAATTAAAGGTAAATACAAAACAATATTTATTAAATAAAAGCATAACGACTTCCATTCCTCGAAACAGGGAATATAGTTATTATGTATATAATCAGCTTACTACCCTTCGATTACGCCAGAATGTATCTAATCCATCCCTTATTCGAAATATTTTCTTCTTCTTCTTCTTCCTAGCCCAATATTTGGGGTCGGCTACCAGTTCAACCGGTTTTACCTGAATATCAGTTTTTACACAGAGCGACTGGCATCTGACCTCCGCAACCCTGAGGGCGAACTGAATTCGAAGGTTGAACTAGTTGTCAGTATATTTGAGGGCACTGACTTCCCAATAACGATTGCCATAGATGTTCATGACAACCGGAACCGACGGCTTAACGTGCTCTCAGAAGCACGGGCAAAAAACACCGCCATCTTCCATACTCCGGGCTGCTATTAGGAATTTCTTGTAGGAAAAACCCAACAGCAGTCCGACCCGGGAATTGAACCCGAGACCTCTTGATTTGCAGTCGCTTACGCTAACCACTAGACCAACGAGGCAGGCATATTTTCTTATCACCACAAAAATAAACAAAGTCGACTCAAAGCTCTTACAGTATCAACGCACAATTTTCGTTGTACGAAACCGTGTTTAGAGTACTAATTGCTTAATGAAGCACTTTGTGTGCACTGTATTTTTAATGTGTTAATTTACTAGACTAGAAAATGAAGAATATCCAGTTAATATGTTGCTAACTGCCATAAATACTCAATGTAAACCTTTTTACTTATACACTTTCACAATATGTGTTTATGGAAGATAAATATTTAAATGAATAGCGTTAATTTCTCAGCATTCAATATACTAAAATTTTGCATGTTGTTGTAGGAACAACTTATCAACGATCTTTATTCTAGGAGTTCTAAACAGCCCTGAATTATCTTTTTGTAACTATTTTAGGCTAGTAAACAAAAAAACAGCCCTTTTTTATGACGAGTATTTCGTACAAGGGATATGAATTAATGAAATATTTATGTTTATCCATCAAGAAGAAATATTACCTAATGTATGGTAAAACACTTGTTGACTTTGACAAATTGAAGCCCCAAAAGTATTTATTGGCACCACTAATATCATATTCTTTGATCTTAGTAAACAACTTATTTGTAAAAATAAATACTCTATTGTGTAGCATAACCTTTTCGATAATAGTGACCTTCCATCATGTGATAAAGTAGTTGTGAATCACAACTTGGTTTGAACCATATAAAACCGTCAGTCAAAGAAAAAAATGAAGACAAGAGATCAGCTCTTACTATGGTATAGGTTGCAGGATCTTATATAATTGTAATTTAATGATCTTATATATTGAAGATCTCAGGTACATTCAACAGATTATTGTTTAAAAGCAAATAATGAAAGTACCTTTTTTATAAACATATCACATTCATCGTTTGCAACTTTATTTAATAACCAACATACTCCGTGAGTTTATTGCAAACATTTATTTATGTTTATGTTTAAATTGCGTTTCATGTGCCTCGTAAAACAAAAATGAAAAGCCAAAATACCTACGTGAATTTTTTGCGCCTCCCCTTGTGATGTTTGTTACATTGGAGATCTAAAAACCTGAATTTGGCAGAATAGAAAGAATAATATATCCAATTATAATTGCCCAAGTAAAAGTTAACATATACAGATCTAATTTCGAGAAGGTAATTTGAAAAGTCAAATGTAACACAGTCGTCTTTTTAAATTAATATTTCATAAGTTTTTGTTAAATTGTTATTTCCAATTACTTAAACAAAATCTGTTTTTATAATCAATGTGTTTTTAGTCTGTCTGTCTGCAATGGAGGATTTGTTTAAGACGCTATACTGGAAAGGACGTGGCATAAATATCAATGGCGAATACATCTCTCACTTGCGATTTGCGGACGACATCGTATCATGATCATGATGATATCATGGCAGAGACGCTGCAGGACCTACAACAGATGCTGAACGACCTGGCTGACTCTTCTGACCAAGGTCATGTTCAATGAACATGTAAGTACTACCGAAACCGGTCGCGGTACACAGTACCGTTCTCAAAGTTGTTAAAAAATATGTGCATGTCGGGCAGACTTTGCAGTTATAGTCTGGCCACTGAGAGAATGCGTTCCTGACAGGTCGTGATCCAATGGGCGATGTAACTTTGAATTGGTGTACAATTTATGGCAAAATTTTAAATATCTTTTATTAACCTTAATAATGAGTAATAACATTAAAAATTTAATAATCACGCCAATGTACAATAAACCTTTTATTTTGGGCTAAAGTTATTAACAATTAATCAAATAATTAATTTAAGAACAATAATTTTTAAAAGTCTAACGACGTCAAACTGCGCTGTTTCAAGGTTATGTCAATAGTTTGTTTTTGTAGTGATGAGACAAAATAATACTGAATTGTAACTGAGTATTTTTGGAATATATCGAATATATCGTAATATATTCTGTTGGTCGATATATTTTTAAATAAAACGTTCTAATTTTATAATATATAATTTTATTTATTTATCTTTATTGAATACACAAAAAAACAGTAGAACAAGATGAGTTACAAAGTATGTAAGGATGTTGTACAGTCGAATGTTGTCACCATTTCAGGGAAATGTGCCGAAATGCTTTGGGCATTTATACGAACGACTTTAAAGTTCCTGGGGACTTCGGAGAAATTATTCGAGAGTGTGTATAATGTACTTAATACATACGAGTTAAGTTTAATATAGTTTATAATACGATATAGGTACGATCAAACCAAACTTATGAAAATAATTGTCGTGATATCAGTCAGCTGAATTAAAAATAAATGAAAAACTATTTTTATCCCTTTATATTTCTGGTAAAAAGAATTACTTTTCTAAGAGAAGCAAAAAAAAAATTGATAATTGGGACAATGTCGTTTTCATTGACGAGACATGGCTGAACACCAATCACGAGCTTTCTCGTTCTTGGACAGATGACACTCAAGCGTCGACGTCGAAAGTGCCAATCGGTAAAGGAGCACGTCTCATAATATGCCACACTGGTTGTCCGAAGTATGGTTTTGTGGAAAATGTTTTATTAGCATTTGAGTCAAAAACTACTACTGACTACCACGAAGAAATGAATGCGGCTGTATTCAAGGAGTGGTTCCAGGATGTGTTGCCACCTGGCCTTCCAGAGCCTTCAGTTATAATAATGGATAAGTCCCTTATCATTCGGTGCAAATAAATAAAGCACCTACTCAAGCTAATAGAAAAGAGGAATTGGTGGCTTGGCTGCAAAGAAGTGGCATTGACGCAAATATGTCAATGCTAAAAGCTGAGCTGATGAAATTAGTCAACGACCATAAGCTATCAAATATTCGATACGAAATAGATGAGCTGGCTCTGGAGTACGGTCAACGCGTTCTCCGAATTCCTCCATATCACTGCCAGTACAATGCCATAGAGCTAATCTGGGCTCAAATTAAAGGTTATGCAGCCCGCCATAATACTTCTCCACCATATGGCATAAAAAAGATGAAGACGCTTTTAAAAGAAGCATGCGAAAAAGTCACAAGAGATGACTGGATGAAGGTGGTTGAAAAAACTAAAAAAATGATATTTGATGACTTTGACCGCGATATTCGTATAGACACTATGATTGATAATAACATGATAATACATGTTGGTGAAGATGACAGCGAGTCCTCAAGCGAATCGGAGTCGGATTAAATTTTGATTTGACATTATTGAAATCTTAAAACTATGTATTTCATAATATATATTTTTCTATAAATACAGTATTTTTATTTTCTTTCCCTTGGTTTCATTCAGAAATTACGATTAAATTTAATTCATCCATCAACAATTTTGTTAATATTGTGTTTGAATTATTAAATATATCTAAATTGAATAATTATGCATAATGAATGCTATAAATACTGTTACCAAATATTATTAATGATATTCATGGCACATCACTACTCATGACCAATTTACAAGTGTCAGAAACGCATTCTCTGAGTGGCCGCACTATAGGTAGAAACAACTTCGAGGACGAGGTGAACAGGAGAATTCAGCAGGGTTGGACAGCGTTTGAGAAACTTTGTCGGGTATTTTCATCGTCGATCCCACAGTGCCTAAAGACAAAAGTCTTTAAACAGTGCGTCCTACTGTCATGACTTATGGAGCCGAAACGTGGACACTTACTCCATGGCTGGTTCACAAGTTTAAAGTCGTTCAGCGTGCCATGGAGAGGGAATCAGGAATAAAGTTGCTGAATGAGGAAACTAATCTTAAACAAAAATGAAGTACCAATCCTTTCTTTACAGAATATGTGATCCGTTTAGTGACTTTAAATTCTATGAATCAACAAGCATTAAGCGATATTTAATAGGGCTGTCTGAAAGAATTTGTATTTATTCTAAAACTAGCTGAACCCCGCGGTGCTACGGGCAATGGAAGACGCAAACGAGGTTGCGTGGGTCCGCTAGTAAGCTAATATTATAGTAAAGTTTCATCAAAATTCATTCAGTAATTTTTGAGTGAAAGAGCAACAAACATATTTACTTACATACTCACAAACTTTCGCGTTTATAATATTAGTAGGATGTACACACTCAACACATAAATATATAAAATACAAGAAAGTGTCTAACCCAAAATTGAGTTTTCTTCCAGCAAACCCTGTGTGAATAGAGGATAGCAGAGCAATATAAGGGCACGTACATATTTATACACACACATACGATATTTATGTAAGTACAGAGAATAAAATGACGCATTGTAATATTACACACACTACAAAGTAATGACATGCATAAATGTTATAAGGTTTCAAGGAAACTGGATAATCAATATTCCTCTTTGCACTATATTCGAAAGCAAATAATACGAGGGAAATTGCCAACTGTGTGTTGAACAAAGAAATATGTGCCTCAAACATTATATATATTATATACGATTCTCGTTTCATTTTTGATGAACTCCGAAACAATCTTACAAATTTTCACGTTTTTTTGTGTGTTTACTGGCGTGCCTATAATAAGACCAATTGGAGCCGAGTATGTTTGAAAAGAGACACAGACGATGTTAAATTCATAACGAAGGTAGTTGTAATATAAGTTTTACTTCACAACGTTAAACTAGATGGCGCTAGTGGCAAAATTTAAAGTCCGGTGTCTTGGTATCACCATCGATCTATAAAGGTATCCCGAACCTTTGTCATGTTAAGCGATCTTATGTGTGAAAATAAATTTAAAGTGATAAAATTTAAGATATTCAACTCCGTATTTCTCCGTATCCGTAATTCGGACAAAGAGAATCCACAGATTGTAAGCAAAATTAGTCATATACGTAAGTAGTTCGAATAAAAGAATAAAAGGGTTTAATAAATTTCGTCTTCAATCAGTTCGTCCTCTTATGCAAGCAGTGAAGGAGTTTAGTCCACGCTAACATTCCCACCTTTATCGGGATAATATTTGTAAAACATTTTGTAAGTGACTATGTCTTATTGAGAATTACTTTATGTGTATTATAACTTAGATTTATTGAAGTACACCGCCGACTGCCCAAGGGATAATTTCATAAAATCCGTACAAAGGTTGTCTGGAAGAGATCGCCGTGAGTGATAAGACCGCCTATTGTGATACCTGATGTCGATGTCCGTTCATGTATCTCTGTACAAATATTTACTATAGTGGTGTGCAATAAAGTTTATAAATAAATAAATAAATAAAGATCTTTAGACCGAACATTATAACATTTCTAACAACAGGCTTAGGCAGACTTTTGAATATAAAAACAATAGAAACAAAGAGATAATATTCACTGTACGTTAGAACATGTAATGTCTGATTTGATATTGCCTGATTGTAGGTTCCATGCCGCAGGGTAGTTTTATTACCACTGAGTGCAATAACTGGACTGGACTACTAAAGTATATTGGTAGGTGTTCCCCGGTGAGCGGCCCGGGAAATGACCCTGTGAGCGCTTCCGTCGTATGAGTTATATACCGCATGAATCACCAAGAAAGAAATATATATCGTAACTTTAATAATTAAGATTATAACACTCTTTGCCACAATTTCGTTTTATTAGCTAATTGTTCGTGTGTTTTGATAAGTGAATTACAATAATTCATAATCATCAACCATTCCCTTCCAAACTTTTTTGCTTTAAATCTGGTCTCAACTTTCTCGTAATATCTATAAAAATGACAATAGGAACGCCCCCTACCTTCTTATCATCTCTAGGTAATAATCTGTTTAAGATGTCTAAAATACCTGCAATGTACCTACGTTATATGTAGCTACATTATATATATTATTATATTCTTAATGTGTATTTCTCTGGCCAAAGCGATCAAAGGACACCTAGAACCCTTCACGTAATGAAACTCTTTGGTCCTTATCTAATAAAAACAAAAGAGCTAGTAAAGCTTAAGTCCCACATGGCCCATTTTTACCTAGTACCTATTGCTGAACGTGCCAATTTCATCAAGTGCCGAGATAAAGTTATACGTGACATATTAAATCAATTAAAAATCTCATTTATAAAAAAATCTGTTGTCAACTCAGCGGGACGTACTTATATTAAATGTTTGGTAAATAAAGACAAATCTCTTTTTATTAAATTTGTAAAATACAAACCTTAGGTTGTGCGATGAACAAAAATTCCATTGTAAATCAAAATATTAATATTTCTTAGACGTGGCTATAATTCGGTTTCGTTTCTTTGTCGACATTTGTAAGATTTATATTTCAGATATTTTATACAAGTTTTGAATTAAAAATTATTTGAAAATATTATTCGTTACTTGAAAAAGGTTAACGTTATGGCTAACAGTTGAGTATTTTAACATCAATTCTCTCGATTCTTCACTGTCATCTTGTCAGCATACGCTTATCCCTTTTATAATATTATAAAGTATCTATCCTTTATATGTCCAACACATGTTATTGTATGTTACAATCTTATATTTTCACTTAAACGTAAAGCGAAATATGTTTCACTTCACAGAAGCTACTAAATCCATTATGTGCGACTGTGATCGACATATCGAGTGATTTTGAAATGTATGTATATATATACGTATGTGCTCGCTTGATGAAACAAATGAAAATTGAAATGTCGATTCAATTTAGAAGGGAACATGGAAAGCAACTGAGAAGGGGCTGAGAGCAGCAACTTAACAAAGTTATTTATTATTCTATACAGTGCTATTATTTATTCTATGATTACGTGCTGAAATTAACATGGCGTTTGTGTATGCCGTACCCTTATGAGGTAATACGTAATGATCCTAGTTCGCCTTAACTTAAACTTAATTTATTTATTCTGCTACTTAAAATGTTAATCTTTTAAACGATCACAGAATGACTTTTTTGTTTAATTAGGTGCTTATATAATACTTAATAAATCTCATAAAAATAATTATAATTAAATATAACGGCTTAAATAGAACTAAAAAATATAATTAACTACAACACAATCGAGTTTATACTCATCCAAATATAATTTTTCTATTGAAGAAAACTAATGTTCAAAGAAGTTTTATAGGCAGGCGTGTTCAATTTTTGTGAACATACGAAAAGTCCACAAAAACAGGTTTTATCTACGTTCAAGCAAAAAGGATTTTAACGACGCTGCGTAGGACAGTGTTTTTATACAAGTTTCTTGGTTTAACATATTATATTCACGGCTTAATGGACCTTCAGCGTTCTGACACATTTCTATATAAGTGACAAGGTACAAAATCATTACTTAGAAAGTTGCCAAGTTTAACATAGCAGCAAACAACAAAGAAATCATTTTATTATTTTAAAGTGTTAATAGTTTACATACAAAAATAATTAAAAAATAAGTAGTTTAAACAAACAAATAGATATAAAGGTTAAGCTAATAAATGGGTGTTCAACACATAGTTGTATCTGATATGACTAGTATAAGTTACGCATAATAGTATTATTAAATACAATGGAATTAAAATCGTATTTTAAGCAATACTAAAGTGAAAACCAATAAACCAATCATCAGACTTTAGCTATAGCAACCGGATAGGGCTGAAAAAAATTAATGAACAAATATCTCTTTTTTGTTAAGGGCATCATCATATGGCCTTTCCATCTTTTCAGATGATTTAGACGCTGCCGCCTTAACTCAAACTCAAACTCAAACTCAAATCATTTATTTCCTTAGGCCCCAAAAGGCACTTGAACACGTCAAAAATACAAACATAAAAACATAAAACAAAACTCCTAATACTAAATGCACTGAGATGATTTGAATTACCGGAGCTTAGATTGATTTCGATTCAACTCAAAGGTTTAAATTGAAATCAATCCAAGTACCAGCTCCGATGGGTATTGCATTCATGAGAAGAGCTACCTATACGACTCTTACGAGAGCTTACCTATACGACTCCCGATTTCCACATCTAGCGACAGATTGCTCGATATATTTGAGCCTAGATAGCATAATTGGTCCGCTACATCTAGAGCCACACCATCCAATAGAATAGTCGGTTTCTGATCGGAGCCCTGTGCCAAAATGTCTGATTTCTGACTGGAGAGTATAATATACTGTAATAGTGACAATAACATCATGGTTAAAAACATAATTTAATCAAAGTACCGATAAGTTTGTTTATGTAATACTAGTATCATTATAATACGAAACCTTTCAAAGGGTAGTTCAAATACTTAGGTGAAGTTATAGCAAAACTTACGTAAACCACTTTCTAAGTTCAGAGAATTTAGTTGAAAAGAGATTTTAAAGCTTTTAAGGAAAGCTTATATTCATAGTTTATATAAAATTTTGTTTTGACTATAGACGTGGAAATATTATGAAAATATAAAAAGCTAATAAGATAATATACCACATTAGAGCCTTATTAACATATTTTCATACCTTTTGCAGATATATATAATGGCTAATAGACCATTACATTACATACGCAGTGATATTATATACCAAATTAATAAATGAAAATCTTATCTTATTCAAATTATTTAATTTACTTACTTTAGATCGTGAACCCGTTACACGTTACGTTAAAAGTAGGTGCGAATGTACTTTTACCTAGAACAAGATTATAATACATATTAAATGTATGCAATATATTCGTGATTTAAGTCATTACTGTTGAGTTACGATCTGTATATTTAATAGTGAATACATATACATATATGAAAATTATGATTTCCTAGCCTCGTGTCTTTATTTCATAGAGAATAAACTGTGAGAATATACTTATATTTTATACAGATAATTTAATGTATGTAGTTAGAACGTAATCTAAATAAAGTAATCAGAGAACTACCCATTTGTTCACGTTTTCTACAGTAATATATATGAAAATTAATTTATATAATAGTTGTAGGTCTATAGACTTTTTTAAATTACTTTTTACAATACATGACAGTCTATAGAACGTAACTGAAAATAGGCTACTAGATCAATTGAATCTATCGTTCAAAAGCAGAGAATATAAGGCGATAACAAAGGCCGAGCTTAAGGCTTTTATAAGTTCCTTTCATTATTAAATATTCGGGTCAGGAACTAATATTCACTTTTATGAGCTTATATGAATTAGAAAATGGCTACGAAAATAAACGAATTCTTAATATTTGGCAAAAACCGAATTAAGGCCCCTGTTGCGTCATTGCTTGTACATTTATTATTCTCAAATATTTTTAATAACAATGCAAATGGCAAAGAAGATTATATCTTGTTTGATGAGCCTTACACAATATAGGTTTAGGTCACATATTCAATGTATAAAGCGTATCTTAGTTATAAAAGGGTATTTTAGTTGTGAGTTTCTGAGTCATGACGCTCTCTTTAGATTTCTTAAATGTTACCACAAAATATATTCACTTTCATATATACTAATATTTTAAATTCAAAAGTAACTCTGTCTGTCTGTCACGCGTGGACGGCTAAATCGTTAGTTAAACCGATTTTAATGAAAGGCATGAAGATATTTTGTTTCTAGAAAAAGAACATAGGCTACTTTTTACAGCGATAACCGAGATACGGGTCTGTCGTAAATAATGGATAAGTCGTAAACTGGAGTTGGTCCGGCTATGAGACTATTAGAAAATCGTATCTTTTTGCCAGGGTTTCTAACCGTATGGAAATGGCGTAGACTTTTATGTTTTTTTATAAATTTCGCTACTCTTTGCATTCATTCCGTTGCCATTTCGTTAAATTTAGGTATTTCTGTGTCATTTTTTTTGTATTATAGTCTTGAAGATGTGTGTTATTTAGTTTTAGTACTGTTTTAGGCGTTTTTAACGTTGGTCATTTTCAAAATTGTCATTTTAAGATTTTTTATGTTTTTGTTTTACTTAGGGTCAACTTTTGATCATTTACTGTGTAAAAAAATATTATATTTATGGACTGGCATTATTAATGGCAAAATCATTGGTCCATTCGAATTGCCGGCAATATTAAATGCGGATATGTATTTGAATTTTTTAGCAAATACTTTACCTAGTTTACTGCAAGACGTCCCACAAGAGATAAGAAATGAGATGTGGCTACAAAATGATGGGTGTCCAGCACATTACGCTGTTCGTGTCAGGGAACATTTAAATAATACTTATCCAGATAGATGGATAGGGCGATTGGGGCCAATTTTATGGCCTCCACGTTCGCCAGACCTGAACCCCTTGGACTTCTTTTACTGGGGCTGTATAAAAGAAAAAGTATACAGTGAAACAATAAGTTCTGTAGAAGAGTTGCGTGCGCGCATTCAAGTAGCAGCGAGAAAAATTGAAGAAGCCGGTTATGTGCGCCGGATTAAGCGATCGTTTATTAGGCGATGTAGAGCGTGCATAGCTGCCGGCGGAGGACACTTCGAACATTTAGTTTAAGTTGTTGAATAAATAATTTTACGTACTAAAACAACCTAGTTTTCTTTGAATATCCTTAATAGTGGCCCCATAGTGTTTGTGTAAAGAATCTTGGCAGAAATAAATCATTCTGACGAAGTTTTATAACCATTTACAACATTACATGAAAAAAATATTTTCTCACCTTGATATTGATCTCGCTCATGTAGCTTAATATTACTTGTGAAGTATGCATTGTTATACCTTTTTAGAATCTACACATACTAGATAATTTATTAAGATCATGGGCAGCTATAGCGCCGTACTTTTTTTTTACACAGTAAATGATCAAAAGTTGACCCTAAGTAAAACAAAAACATAAAAAATCTTAAAATGACAATTTTGAAAATGACCAACGTTAAAAACGCCTAAAACAGTACTAAAACTAAATAATACACATCTTCAAGACTATAATACAAAAAAAATGACACAGAAATACCTAAATTTAACGAAATGGCAACGGAATGAATGCAAAGAGTAGCGAAATTTATAAAAAAACATAAAAGTCTACGCCATTTCCATACGGTTAGAAACCCTGGCAAAAAGATACGATTTTCTAATAGTCTCATAGCCGGACCAACTCCAGTTTACGACTTATCCATTATTTACGACAGACCCTGTATATAGGTAGCACGATTTGAGTGTACGTAACTAAAGATGTACTGTGTAATCTTAATACATTGTCGTGATTACGTCTGTGAACTTGCATTACCAAAGATATCTCGAAAAATGAACAATTGTATACTATACGTGAATGAGTTTCAGATAATTGATTATCTAAATTCATCTTTCTCGGTCTATATCGTTTTTTTACTTTTCGTGTTTTCTTAGATAGATTGTGTCGGACAGTGAAAATTACACATAAATTTAGTAAAAACTTTGAATTTATATTTTCGACATAGCTAATTAAAACATATTATTTTAAATTGTAGTCAAAATATATCCAGAGACTCCTGTGACTATTATTTATCAATATTATTACAAATTCAATTAAACAAAATAACTAAACGCTTGGTTATCACAATTTCACACTTCTCTAACGACAGGTATATTACATAGTTGTTAGCTTAGTACGTCAATAATATAGTAATTAGAATGGCTTATAATTCTCATAATTATTACCATAATATGTTATGACAAAAGTAAGGCAATAATTAATATGAACTCTAATTTGGTTTAAACAGGAATACTTGCGTGCCACTCATTACAACAATGTAGTACATTATAATAAACAAATTAAATTCTAGGCTTATTAATGTGTAATGTCTTTGCTTCAATTGCAATTTTCTAATCATCAGCTGATTTCAGTTATTTAGCAATACTTGGAAATGTTTCTTAGAGTGTAGTGGTCATCATGCTCATTGCTAATGCAGGCAATGAAACAGTAAGCATGGTGACCTGTACTATAGCGGCCCACTGAAATGTTTTATCATCATTGGGACTCAGGTCTCGCACTCACCAACGCAATACGACAGCACGAATGCTGTCAATTTAGGTTGGTCTTCTGTGCAAGGATATTAATAATAATAATCAAAACTCAGATCTCTGTCTGCAACCGAAACCTACAAATATCTAGGTTTTTCACAGTCCTTAGGAATACCAGAATCTGACATGAAACAAACGTTGCGGGAACGCTTCTTTAGCCGCCTGAGAAAAGTATTTAAAAGTCTTTTATCAGGCGGTAACAAGGTACGAGCCTGCAATGGTTGGGTTATGCCGGTTCTGATGTATTCCTTTGGTGTACTTAGATGGACTCAGACTGAATTGGATGCCATTGACAGGAGAGTTCGTACATTGTTGACTGCATTCCGAATGCACCACCCACGTTCATCGGTTATGAGATTGTATATCCCGCGAAGGTTAGGGGGTCGTGGATTACTAAATATCAAGACCCTACACAATCGCGAGGTATACAATCTTAGAGAATATTTTCTACAAACTGATGTGGGAGTGCATCGTAGTGTAGTTACAGTGGATACCGGGCTCATTCCGCTCGCTCTGGCTAAAGAGAATTGGCGCAAACCTGTAGTACTTAGTACTAATGATCGCAGGGAAGTATGGAAGGGCAAAGTACTTCATGGTCGATTCTATCGGGCCCTAAATGGGCCTGATATAGACTTCAAAGCATCTACGTCCTGGCTACGGTATGGTGATCTCTTCGGAGAAACCGAAGGTTTTGTCTGTGCGATTATGGACGAAGTTATCATGACGAATAACTATCGGAAATATATCCTGAAAGATGGGACGGTTGACATTTGTCGGGCATGTCACCGCCCAGGAGAATCTATCAGGCATATTATTTCTGGTTGTTCTCGTCTTGCTAACGGCGAGTATTTGCACAGGCACAACCAAGTAGCCAGGATCATACATCAGCAACTTGCCCTTAAATACAATCTTGTGAGGTCAGAGGTACCATACTACAGGTATGTGCCCGGCCCAGTTCTCGAGAATGGTCGTGCTACGTTATATTGGGATCGATCTATTATTACAGACAGAACTATTGTTGCCAATAAGCCTGATATTGTGGTGATAGATCGATTAGAGCGCCGCGCAATGATTGTCGATATCGCCGTTCCTCATGACGAGAATCTCGTGAAAGTCGAAAAAGAAAAACAAATAAAATATTTGGATTTATCTCACGAGATTGTCGATATGTGGAATGTGGATTCGGTGATTATTGTTCCGATAATCGTATCTGTGCACGGATTGATAGCCAAGAGCCTCGACCAACACCTTAAGAAGCTCACGTTAGAGGGCTGGATCAAGGGTCTGATACAGAAGGCAGTCCTTCTTGACACGGCACGTATAGTGAGGAGGTTCCTGTCTTTGGAGCCCTAGCCACCGGTTTCTTGGTCCCTGTATCCGAAGTCGGTGGTCTACTATTTTTTTATATTTTTAAATGTATTTATTTTTATATGTATATTTAAAAATGTAATTTATATGTATATTTAAATGTAATAAAGGAAATAATAATAATAATTTTTATTGGTATAGACAGTGTTAAATTACATTGAAACCCTGCTTCCTGTGGTAGGTTACAACCTGTGTTACAGGAGTCAGTGTCTTCACCCTTTATGATACGTCAACTATACAATAAAAATACAGTAAAGAGTGTGTGTGGCAGTATGCAATGTGTGTGCCTGTGTACGTATGTATGATTGTGGATGTGACTGTGTAGGTATGGTGTATGTGTTTGTGTGTGTCTTTTTGGTGTGTGTGTTTGTTTGTGTGTGTGTGTGTGTGTGTGTGTTCATTGTAAGAGGGTTTCGGTTTTTGTGTAGTCTAGTGTAAGTAGCCATGATTTAATTTTAATTTTGACTTCGTGTTTTACCAGTGAATTAATGAGCAACGTTTTGTTTACTATAATATATATGCGTGTAGCTAAATATAAATATTGCCGTCTTGCTTGTGCAGTTCTGCATTTTAAGGGTTGACACACGTATATACGGTACGCTTATTTCTATTTTCGTAATTAATTGGTGTAATTTTATGTTGCATAATTGTTAAATTAAGAATATACAGTTGTCTTACTGTAAGCAGTTCACACTCTTCGTACAATGATTTTGTTGGGTGCCTGAATGGTTTAAATGTCATAACCTTAAGTAGTGATCTTTGGGCTCTTTCTAGGTAAATCATGTAGGTTTTGCAGGCGCCTCCCCATATCGTTATACAGTAACCAATGACGGACTGCACTAAAGAAACATATATTGATCGAAGCAAGCCAAAATCTGCAACTTGTCGTAGTCTTTTAAATATCTAGATGAGCTTTCTAACCCGTGACGTGGTTTGTTCAATATGTGCTCGCCAGTTCAGGTTTGTGTCTATTACCGACGCGGTCGAGCCAGCCCATTCGTGCTAAAATCAGGGAAGCTCTACTTACTACCTTTGATGGTGATGTATCTGGAATTATACTAATTAATAACTCCTCTTGTTGCAGGTGTGTCACTAGTCTACATGATGGCAGTTCTCCCAGGGCTTCTCCCGTGGGGCAGCGGCAGCGGTGCCTGGTTCCTTTCCCTTTGCCATCTCTTGGGAGCCCTAGCGCCTTGGTGTGGCTCATTTCTTTATCACTTATTCATGAACCATACGCGTGGGGCGAAGTTGTACCACCGTTTGCTGCAGCTCGATATGCTGGGCATCTGGGTCAGCCAAAGCATAGGTAAGTTCAATTTTTTTTCCACGTCAAATAAAGTAATAATTCTATAACTAATTGAATATGTTTTAAAAGCGGCCTGTGAAAGGATAAAGTTAACATTATAAAGCGGTAAACTTATCACTTATACTCTATAGAACTTTTCAATAGACTATAAATAAATTGGATTGAAATTATTTTGAAAAGATTGTACGAAATTAAAATCGATTAATAACTTGACTGCTGCTTCAGACAGCCCAGTTTTCGCTTGACTAAACATTACTATCAAGAAAATCTAGTGTAAATATTCGTAGGAAAATATAAAAATTAAGAATTTTACCTTTATGCCGTGATCGTTAAAGAGGGAACTATGTTACGGTAATGGTATCTTTTAGTTTTAAATCATAATGCTCTTGATTTTATTGTTCTATTCTCTATTAATCATGAAATATGTAATTTTTGACAACTTTTTTTGTAAATTATTAACAGGCACAATAATGGGTGTAAGTTACATCAAACGCTCTTTTTTACTTCTTACAATTACAAAAGACCTGATAACTTATGATTACATTGAAGTTTTTATTCGAAAATGTTGGGTACACTTTACATTAGAATTCTGCCATTCAAAGATAGTTCTACATATTTTGTGTATTTAATCATACGAAGGTAAATTGGGTTTTATTTCGCCAATTCCTTTGTATTGGTCTTAAATAAAATCTGGTGATTTAATAATTTTAAGTCATACTATTCATTAAAATTTAGCGGACAGCCCAATATATATTGTAGGATTAATAGTCGTATAACTTATAGAATAAAATTAATTGAATAATAAAAATGGCATTAGTCGTTGTCAAAAGTACAAACACTTTCGAAGTTAGTTCGAGCAATGACATTGTATATATTAGACCGTTCCTCGTTTGGGTCAAACTGTACTTCTGGCAAAGTCGCTTAAATCTAGATGGCGTTCAAAATAAGGTACTAGAAACAGCTTTACAAAGTTTAACAGTATTTTTTTTTTTTATCTTCTTAAAAAGACAACTCCCACATTAGGAATAAACATCCTGTGTCGTGGGGGACTTTACAAACACACATGAAACGGACACAAAGAACATCCAGACTCGGGACAACAATTCGTGGATCACACAAAGTGTTGTAGGTACCGCGTGGGATTTGAACCCACGACACTTGGCGCAGTAGCAAGCGGCATGGCGACCGCTGACACCACTCGGCCAACCGTGCAGTCAAATTTATTGATATGATTATTTTATTGATATATTTCAATTCTAGTAATTATATTATTATTTTCCAAATATAAATCATGCTTTCTAATGCTTGTTTTTAAAAAAATATTTTCCAATTTGCATAACTACAAGTTATCACCTATGTTTAAGAGATGTCGTTGCAATCGATTTAAAGAAACTTGAAATTAATGACATTTTACCTTCGCTAGATGTCACTTTATTAAGTTTTTAATTTTACACAAAATATATATTTGCTGGACGCGCGATGACAGCGCCAACTAGCGGCAACTATTACGTCGGTCTTTGAAATGTCAAATAGTTGGTAGTCGTAGCATGTGACGTAAATGTCAAGTCATAACTGTTTTGGGGGTACTAGATATACATGTACTTAAAAAAAATCCTAACAAACATGTACTAGTACTTTTACTAGTATATGTGGCCTAAATTATTAAAGATATTTTTTTTTATACTAAATCATAATTGTCAGTCATCAATACGCCAATAGTTACACTATAATTCAAGTAAAAGGACTTGATTAATTTGGTTGCCCACACAATTTTATTCCCTGAAAATATCTTATAAGCACTGGCAATGTAAAATAGTTCACCGGTCCGATTTATAATATACTAGCTGAACCCCGCGGTGTTACCCGCGGTTATTGTCGTATCGTGGTTAACGCCGCGGGGTGAAGCTAGTCTAAAAAATGTAAGCCTAAGTTACTCCTTGTACTATCAGCTACCTACCAGTGAAAGTCCCGTCCAAATCGGTCCAGCCGTTCCCGACATTAGCCGGAACAAACAGACAGACAGACACACAAATTAGAACATTTTATGGTTCTATCTTTTATCGTTTAGGCAGCGTACGCAAAATAAGTAACTTTTCTGCTTGATTTTTAACACCTTGTGTCCGAAAAACCCAAAATATCTTACACTAATATTATATAGTGTAGATAACCGATTCTTGAATCATAGACTCAATACACTCATGAACGGTAACATTGCAAAAGTCGTTCATATCTCTAGTAGTTAATACGGAATGGCAATGTTGCTTGAGCCCCATACTCAAATAAAAAATAATAATGTTTATTTTTGAGTAATTAATTGACTGCACGGTTGGCCTAGTGGTTTAAGTGGTCGCGTCCGGTCGTGTAATATCTGCGATTCCCGGACCCCTCCCTTCTCAGGCGCAGAGTTGGCACACCGTGTGGTTTTAGTCGGTTCGATTCCGACACACCGCCCCGCCGCAAACCCCGGAGGGGTGACGGACCGAGGGGGTTTCCACACGTAAAAAAAAAAAAAAAAGTGGTTTAAGTGGTCACTACGCCGCTTGCTACTGCGCCAAGTACCGTGGGTTCAAATCCCACATGGGACATCAATTTGTGTGATCCACAAAATGATGTCCTGAGTCTGGGTGTTCTTTGTGACAGTTACATATATGTTTGTAAAGTCCCCCGCGACACAGGTGTATAATCCTAATGCGGGATATATATATAGTCTTTTTAAAAAAGAAAAAAAAAAGAGAAAAAGAAATTAAACGATACAATCGTTTATTATCATTTGTTTAATTGTATATACTTTTATGTAATAGAGGATAAACGAGTAGACCTTTCCGGGGATGGCAAGTGATTACCGCCACCCATGGACAACCGCAACACCAGAGGCGTTGTCACTTGCCGGGCTTTTAAGAAGGAGTACGCTCTTTTCTTGAAGATTGATTGAAGGTCGTATTAGTCCGGGAATACCACAGGCGTCATGCCACAGTTTTGTTGTGCGAGGCAGAAAGAAAAAAAATATCATGAGATTGTTTTATTAATAATTATTTATAAGACACGAAATAAACGAAAGAAAATCGTGTAAAATCAAATCACCTATTTAGTTGCTATTAGACACACTATTAGAGGAAAGGAAAAATGGTCAAAATTAATAATTAACTGGTTCACAAGTGACAAGAAGAGAACAAGAGGGAGACCACTTAGAAGATGGATAGACGACATCAAAGCCGTAGCAGGAGGCACGTGGACAAGAACTGCTAGTAATAGAGAGGAATGGAAGAAATTGGAGGAGGCCTTTGCCAATAAGTGGCATACAGACAGGGTTGTCGTTGCACAATAGCTTAGAACTTAAAATATAAATTGTAAAATAGTTTAGTTATTAGTTTGATAATTTAAGTTAAATATGTAATGTCTGAAATAAAGGCTATTATTATTATTATTATTATTATTATTTAGTTGTGGTTAACGCATACAAATAAAAAACAATTGCAAGCAATTTTCGACCATAATGAAATTTACAAATTGAAATTGACATTATTGTGTAAATTTATAACGACAAAAAGTACTTACACCTTTTGTCATCTACATATGATAACTATTTTAATCAATAGGTGCAAGTAATTCTCGACTTAATCAACTTGCAGCAATCCCATTTTATTATTTACGTATTTCATTCAAGATCAACGTCATATTTAAACGACAAAAACGAGTTTTTAGAAATGTGTCATTAAGGTTGGGAATTGCAACTGCAACATGCAACTGTATTTATTAATTCGCGATTTTGCTTTATTTTTTGAAACCATTTAAAAAAAAATGCATTTAAACTCCAAGTCCCTATTTTGCGCCCTAAATAGAAATTCTAAATTTACTTTCTCAGGCTTTACTTATGTCAATTGAGAAACCTACATGTAAAAGGTTTCAAGTGAATCCATTGAATGTATAAAAAGTTTCATACAAAGATTTATAATATAAATATAATACTGAGAAGCATTTATTGAGAAGCTGTTAATTTGAAATTATAAACAGTAATTTCAATTTTTTTTGTGTACATATATAGATCTGGCTCTCAGACGATAAAATAAAATATTACATAACTAATATAGTTATTTGAAAACGACATCTAGTGGTATATTTTGCACTAATTCAATAACAATAAACTTGACAGTTGACTGTCAGGTTCGTAGTGGTGTAGGAGGTCAGAAAATATAGTTGAAATTCACGATTTGATACACCTAGTGACATCTAGGGAACATTAAACTTACTATCAATCCGCGTACAGATCTCCGGTAGAGCATTGTAAGTCTATTAGAAATATATTTCGTCAGTGGTTCGAGATACCAACAACATTTCCTCCATAGAACTTATCTTCTATAAATAATGCAAAGAAAGTTAAAAATGCGCATAAATTTATTTATTTATTTAGACTTATTGCACAAGTTGTACAAAGGCGGACTTAATGCCTTGAGGCATTCTCTCCCAGTCAACCTTCAGGTGATGTAGAAATAAGAACTGGTAGGTGCAAAGAAAATAAATTTAGTAAAAAGATATAAACCTACATTAAATATAAATGATATACATAAATTTACCGCTACATATACTACACAAATAAACATACAATAGAAATATTATATACATACATATAATACTATACATAGGTACCTATATGATACACATTCAGGTGCTAAGGATGTGTTTGTGCTGCCAATTCATTCCAGAGAAGCTCACGTACTTTCAACTTGAACGTAATACGGTTTGTAGACATCCTGACTTCGGTGGGGAGCGCATTCCAGAGAAGAACAGACTGCACATAGAAGGAAGAATGGATAAAGTCAGAGGTGTGAGAGGGGCACTGAAGGAGCATATTGTTTGTGGAACGAAGATTTCGGTCGTGGTTGGAGCATAAAAAACGAAGGTGAGGTGCAAGGTACTCAGGTAACGATGGAGAGATGAAGAAAGAAAAAAGAGAAGTCAGCGCTCGCAAATTGCGGCGCTGGCGAATTGGGAGCCATTGCAATTGAGAACGTAAAGCAGACACGTGGTCATACTTGCGAAGATTAAAAACGAATCGAATGCAGTTATTGAGAAGCCGGTCTAGTTTATTGAGAATTGAGAATGAGAGTTTATTGAGGTCTGCATTCAGGTCGAAATAACACACATCACCATAGTCGATCAAGGGGACAATTAAGGACTGCATAAGCGTAGTCTTAGTTTTAGCGGGAAGGAAGTTTTTTAAGCGATATAAAGCGCGGAGACATGTGGTTACTTTCTGGCTAACGTGTGTAACTTGTGACCGCCAATCCAGGGTCGAGTCGATATGCAATCCCAGGTTCTTCACGACTTCACTCAAAGGTATGGATACATTATTGTAGGTAACTGGTGGGATGACCGATAAATCCAATTTGCGTAACATTTGTTTACTTCCCACGACGATCACCTGGCATTTGGTTGGATTTACCGCCAGACCAAACCTTGTCGACCAGCTCTGTATAAATTGCAAGTCCTTGTTAATCTTGTCGATGGCGTGTGATATGTCCTCCACCCTTGACTGCGTGTACACTTGTAAGTCATCTGCGTACAGGTGATACGTACACTGAAGGTGGTGAGTTACGAGATCAATGAACATTGAGAACAGTAAGGGAGATAATATACCGCCTTGAGGGACGCCAGAGAGATGATCACACCTACTCGATGACATGTCATCAATGTGAACACACTGTTGTCGTCCCTGAAGATAGGAGGAGAACCATTCCAGAGCCTCTGAGGAGATCATAAGGTAAGAAAGGATGGCCAGTAGGACGTCATGACAGACGGTATTGAAGGCATTTGAGAAGTCAATCAAAGCCAGCACTGTGACTTTGGTGTCCTCTATACCCTCCCTAATATCGCCTGTCACTTTGAGGAGAGCGGTGGTGGTGCTGTGGCCGGGTCTGAACCCAGATTGCAGAGGACTAAGAAGCTTATGGTGATAAATAAACTTTGAGACCTGCTTATGTACACAAGCCTCGAGTACTTTAGAAAGGAAAGGTAGTATGGAAATTGGTCGAAAGTGTTCAAGGAGAGAAGAATTTGGTCTTTTGGGTAAAGGGATGATAAAGGCCTGACGCCAAAGTGTAGGAAAGGTTCCGGAGTCGAGTGAAAAGTTAACAATGTGTGATATCGCAGGAAGAATATGATCCAGGATGGTTACAATCATGCGACGGCTAATGCTATCGCACCCCACAGCATTGGAGCGAATGAATAGGATGATCCTTTTGATGTCCCCAGAAGACACGGGAGAAAAGTCAAAAGATTCAACATTAGGATGGCCTAAACTAGCTATGTAGCTCAAGGTTTGACTCATGGTTTGATGATCCAGCTGAGGCGTAGTTGAGAAATGACGGTTAATATCATCAAGACCTATTGTCATCCCAAACTCAGGACGTTGTTGTTTGCCAATGCCTAGTGTTCCAAGGAACTTCAAGACATTGAAAGGTGATGAGATTTCTAAATTTTGAATTATGTGGCGGCGTTTAGCGTTACGTATCACCTGGTTGCATCGATTTCTAGCGGCCTTGAACAGATTCCACCTCTCCTCGCATCGGTCTCTCCTGTACCTGTTGTAACAACGATCTCTTCGTCTCATGACCATTCGGATTTCCTCCGTCATCCATGGAGCCGGTGAGCGCTTCAATTTGATTTTTGTAACCGGAGCGTGAGTATCGTACAGGTTAAGAACTGTGTTGTTAAAAATATTGACCTTATCGTCGATGTCTGTGGCTACTGTCAAATTATTCCAATTCAATGCAGACGCATCTTCACACAGTTTTTTTAAGTTCATTCGTCTAAATCTATGAATATGCAAGGTTTTGGGAGGGATTTAGGGGGTTTTAAAAGATAGGAAAGGAAGATTAAGTCATGGTGGGAGAATCCAGGTGTGGAAATGGATAATATGGAGGAGATTGCGAGTACGGGTTGAGTTATGAGCTAGGAGATCGGTGTTAAAATCGCCCATGATGACGTGGTGTGAGTATTTCGACCCTATAGATTCCAGAACTGTTTCCAGACTGGAGAAATAATTAACGGCAGGGGGGCAGTAAACAATCCCTAGTAAAATAAGAGATCCTTTAACATAAACTTCAAGGAAGAGGTAATCCGCGGTAGTGGAAAGATCGGAAGCGAAAGTGGCAAGGATCTTGAAGGGTAGACAGCCACGAAGGTAAATAGCTACCCCACCACCTCTTCTCGACTCAATTCGGTCGTTCCTAATCAATACGAAACCAGTGAGAGGGTAAGAGGTGGAAGCTAAATGTGGCTTAAACCAAGTTTCCGAAATAAGAATGGCATGCACATTATTGTCACTGAAAGTTTCAATCAATTCATTGGAGTGACTGGGGACGCTCTGAGCATTCACATGACACACATTAAATAGAGGACGAGATTGGTTGTCAAATGACTGCCTCAGTCGGTCACCCAAAGTATCAGGTAGTGAATCATTCTCAGAGGAGTCGTTGGCAGAAAAATATTCCTCACTTTCATCAGACATTATTACAGCCATACCGTGTACCCATATAGAATAAAAATAGAACAAAAAATAAATAAATAAATGGATTAAATAAAATATAAAAATATATATGTATAAATATAAACAATTAATAAGTTTGAAAATGTATATAACCTTAATGAAATTGTTGCGTATTTCTACACCACCCGCCAGCTCACAAGAATGATGCAAAATGAAAGATAATAAAATCACAATAAATTTGGCAACAAAGTAACTAAAAACAAGAAAAAAGAAATAAATTGTGTTCCCACTAAATGTGACATGAAACGAAACGCACCCGATGTGAAACACAAGCACATCGAGATGTCGATTTGACATGAGCGGTATCTGTCACTGTCACTTTATAATCACAACAATAATTCAACACAGGTAATATTAGCTGAAAGTAAACTTAAAATACATAATAAACATGGAAACAACAATGTAATCACAAAAATATTAGGTGGTACATGCAAAGGGATAACGGCGTTACATATTGATCAACGTCTACGCGAACTTTTCTCATTGGTGCCCGAGCTCGCTTTGCCGGTGTCGCTTATGGAACTCTTTGGAAATTTTAAAATTAATGGTTTGAGTTCATCAGTGGATGTTATTTTAAAACGGTTGTTATCGCGAGCTTTGATGACTATCACTCCGTCCTGTGTCCAACAAGAAGACATACCGAAGTGTTGTCGGGCCATGGTAAATGCTTTTTGACGAATTTTTGTAAGAAACTCTCTTACCGAGAAGCCGGAACCCTTCAATGATGTCTTAGCCTTCCAGACTGTAGATCTAGTTTCTGCAGTAGTGAATCTCACTAGTATGGGGCGACGGTGTTCCTTAGAGGGAGTCCCGATACGATGACAGTGCCTTATGTTGAGCTGTGAAATATCATGAAGACCCATCTTGTTATTCATTATATTAATGAGGGTTGCACTGCAGTCCTCTTTAAAAGCTTCCGGTACTCCTAGAAAGATGAGGGATTTGTGTCGATGGCGAGTCTCCATTGCATCAACCATCTTAACGCACTCTCCTATTTGCTTCCGAAGAATACCCAGCATAGAAAACATCAGTTCACGAAACGTTTCGAACTCCTCGGACACCCTTGAAACTGTCTCCTTACTGTTTCCACCAGATCGCAGTTGTACTTCAAGCTGAGCCATCCTCTTTGAAAAACTCTCCTCTAGATTGTTCTGCGCTTCCTGCATTTCTGCCAGTTGAGACATGGTTATTCTTGATCCAAATGCAGTTGAAATACTGTTGCAAAGCCACAACTTGTGGTGCTGGCAGGTGATTAAGATATCTGGCTTAATTCATGCAAATAAACAGTGTGAAAACTGTACTTGCAGTAAATATAAGATTAGTTGTATCCTTTCACCAAAATATTAAAGTTTTGCTATTTAAATCAATTAAATAACTTTAGAGATCTTTTCTATGAGTGTCAACTTTATTATCACCTACCCGAAAAAAAATAAAAAACAGGTAGAACGGAGACAACAAAGTGAAAAAATAGTAAAACAGGAATAAGATATCACAGAATAACAAGAAGAATGCAATATTTAATATGCTGTTTCAAGTTACTATAAACTTTGAGAGAATAGATTTACAATTCAAATAGAGTAACACTCGGTGTTACATACCGGAACTGCTCGTTAATCTTTATTCCAGTGTCGATGCTCTCGACATTAACGACCTACTCGACTGAGCTCGAAACTAAATGAATTCTACATAGAAGCACGATAATCACTTTTGCAACTAACATTTATCTAAGTTCCGACAAAGTTTATCAGTGGGGTTGGTAGTAAAACTTCCGTGTCTAATAAGCCTACTTTAATATTACGTTCACTGAATATCACAATAGACAAAAAATTTCCAACTCCTCTCTTCTACTCAGCCCAAGGTACTTGTTTTGTAATAATAAAAATAATTTCAGTTTTAATGTTCTAGTTACTACTGCACTGTTACCCATTGTCGGAATTCTCCTTAAAGTACTTCAATATATTCCAACAAAAATGAAGGTATACTTTTGCTACATCTACAGTTAATTAATTGAAAATGTAAACGTATTTGACTGAAGTAAAAATTCAAAATTCTGAAAATAGCAAATCAAAGTAAATTATTTGAATTTGAAGGATTCCGAATACTTTAGGTAATGCCTAACTTATTTTTTTTACTGCTAACTAGAATGTCAGAGGTCGCAGTTCAAATACCGTTCAGTACAAATATTTCGGTTGAGGTATTTCAATATGTCAAACGTTTTTATAAACACCAAAATATATTTAATTCTTGATAGTAACATCTTAACAATGTGTTTAATCCTAAATACGTATTTTATTGAATACGTTTATACAAAACGGCTCGACCGGAGTGATACCACGACCTCACAGAAATCCGATTTGAAACAGCGCCTGCGCTTCCGCTTCCGCTGGTGACTGGTTTGAGATCCGTCGCCGCGCACGGACAGGTTGGTGCTCAGGTTTCCCACGAAATCATCCAGGCCCTCAACGCGCAGGTCCCTCGAGATCGTCCTATTCCGCACAAAGCGAGGGGCATTTGCAAGCGTTCGTAGTGAGAGCGACAGCTGCGCACGCAGCCGGCGGCGGTGCGTCTAGAAGACGAGGGCGAATCAGGCCGAGGTACCATAGGATCGTCGGGTGCGAATGTACGCCTTGTACACACCGAACTTCGCGCGGAGCGGCAATCGGGACGTGGGGCTTCATGGAGAGGGTGCGCCGAGATATTTCACCGTCGCGGACCACTCGATATTCTGGCCCATGAGCTTCTCTTAAACCTTACAAATATCACAAACTTTACCTCTTTATAATATTAGTATAAAAGTATACATTAACTAGATATATTGACGAGGTCTCTGATTATGGATTTTGTACGAACAAAATTCATTAATCACAGTAATCATAAACCTTGTTTGCATGTTTATGAATTTAAAGTTATCAAGCCCATAACTTAGCTAATATCATAATATGTCAAAAGATAGAATACACCCAAAACTTAATAATATTCTGTACAGTATATTTCAACAACAATTTGTATTTATGTTTTGGTATATTCGTCCGTTTACATGCCGAAAGTTAAATAAGTTTGAAGCGCAATAATATATTATATCCTACCCTCAGTAAAGTACTCGTAACACGAGGGATTTGTTTGACTGACCTTTGTAACGAGTTCCTCACATCAGGGTTTGTTATTTTGAAAGTATGCAGTTATCTAAGAGGATTTTAAACATTTAATCTTTTATAAGACTGCAACTATTTCATTTAATAAAATTAGGAGCTACTCTGTTGGTTGGTAAATTAAAATGTTCTAACGTCCCGTTACGCACATCTGGAAAAAGTGTAATTTAATTTTAAAAACAACAGTTAGCGCCTAGTAGTATAGTTATTTAATGAAAATTTGTGTGATTAAGTTAGCTTCATTTAGCACAGAAAGTCAGTACTAATCA
The DNA here is from genome assembly GCA_916048165.1 of Spilarctia lutea. Lineage (NCBI taxonomy): Eukaryota > Metazoa > Arthropoda > Insecta > Lepidoptera > Erebidae > Spilarctia > Spilarctia lutea. The sequence goes on from OU696481.1 coordinate 15,381,749, forward strand.
GAATATCAAATATAAAACATCCTCACTAAGCCTGAATATGTAAATTTTTTGCTTATAAGTATTTATAAACTTGAACACTACAGTAGAGTAACCCTAAGGTACTATAATATTTACTATAGATTCAAGCCATTCTTTGTGTTGTTAAATTGTTATTTACTGCCAATTTTTATTGAATTATGCATATTTTACGACTCGCTGCTGAACTACATCCGTACGTCCGGCGCGGAAGTTCCGTTTACATTTTACAGTAAGTTTATGTGACATAAAATAGCAAACTAATTGTAAATAAAATAAAAGGGCCTCCCCCTTTTATTTTATTTACAAATCCGTCCGGGGTCCGTTAATTACAGTTGTGATAGTACAGTAGTCAAGCTCGTCATCTTCATCATCATCAACACTGCTAGTCACTCTGTGTTGATACTCTTTAGTACAGAAATATTGCTTATGTTATGAAGAATAATACATACAGGAAAAGTAAATATTAAATAAAAAATCCTTTTTTTAGGAATAACAAGATATGCCTTCATTATTTGAGGGATTCTACGCTCAATTCAACAAGGCGCCAAACTCAATTTGAATTCAACCTTCATTACAGATTTCGTTAAGAAATAAAATCCCCTCTAGCCTCTGTTTACTATATGTGTAGGACTTAAATTGACTCAATGTACCTACTTAAATTACAAAAGAAGAGGTAAAAGAAGAGGCGGAGCTGTGCCCTGACACGTATTTCTATGGCACGTTTTAGTTGCAAAGAGTAGAAATACCATTTGGAAAACCGAGTTCAAGCGATGTAGAAATTTTCTTTCATACATAGAATGCCAATTAAATCACTCTTTTATCGGTCTAAAAGTTATTCCGCTTTTGGAAATAGAAAATATTGTGCTATTAGTAAGAAAATATCGCATCGTAAGAAATCACATTAACAGCCCTCACAGTCCACTGCTGGATATGATGTCCTTAGAAATCAGAATCAGGTTTTAATTTATTGTACCAAACTGGCCGAAGAGGTTGGTATAGGTTTGATTCAAATTTTCCTTCTCTTTGCAGTGATGTTGTCCTACGTAGTTTGTTACTTATAGTCTGGCCACTGAGAGAATGCGTTTCTGACAGGTCGTGATCCAATGGGCGATGTAACTTTGAACTGGCGTACAATTTATGACAAAATTTTAAATATCTTTTATTAACCTTAATAATGAGTAATAACATTCAAAATTGAATAATCATGCCAATGTACAATAAACGTTTTATTTTGGGCTAAAGTTATTAACAATTAATCAATTAATTAATTTAAGAACAATCATTTTTAAAAATCTAACGGCGTCAAACTGCGCTGTTTCAAGGTTATGTCAACAGTTTGTTTTTGTAGTGATGAGACAAAAATAATAGGTAATTGTAACTAAGTATTTTTGTAATCGTAAAATATTCTGTCGGTCGATATATTGTTAAATAAAACGTTCTAATTTTGTAATATATAATTTTATTTATTTATCTTTATTGAATACACAAAAAAACAGTACAACAAGATGAGTTACAAAGTATGTAAGGATGTCGTACAGTCGATTGCTGTCACCATTTCAGGGAAATGTGCCGAAATGCTTTGGGCATTTATACGAACGACATTAAAGTTCTTGGGGACATCGGAGAAATTATTCGAGAGTGTGTATAATGTACTTAATACATATTTAATATAGTTTATAATACGATATAGGTACGACCAAACCAAACTTAAGAAAATAATTGTCGTGATATCAGTGAGATGAATAAATAATAACAATAAAAATAAATGGAAAACTATTTTTATCCCTTTATATTTCTAGTAAAAAATTAGTAACCCAAAATAGCGATGTGAGGACCGTCATTTTGTGACATACACAAACAGTCGTCTCTTGTCGTCTTGCGCGCATAGACTACGTTTTCCAGTTTTCTCGTTGTGGGGGTTTTCTCGTGATTGTTATTGTTGTTTATTTGTACCTATGCGCTAATTTGTTTAGAATTTTACTGTTTTGTACTTTTGATGCTTAACAACAATGTTGAAAAGCGGTCATCCATTGAAAAGTGAAACCCGTGAACTACTAATCAAGCTTCAAAATTACTTTGAGTTGGAAAGACAAGAACGTATCTCTCAGGCACTTGGAGTAAGCAAACGGACGATAACAAATATTAATAAAGAAAAGTTCGGCTCATCTGTCATGGAAGAAAATATTTTACGAACACCTAAAAAGAAACGCAGAACTAAACCTATAACAGATATAGATAGCTTTGACGCCGATGCAATAAGGAATCGTATATATAGTTATTATGCCAGGAATGAATACTTTAATAGGTCGACGCTTCTAGCATCTTTGAAAGCAGCTGATTTGTTTAAGGTGGGAAAAACTGCTTTATCCAATATTTTAAAAGATATAAAAATCTTTTAGTAAGAAATGACGTAATTTTAAAAAGAATTAACTAAGAGAAGCAAAAAAAATGATAATTGGGACAATGTCGTTTTCATTGACGAGACATGGCTGAACACCAATCACGTGCTTTCTCGTTTTAAGACAGATGACACTCAAACGTCGACGTCGAAAGTGCCAATCGGTAAAGGAGCACGCCTCATAATATGCCACACTGGTTGTGCGAAGTATGGTTTTGTGGAAAATGGTTTATTGGCATTTGAGTCAAAAACTACTACTGACTACCACGAAGAAATGAATGCGGCTGCATTCAAGGAGTGGCTCCAGGATGTGTTGCTACCTGGCCTTCCAGAGCCTTTAGTTATAATAATGGATAACGCGCCTTATCATTCAGTGCAAAAAAATAAAGCACCTTCTCAAGCTAATAGAAAAGAGGAATTGGTGGCTTGGCTGTAAAGAAGTGGCATTGACGCAAATATGTCAATGCTAAAAGCGGAGCTGATGAAATTAGTCAACGACCATAAGCTAGCAAATGTTCGATACGAAATGGATGAGCTGGCTCTGGAGTATGGTCATTGCGTTCTCCGAATTCCTCCATATCACTGCCAGTACAATGCCATAGAGCTAATCTGGGCTCAAATTAAAGGTAATGCAGCCCGCCCTAATACGTCTCCACCATACGGCATAGAAAAGATGAAGACGCTTTTAAAAGAAGCATGCGAAAAAGTCACAAGAGAGGACTGGATAAAGGTGGTTAAAAAAACTAAAAAATATATATTTGATAACTTTAACCGCGATATTCATATAGACACTATGATTGGGAATAACATAATAATACATGTTGGTGAAGATGACAGCGAGTCCTCAAGCGAATCGGAGTCGGATTAAATTTTGATTTGACATTATTAAAATCTTAAAACTATGTATTTCATAATATATATTTTCCAATAAATAGAGTATTTTAATTTTCTTTCCTTTTGTTTCATTCAGTAATTACGATTAAATTTAATTCATCCATCAACAATTTTGTTAATATTGTGTTTGAAATATAATAAAATATATATAAATTGAATTAATATGCATAATGAATGCTACGAGTATAAATACTGTTACCAAATATTATTAAATGTTATTCATGGTACATCACTACTCATGACGAATTTACAAGTGTCAGAAACGCATTCTCTGAGTGGCCGGACTATAATAAACATAAGAAAAAAAAAAAAAAAAAGAAAAGAACAAAAAAAAATAACAAAAGAAAAACAAAAAAAAAGAAAAACATAAGATGGATAGGGTGTAAATATTATTATTAATGAATAATTATTACTTTGTTTAGATAGATTCATAAACCCTTTCATAACGGGGCAAACGAGCAGACAAATCACCTGATAGTGACAATAGCAGCGCACGTGTTTCCGTCCCACTATGATCCCGGGTCCTTTAAGCGGGGCGTGAAAAAGCATCCCACTAGGCCGCTATAGTGCTGGTCGCCATGCTGCACTGTCCTTGTTTGCATTGAGGATGGTGACCACCACTCTTGGATTCTGCTGGTGCTTTCCATCAGACAGGGCAGAGTCATTTTGGTAGCTCAATATAAAAAAAAAAAATACCTGAAATGTTTCATTTTGTTATAAAAAATGTGAATTTTCCTTTTTTTTTTTATACTTGAGCTACCAAAATGACTCTGCCCTGCCTGATGGAAAGCACCAGCAGAATCAGAATAATGTCTATATTAGAATATTTTCCTATGGAATTACGGGACATAGCATGCTGGTTACATAGCTGATACACGATTTTGTTTTTGAACGGTTTCAGTACCATATTTAAAAAAAAATGAAATGAATAATAAATGAATAAACTTCCACCCCCTCCCATGGGAATTATACCACCGTGATGAATATAACGCAATTACGTGTTTCCGCTTGGTTAGAAATTAATTTCAAAGGCCTTGTGAATTAAATTAAGGATTGGTGTTGAAGATTTGCCTGGGGATATTAGTATCTTCTACTATTTTCTCAGTTGACATAATTTAGACCTACCATCTATTTTAGAGCCATCTTGACGTAAATATAATCTATACTCGTCTTTGAACGTACCCAGCTCCTTAAAAGCTCTTGGTGTATTACATTACATGCCCATAAGATCCTTCTCTTATTATAATTATTAAAGATTGTTACAATTCAAAAGATATTCAGCCTCCGTAAACGTTTGTCGGCCGTCTTAAAATATGTCCTTCCTCCTACGTTATATGTTAAGAATTAATTGAGTGAAAGACATATTTTTTAATTATAAGGATTTGGTTATTTTTCAGAGCTTTTCCAAACTGAAATCAGAAAAAACTGTGTATAAATCTCCTTATAGGTAAAGTCAGCGGAAATATTTATAGTTCAAAGTATATAATAAAAATTGGTTGTCTGTAAAGTCGGTTTACGGACTATAGTTTAACGTGACGTCATAACAAAACATATATGAAATGATTGCATACTTTTGAATGAATAAACTTGAATCATTTACGCAAACGTACAATGAGCGTGACGTGACAATGAGTCATTTTTTTTATATTTACGTAACTTAGGATTGGAAGTTGTAGTGTGTGGCGACCTCCACATACAACGCAACAAGAACACAACATGAGCAGACACACTGATCTACGAAATAATATACTACACGAAGAAACTACCAATCCTGAATCGCGCAATAGAAGTTTTCGCACCGATTATCATATTTACAACATCCAAACATCAATTGGTTGGCAGCGGCCCGCCAGGTATGATCATCTCGCTTGGTCGGAGGACCCTCCTTTTGTGTTGGAGAGACATGACCCTTTCCCCCACAAGTGCATTCGTAATTGGACTTTGGGGACAATAGGAAGAAAATGGTGAACCCTTCGTCAAGAGCACTATCTCACCATCATCCACAACTTATAACAATAGACCTCTACTTTACTTAATAGTTAGGTAATTAAAAACTTATTTCTTTAAATCTTCTAACTCACTCTTTACTCAACACAAATAAATGCATTTTTCTATTTCTGAAATTACTCGTATATCTGTACTAACACAAACGAACATATCAAAAGTGACAATTGTAAAATAAATGACCTTTAAAACTTGCCAAAGTCAAGCAAAAACAAAAAAGTTATTTTAGGAAAATACCTACTCAGAAATAGATACGAAAATGGGAATCAATAACTTCAGAATATTTGAGGTCACGAATGTCACTCTATTTATTCTAGCTTTGATTTTGTTTGTATTTCATATGTATAAATATGTTGAGTGTCTCTTACGTCACAGGAATCCCAAAGTAAAAATGAATGTATGAAAAGGGAAATGGTCTGAACAAAGATTTATTGTGTTTTAAGTAGGATTTACTGTCTACTTTAGGCATCGGAAGCCGTACTACCTGTACCTTACATATATCTTGATAGATATCGGTTATAGATTTTTCGAGCTTGCTCTAGTATCAACGAGCCTTAAAACATTATACTGCTTTTACAAGATTGGGTACTTTTTTATTACTTTGCCAAGATTGGGCGATTTTGTTTATAAATAATAAATAAATATTTCGGACATCTTACACACAACGCCATCTAGTCCCAAGCTAAGCAGAGCTTGTGTTATGGGTACTAGACAACTGATATAAATACATATATACTTTTTTTTTGTAAATATATACATATTATACATAGAAAACACCCAAACTCCGAAACAAATATTTGTAGATCATACAAACATTTGTCCGACCCAGGATTCGAACCCAAGACCTCAAGAACAGCAGTCGCATACGCTACCACTGCGCCACAGAGGCAGTCAATCAGAGTTTATAAAACCGCTTTCAACTTACCCTTTTTAAAAACGGCACTTATTTAAAAATACTCGTTATTGTTAAATAAATAATATTGTTTTACACGCTTAAAATATTATTGTTTTTCAGTTTCAGTTCATAAAATTTCCCTGCAAATTTATGTGATCAATTTTGACAATACCTTACATTACCAATACTGCTTTTATTGTATGCTCGACGTATGTATTTGGCAAATCCTAATTTCTTGTAACAGATCCTTAATATAATATAGACATTACTTAGACAGTTCATGAATATTAATACATAATTTCATAAGACTCGAAAAGGTGAAAACTGTTTATCATCGGAATCTTTTTCTACGAACACATTAAAATCGATTTGATCGCCCCGTTTACCTGCGCTCTATATGACAGCAAATTCAAAGATATGTATGAAAAGAAAATTAATGGATTCGAGCCAATTGATGCCTCTTTGAAATGATTGAGCAAATAATCTTTTCCCAATTTGTAGTATGTGAAGTGAATATACTAAATGAAACTCATACGTTTGTCTGTATTGAAGCCTATCATCGTTGATCAAAAAAAATATTTACTTCGAATATTTCTTTCCATTTGTGGAATATGTAGGTATTCAAATAAAGACTGGCAATTAAGTTTATTTTTTGTTTTCCTTGGCTTTTATCTCTGTCGATATCGTGCAAACGCTCTATAACAGATTTGTAAGTAAAAAAAACAATGTTAAACAATATATTGAAATAGTCCTATAATCATTGAGCCGGTTACAACACTGAGCGTGAGATCTGTAAGGCAATGACGTTTTAATTTAAAGGATTTTAGAGATTAAGTTCGTCGGCTAGCAACAACGATATTAATCAAGTCATTGATCTCTTGACAGACCTTGAGAAGCTATTGTTTATCAATAACGTATTTACCCTAGGCTGAAAAGGCACATGCCCGGGGCGGTTTACACTTCGAGCGGCAATTTATTAGTTATAATTTTTAATACACGAAAAGCAATGATAACTGATGCTAAGCCCAATTGATGACTCTTAGTTAGGTTTTATTAAATTGCTGATAACTCGTGAGTTCTATAAGGCTTCTGCCTAAATAAGAATGCCCTGAATTATTAGAGCCTTATCTTTATTGATTATATAAAACTAAATGGTAATATTACACCTTTATGTAGTGTAACCTAGATTAAAGCGATAAAATTATGTTTAAGTACTACAAACAATGCAACGTTACGATTAAGGTCAGATTTCGTTGAGAAAGTCAAAAGTGGAAATTTTCAAATACGTATTTATTCTTTCCTTATGTCGTACTTCAACATAAGGAAAGAATATAATTGAGTGGTTCATCCCCCAAAGGTCGGTAACGCACTTGTGGCGCCTTTAGTGTTACGGGTGTCCATGGGCGGCGGTAATCGCTTGCCTTCAGGTGATACGTCTGCTCGTTTGCCCACTATTCAATAAAAAAGAAAAAAAAACATCTATCATTACATGGGTTCCTAAGTATAGTTTCAAATAAATATTTTATTATAATATATAATATCTATAGAAATCTGTCTAAATATCTCTGTCTCTAAGTAGACGAGCCAAAGTATTATATCACCTTACTAAAATATGCAAAGGTCACAACGAAAACAAAGCTAATCTCTACCGTTCATGTGTTCATTTATTGTTCAGATGTTTGTGTATGAGTAAAGGTTTGGAGCCCTTCCGTACAAGCGAGCACGTAAAGCCGTTTGTTGATTGTTACCGGATTATTTGGTTTGGCAGGGAACATTGGGCTTACACGCTACTTATCAAACACAAATTAACACTATGATCATATTAGAATGGGGAATAGCAGTTAGAGAATGTTGTATTACTCAGTACCATGTGTAATTGGTAATAGAACATTTATTTTTAGGTTTAGACAAATAATTCTTAAAAGTATAATTTCAAGCATATTTATTTTTCACTGCAAATACGAATGTATAGTTATATATATGTATAAATAAGTACCTATAGTTGTGGAGTGTCTTTTATATTACCTGTTAAGCTGTTATACTATTTTTCTTCGATTAAATATTACAATTCGAATAATTTGATATAAACATTAAAATAAATATTATAGCACTAATAAAAATATATTATAATGATTGCTCGAAATAAAAATATGATTGTTCATTTAATATTAATTAAATTTTCAACCATGAAATTTCATTTATTTGGTTATCACACTTCACACTAATATTTTAAAGGCGAAAGTTTGTTTGTGCGTATGTTTGTTACTTCTTCACGCGCAAACGGCTAGACCAATTTGTATGAAATTTATTATGCAGGAAGCTGACACTCTGAATTAACACATAAGCTACTTTTAAAAAAAAGAAGAAATATATAAAAGCTAAGTATTCTACAAATGACAGTAAAATACATATATATAATACTAACACACTAATATACTCGTATATATATATTTACTACTATTTATATATATCACAACACACTATAAATAAAACGCAACAAGGTGTGGCGGTTTTAATATGTCAGGTTCATTGTCTAGGTTAAGAGCAGCGGCGAAGTGGCATGCGTGGAGCTCGTTAAAACTAAGATAGACTGAAAGCAAAAAAAAAGAAAATTTTGTACTATATATACTTATATATAATAAATGACATATAAAGTATTCATAGTTAAATTATATTGAGATCACTTGGTAGTCGAATTTCAATTATGTATTTTCTTTTTTTTTGGTTATTTGGCAAACGAGTAGACGTACGACCTGATATTTTATATCCAGTATCATTCGGGTGTGTTAATATCAGCAGTTCCCGGATCCTTCCTTTCTCAGGCGCAGAGTGGCACACCGTGTGGTTTTAGTCGGTCTGATTCCGACACACCACCCCACCGCAAACCCGAGTGGGTGAAGGCCCGTGGGAGTTTCTACAAGTTATAAAAAAAATGAGCCTCGGAATCCTCTTACTCACTCGGTGAAACACAGCGCAAACCGGTTTTCTGTGAGGCCGTGGTATCACTCCGGTTGAGCCGGCCCATTCATGCCGAAGTGTGGCTCTCCCACAAATAAATGTTTCTTTTTCTTTCATTGAACTGTAAAGTAGATTTTGTAATACTATAGTATTTTTTTATTTTTTTTACATATTTACTAATGTATACATCATTAGTAAATATGTGTTAGTTATAACACTTATAACAATATTTGCTATATTTGTTACACATTGTTCAAAAATATTGGGTCTAAGAACTGTTTATAAATACTGCATATATATCATGTCAAAGCTGCAGTCAAATAGAGTCAGAACATCTTGAGTTTTCAAAGTGTACACATACAAGAGAGACAAACTTCTTAGCATTCCATAGATTCACCGTGCGGGTGCCGGGTCCATGGTGTGATAGGGGGAGAAACCCAGAGCAGTTCCCAGGACTTGCGACTTAGGTGTAGGTTTAAGGAGGCCCCCTTTGAGATGCGCATCAACGCTCACCTTCACTGCTCGAGTTTCCCGCCCTACCTAGGAAAATTTGGTAGGAACCTGTTAGTGCAGCCTGTGTTATATTATTGTCACCTGTCCCGAATTTTTAAGCTTACAAACCGTTCATGTTACAATAGCAACATTATTATATGTATATGCAAATAATTTCTAAATTTTACTTTGTTACGTGTTTGTCATCCATTGTGTTATAATAAGCCCAAGTAATTTTCTACTATTAGATGATCCTTTATAAATTAAATTTTGACTTCAATAGCTTTATGTTTAAAGTAATTTTTACTTATATAGGTGTAAAAATAGTAATTACTACATTTTAATTTAACGTGGCTTGTGTGTATACGATTGTGTTGAAAACACTTGTCATTTATACTTCAATCAATTCGCTTCCAAAGATAAGAAATAAAATGAAATTGAAGTTGAAGGAATATTTTCCACAAGGCCATGACAAAGCTAGTTTATTTCTTTGTTAGAATCTTCGAACCTCCTTCAAACCTCGATTTGTATGATATATTAAGTTTATTGTATAAAAGGGATAGCATGTATTAAAAAGTAGGACAAGCTAAGACTCTAATACCATTTGACGTGGTGAACTGAAAAAGAACCTTACCTGAAACCTGACAGATCTAGATGATTAGTGTATGTCTATCTCATCATACTTTCTAAACGATTAAGCTGACCTTTTTAAGCCTAATATCTAGACTATAATAAGAAAATTAATAAACGAAACAATATGTATTTGCTTAGAATTATAATTTTTAAATTGAGCATAAATATCTAAAGCATGCTCTCAAATATTTTCTGACCATTATATTCTTCTACCTAATTTAGTTATTTAAGAGTTTCACATAGATAAAAATCAGTACTATTTATAGAAAACACAAATGTCTTTTCAATATTATCACCAATTATTTAAAAACGGGTTTTGAAGCCCTAGAAGAAATATCAAATTAAGCTTTGTGCAAACTTTGTGTGAAGCGAACAATAACTTAATTTTACCTTTACTTACCTTTGTTTAACCTATAATTTCCTAAAGTCCGTGATCAATTTACATGAGCTTCTTGCGGAAGCTAAATAAGTACCGCGTTTTGTTTTACTCTGACGAAGAGAAAGACTAGCTGATAGCTTCTGGAAGCACGTACTAACATTGTACTAGTACAAATTTTTCAAAAACGGTACCCAGATTTTCATAAATGCTTAATTAATTGATCAGAGCGTAATATTAATTGAAAAGATTATCATTGACCGAAGAACTGATGACTCATTTTAATACGCCAATGTTCGGAGTCTAATACTTGGACGCAGAAATATAAATAATTGCATGTTATATAATGAAAATATATTACACCTATCAAACTCTCAGTTTGAAATTTCATAGAACACGTTTGAATAAACCACTATCGTGTTTGACCCAAAGAATTTTAACGAGGACCGTAAGAAGTTTTCTATTCAGTTTATATTTGATGTTATTTAGATTCTAAGATAACTATCATCTTTACAACCGCTATATCGTTGTGTGTGTTATATCCATTGATTGATTTCATGGATACCTTTAAACAAAACAATAAAATAATTTATCGAGGCTCTATTGCTAATGATGTTTATAAGTACCTACTCTTCAAATTTGGTAACAAAGAGACCTTTTTATCAAAGAAAGTACACTTGACATCGATCAACGATCAAGATGGATTTGAATAGCACTGGAGGGTTATCGTCAATGATTGCTTTAAAATTATACCTTGTTGCTTATACACTTCAGTTATTTTTAAATTTTTATATCAATACAGGTTTCTAAATTGTTATTGTTTAAAAACTATTAACCTCGATATAAAATAATTGAGGCCATAGTTTTGCGTGCCGGGAAGGTAGTGCAAATCGCTCCACTTACAAACATTAGGTATAGGAATCCAAACATTATAAGAATATTTCAAATACATTATAGACACACACTTAATCATACCGAAATACTTTCCTCTTGACGATATAAGTAGATGAAAGAAAAGTGAATGGGTCTTAATTAAAAATCAAGCTCTATTATCTAACGAAAAATTAATAGCGAATGGGGTTCGACACTAGCATTTGGGAAGGTAACGTTTTAGTTAAAAGTCGTTTTGAAGAAAAGCCATTACATAATCTATATAAATATATAAAATTGGAGTGTCTGGTTGTAATATTAAAATAACTGCTTTATACTAAATGCAAATATACATATACCAAAAAGACTAACTAAAGTAATAAGGAGTAACTTAGGCCACTTTTCTTTAGACTAGCTTTGCTCCGCGGTGTAACCTTGATTGCAAAAGTAAACCAATAACCGCGGCTGAGACTGCGGGACTCAGCTAGTTATTAATAAAAAGAAATGTGAAATAAGAATGAAAGTTGTTTAATAAAACATATCATATATTTCACCTTATTCAGTAGATAGTCAGCCATACAATACTTTGATAACTAGGCTACCTGTTTTGACTTGTTATTCATTAATGGTTTTTAGAAGTAAATATGTAACTAACCGGTTTTCTAATATCAGAACATACTGGAACAATAACGACAACAATACTAGAAATTTTATTTATTTATTTATTCATAGGTTTGCCTACAGTTGTTACACATTTCTTAAGAATTACACATGTACAATACATAAAATATACCTAGGTGTACAACATAAATCGGCAAACACAACATTCATGAAAAACATTCGGATTCTAGTATAAACAAACTTCGTTGAACTAGGTTACTAGGTAATCAGTTTACAAAAATTAAATTTAAAAATAAACGTATCATAAAAGGAAGACACAGACAAATACCTAGTCATTTACATAATTGTGGCTTAATTTAATTGGCCCACAGTTTATAAAACCAATATAATTAATACAGTTTAAATGAACCTGATACTAACTGCAGTTATTTCTGCTGTAAACTTTGAAATCGTTGAAAAACGTATATATTTCCTGTTTTTCCATATTTAAGTACAACTTGTGAGGATATGTTAATCTATCACACTATTTCCTTAACTACTTAATTACCTTAGATATCATTTGTTTTGTTTTGCACATGTTTCTTAAAAAGACAACTCCCGTAGTAATAGATTCTCTGTTGCGTGTTTTACAAACATATAAGAAACGGACACATAAACACCCAGACTAAGTACAAGTATAAAAATCTTCTTTGAAATATACATAATTGCCTGTATAGTTTTACGTTTACAATCCGTTATTCCTTACTCCTATTCTAGCTTACCGAACGTCATTAAAATCTTAGTTGGCAACAAAGCCTGGTTACTAGTAAGCAATGCTTCAATGATTCATTATGCTAGAAATGCCTGTCGTCGCTTCTCGTATTCGGAGCTCTCCAGAGGATTTCAGTCGTAATTAAGTCATATCTCCAGCATAGCGGCCAGACTAGCGACTCTGTGTCTGATTTGTTAAACGAGTAATACCCGACCCAGCCAAAAACTGCATGATTTTATGTAATACAAGTATACTCTTAAACACTCTTGTTGTAAAACCCGGCCGAATTACCTAGATTTAACTCGTAGCAACATGATTAATAACAAATGTCATATTATCGCCGTCTGTGTAATGACAATATAATCTAAAAGTAAATACTCAAGTTGAAGTATTTGATTTATGTCATAAATATTATGTTACTAAATACTTAAAGTACTTTACATGGGCAAATGTTATGTATAATAGCAACGCTAGCGAATACCTTCTGATCTATGCGAGGTACTAAAATTTCCTTCATTCTATTATATCGTTTATAGTCATATAATAATACGGAACTCTGATTTTAATGCGTTTGTTCCTACAATTTCTGACTTATAATTGAGATGACGAACCTAAAACACACTTCCGTCTTAGGAACTGTGGTGAGTAAACCTTGCTTAGTTATTTTTATATAGAGAAAAGTCTCTAGAGCTGTTTATGTTAAGACGGATTAATAGTTTGGCAATAAATTACGACACACACACGACACAGTTTATATGTAATGCTGTACGGACATGAGTAAATTTTTTATACTGATTTCTTGTTCTAATGAAGTTTATTATTATAATAGGTAGTAACAGTGCTCTTTCTCTTTTCTATTTTAAAAAGACAACTCCCGCATTAGGATTATCCTGTGTCGCGGGGGACTTTATAAATATACATGAAACGGACACAAAGTACACCCAGACTTAGAACAATTTGTGGATCACACAAAGTGTTGTCTCATGTAGGATTTGAACATACAACAATAGCAAGTAGTAAGCAGCGTGTCGACCACTTAAACCACTAGGCCAACTGTGCAGTCAAAGTGCCATTCAAAGATCGACCAATATTAATAAGTAAACACAAATCAAGTTTATTATACAGGGTACAAATCACCCATTTGTAAACGACTACTGTCACCCACGAACTCCTTTAACTCGAGAATCACAGGTACGTGGTCTCTATTTAAGCCTCAATGAGATACTGACGGGACATGGGACCCCCCATGTCAACACAGGACACATGACGAGCTCTCTTAATACTTACACCGATTGAAGTGTCGGCAGAACCCGTCATGTATCTGGGTTCCAGCCCGGAGGAGACCGTCCTACATGTAAATTTTGAGTGCCCATATTTAAGGCACTAAGACACGCGTTCAACCGCGTGTCGTGTCGTGTGAAACGTCTTGGGGTAAAGCTAAAGATGGAAGGGGCACACCTCCTGATAAAAAACAAGGAAACAAGAGGTGAATGTATATAGGTACTTGGTAAAAAAATAATAATAAAATAAATGAAATAAATAAATCTAAAAGCATTTACTATAAAAAAAGCTCCTTCAATACCAGTAGGAGCGGGGTTTCGGCTCTGGTAACGAGACTGTTTACTGTATTTCTACGATCGAGCCTACCCATTTATGCCGAAGCAGAAATGAAGTATCTTCTAATTAGGAAGAATAGATGAATGTAGGAGAAAGTTGTCGCCCGCCTCCATAGGCGCATTAAACAATAGCCCCACGAAGGTCACTGAAAACAGTACTGTGACCAACAATATAACAAAATTTATACTTCTACAACGTTTTGTAGATATTTAAGACTTTTGTTGTTTTATTGCTTGCGGACATAGGAGAGGAGAGAGGATACGGAGGATAAGGAGGGGTCCTTATAAAGGAGATTTAGTCCTACATACATACGAGTTTCTTTCAAGTTCCCTTTCTCTTTTGCCGTTGTCCTGCATAGATTATTTCCTAAGTCGACTCTTGCTTGCTTGAGATGATTAGGAATGGTTAGTATTTGTATTAGTATTTTGAACACCAATTTTGTTAAATAGGCTCATTATATATAGCTCAAATTTTGGCAGGATATGCAACTCGTTATTATTGTACGTTATCTTTGTCACTTATTTCTTACTAACACAATCACAAAGTACCACAGCGAAATTGTATAATGTTATACAATTTCTCACCGCACTCAGATGATCATAATTTCATTTTTCAGAGTTGTCATTTCAATGCTTCTTAAAAGAAATCATTTATAATATGACTGGGATGGATAAATATAGAGCAATCCTTATCCTTTTAAAAATGAAAGATTACTCCAGGGAGGAAACCTTAGAGTAAACTTTGCTTTTAATATAAGTAATGTTCACATTCATGGAAAGAAACGTCAGGCTCTCAAAATGGATTGAAAATAAAGTAATATTGAAATAAGAGGTTGTGTCGATAATAAACTACGAAGTAAGAATAAATTCAATTAGTGTGAAAGAAACAATAAAGTTAATAAAATTACATGAAAACTTAGTCTCATGAAAGTTTACATTTAATATTAGATCTAGTGGTACAAAAATATTTTAATTTAAGTATTTGTAAAGTCTTGCAATAACTTGAACACTTAGTAAGAAAAATATTAGGATACGTTACTATGTATTTTTCTTTATCCTAGTCTTTGACGCAAATTCTTCCAGAGTAGAAAAATTACAGTTTTTTTGACAAATCAGGTTTCTTTTTCTGAATGGCATAAATATTGGCACCAATATTTAAGTTATGATTTCCAGGTCGGATGTCTCAAGATTACTTAAGTCACTCTAATGTTTAAATTTTTTTTTTTTATTATATAGTGTGCAAACGAGCAGACGTATCACCTGATGGTAAGCGATTACCGCCGTCCATGGACACCCGCAACACCAGAGGCGTCACAAGTGCGTTGCCGGCCTTTTAGGAAGGAGTACGCTCTTTTCTTAAAGGTTTGAAGGTCGTATTGGTCCGGGAACACCGCAGGCGACAGCTCATATATATAATTAGATTTTATACAAACAAATATCGTTAGCCAACCGCTAACGATATTTGTTACTTATAAACAGACAATTTATTAGTATTATATTTATGTATCAAAATTTTACACTTAAATTTATAGATTAGATATCAGTGCTTTCTACTTTATCTTTTGTTTGGATTGCACAATATTTAACACACTTTAATGGTCGTTGAAACGGCAGTAGATCGAAAGAATTGAGTCGCGGACTTGTCCTTTACTATAGAAACCACTAAAATACGGGTACAACTGGTTTAAGTGCAAATGAATTTATTATTTGTAAAGGTTTCATTATCGTACAGTCGTTTATATAAAAGAAAGGTTAATATGATGTATATGCGTACTTTCCTTAAATTTAATATTATTTTAGATTGCTCACGTGTATACATTTACATATCAAGGTGTAGCAAAATTTCACCACTGTCTGAGCTGTTTGGCATTTCAATACGAGTTCGTAAGTGGTACTAATGTACTTGGTTAGCGTTGGAAAGGATTTAAAACGCGCTTGACAAGATTGTTTAGAATAATTTATTCTTAATCATCGAGATTTATGGCGTCATTTATTACTAACTACATATACCTAAATACGACTTTCTCTTTACACGCGTTATTTAAAACAGTTTTCATTGAACTTTATATCTCTAAAATGACCTTTTTTGTACCCTGTGCCATAAGATGTCCTTAGGTATTTGTGATTAATCATCTAAGTATATGATCCAAGATACAAATGTCTTTAAAAGATAGATACATCCAAAGCACAGTCATTATCGTTTTTACAAGTTAGTGAAGTCTGGTGACTCTCGTTCAAAAAACAAAGATAAAAGCACTAAATAGACATCTATCTCCTACCACACGGGTCTTGAAAACACTTACAATTTAGAAATGTCCATCACTTGTCACATGCAGCCGTCCCGCGGTATAAGAACTCGTGGTCACATCAAACACAGTCGAAATGTCAGTAGGCCGTTGTATAACTAGGTCACGTTATTATGAGAGTGCAGCTTTGTACCTCTACTGCTCTCCACTGTCTTATTAAATGCTTTTAAGATATTAATGATGTCCTCCATTATATCTTTTCGTATAACTCAGCAAGCTTGTCTCGGCAGTGGGGACTTTTTAGGAACAGTGAGGTATTAAAAAGACGAAAAAGTAGGAATGGACAGTTTTAATTACAAAATAATACAATATAAAAGAAGTCGGAACAACCAACATTGTTCAAAGCTTGCGAGAGTATATTCTTTTAAAAAAGCCGCCTTTATTGGGTGCATAACGATTTACACTCCGTTTACATAGAGACGGGCAATATGTTTGCTGCTATTCCTTTGTTGCTAGTTTTTTCTGCTCACTCAAAGTAAAGCTTATACGGAACAGGACCCGACGACGTTAGGTGTAAAAGGCACAATGCAAAATCGAATTAGCTGTTTTATTGAAATACCACTAAGGATCGCCATCAGACCAATATTTTGCATACGAAGAAATTTATGATGATTTCTGAAAGGCGGTGGTAGCAGGCGCAGTGTGCAGAGACTGCCTGTGATCAGTTCGTTCGACAGTTTCGATATACGCTCTTAGTAAGTTTGGAGAATAATTTAACAAGTCTATTTGAATTTCTTAGGATGTTTCTTACTTGCTATTTACTTAACTTAAGAAGTTTAATGTAAATTTATATTCGAGTGTTTTAGAACTGATAGTAAAAGTTATATTTAGTTTGAAACGAAATAAAGCTATGTCACAAGATATTGTATATTAATTTACTTTGCGTCAGAAATCTTCAAATGTTTAAAAGTTATTAATATATAAGCTTCTACCCACGGCTCCGCCCGCGTGTATGTCGGTTAATGTGGTATATGATAGCTTCTATATTCTATAGTATCTTCATGTCAAATTTAATTAAAAATCTGTGTTGCGATTTTGCCGCGGAAGTGTAACAGAAAGACAGACTTTTCGAACTTATAATATTAGTATGAATATGTATGTTTGTAAGTGTAAATATAAATCACTAGCTTTTGCATGCGGTTCCGCCCGCGTATTCGTCGGTTATCGCAGCAAAGAGTAGCCTATGTCTTTCCTCAAGAATCAAAGTATCTCCATGCTAAATTTCATTGAAATCGGTGCAGCGGTTTGACTGTAAAAGCAGGTTAGACAGACAGAGTTACTTAAACATTTATAATATAGAAATGGGTTATCACCATTCAGACTTCTATCATGACACTTCTTCACTAACAATTCATAGCTTCAAAAGTTGTTTATTCTCGAACTGGACTCTCCTCGTGGCACCCTAAAGAGAAGCCATTTTGAATTAAACTGCGTACAGTAATTTATGCGAGGTAATTAATATTTACTGCAAAGGGGGCGATATCGCACTGCCCAGGTTCTGTTATTGCCCATACAGCGTTTGCAGGTAAATAATATTGCCACGGACTTATCTGTGTATTGCCAAAGCACGAGTTATTACCACTAAAATGTAATGCTGCTGTTCTGCACTTGTACTCTAGAGCATATTATATATATGTATTACTTCTTTAAAGTTGATTTTTCATCTTTTACGTTTCTAAATTTTTCTAGATTTTTAGTAAATAAATATTACTTTACTTCGTTAAAAGCTTTTATATACAAAATTCACAAATATTTGTAGTACAAAATGTATTTTCCATTGTTTCGGATTATCTCATGCAGTATAAGTTATTTTTATCGAGCTTTCCTGTCCCATACCGCGTTTATTAGATTATAACACTGTATTGCACCGGAAACCCTCTCCGGTACACACTAGATAGTTGCAGAATAACCCTTATAAGATATTGAGTTGCAATGTTTCAATTTAGCTTATCTATGCATCTATACAAATAAATAACATTGGAGTGTCTGTTTGTAATATTAAAATAACCGTTTTTCACTAAATGCATGTACTCCTATGTACGAGTATGTCTCGAACGACTGGACCGATTTTGACGGGCCTTTCACTGATAGGTAAGTGATGATATAAGGAGTAACTTAGGCTACCTTTTTTTAGACTAGCTTCGCCCCACGGTACGACCATAACACTGAGGAGTTCGGCTAGTAATAAATACATACACTATGAAAAGTTAACGAAAAGTTTTAGTATCATCATGCTAGTATTCATCAAGTGTCATCATGTATACAATACATAATGACGTTTAAATTTTTACTAAAACTTTACCTAACCTTACACCAAACGTCACATGCACAACGTAAGAAGGCTCTTACGTTCTAATATACCACTGAAGCTTTGTCGCCACAAATTACATAACAATCTAGACAAATAAATAAAATTGGAGTGTCTGTTTGTAATATTAAAATAACCGCTTTTTTAGGTTTACTTTGATTTATATCTGGTTAGTGAATGACGCTGGAGCTTATTCCTTTGTTGTATCACTAAAGATTTTTTTTTAAATTCTCTTGTTTTAGTGTAGCAATTTCCAATGATTTTGTATGTGTCTATTTATATATTATTTATTTTTTATATTCTTTGGTTTGTTGTTTGGTTTATTTTCTCGAACGAAGTCGTTGGTACAGCTACTTGTTTAATAAAATAAGCTTTATAAGTATTATCTGGTTCAATCAATATTTAAAAAGCTAAGGTCGTGTTTGCGCAGAGAAGAATTTCGCATTTGAAGAGAAAGTTCCCATTTTAAATAAATCGCTACGGCAACCAAAAGTGCTATTTTGTGTATAAAAACTATTCTTTTTTTGTAAATTTATCATAAGTCTTATGCAACATGCTTTTTAACCCATGGTTATATGGTAGGTAGTTATATTTATGTTTTTATTTTGATTCATATTTCTAATAACTGTAAGAATATAACTCCATTCTACTAGGGTTTATTTATAACATGAGATAATAATTAATTACAATCAGATTTTATACGATGGGGTTGGCATATCATTAATGGATAAAAACCCCAAATTAAACTAAGAAAAAAAAAACTGATTTTTCAGATTAGCTGCTACTGTCGCCTTGTGTTTACACTAGGTAATTCGTTGACGTGCTTTAATGAAAAATTAAGTAGATTTTAAACTGTCTTAATTTTGAACGTTAACTCTCTAGTATTATTGAAAACACACCCAAATAAAGTAATGTATCAATTCCTGAAATCATCTGTCTTAATCCTTTTAGATATTTTTTGTTTCTAAAAATGTAATTGTGTATTCAATCTGCTGAAATATAAACCCAAGTACTACGGCCCGTTGAGAGATCTTGCTGAAGGCCTATCGAACCTCTCAGCCAAGAATTCGTTTCATCCCCCCCACTTTACAAAAGTACCCTCCTCGGAAGTAAACGAGCTTTGACTACGGAACTTAAGTTTAATACTCATCTGATTTCAAGACTAACTTTTGAGAAACTTTCATTAGGGAATGGCAATTATATGTATATGTATATATACATCGGTGGCGCAATGGTAGCGTATGATATGTGTGTTAGAGGCCTGAAATATTTTCTTTTTTTGCACATACTGTTACTGTCGTACCGTATAGTACTGGACCCTATGACGGCAGCTTCGTGATGAGAGCCTAGTGTGAGTTTATTTCACATCAACTATGCTATTGTCTACTACTCTCATCAACCGATTGGTGAATTAAATTCAAGGTCTCGACGCCGCCGAACGCGGTCGCCGTAATGATGAATGTGATGATGAATTAAACCCAAAATTAGGTGACGCAACATTATTCAATAATAATACCAACAAAAATAACGTATTTACAAGTTTTTCAAAGTCATAGAGCCACGCTGACTTCAACACGAACGGGCCGACTTGACCGGGGCGGCGGGGCGGTACTACCCTCGCACAGAAAATCATCGAAAAAGGACAGCGTTCATGCTGTCGTGTTTCGTTTGTAATTCGAGACCTGTGGCCCAATGACGCATAAGCATCACCAGGTCGCCATGGTATGGGTCACCATGCTGCATTGTCTGCATGCGAAATGAATATGATGACCACCACTCTTGGTTTCTGCTCATGCTTTCCAACTAGCAGAGTAAAGAGAGTTGCCATCATTTTGGCAGGACCATACATAATAAAAGGTATAAAACTGGCTAACTGGAGTTACGTCATGCATAAAATAGGGTTCCGTAGTCAACCATGTTCACAATTTGAAATAAAATCGTGTCTAATTGATAATTGTCATGATTTTATTTTTAGTATTCTATGTTAACTTACTGTTTCTACTACTAATATACTATGCTGGTCAGATGAGTTAATAGGTTTGCTAGGTAGCAAATAAAAGCATATTTAAAAATTATGCACGTGTTCAGTGGTACAAAGAAGGAAACTCGAGAAAGAACGAGAGCTATAATTACCTGATACAACAGGAAAACAGCGATATCATTGCTATAATTATTTCTAATAACTGACTGATTTGTTTGTTATGATGACAGTTAATTACGGAAACCAGTCACGAAATCAATTAAAACAAATCCTTAATCCTTATAATACCTTCCTATATTTAATTTCTGTTTTTCAAAAATGTATGCAAATATAAGCAGAACAGAAGAGGGAAATCAATAATTCTCCAATGATTCTTGAAACCTTACAACTGACTGAAAACGCGAAATAAACTTGATGAGTCATCCCTGTCACGCGATATCAAAAGAAAATGCCATTTTGTGTGACAAATTCGAGGGGCTTCGGTCAAGTACCCACCTTTAATTTATATACCTGTATTACAATCGAATCTCATTTACACATTCATGGACGAATCACCATTTATGAAAGACGGCTGCCTAAGTTATTGCTATTTGATAAAGAATCAATATCAATAGTGGACTAACTAGAAAAAAAACAATAAAGTTTTAATTTAGATACACATAATGACCTAGCTATAATAGATTTGTTTTTTGAAAAAGTTTCTAAAAAGAAACCTAGTTAGATTAAATTATCACCCCCACTTATGAAAATTGTTGGAGCTTTTTAAGAGATTCAAATTATATAAGTATAAGAAAGAATTGCCCGTTTAAAGGCATTAGATAGATAAAAACAGTTACGTAGAGAAGAAGATATCCGTGAAACAATAATACTCTAACCTAAGCATTAAAGACATTAAGACAAGTATGTAATGTGGGAAACTAAACATTATTAAATATGTTTTGTTTCAAACATTACCGTTCAGCTAGAAACAATAGTAAACTTCTGATAAATTTGTCTTTCTTAGTCACGAAGTAATTATGTCGCCCTCATAAAAATACAATTTATGAACTATTTAAGATATAAATTTTAGCTATATAATACAGTGTTCTCGCTTTCTCCGTGCAGGGAAGAGCGAGAATGCTGTTACATTCACCCACATTAAAATTAGATTTACGAAATAATTGCTTTCTTTCAGCTTCGTTACGGATGCAAAGCTGTTTAGTGGGATATGTCCAGATCGAAGTCTGAGAGCCATGACTATGAAATTTAAATTTAAATAATATATGGTGGCCTCGGTGGCGTAGTGGTAGCTTATGCGACTGCTAAGCTTGAGGTCTCGGGTTCGATTCCCGGGTCGGAACAAATATTTGTATGACCTGCAAATATTTGTTTCGGAGTTTGGGTGTTTTCTATGTATAATATGTATGTATTTACAAAAGAAAAGTATATATGTATTTATATCAGTTGTCTAGTACCCATAACACAAGCTCTGCTTAGCTTGGGACTAGATGGCGTTGTGTGTTAGATGTCCGAAAATATTTATTATTATTATTATATATAATTTTCGAAACATTAAAGAAATCTGATTGAATCTAAAAGCATTACTGGTAAAAGAAGTTGACTACAATGACCATATCGAATAACTGAAAGAATACATTAGAATACAATAGTGTGATTCAGCATCATCAACCGATTGTTGAACATAGGCCTCCCCCAAGACGCTGCACCACAACCAGTCCTGTACTGCCCTCATCCAACAGCCACCTACTAGAATGTTTTTCTTCCTCCTAGCTTAAACTACAATATTGAAGTATACCCTTATTGCAGATATTATTTCAAGCTAATGGAATACATTATGTCGAAACAATACCAAATATTTGCTTAGTGAACCTTACCCGCTGGGGTACAGTTAAGAAACATTGTTGTGTATATACATAATTGATTTCAATTTTATTACTTACTTGTTTATATTATATAGTATTGCTGGGATATATTTGGAGACTACAATAGACAAAAATATAAACTAGCATTTATAACACAAAATAATATTAGAAATAGCGACGTTTTACTTCTCTTCTGCTTCTAAAAGCAATTTCTTACAGACAAGCTTTCGGTGGATCAGTTACTTTATTGTAAATAGGCGAAAAAATTAACCGTGGATCTTGTTGTGAAAAAGTATGAAGAAAAAACATTCTGCAAACAACTAAAAAAGTAAACTATAAAGATAATTGAAATTATAGGTAGTTTTCTCCTAGGTAAAGTATAAACATGCATACATAAATACATAACCTAGAGATGTTTATAACAGAGGGATACACGTATGTTTTAGGCAATAAAAATATTAAGAGTAGTAGCCAGATATTCAGTCGACCTTAAAGATCTTGAATACGTCATTTAAGAAAACAAAATGTGGCGACCTTCACATACAGCGCCATCTACCGAAGATACACTGAACTACGAAGTAACGCACTGTACCTACAAACCACACTACACGGAGTAACTACCAATCCTGAATCGCGCAAATAAAGTTCCCGCGCCGATTATCATATATACAACATCCCAACATCAACTGTCGGGCAGTAGCCCGCCAGGCATGATCACCTCGCCTGGTCGGAGGATCCTCCCTTTGTGTTGGGTGGAACATGATACCCGTTCCCCCACACAAAACGTTGCCTAAAGTTAGTTGGAGCACAGTGATGAATATATATGAAATAAATATGTGTAGTCTATTTAAATCGAATTGTGAGCCAATGAAGCGATATTAGATGATCACATTTTCATGAACTAAAACAAATCTAATACAAAGGTTTTTGGAGTTCATCTGTGATATCAAGAAAACTGATATGAAATCAGTATAGTCACCTATGAAAGGAGGAGGGATTGCACAAGTGCAATTTTAGTGGCTGTTCTAAAATAAATGCGTTGTATACTCGATACATTGTTTTTATTATTGCTAGTTAGCAAGCATAAGTACCTTGAGTAGGAAAGCAAGTACAAGTAACTGTAAACTTGCAAGACACGTGTACTGAAATTAATTAATTTTTATGCTAAACATTTCCCTTGAAAGCAGTGCTATCAAATGCACTGACTAAACTACAACTAACCACGCACCAAGGTAATTAACATTGAACTTTGCCTAGACTCAGCGGGTATTTTAATCGCTAGGGCACCTGAAAGCATTGTTTCAAAAGTATGCTTTTAGCACTTTGAATTTTACGGTGTCCATGTCATGTAAAACTTTTATTATTGATTTGTAATTTTAATTATAATTCGAAGAAAGAGTTATATTACTTACTTATTGAATTTTTTGTCAAGAAATCACTGGAGGAAATGAATGAAAGTCATTACTAAACACGAAAATTATGACATTTTTACGGGTAAATAAAACCAAAAGATTTATTGCTACAAAGTAATTCTATGAAAATGTTTGTTTATTCCGATAACAATCCACCTTTTTTCCGATAATCTTGAATATCACTTGACATTTGATTTTGATTGGTGTATAAAAGGTTAACCTCGGTCTCAACCTGTTGAAATATTAAAGTTTTCTTTTGGATTTTGTATTTTCCTAAAGGAAATAGTTCTTGGAAATAACTTGTACTTAAATAAAAACGTTTCGAATACGACTTTTATTTAGGTAGATTGAACTCCTGTGAGAGTAGTTCAACTAAGTATTACTTGCAAACAGTTTCCACATTTATCCTTTATAGCACTGAACTTCAGTGGGCTTCATTTTTGTCGATATCAAAATATATCTTTATATATATATCTATTATATATTCTATCTTGAAGAATATGGTCCAACATAATGTCTAGAGACCACTTAGCCTTAACACAGATTTTGACTCCTCATATGAAATGTCATTTTTTGATGATTTGTCATATGTTTGTAAGATAACTCCCTCGGTGGTGTATTGGTAGCGTATAAGACTGCTGTACCAGAGGTCTCGGGTTCGATTCCTAGGTTAGACCAAATGTTTGATGATCTGCAAATATTTGTTTCGGAGTTTGGGTGTTTCCTATGTATGTATTTACAAAATAAAAGTATATGTGTATTTATATCAGTTGTCTAGCACCCATAACACAAACTCTACTTAGCTTGGGACTAGATGGCGTTGTGTGTTAGATGTGAGAAATTTTAAAAAAATAATTACAAGGTAGTTGAGTTTTTTGTTTTCATTTTTTGTATTTATATATAAATAAATAAATATTTCGGACATCTCACACACAACGCCATCTAGTCCCAAGCTAAGCAGAGCTTGTGTTATGGGTACTAGATAACTGATATGAATACATATATACTTTTTTTGTAAATACATGCATATTATACATAGAAAACACCCTATATTATATATATATACAATATATATAATATATATATAATATATATTATATATATAAATGTTGTATATTATATGTATATTATATATATAAATGTATAATATATATAAATGTTCGTCGCTTATAAAGATTCCTGCTAATAAAAGAGTGCTGAAACCATGGATAACACCAGGTTTGTTGCGATGTATTCGAAATCGTGACTCCCTCCACAAAAAACTTAAGAAATCGCCAGGAAACCATATTCTAGCCATTACATATAAACGATACAGAAATTTTTGTTCGGCTATCTTAAAGAAAGCAAAAAGACAATTCGATGCTCATCAACTGAATGAGACAAGCCAAAATCCTAAAAAGCTCTGGGACACATTAAGATCCATAACAAACACTACTAAACAAAAAAACAAATCCTCACAGCTGCTGTCTCTTTGTCCATCGCCACATCAGTCTTGCAATGAAGTGAATCACTTTTTTGCTAGTGTTGGAGGGACCCTTGCTGAGAGCACATCAGTTAACTACGCTGTCATTAATCCCCGCCATTCCTGTCGGTCTAATTCCTTTGCCCTAGAATTGACAAATCCGGACGAAATTACTGTCACTATTAACGCCTTAAAATCCAATGCAGCCACGGGTTGGGATGGTATCTCTGAAAGACTTCTCAAGCGTTATGCACATATCCTCGCTCCCATCCTGTCTCACATTTTTAACGCTTGTTTTCAAATGGGTATCTTTCCCACGTCGTTCAAGAAAGCGATAATACATCCCATCCTTAAAAGTGGTCCTGCTAACTTAGCAACTAACTACCGCCCTATAGCAGTTTTGAGCGCCTTGTCTAAGATACTAGAGCGACTTATAAACAAACGGTTGACAGGGTATCTGGAACACTTCAAAATACTGTCCCCGCAACAGTTTGGCTTTCGGAAACAGAAATCAACAACTGACGCTGTAGGTGACCTAGTTACTTGTATTCTTCAAAACTTAAACTCCCGTAGGAAAGTTCTCACTATTTTTGTAGATCTTGCGAAGGCTTTTGACACTATCCCTATTTCTACTCTCCTACTTAAACTAGAGCATATTGGGGTCAGAGACCTTCCTCTCGAGCTTTTTAAAAGCTATCTCTCTGGCCGCACACAAATTGTTTCGATTGAAAATCACTTTAGCGATGAACATTCAATATACTGCGGCGTCCCTCAAGGAAGTATTTTGGGCCCTACATTATTTCTTATATTTATTAACGACCTCTGCAATCTTAGCTTATATAATGGGAAAGTTGTTTCCTTCGCAGATGATACTGCACTCACATTCTTTTCAGACTCATGGTCGGAACTTCAGACAATTGCACAAAATGGTTTTAATTCTGCCTTTTAAGGCCACTTTAGTGGCTGCTTTCACATACCCTAACTCTAAACGCATTGAAAACAAAATTTATTACTTTTTCGCTTAATACAGTGTCGCAGCCAAAAATGCCTATCTCCATAACAGCTCATTATTGCTACCACCTTCTTCTATCTCGGTGCCAATGCCCGACTATTGCCTCTGTTAGCGAAATTAAATACCTTGGTTTAGTTTTAGACCGCAATTTAAACTTTAGACACCATATCAATATTCTTACAGCGCGAGTCAGAAAATTAATTTACGTTTTTAAAACCCTGCGATATGTTGCCAATCAATTTATAATACGTAACGTATACGATGCGCTTTGTCGGTCTATTATTAACTATGGTATCTCTTGCTGGGGCGGAGCAGCAAAAACTATCCTGATGCCTCTAGAGATAGCTCACAGAGCGATACTAAAGGTGGCTACATTTCGACCAATTTTATTCCCTACATTTGACTTATACAAATCATGGAATGTGCTAAATGTGAGACAACTTTATATACTACAGATAGTTATGATACAACACCTACATACGCCATACAGAGAAATCACGACACGCAGAAAGGATAAAATTTGTGTCATCCCACACACATATGCTTCATTCTTTAACAGGTTTTCTATGCATCTTGGTCCGTGTTTGTACAATAAAATCAATGCTAAGTGTAATATCTACGGCTTAACTTACTTTGCCTGTAAAAAGTCTGTGGCAAAATACTTATTGACGTTGAGCTATGAGGAAACTGAGGCCCTATTAATTAGATAAAGGCAATCACACACACACACACACACACACATACACATAAACACACGTACACACACACACACACACACACGCACACACACGGGCACACGCACACACACACACCAACAGGGGGTCAGGCTGCTTAGTAGCCTATCTAGGAGTACAGTTCTCAACCTAAGATTTGGTTTACATTTGAAAATTGTCATCAGTGAAAATGAGTCAATGTATAACCATATTTATTTAATGTCAATAAATATTATTATTATTATTATTATTATATATATATATATATATATATATATATATATATATATATATATATATATATATATATATATATATATATATATTTTGTAAAGTTTTACGCTCATACTCTCTCTTACCCAGATGCTACCAGTGTGCCTTTTTACTATTTTATTACAATAAAATGTATTTATCCTCGTCACGAAAAACATTACTTCTCTTCGATATAATTATTTTATAAGTTAACGTTAGGTAAAACCCACGCGTTTGGGAATTATTTATAATGTAGACTTCCAAAGCGCGTCTTCGACTGAAGCCCGGTGAAGTGAGTCAAATAATCTCAACATTGAAATGGGACAGAGCTATGGTAAACATAAATAGTAGTGTTAATGTATTCCAAATACACAATATATATAATCTGTTCTCGAACATTTCTGCACATTTGTTTGGTTGAAGTTTCCATGCTATAGTACCGCTCGTAACTTTACCATGAAAGTATTCAATTTGCCAGTGATACAAGGACATAGCTTCGTCCAAAAAAGAAAACCTATAAACAAAGACTAGACCGCTACCGATTCCACAAACAACATTTGCAATTGCACAAATATGTTGGTTTCTCCGTGGTATCTATTGAGAAACTGACGTTTTTAGGTTTTGCAGTGAAATTAAGTGCGGTTGATCCCGATTTATATTTAATTGACCTGACCCACGCAACCTCGTTTGCGTCTTATATTGCCCGTAGCGTGAAAATTTCCCCCCGTTTTTGAAACATTCTTCATTGGTGCTCCGCTCCTATTAGTAGTAGCGTGATGATATATAGCCTATAGCCTTCCTCGATAAATGGACTATCCAACACCGAAAGAATTTTTCAAATCGGACCAGTAGTTCCTGAGATTAGCGCGTTCAAACAAACAAAGAAACAAACTCTTCAGCTTTAAACTTACCTTACAGGAAGGTTCATTACAGTCCTATTATCAAGTTTTAGAACATAGTTACGATATTTTTAAAGAATAAATGGCTATAATTTTTACGTTAGTTTATAACTTATTTACTTCTTAATTTATCATCATCAACAGTGTTTAGCAGTCTACCACTGGTCATAGGCCTCTCCTCTCTCTCTAAAGTCTTATTTACTTGTATAATTTTGTTTCTTAATGCAATGTTAAAATTATTGAATGTCTCAGTGGCGCAGTGGTAGCGTATGAGACTGCTAAGCTTGAGGTCTCGGGTTCGATTCCCGGGTCGGGCCAAATGTTTGTATGATCTGCAAATATTTGTGTAGGAGTTTGGGTGTTTTCTATGTATAGTATGTATGTATTTACAAAAAGTATATATGTATTTGTATCAGTTGTCTAGTACCAATAATACAAGCTCTGCTTAGCTTGTCCGATTTTTTTTTTATTATTCGAAATTAAAGTGTATGTATTTTAAAAAGATTTAAAATTTATTGTTCAATTTAATTATCCTCGTTATATTTAAGTTCATTATACTAAACAAGTTTCTTATCGAATGACGTTAACAATTAACATAGCCTGGCATTGAACCTTGACGAATCTAATATTTATACATATTTGCATAGCCAAATATAATAATATTTGGCTATAATAATAATACCACGGCCTCACAGAAAACCGGTGTGAAATAGCGTTTGCGCTGTGTTTCACCGAGTGAGTGAGGATACCGGAGGCCCATACCCCAAACCCGAAACCCCCCCCACCCCTTTCCCATCCCCCAAAGTTCGGCAACGCACTTGTGACGCCTTTAGTGTTGCGGGTGTCCATGGGCGGCGGTAATTGCTTACGATCAGGTGATACGTCTGCTCGTTTACCCACTATTCAATAAAAAAAATGTGCAAGAATAAGAAGTAATAACATGAAAAGGTTAATAATAGCTAAATACAATTTAAGTACAATTGCTAAAAAACAACCTTTGAATTCCCCTGCACGCATACATCAATAGTCACAGTTCCACCTTTGATCGTTTAACTTCGTATTTAATTACTAGCTCTAATGAATAGGTGCCCTTTAAATTGTATCGTAATAATTGTTGTAACAAAGTTGGGCGTGGTACGTACCGTGTGGTACCTTCTTCGTACTATGTTGACAGTGAAGGATTTTGGATTTTTTTCACTAGCTACGTGAAAAGTTGGAGTTTGGCTTTTTTTTGTGATGATTACAGTTACGTTATGGTGTTTTTCGATATTTTCGAATAAATAACCTTCTCATGACAGCAGTCTATAGCTCTTTGAAAAAAGGGAGATGTTATCAATACGTATAATTACGAAAATATAACCCTGTAATAGCACGTATTCACAGAACTAAATTATTCCTGTGTATATTATTGTTCTATAAATTCCTTTTGTTCTAAAACAAAGAAAGTTTACAGAAAAAAACCGACGAACAAACACATAAAATCAAAACATTATAAACAAATACATATATATATGACGGCGCATCACTTATTTTATTTGGTAACACAAGTGTCGGTAGTTAGACACTGACGCAACACCGAGCATTGGAGCTTGCGACCGATGACAATAGGGATGGAAATCATTGCCACTTAAGAAAAATAATAATCACGCGTTAAGATTATTGATGGTAGTCGATCATTTTATGTGATTAGTTGCGGGTAACAGTGACTTTGATCCCATCCCTAAAGAACTGTGGGTAGTTATTAATTGAACGCAGCCGGAGATAGTTATAAAATGGAACGCAGCCGGAGGGCAAGGATTATCGTTTATCATTTCGCAGTAGCATCACATGTTCGGTGGAGTGTCGTACCTAAATTGTAACCTGTATACCATTATTGATTATCGTGACTGTATTTCACTATGTATTATCGTAAAGTGATTATAACAAAGCGATTGTGAGGAAAACCATTGCTATCATTCTCCTCGCCCGACAACTCACGTCTACCCTCATTTAAAAAAAAGTAAGGAATCTACCGACACTCCTAAACATGGGATCGAATCCCTACATATATATTATTCATGTCGTGGTAGTTGTTATGACACGCTTTTGTATCGCGCTCCAGGGACCTGGCTTTGTCTGAAACGATTTATTTACTTGGTGCTACATGATACACCTACGGTGTTCTAGTATTATTAGCCACGTCGTATATAGACGTCGTATATACATTACTTACAACGATATAGATATATGTTATACACTATCAAGCTAGCAGTAGCGACACATTTGAAAAAAAATTAATAATATTTATAGTAAAAAGGAACTACTAAAGAAGCCCATTTATAACCTTTGAGTGAACTTACATACATATAATTACACCTGTTTACCTGAAGCTAAAGGCAGAGACATATTCAACGTCTCATTTTCGCAAATGTTTTGGTCCCATTGGAGAGTTCGTTGCCGCTGTTGTTTTATTTGTCCGAGTTTTATTCGTTGATCGGCAGGTGCACCAATTGTAAGTTGTAGGTGAGGTTAGCTTCGGGCGCCAAGTTCTGTCCGATTCCGACACACCACCCCGCCGCAAACCCCGGCAGGGTGACGGCCCGTAGGAGTTGCAAGAGTTGAAAAAAGGGAGCCAAATTCTAGACGAACCTTATGCGCCCATCAATGTATTATTTTATATATGGGCTCGACAGGAATGATATCAAAGTCAAACAAAAAATCCGTAATTCTGTGAGAACTACTTGCACCCAGTATCTACCATTAAAATAAAAAGAAGTAATCTATTATATAAAATTCTCGTGTCGTGTTGGTGCGTAATCGAACTCCTCCGAAACGGCTCGACCGATTTTGATGAAATTTTTTGTGATTATCCGGTATCTATGAGAATCGGTTCTTATCTATTTTTCATCCCCCTAAATGTTAGGGGTAGTCCACCCCTAAATTTTTTTTTTTATTTTTTTGACAAAATTTTTAATTTCAATTTTTTTATGTTGCAGCATTAGAAAATACATACAACCCTAGATTTTCAACCCTCTACGATCAACCCCTATTTTTTTATATTCCCTTTTATGGCAAAGCAACGTTTGCCGGGACAGCTAGTAGAAGTATAGATAAGACAACCTTGTGTAACTGTTTATAATCTTAACAAATAATATAAATACAAAAGGTGAACATTTATACTCACACAATTTTTCCTTGCAATTTGTCAGAAGTATTGGAAAGAACTTGAAGATACTTTTACCTTTTATTTAGTTCTTTTACTTTCTTACTTACATACTACCAAAAAAGGATTATGTTTTTATGAAGTGATAAATTCTCGTGTCGTGTTGGTGCGTAATCGAACTCCTCCGAAACGGCTCGACCGATTTTGATGAAATTTTTTGTGATTATCCGGTA
This sequence comes from Spilarctia lutea, assembly GCA_916048165.1. Classification (NCBI taxonomy): domain Eukaryota; kingdom Metazoa; phylum Arthropoda; class Insecta; order Lepidoptera; family Erebidae; genus Spilarctia; species Spilarctia lutea. Next base: position 15,413,857 of record OU696481.1, read on the forward strand.
TCTATGAGAATCGGTTCTTATCTATTTTTCATCCCCCTAAATGTTAGGGGTAGTCCACCCCTAAATTTTTTTTTTTATTTTTTTGACAAATTTTATAATTTCATTTTTTTATGATGCAGCATTAGAAAATACACACAACCCTAGATTTTCAACCCTCTACGATCAACCCCTATTTTTCCATCGCGATTTTTATTGACCCACCTCTACAACATATATTCCCTTTTATGGCAAAGCAACGTTTGCCGGGACAGCTAGTATATGAATAAAAGTCTTTATTTATCTATGGGACTTTTTAAATATAGGCTATCTCAATAAAAATTACTAGTACCTCATAATAATAATTACTAAAATAATAAAGTAAAAGCTACGGCTGAAGACGAAGCACTGAAAGAAACTTAAGTGCTATAGTTCACCGTCTTATAAGTTGAATACATAAAGAACATTTCAAATGGCAAAGCTATTTGAAAAGTGCCCCACTATACACAAGTAATAGCTGTTATTACCTCCTATTACCTCGGTAAAAATACGTTTTCCCGCAAAAATGGAGTAATATGTAGGCTCAATATATTTTTACTCTACCTCTTATATTAGCTGTCGGCTTTTCAGTATTTATTGGATTATCTCTGCTACCTCCTAGATGTTCATGAATGGGCCGGTTCGACCGGAGTGATACCACGGCCTCAAAGAAAACCGGTGTAAAATAGCGCTTGCGCTGTGTTTCACCGAGTGAGTGAGGATACCAGACGCGCATACCCCCCCCCTCTCATCCGCCTCCCCATCCCCAAATGGCCGGCAACGCACTTGTGACGCCTCTGTTGTTGAGGATGTCCATGGGCGGCGGTAATCGCTTACCATCAGGCGATACATCTGCTGGTTTGCCCCATATACCATAAAAAAAAGTAAACCGGAAAATCTCGGAAGCTAAGAATGTTGTTAATTACATATCATAATAGCTGTGGTAGTTTGGGACTAGATGGCGTTGTGTGTTAAATGTTCGAAATATTTATTCATTTAATCTCTACATAACTAAAAGTATTTAAATCTTATTTTTCATTACACATCAAAATTTACAGTATTTTTATGTTTTCATATTCAATATTGCTTTATATATATAAACACACAAGGGGAAGCTCTTTATCGAAAAGAAACTTTAGCTCGCAAATACACACATACGGCTGTAATTGGATTTTGGCCCCTTGAGCCTGCAGTTTAGAAATAAAGCTGATTTCATTTTCATATTAAAGGGTGGGATACGAGCGAGAAGTTGACCCTATTGAAGGAGTACTTGATTATGGTCCGAACAATAATAATTGAGATACAAATAGTAAATATGCAAGTGTATACAATATGCATTTATATATTTACTTATGATATAATATATGATGTACGTGTATGATGATAAGTATCAGTGGCGTAGACTCAATGTGACATAATTCAGTCGGTATTTAATAGAACTGGTCAATCGATATTCTTCTAATTAGGATTTTGTATTTATCATATTTAGAATTCTGTATTCATGTTTATTTAGACTTAATAGGTTCACTAATTTACGGAAGTTTTGTTTAAAAAACACGAAAAATGAGAAAGCTCACACTGGCAGTACAATATTTGCGTCATTTGATAAATTCTAACTCTAACATCTACATCTACATAAAACCGAAAAAGCATTCTAGATAAAACGAAAACATAACCTTCGAAAGTCGTAACTAATTTCATATTTATTTATTTATGGAAAATTTACAGCTAGAGATGCTAGTAAAAAAAAGCTGATTATCAGAGAGGCAATTACAAGTTTTCACTTCTTCTAGTTTTTACTTTTAGACTAATATAACATATGGTAATCAAATAGTTTAGAAACAAATACAGACCGAACATAGAACAGAAAGAAAACTCTCACACAACACGTAAGTGCCAAATAATTACTAAATAATTACTTCAAAACAAATTTATGTAACACTAAGTCTGCTCCAAGAAATTAAGGCCTAAACGCCTTCTTGCCGAGGATATACTAATTAAAAAGGGATCAATATCATGCAGTTTACATAATTGATGACTGCCTCGGTGGCGCAGTGGTAGTGAATGCGACTGCTGTGCTCGAGGTCTCGGGTTCAAATCCTGGGTCGGACCAAATGTTTGTGTAATCTACAAATATTTGTTATACAGAAAAAAGTATATATGTATTCATATCAGTTGTCTAGTACCCATAACACTGGGACTAGATGGCGTTGTGTGTTAGATGTCCGAAATATTTATTATTATTAATTCATTAAAATTTCTGCCTGTGCCATAAAAAAATAAAAAAATAGCTGTTCTGTCTATATTTTCTTTCAAATGTCACTCAATCTCTTGACTTGTTTTTGTCCAATTGACTCTTTTATCAATACAAAAGTTTACCGCTGATGAAATATATTTCATCAAAGATATTTTATTTATGTAGGCAATGAAGTAATGCTTTTGAAGGTCAATTTTCTATATTACATTACTATCGAACTAGTTCAAAACCCTTTGTATAATACGATATAATGTAGTAGTCCTAACTAATTAAAAAAGGTATATTTTTTAGTTTAATAAAAATACTCCGCACAGCTTTCTTTTTATTAAATGCCCTTGAAACTTAAAAGTCAAGTAACCTTCAGTTTATTTCTAAAGCCTAACTCGAATCGACCCCATTAAAACTGTATCGCAGATTCGTGATATGTCGGAGACCTCAAGGTTAACTCTTTTATATGAACACACCTCGTCTAAATATAGCAGACTTTGAGGGCGCGGTTTGTCTTTGAATAAATGCTTGCACTACATCAGAAATAGAAAACATAATCGATAGTTGAATAGTCAATTTGTATTCTACAAACGTAAACGTTAATAGAAAACTAAGAAATGTATGCCAATGACGTCTTAACAACACTAAGTCACACCAGGCCGAACAGAATAGAATGATTGTAGACAGACAACAGACTGCAACTTGTCTTCTTCTTCTTTGGATAAGATGGCAACCATCCAATCAGCTACTTTAGCCAGATCAGCTATTTCTGCCAATGTCAAGTATCTCCTACAACTTGTCTAAAGAGGCAGAATAGACTGGCTCATAAGCCCTTTTTCATGAGTCACACACCGAAATGAGTACTGTCAAATGTATGTCGTACCTACTCCAGACGATCTCTTTAAAATGTTGTTGTCATAATGCGATCACACTGATATTCTAATCTATACAGAGTTAACTGTTATTCATCTAAAATACAAAACACTTTTAAAAATTATTTGTTATTACTAATAACGAATTTCTGAAAGCACTGTTGAACAAGTTACGTGTGAAACTAAAAACGAAATTTTAAACGGTCTATCCATTTAGGAGCCATGGCCTCAGAAATACACCAAAGAAAAAGCTCTACTCTTTGCACTGTGGAACTGACAGGTTTAAAAGTGATATTAGGTATGTTTTTATTTGGTTGCATTCTTAAATTGGAGATTGATTTCTAACCGAATATAAAATTTATAAATACTTTCAGTAGAAATAGTGGTATACACTGCTTTGTTGGTCTAGCGGTCAGCGTATGCAACTGTTGATCAAGAGGGTTTTTCCTACAATATTTTTTTAATAACAGCCTGGAGTATGGAAGTTTGTCGCTGTTTCACGCCCGTGCTTTAGAGAGTACGTTAAGCAGTCGATCCCAATTGTCATAAACATCTTGGCACGGACGACTTCTCAGTAGCATAGAATATGGCAATCGCTATTGAGAAATCCGTGCCATAAAATATACTGAAAACTATTTCAACTTTCGAATTCAGTTGGCCCTCAGTGTCCGATGCCATGCGCTCCGTGGAAAAAGTAATATTCAGGTAAAACCGGTTGAACCAGTAATCGACCCTATATAATATTGGGAATAATAAGGCTAGGAAGATGAAGAGACATAGTGGTATAAACGCAACTGATTGGTGGGCAGTTCAAATCATCGCAAAACCAATGATAACAGTGATTTACGTATAATTCTGAACGTACTTTCCTTGTGAGACTTTAGCGCCTATTTTTTTTGGGCTTTCTACAATGTAGGATTCGTAGAGCATGGATTTCTTACTAGAGATTATACAAGTAGCACTATCAACTACGTTTATTGCAATATATTTATAGAGAACTATAAAAGATGCTGATGGAAATTGAAAATTATTTCACATTTCAATTATTAGTACGAAATAGAAGAAAAAGTTCGTGGATATCTTTATGTCCCTATATTATATTAAAACAGTTTTAGCTCAATCTTTATCACCTAAAAATATGATCATACAAAGATACAGATCAGACACAGACACACGTCGCTCGGTGTCATATAGAAAATCTTTCTCAGAAAATCTTGTCCTCAGAGTAAAATGTCTTCGTTTAGTTTACTACTTTAACTGCCTTAGGTAGGGCCGAGCTTTAGCTTTATTGCTAAGTTCATCGAATACCAGAAAACCAACAAAGCAGAGTGACGAATAACGCCAGTTGATTGATTGATGATTGATTCGTCGAGAGCTAGAACTGTGAAACCATCGGTCGTGCATTTTATCCTTTAAGGCCTTTAAAAAATATTAATACTTTATACTTGTCGAGATATAAAAGACTAGCTGACCCACGCAACCTCGTTTACGTCTACTATTGCCCGTAGTGTAATAATATTCCCCCGTTTTTTAAACATTCTTCATTGGGGCGCCGCTCCTATTTGTCTTAGCGTGATGATATATAGTTCCTCGATAAATGGACTATCCAACACTAAAAGAATTGTTCAAATCGGACCAGCGTTTCCTGAGATAAGCGCGTTCAAACAAACAAACAAACTCTTCAGCTTTATAATATTAGTTTAGATTATGATAAGGGTGCTCAAAATAACTTGAATCACCATTAAAATTTCTTCCTGGCAACCTTCATATAAGTTCAAGTATTATATAAAATCTTAACCCTATTTTACTCACTTAGGTTGTAAATAAATATATTTTAAATTACCTAGGTGCCACAGTAGGTAAACCCAAGAGTATCGACAAATTATATATGTAGTTCCGAAGTACACATACAAATCCTTATCAATATTATCAAATAAATATGGTTCATACTATTTGGTAACCGATAGAATATTATACAGTCAAATATAACTTGTTGTCGCTCTACGTGGTTACTGACAACTTGACAATGTTATTTCATTCCTAAAATATGTATTCAAACCAGAATTCCACGGTAATATTTTATGTATAATGTGATAATCAGCAATACGAAAACAGGGACAACCTATGTCATTTCATAAGTCCTCCTTTGCTTACGTAAATATTATAAATAAATAACAAATCTGATTTCTTAGTTTTCCATCTTTCTGGGGCTCCAAGTTCGTCGACATCGTGGAGATCACCACAGTATTCACATACCACGATGAAATTCTGAAAATTTAAAAAATATGTTTTCTAACAAACATAAATTTCAAACTTATCTACTTTGAGGACAGTGGATGTCTTAAAAAGCTCTAACAAAATGTTGAAAGTACTCGTAGTTTCTTTCGGGGTTGTGCACAATTACTCTCTCGATAACAATCTTCAAAACTGGTAAACGATATGATGAAAAGTCTAAAAAAGTAACTAATTTTAGTGGAACACAACATCTTTCACTAAATCACTCTAGAAATAAATAATCAATATAAATATCCCACATTTTACAACTTAGAACAAACTATAAGTAAATTCAACACTTACCAGATTATACAAGGATCTCATTAGGTCCATCGCTCTTAGATAAATTGGCCATCTACCATATGATTCAAATCTCCTGACATTTCTTGTAGCTAATCGGTCTAGCTCATACCACCCCATCGGTCTTAAATAAATATTCCTTGCAGGGTATCGCAATGTATGTTCTTCAGATGGATCAGGTAAGTTTACCATAGCTAGTTTTTAACAGAAGGCAATCACACATAATGTAAATAACGAAAATATCATGACGACAACTAACACACAAGAATGCAGAAATAAAAATGACAGATTTCTTTTAAAATTGAAAAATATCACATTTCAGCAAAGGGCTTCAAGAACAATAAACTCAAACAAATAATTTTGAATTGAATAGACAAGTGACTGTATAATAAATAAAAAAAAATATGAGTCCTCACTATTGTTATAGTGGACTCTTCTTGGACAGTAAGTGGAGAATAGAACACGCATGAGGTTCTCAACTGGATCCCAAGCGTTTTTTGTCGCAATTCAATTTTGGTCATTTGTACCTAAGTGTGTCGTATGCCCAAGACTGGGATAGTTGACGCTCCTTGGGAGAACCTTCGTTCAGCAATTGACGGCGATATACTAGTATATTGCTTTGTGTACCTAGTAAAAGGCCAAAAACTTTAAACACTTTACATAAATAATGAAAACATCCTACTAATCCTACTTCCTACTAATATTATAGTTGTAAGGATTTTGTTTGTTTGTTTGTTTGTAAGGATGTCAAACACACATCCTTACAAACTTGCTCCTCTTTCACGCAAAAACTAATGAACGGATTTTCATAAAACTTTGCAATATACTTAGATATCGGAATAACATAAGAAGTTAAAATTTATAGAGATTCTTTATAATCCTACTACTATTATAAAGGCGAAAGTTTGTAAGTATGGATGTATGTATGTATGGATGTTTGTTACTCTTTCACGTAAAAACTACTGAATGGATTTGAATGAAACTTTACCACAATATAGCTTATACATCAGAATAACACATAGGCTACTATTTATAAAGATATAGCTTCGCCTCGCGGCGTTGCCCGCAGTTATCATCGTACCGCGGGTAGCACCGCGGGGTTCAGCTGGTTTGGTCATAATATAATGATAACTGTCAAGTAAGTCGGAAAAAAGACCGCGCTTTGAGAGCTATGGAAGTCATTATGACCAAAATAGTGAACCATAAAAACAATTACGAGTAAATTGGATATTTTATAACAATACACATTTTTGATGTATTGAATGTAGATAAACTTTGTTTTTTTATGCTAAGTAATTTGGCCGAATAATTTAAAAGTTATCACGATAAGATTGAACTGAATGAAGCGTCATTAGCGCCTATTGTGAGAGAGAGTGGTGCGGGAGGCACGGGGGCGGAGAGACGGCCAAAAAATGACGGCCAAATGACGTAGTGGGTGGTAATGGACTCCTATGCCAAAGTTCGTAGGTTTGATTCCCGCGCAAATGAAACATTTGTGTGCATGAAAATTTAATGTTTAACTTTTTCTCGGTCTTTCTTTCTATAATATGTATCCTTTTACAAAAAAAAAAGTATTTAACTACTAATATCAGTATTCTAGTCCTTTTAGTACAAACTCTGTTAAGTTTAGAACTAGACTTGTGGGAACAAAATTGTTCCTCATTCACAAATTACCGCCATATCTCTCTCTGACCATACTTTCTTTCCTCACAGAACACAAAAAAAGTTTAGTATCAGACGGTTTTCTCATATACTAAAATCGACAAATGAGTCAAAAACATCTACATCCACGAATGCCAAATTAAATACACAATAACAACTGAGTAGGTACATAAACTTATTACCACATAATACACTACAACTAAAAACAATAACTAAACAACACAACAACTAATAAGATTATTTATAAAAATCCACAAACATCAAATTATATTTGGCTAATTGTTTAAATGAATTCAAGAATTTATCTGTTAGCTATACATTTCGTTTTTTAATACAATATAATCTTGTTTAGAAAAGATAAGCTTATTAAAAGACATGTATCTTTATTCATTCATTGTGGACAATTTCGTGGTCCAGAACTTTAATGAACACTACAATAGAGCAAGTATTTTAATTTTAGGGTTACTACCACAGGTGCGATTAATTTATGTATTCCCATATCGACGTGTATCGTATTATATATATAACCTTTAAGTTTCAATAACATTGAAAAAGTGTCTAAAAAAGTAATAGGACAAAGTTTCACATTTTCACAGACCGTTAAGCACTGGAAACCAATAATTTAAACTGAATAATTAGCTTAACACGCTCTTGACTTCATTTTCTTAACTTAACCTTTCCTACATTATTAACTTGACATTCTATTAAAAAATCTCAAAATTTCTGAACCAAATTACCTGTTCCAACTTCGTTTAAACTACTCGTATATAAAATCATTCCTACACTGCCACTTACTCTTAATACTTTTGATCATTGTCATTGTTAAATTTTCATGAAAATATGTGACATTAGCGTTCTGTGTATATTTTGTACTCATTCGAAATATGCGTCAAATACATACATGAACAAATGTGTACCATTAGGTTAATGTTTATTTTACTGTAGCATGACAAATTATCCCTTATTTATGTCTAGTATATGTTCGTAACTTATGTTTATAATGTTGACACTGAACATACCGAGATTATACTTTAAAGGTAAGGTGGTTAAAGTTGGCAATGGTTAAACTAGCATTTGTCCGCGACGCCGCCCGCGTCTTTGTCGGATATCATTGCCTACGTTTTTATGCGATATATAAGCTATATAACTGCAAAGTTTCATCCAAATCCGTATAGTAGATTTTACGTGAAAGAGTAACAAACATTCATACATGCTCACAAACTTTCGTATTTATAATATTACTAGCTGACCGACGCAACCTCGTTTGCGTCTTTTATTGCTCGGAGCGAAAAATTTTCCCCCGTATAGGGTTGATTTTTTAACCCTATTTTTTTCCAAAATAAAATATAGCCTATGTTACTCGTGGATAATGTAGTCGAATGGTGAAAGAATTTTTAAAATCGGTCCAGTAGTTTTTGAGCCTATTCATTACAAACAAACATACAAACAAAGTTTTCCTCTTTATAATATTAGTATAGAAGTATAGATTAGTAGGATTCAGAGTTGAACATCAACACAAAAATAACGGTTAGCTCTGCTTTCATGGCTTGTGGTTTTCAATTAATGTCGGCACCGGAACTCATTATTTGAATTTCCAAGCGATTGAACTAAAGCCATTCAGTTGAAATAGAGAGCTGCTGAATACCAAACTCATCAACACTGCTGGCGTTTACTAGTAATATCTAACTATTCATTGTTCTTTTTACCATTCGAACATACAATATATGTAATTCAAATTATCTTGACTGTCTCGTGCGTCTAACAGTTAGTTTATTCCTGGGTCGGACCAAAAAGTGTTATCGAGTTTTTCTGATTATAGAAATACTTAATAACATCTCGGAATTCGACAGTTGGGATCTTAACCCACGTTCTTTGGAGAAGACGTAGCCGTCGGTTTTGGGTCTGAGCTCTTTCCTCCATTGGCAGATAACCGTCTCATCGGTTCATGAGAGTGAGGAAAAGAGAACGCACCTGTACGCACACACTTGTGCACTCTAATACTCGTATCTCCTGCGTAGTTGACTGGTCTCCGTCGAGACTGGCCACCGTGGTCGAAATCGGCTAGGAATACATCATCTCATATGTAATTCCATTCCACAATACGAATAATGAAAGCCGTTTGTACAGTCTGTATCATCAGGGTAAAAAAAAAATTAAATGACATTATTATTGAATACATTTACACATACAGTTACAATACATTTAGGTACATTACACAAGACAACTCCTGCACTAAGAGTAGGTATATTATGCTGCGTCGCGGGGAACTTTACAAACATACATGAAATGGACACAAATAACACGCAGACTCACAACAACAATTTCATCACACAAAATGTTGTCCCAAGTGAGTTCCATACCCACACACATACACATACAACACTTGGCGCAATAGAAAACAAGTAAGCAAGCAATAGAAGCTAAAACCACTTGGCAACACTTGGCGTACTTCTACCACCAGGCCATACGTGCAGTCAAAGTTGTTTCCTAGTTTCTGTCGATGAAAAGGAGCTCAAGGTGTGTTTCCTTCATTATTATTGGTAATAATAATATTGTTCTATTTATATAACTGAAAATAGTGGCTTAGCTACTAATTCCGAAAGCCACACAAATGTACAACTATATTTTCGCCATCCCACAACCCGGACAAAAACGATTAATCCTAATAACGTACGGTCGGCATGTGGCGTGTGCGGTCAATGTGTACTCTATGGACGACCGAACATTATGCCCTTGTTACTACCTAAAGATTTAAACGTGTTTATATGTACATTAGGGTGGAGCATGGATGTATGAAAAAAATTTTTTTTTTTATTTCAGAGTTTTAATAGTGCGGGATTGGTGCCTTATATTAAAGTAAAAGTACGTGTAATTTTTCATTTTATTTGATGAACATCTTCAGCCTCCGCAGTGGCATCAAAATTTAAAAAAATAAGTCAAAATGTTAATCTTTTTTAAGGCGAATCATTGTGCTTAATTTAGTGGTAAATAGACATGAAATAAAAAAAAGTATAGTTAAGATGTTGATTAAAGTATTAAATACGAAATAAACACACACAAATTTGGAGAACTTAAAAAAATATTATTATTAGTTTGCTTTAAAATCTCTTTAAGTTTCAAATTTAGGCATTACTTTCCGTGATTCCAACTTGGCTGTTATTGCACCTAAACGCGCCTTTTTTGTGCACTGTGAAATAGAAGCCTCTGTCGTAATCTTAACAGCTCTCTCAACAGCTTGAGTGTGGCAGGGAAGCTTTAAAAATAATAGTTCGCTGTCACCATCAGAGTCGACGATGTACTGAAGGTCTTGGTCAGACACATTTTTCAAAATTGGTGGTTCGGTTAAGTTTTCCTGCCAATCTATTAAATCAATATATGTCGAAGCATTAAAATTGATCAATGGCACTTGAAACAATCTAGGTATTGTAGATTGTGTCTTATTGCGAGCCTTTAGTATGCGTCGCGCTGCCAACTCTCTAATGTGTTTCCTGTCATCTGTTATCATCGCAAGAAGAATGCTTTCGGGATGCGCAAAATAGCTATTTCTTTGAATAACCGGATCTATAACCTTTTTTAAAGTTTCTGGTAGGTATCTAGAGGCCATAATAATATTAAACAGATGACGCGTGCCATTTTTGCATGACGGTTTATTTTTTATTAAGTACCAAGAAGGCGCGTAAACTTTAACAACAAAAGTAGCCAGAATTTTTAAATTTTCTTATGGTTCTTCAGTTCCTACTACAAACTTAGTATTCGGCTAGCACGCGTCAACCAACGGGCATGTGGTAGTTTGCCTGGAGATTTATTTTAAAGATCTTCTGGGAATTCACCTGTAATTACTGCAGTAATTATCTTATACAAGTACTGTTGATCTGTACTTAGATCTTTGGCCATTTCTTGTAGCAATTGTCCTTCGATGCATGTAATTTTTTTGACAGGCAGCTTTTCGCAGATTTCTAGAGTTTTTCTATTAGACCAACATAACATTTAGGTCCCGAAGTACACCCGTCAAGATGAAGAAAAATGTGTCTTAAAGGCAATTCGTTCATGTGCAGCAAACAGATTATCCATTGAAGTGGTTTTTGTAATCTATTCTCAAGAAGTCTTATGATTCCACTGTATTTTCCTGTATTTACATTCGTACCGTCAAGCGTAGTCCTATAGCATTTACCACCTTTTTTTAACAATCTTCAATGTTTTATCTTTCCTGCCATCAAAGTACAAAGACGATAGCTCTGTATGAGATGCATTTTTAATTATTTTTTCTCTATTTTTAGTTCTCTCTCTGCGTAACTTGTGTCTATCGTTAACCTCAACTTCAGATCCTATGTCAAAAAATACAGATGATGCTATTGCTGCTGCTGCTCTGTCTGATACCCCATACCTATCACAGGCCTTCGACAGCGTAGGGAAATCGTAGAACATAGATTTTTTTCAATTTTTTTCAGGAACGCGATCGATCATGATGCTTTCCGGCTTTTCTGACGCTGATGATGCCGCCGAAGAAGTACTACTATATCCATATCAACTGACGTTGAAGTGTTTAAAGATATATGTCTTAGGGTGATTTTCCCGTTCATATTTCCTTTTTAAAGTTTTTTGCAACTTTCGTGTAGCAGTTACGTCGATGCCGCTTATTATCATATTTCGCGACGTTCTTTGATCACTTAAAAAAGCTTGCTCTTGTTTAGGTACCTTTTTATCCTAAGGAAAAATACATTGAGCAAATTCTTTGCACTTGCATGCTGAAATATCGAAAAGTATTTTACCGCTTTGCCGAAAACTTTGTAACTTGTAGGCGACGCGCGCGCAACACGACAATTGTAGCTAATTGCCAATTCCCGCGCCCCCTCAATCCCCTTTTTTCAATTTTAACTCGAAGTTAAACTTATTTGTGTCGAAAATACAATATAGCAGTAACCGTTTTTCATTCAAAAATTGTATTTTTATTTAAATACCTTACAATTAACATGGCGTCTTAATAGAGTGTAATACCAACTATTTTCATAATTTCAAGGCCGATGCGGAGGCAGTTGTTCTAAACCAAATTAAATAATATTTTGCATGAGTTAATTTAATCCTAAAAGGCACCGAATTTTCACTATTACATTACCATTAAATGAAAAAAGTTTTTTCGCTCCACCCTAATGTACATACGCAGTTTCATTCACTACGTGCATTCAAGATATTGATTTTATTATAAGGCATTTGAGCAAACAGGTCACCAGATGATATGTGACCACCAACTATGAACACCATTGTCTATTTCCGTGACCACTCCTGGGTGTGGTAGCCAGGGGGATTTGGGGGAACGGTTATGTCGGCCTCGAACTGACTTAAAACCGCATGCCGTCGCGGGTACTTGAATGGAAATTCTAGGTATCCATAGACATCTGCAAGTCAAAAGTCATGAGTGCATTGCCACTCTTCAAATCTCCCCAAAAAAAGAGAGAAGGATGAGTCCTTCTCCTTTTAGTAGAGTAATGTTTCCTGCGGGCAACCTTACTCTCTCGGTGATAAATAAATTTCATTTATGTTGTTGTAAAGTTACAACACCAACCGCGAGTGACACTGCGTGTACTTAGTACATATTATTGAATTATATAAAATTTAAAATCATTTTGATATGTTTCAAAACACACACACACATTGGTATTTGAAATGAAACAAAACATTGTTGACGGTTGACATTCGAAAGCTAGGTATATTTCTTGTTAAAATTCTACCATAGTCACAAAGTGTAATTCCTCAAAGGGAGTCCTGCGGTTACTGACCGAAACATGTTGATATCATTGCAGCTTACATTTAATCTCGTCTGTACTAATTTATTTATATTCATACAGCTTTATTGAAAACATAAAAATTTTCAGACATAACTACATGAAAAACTACAATTGGTAGGCGGTCTTATCGCTGACGGCGATCTCTTCCAGACAACCTTTGTACGGATTTTGTGTAATTTGATTTCACTAATGAGAGGTAACTTCAGACTACTTAGTGTTTATAACTGTAGCTTCACTTAAACTTGTTGTGATGTCATATTAGCCTTTTAAATTAAATTATTTTTGTTTCTTCTAATTATGAATAATTTTATAACAATTTTATTTTCACTGTCCAATTGCAAATATGATGATGATATCTTACCGTAGACCAGCCAGCAGGAGATATTATAGTGCACAAATATGTGCAAATAGTTTTTTTTTTATTGTATACGGTGCAAACGAGCAGACGTATCGCCTGATGGTAAGCGATTACCGCCGCCCATGGACACTCGCAACACCAGAGGCACCAACTCATTTAAATTACAATTGTGTGTTTTTTTCGAACATATTAACATACCACGTGCACAAAAAAAAATATTTCATATTTTACAACCCCTACGTCATCTATACATTAAAAAATACAATCGAATTGAGAACCTCATTCTTTTTTCTAGTCGATTAATTACTTGGCATGATTGAATGACTGATTCATCAATACCGCCTAAAATGCTGGGGTTACAAGCTTAAAACTTTATCAGCATATGCTTTAAGTATGTTGCAAATACCGATTGAGTAAGGATTTCCGGAAAATACAGTCCGAGTAACAAATAGATGACTTCACTTTCAAAGTAGAAACACAAAATAAAATCCTACGAGTGAAGCCGCAGTTAATAGCTAGTTCATTATATTTCATAAGAAGTTAGTTACTAATATGGCAAATTTACGTTATAGAAACTGACATAAATACCTATAAATAATATTCACACTATCGGGCCCATCCCTAGTTTTCCGCTCAGTCGGTTGACTATGACTATAAACCAGACTTTATCGTCCATGTCTAAACTATTCTTTGTAGTATATTTACTACATTGTACTCTAGGCTATCGTAAACTAAGACAATCAAATGCTTAACTTTTGTTTCAGTTGGTGACTGTTAAAAATCTAGTCTTTTACTGTCCTACAAGAGAATGGTAAAATGTTGCGTTTAGTATTTATTTGCAGATTATTGAATCACTGAAGCTAGAACAGGCTGACTGATTAATAAGTTCGTCATTCTCAAAAATGCTAATTCAAAAATATGTAGACTATTCCATCAAATATAGGACACAGCATTTAAGTGGGCTTGAGCGGCTTAGCAACCGCCCAAAACGCAGGGCTGTTGATGGTTCAAATCAAACACGGGACAACTATCTGCCTATGAAATTTTCGTAAAAATCGTTCCAGCTGTGCTGGAGGTGAACTGAAATAATCAGACATACAGACAATCATTTTAAATATTGCTTTTTGATGTAAGTACCTTATATACTTTCAAATACATCGTAAAACACGCATACAATTCCTGAAGCTAAATTAAACCTTCTTTGTGGAAATGAGAAAATGTAGTAATAAATAAAGATTGTGTGGACAACTTGAACAAGTCATACATCAAAGTGAGGAACAGTGGAATCTAAAGCAAGCGATAGAGCTTCACCCCGGTAATGCGCCAGGGACATCACATTTTCTCAGACGTGGCTGGTGTTCACTCTTATTTACATTAACTTACACCCATGTCCAGCAGTGGATTTTTGTCGACTGAGATCATGATCTTACCGAAGTCAACTTTACGAATAGTCCGTTTTAAATATTTCAAAGTCACAAACTACAAGTTGTAAATGAGAACTTTGATCCTTGAAATGGTGGTTTATAGCCATCACTTAATAAATGGCTGGAAAGTACCTTGCAAGGCAATTTTTAAACTTAGGTGCTATCGACCGGTTCTGAATTCGTATACCACCCAGAAAATTAAAAACGTGAACCTATTTCTGTTGCGTTTCTCTTTCTTAGATTTTAAACGAGAACAACTTTTATTCTGTGAGCTTTAAATATTTAAATGTGACGTCATCACCATCTCATAAACATCCAGAACTGAAACTTAATTCTAAAATATACCTGCTAGTTTTAAGAGGTGGCATATCGGAACCCCTTTCGGTCCGTAACGATACAAGCCTTAGATCTAATTTACCCACACATCCGATACGGTCCTGTCGAATGCACAAGATTTACCCCAGTTATGTATCAACGGGTTTTGTCATTTTTCACAGTGGATTTCTAATTTAATTGGTTCGGTTAACTGTTAACTGTATTATTCAGCGCGCCGCGTCTACCGCCGTTTTCCACCGGTTCTATTCAGGGAGTTTACAATTTTAAAAATGAATAAAGAAATACATTTATTATTCACAATCATAAGAAATAAAAATAAAGGAGAAAAAATAGAACATTTAACAAGATTTAACAACAAAGAAACATCATACAAAATAAACCAATAAAACAGTGAAATAATATGGTCTTGAAGGTGACCACAGCGCCGATTTTCAGCTATTATACAACATCGTGTCGATCGTGTACGGTTAAGTCAAGACTCGTAAAAACTGTAGTTTACAAATATCAACCCAAAACGAAAATTAAATTACTGAGTTATAGACAATTTGTACACATACATTGAAAAAATGAAAAATCACACGTATCGGTACGGGTGACAGAGAATTTTTCACTATAGTCGTTCCAATAGTTTATTTAACTTTTGACAGCTCTAATACTTAATCAAATAGTGATACCCTGACCCGTTACCTATTCGATTTCTTTCATCGATCGATTTTATGCATTAAGAAGTTTTAATCGATTTAACAAACTCATTATTTTATAGATAATTTCGTACTTCATATTTCTATGTGTTTCAATGTGTGACCTCCTTTGTCAAAATAAAGAAGAAATGGATTAAAAGAATGTTGTTCAAATATGACGGTTCTATGTCATGAAAAAATATATAAAAGGAACTGAATTTTCAAAATGTATTATTGTATTGTGTTGTAATTCAGTGGTTAATATTGTATTTGTTAAACTATTGATGATCTTTATTAAATCTCTCCATGTCTATTTTAAAATAATCTACAGTATTTCAATGAGTAACCTTCAATATAGTTGAGTATTTGTATTCCTCCGTATTGATTTATTTGTGAATTCTCACGTTTGGTTGAGTTGAGCGTATCGTTCCTGCCTTCGTTACTGTCAAAATGCCAAAAAAGAAAGTACTCAAAGGACAAACAAGAGAGTTTGTCTTGCGACTTCGTGAATACTTTGAAAAGGAAAGCCGTAATGGTGGGCCTCTTATACCAGTGACTCAAGTTAGAGACCGTGCTGCAGCAGCATTAGGTATTAGTGCTCCAACAGTGGCAAAAATAACAAAAGAAGGCTACGGCAGCAGTGGCATGGAACAGAATAAGCTATCTACACCTAAGAAAAAACGTCCGCCTAGTAAAGTTACAGCCGTTGACAATTTTGACGCTGATGCTATTCGTCGTCATATATACGACTATTACCAAAGAAAAGAGATTCCAACATTAAAAAAACTAACACAATCTCTTCGAAATAGTGGTTTGTTCCGTGGTCAAAAATCTTCTCTGACAAAGGTATTGAAAGACATTGGAATGTTATTCCAAAAATGTGACAAACGAAAAATTTTAATGGAACGCAATGATTTTGCTTTGTATAGATGCGATTTTTTAAGACAAGCAAAAAAAATAGAAGATTGGTCGAATGTTGTTTTCACAGATGAAACTTGGCTCAATGCGAATCATACGCTGTCAAAAACTTGGACTGACAACACCGTTGGCTCCACTTCTATAGTACCGATGGGGAAAGGCGAATGACTGATTATTTGTCATGCAGGAACAGTAAAAGGATTTGTGCCAGGCGCTCTATTAGCTTTTGAATCCCAGAAAACAGGAGATTATCATGAGGAGATGAATTCGAACGTGTATGAAAAGTGGTTCAGAGAAATGCTTACATCACTCGAAGAGCCATCAATAATATTTATTGATAATGCACCTTATCACTCTCGTCAAATTAATAAAATACCAACACAGGCCAACAAAAAACATGAAATTATAAACTGGCTCCGTGACAATGGCGAAGAGGTGAATGAGTCCCTACTAAAAGTAGAGTTATTTCAAAACCGTTTTTATAGTCTGTGGTCATTAATTACGAATGACACATCCCTAAGTAGGCGGAGCCCGCCCATAAAGTACAGTATTATCTGTAGTACATTGTATCAAAAATTATTACAAAACTTTATGTGCGTGATCTGTCAAAAGTTAAATAAAGTATTGTAACGACTATAACAAATAAACGTCACATAACTTTTAACTAAATACTTTTATACGATCACTGATGATTTCAGTACCTTTTTGCATTAACCATTGTATCTTATACTAGCTGACCCACGCAACCTCGTTTGCGTCTTCTATTGCCGCGTGAAAATTTTCCACCGTTTTTGCAACATTCTTCATTGGTGCTCCGCTCCTATTAGTATTAGCGTGATGATACACAGCCTATCTAACACTGAAAGAATTTTTCAAATCAGACCAGCGGTTCCTGAGATTAGCGCGTTCAAACAAACAAACTCTTCAGCTTTATATATTAGTATAGATTGATCTAAGCTGCCAAAGAGTTTTGCCATAGACAAAAAAACACAGATTCTAAAAATGGCAGGTAATTCTAAAAATGGATTAGATCAGAATTCCGACTTCAAATGTATTAAACTTGATTCTGAGTGAATGTGAATGATTTTTAAATCATTTTACATCCTAAGGAAAAACTCAAATGAACAAAGTAACATCGAAAACAACTACGATAATCTCCAACATTGATTTCAGCTAAAACCTAAGACGCATCAAAGTGACAATCTTTTGTTCCCATGAGTACACTCGCGGCTTCTAAGCTGTAGAAGTGGAACGCATTTGAGAATTGAAAATGTAGACTTCATGTCTGTTGTGGATGATTTTCTCAACGTTTTGTCAACAATTTTCATCTGTTATAACGGTTTTCATAGTTAGACTTCTTCTATAGTGCAAAATAGCAAATAAACTTATAAAAACATTTTTTATTTCTTGGTATAACTGTTTACATAATTTAAACGAACATGGATTGAGTTACAACAAACAAAGAAGTTAATTAAGAGAAAGGTATTCAAAAAAATATTTAAATCGACTTGGAAATAAATCAAGAGAAATGTCTTTACTATGCTTATGTTTTGTAGTGATAATATCACGTTCAAGACAAAACATAAGTACAGTATTTAGAAACTAAAATATAACATTATGAATATCAAAAACAGCAGTAAATTCTGCTCATTTTTTTATAAATCTTTGAAATAAAATATTCATACAGACACTTCCATTTGACAGTGTTAGTAAAACCATAATTTAAAATCTTAAAACTAAAATGTTAATGAAATGAGATTTCTACATTTTCATTTTTAATATTTTGCTGCTCATTGTTTACCAGCGAATTTGCGCTACATAAACACGTTTAATAAAAAGATTTTAACGGGTCACGCTTATTTACTCTGTATGCGGATTAGTTTGTGTGCCTTGAAAGCTCAGTACAGTAAACAGTGTTATTATACATATTATGGAGAAGCTGCTATCATTCGGATTTACTTTAATAAGATTCCTTTGCAAATAATCTTATCAAAGTTAGTACAGGTGTCACTCGTTATTGTGGATATACTAAGTATACGATGGCGGGTATTGTTTCACGTTTTAGTGATTATCGCTAGTCCCTATATAGTCTCATGAAATGATCGATAGCTAGTCCTCTCTTTACCAAATGCTAACCAAATATTTGAAACAAATAATTTATTTTAAAGAATGTTTATCATCATAAACTAAGAAATAAAGAACGGTTGCAAAAAAGTTTTTATACTAGTTACTTTTATAATCCTTGATCTCCTGGTAAATCTCAACCTTTTATACTAGCCTACTATACATACATATACTTGGATCAACAATTCATAAATGTTCAAATAAAAAATTGTCTGCCCCATATGTTTATTACATAACATGTAGCATGAAAGTTAACTGCTAACAATAAAATAAAGTCAAATACAAAAATGAAAGAAAAATGTTTCGTATATTGAGGCAGTCATTAAAAACGCATCCATCAAGTGATTGACAGCTTAGCTGGTAGCTAACGACTTGCATGTTACGATATGGAATATTACCATAACAAGTACGAAAATTTTATTGTTAGGTAGGATATTACAACATATAAAATGTTTACGGCAATATTAATTAAAACTTAGAATCATTACTAGCTTTCTATCCTGTATTATTCCCCAGATTATTTGGAGTCGGAGTCGGAAAATAAGTTAGGAAATTATGCCTAAAAAATTCAGTTCAAATTTTTGAGATTTGAATATGAAACCCTTATGACAAAATCTCAAATATTGAGGGACACTAGAACTCAATTTTTACTCGTCGAACCGCAGATACAGGTCCTTTAGCGTCGCTGACTAAAAGACTACACTGCTTGGGAGAAACTCGAATTATTAGTCATTTGAGTGCGTGTGTATTACTATGTTTGGAACAACATTAAAAGGCATAAAAAGTCCAAATTCCCTTGATGTCGAAACGGAAGCCGAATCAAAGTGGTCTTCAATATTATATATTAATAGTCCCTAACACAAAAGAAACGTTAGAGATGAATAAAATAATTCAAAAACTGAAGAAGCATTTTTTTTGTTGCAGGTGCGATCCCAATGGTAACAGCGACGGTATATTGTGCACCATGGTTGTTACGGTACGCCGCTCTCACCGTCTACTGCATCGGAAGCCTACTTGGTCTTTATAAGGTATGGTATGGTGTTTTACCAGGTGACTCATATCACAACCTGACTTTGATGGCAGTTCTCCAACACTTTAAACTTGAGTTAAGTAGAAGTATAGGTATTTTATTTTCACCTTATTGGCTTTAGGGTTTCATCACACATTAGGGTGCACAGAACTTGCTAATATAAAATAACGAAAACTACTTTGTGAATACTGATTCCAAATACACTAAGTGTAACTATTTAAGTTGACTAAAGGGGTCGATTTAAAACAAGGGGGATGTCTTCTATTATGAGAGTAGTACCAATTTATTACTGGCAATATAAATCTAGTAGTCATATATTCAATTATGTTTAAACTAGCTGAACTCCGCGGTGCTACCCGTGGTACGACAATAACCGCGAGCAACACCGCGAGGCGAAGCTAGTATTTTTATAAATTGTAGCCTATGTGTTAGTTTCATGTAGTAAAGTTTCATCAAAATTCATTCAGTAGTTTTTGCGTGAAAGAGCAACAAACATCCTCACATACATCACTCACAAACTTTCACGTTTACAATATTAGTAGGATACGTTGGTATATTTATTTAAAATAGATTATAATACATTTCTCTAGGCAATGCGGGCGTGGTCTCCATGGGAACGAAGGTTATGCTTTGCAGCGCCGTTCTGCATGCGCGTGCTGCTGGCAGGCGCGCGTGCAGCTCGTCTCGGCGGAGGAGACCCACACGCTATACTACACGTATTCTTGCAAGTGAGTCTTAACATGATAATGATTGTATACTATATATAACGGTAAGCTTTCACAGATTACTATCAGTTGTTGTACAACTGTCTAACGACAGGAAGAGCACAGACGTTGGATGTCTATTTAAGATGGAAATTTGGAATGGTTTGAGTTTGTGTTATATTAAAAGTCACCACATTTGTGCTAAAAGCCAGGTCGGTCATTACTACAACTTACGTTACTTAATCGTTGATACTGTTTGTATTATCAGGAAATCATATGTAGAAAATGATTAATATGAATTTAATTGTGTCTATAACTTGATAATGTCACAATAACAATTAGACAACTATTGAGACGGAATCTTTTAGCTTTAAGTACTCGTATTTACAAAATCAAAGGATTGTTAATCTTACTTTACCTCTTGTTAGGATACAAATAAATACGAGTACTTCTTAACTTAAACTATTAAGTACTTTTTTACATATTCACTACTTTATAGTTTTTTTTTGTTTTGTAATAAGAAAATCTAATATGTTATATTATATTATTAAATATTAATTTGCTTATTATTATTAAAATACCACATTCATGTAAAGTACAGAAAAAGCATCCGAAAAAATACAAATACCTCAATATTCTGTCGTAAAAGTGGATTATTATATTTGTTTCACTTACCAAAAGCCAAACCAAATTTAGGAAGGAAAAATGT
Organism: Spilarctia lutea; assembly: GCA_916048165.1. Lineage (NCBI taxonomy): Eukaryota > Metazoa > Arthropoda > Insecta > Lepidoptera > Erebidae > Spilarctia > Spilarctia lutea. The sequence goes on from OU696481.1 coordinate 15,435,291, forward strand.
GGCACTAAATGAATAGTGTAAATATCAGCCATAAAATAACTAATGGCTACCTACATATGTCGTAAAACTATCAAGCCGTGGAATTTGTGAATGGGTTTTTAATGTCTCTAAAGGAATTTGAAATAACGATTCACTTTATTCTTAAAGTTTAAACTAAAATTTTATTTATAATTATGCACTTTTTTACATCAAATGTAAATATGTTATATACATACATATCTAATATAAGTTTGATAATTCTATCATATCATTTAGAAGCCGCTCATGTACCTACCTTTTTTTAATGCGAAACGGTTAGTGGACGTCCTGATTTCAAGCGGGAGCGCATTCCAGAGTATGTTTATTGTATGTATGACCACAAGGCGGTCAGGCTCATAATCGTCGATCATTCAATATGAACGTCGATCAATCACAATCTCGGCGAGTAGTGATGGATGATTATGAACTACATTTGTATAAACAACTAATGGATACCTAATGTTTTCAGGATTCATGATTCACTACAAAACATTTCTGCCGAAATTATATACGTAAGCGTTGTAGATTTCCAGCGTTATCTACTTAAATACCTTATCACATACATGAAAATTACTATAATAAATATGTTCTAATTTTTGTTTTGTTTCTAACGATATTTTAATTGCCACACATTTTGATGTGAACAACAAATGTTTCAACACGCCACCGATTTACGTAAAATAACCGCTAAAGAACTTTTCAGCAGTGTGTTGACGTTACCTATAAAATCATGATGTTTCAGAACGCACAAAGTTTCGTGTATGATCTAAACACAATACAAATAAACGAACTCCTTGGGTACATTAGTACGGAGTACAACACTTAAACTATAATTTATAAATAATAATAAAAAATACGTTTAAGAAAAAACCTTTATAACAAAGAATCATAATATAAGTAATACTAAACATTCATTTGTTTTTAATTATTATACAACTATTTTACATTGTTATTTTGCTCGCTATTCCAAAAATGCCCTTATGAAATATCACCTTGTAACTATAACTTTACAATGCCATTACGTATACGAACAATTAATCTCCATATTGCATTGTTATTATGTAAGCTTAAAACAATCCCCCAACCCCTTACATTGGAATACAATGGCTCTGGCGTGTTGCCAAATGACTGCCACCCGGTCTTGCGTTCTGCGACGAATAATAACAAACGATTTTCTGCGCTAAAGATAATGGCTCTTCAGGAATATGCTTCCTTCTTTTCCGTTAAACTATTTTTGACTGCCTCGGTGGCGCAGTGGTAGTGAATGCGACTGCTGTGCTTGAGGTCTCGGGTTCAAATACTGGGTCGGACGAAATGTTTGTGTAATCTACAAATATTTGTTTCGGAGTTTGGGTGTTTTCTATGTATTATATGTATGTATTTACAAAAATAAAAAGTATATATGTATTCATATTAGTTGTCTAGTACCCATAACCGAGCTCTGCTTAGCTTGGGACTAGATGGCATTGTGTGTTAGAGGTCCGAAATATTTATTATTGTTATTATTTGAATCTAAAATCGATTTAAACAACCTGTAAAAGTTAATATCCATTTACGAGTATTATCAATTATATCAAAGTAGTTTTATTCATGACCATCCGAAACGTATCAAGCAGTTCAAAACATGTTTATCATAAGGTGGACGAATGAAAGAATGGTTTGATCGGGGCTAAATGTGATATAAACATTTTTTTATTTAAATTCATCCATCCAAATCAGTAATCTTCTCTTTATGAAAGGTTCGTGAGCGCTGGCAGAACGTTGCGTAATTGGATGGCGGTGCGTAAGACGATTACCATCGTACATTTACAAATGAGACCACAGTTCTACGACTTCTCACGAAAGGGGATTTTAAGATACACTAAAGGCAAATAAATTGAGGTCACAATCGAAACCTAAAAAAGTAAAACAAGTTGTGTTTAATTTCGATAAAATTTAAACTTTACGTCTAATAAACTTCATACAATTTTGTATTCTGTAGAACTACTACTATCCTACTACTGATGCCTTTATTACAAATATTTTGTCTGATATGCCACCATTTTTTTTAAGCTATTGCATAGCTTCTATCACGGGCCTTGAGCGTGGAGACCGAAAGACAGAAATTTCGTAACGAAAAAAACCTAACACCCCCGATTCCGACCGGGACAGCGGTGACACTTTTTAGTTTTTCCATCTATCGATAAATACCAGAACTTATTGTTATTACTATTTTTGTTTTTGTTTGTGTTTTTGTTTTTGGTTTTGTTTTTTGTTCTTGAAAACGAAAACGAAAACGAAAAAAAAAACAAAGAAAAAAAAATACTGCATAAATAAAATAAACATATAATTATAATTGCATAAGTTGATAAAAAATGCTATGCAATAGCTTTATCGCGGCAGTCACCGAGTGCTACACGTCTTTTTTACTTTTCTACCGGCATCTATGAAAATAACTTTAAGCTGTCAATTGATCAAGAAATAGGGTTAGTTCATTCAGGTACATCAGGTAACACTCGTGACTCGTTAGCCTCAACATACAAAGGTAACATTAATTACTTCAAGGTATTCAATTCATAGTCTGAACCGGCTTCATTGCTCTTAAGTGTAACATTGCTTAAACGAACCTACAGAGGTATTTGATGAGTCTTTGGCCATAGAATTCTTTAATTGAATATCATCTATACAAGAACAAAATTTATTTAAGAACTTTCTTGTTAAGCATTCAAACATAGCAAATATGAATATTTAATTATAAGAATAGGTTTAATTATGTTGACATGGTTGAAGAATAACCTGCTTATAAATAAAAATCTCAGACTAGGCAATAATAACCAAATTCTTACAAAAAGGAAAAAATATTCTAAGGTACTAAACAATAATGTGTTTTTCTTTTCTTGTCTATGGTACATACATCAAATTAATTATGTTTTTTTAACAACACGTTTAGGTAATACAGTAAGTTTAAATCTTATCGCTCCCCTTGAACTCTTCTAGAAAATCTTATCATTATTGCCTACCTCGTCAGAAGCTATTTAATATTTTCATTTCTTATCTGTTCCAAAATGAAGGTTTGTAGTTTTTATATTTAACTCAGTGTAAAATTAAATATACGTAAGATAAACAGTCTTATGTCTTTCTTTAATGATTGTGTAGCGTACCAGACAATTGTACTATTTTCTAAATAAAAAATCACTGAAATAAGTTTTGTCTTGTCAAACGATATTCAATAAAAGAGGCGTATTTCCAGAAGTAGCAATCCACGTAATGGGTGTTTGAAGAGGACGATTTGCCCACAAAAGATGTTTGCGGTCGAAGCATTAATAAAAAAATAGGTATAGGTCTTTTTTCAACGGAGTGGACCAGTAGCAGTAATTCCGCTAGAAGACCGTAGAACAGTTGTCTGCCTCAAGCTTTCGGCGAGTTGGATAGCGAGTGCCCAAGGAGAGGCATCCATGGCATTTTTTTCACCAAGATAACGCGCCCGCTCATACAGCTGCTGGGGTTATGGGCTACAAATGTTACCCCATCCTCCGTACAACCCAGATTTAAATCAATGCGATTTTTTTTATTCCCCACGGTAAAAAAATGCTTTGTGTGCTAAAATTTAGTACAAGGCCGTCGAAGAATTGCGGCGGTTATTTTTCGACCCCCCGCAAGACACGTTTTTTAAATGTTTTGAAAGCTGGTTCACCCGAATGCATAAGTGCATTGGTATTAGAGGGGAATAATTTGAAAAGATGTAATATTTTTTTATATTCTAACTATTTTTCATTTTATTAACTATTTTTGGAACAGATCACGTAAATACACACTAAAAATAGCATTTTCACAACGGCGTCACTAAAATAAGAGAATAGAAGATAATTTTAGATAAACTTTAGTAACGTAAGTACACAACAATGACAACAACAGAATTACCAGCAATGTCGCAAAAAATTATAATGTTCTGTAAATTTAGTTAGCTTATCTTCTGGAGGCAGGTTTTTTCGTATTTAACATCCACTCAGTACGACTACATATTTACTGAGGCAATCTTATCAAACTTTCTACTATATTTACTTTTATTTAGAATTTAATATTGACCTATATTTAAAAATAAGATATAACTAATAGTGTTTGATTTTTAAAAGTAAATTTGTCTAATTACTCATCAGGCAGGTGATTATGTTGTTTTTTTTTTTCGTTTACAAGCGAACTTTGAACATATTCTGTGTCGGGGGGACCTTACAAATACTTATTCATGTAACGAACACAAAAAATGTCCACACCCGGAATAACAATTTGTTTATCACGTGATGAACAGACAGTAAAGTAGGAGAAGCAAGATTACAATATCATCCAACTTTATATCAAGAGTAATTTCCATGTTTCAGGACGCTGTTTCCTTAGGCGGTGGTGTGATCGGCGCGATGCATATCCCGGAGAAATGGTTCCCCGGGACAGTGGACCGTTGCCTTAACTCGCACAACATCATGCACGTACTCGTCGTGCTAGCTGTCTACTCCATGCACCAGGTCTGTAATAAAACACATCAATATTTAACATTTTAAGAATAAGCATTGTTTCTTCTCAAATTCTCAAAATGTTTGGTATATTTGGTAGTATAGTAGGCCAAAACATCCTTTCTAAAGATAAACTTATGTCTAGCTGTGGACTACGAAAGGCTGTTGGTGATGATGTACAGATGACGTGACTTAAGTTTGGAATAATATAGATGATTTTTGTATATTTGTACCCATCATATTCAATATGGAAATTGGCTATTAGCACAGAGCCGGGTGCGTATATGTTAATATGGCATTGAAGTATTACTTCTTTAAAAATATTAATTATAATGATGAATCGAACGTGGGTTCTGGTGGTAATTGGGTTGCTGCTTCAGACGTTGACAATAATTGCAATTGTATTTGTAATAGATGACTGTAATATTCTGTCATCTTCGCACACCTAAACATCGCGATGAATTTAATCCTCATAAAAAAATGTTAATTAGTGTTCGTATATTGCAGGTTACAACACGCGACCTGGAGTGGATGTCGCGGGTAGACTGTCATGCGCCACTGCGCCACCTTTGACGCAGAGCACTTGTCATTGTATCCAGCCTTTTCTGCAACATTCGCTCATCGCCTCCGTCTGTTCCACTCCTTTACTCACTTCTACCCAATTTGCGCACGCTGTTAGCTTCCTAAGTCACTACGACTTGGAGCTACATAGAGCCGTAAGACCAAACGAGTGGACTACGTAATTTTAAACTTAGAACATTTAACGTATCTTGTAAATAATACAGCCACTTTTATAATATGAGTAACATTTTCGTTAAAATAATTTCCGATTTGATGTTTTTATAATATTCAGTAAAACTACTTAAGTGACCAAATTGTGATTGTCATTTGCGATGCACGCGGGCTAAGGGTGACCACCAACATGAATACACATCAAGCATACGACAGAGAAATATTTAGACAGGAACTTTGCATTATGTTTTATGCATAGTTTCAATGTATAAAACATTTTGTATGTAAGAGTTTGGACTGATGCTGGGTTCATAGGTTGTTCTCTAATATGTCAGTAACAGGTAAAAAGTTGAAACTTACAACAGCACGCTACTATTATTATTTATCAAGTAAATGTAAATATTAAAACCGTTTCATTTATGGAAACGGTTTTAACACGTCCACAATATGATAGGTAGAATGCTTTAAAAACAGGTGTCCAAAATTTTTTTCATCTAAAATGTAACAGACATTCAATGAACGGGTCCGAGCACGCGTTGTATTCCCAATTTTTGCTTACCAGTGGTAATCATATGCTCAGCTATGAACATTTTAACTTAGTTATAAGTATGTGTTATAAATACGGTTTCAAAATCACGAAGGTCTTTGTTTAAAAGTAGTCAGTCTTCCGTACTTTCGTTTTAAGGTCGGATATGTCAATCTTAAATGTTATAAAGGTAGCTTTGACGACTAGGTCTATAAAAAAAAGTTCGCCTATGTACAAGTACTATGCAAGCACCCAAAGCAACACTAGCTTCAGTGCAATAGCCAATGGTGGATTTACTACTAGGTTGAGTTGGCTGGAGCCTAGGGCGGCGACTTTTTGAGGGCAGCAAAATTAGACAATTTATTTATCCAGAAATATTTTTTTTATTTTATTTTTTTTTCTAAAAAGACAACTCCCGCATTAGGAATAAACATCCTGTGTCGCGGGCGACTTTACAAACATTCATGTAACGAACACAAAGAACACCCAGACTCAGGACAACATTTTGTGGATCACACAAAGTGATGTCCCACGTGGGATTTGAACCTACGGCACTTGGCGCACAAGTGGCGTACTGACCGCTGAAACCACTAGGCCAATCGTGCAGTCAATAAGTCAAAAGTCAAAATAAATTATTATAATATAAAAATGGAGAAAAAACGTCATGACAGTTAAAAAACAAACAATGTATTATGCAGTGTACTAAATATTCTCAACTTTAATATGAAAAATACTAATCGCTTGGTAAGATACGTATAGGTATATCTTTGTAAATATGAGTTTTTAAAACATTTCAATAGCAGTTTAAATTACAAGTTAAACAAATAATTTTGAATAACACTTTTCTTAATTACCACTGAGGGTGGCATGAGCTCCTACAATGCGCCGCAACGTCTGTTTTATCAGGCGGCGGCGAATTAGGTTCGAGTAGAAATTTCCCTCCTCCTTGCCGCCGCTTCTTTCTACGCGATGTCATCTTCGCAGGCGGTAAAACATCTGTCGCTACCGACCATGGTGCGTAATATGGTTGGCAGATGCTCTCTAGTAACTGCAATGAACGATCCCCAATCACACGCACAGCGAATCGGTTCAGTACGCTGGACACACAGGTGTATCCTGCGTGTCCAGCGTACTCACTCTTAGTAATCGCCTGCAGGCAATTCCCGAGGCAACCGTACCCGCAAAGAATCTGTGTTACCTGAAATGAATCTCGAATACCGGATATTCTGGCCGTAGAACAATATAGTGTTAGCGACAGCCTTGTCGCTACGTTCGATTCACCCAAATTGGGCCACAGTCGCTGAAAGGTCGATAGTGCTCGTGAGAGATCCACATACGGTTAAGAAATGTGCCTAGATGCATTGTTTCGGATTGATCTGGTACGAGGACCGAATTTAACACGATTGAGGCGCCATAAGGTGGAACACGGGAGTTATGAAATCAGTGAAAGAGAGGGTGGAGTGGGACCGGGAAAGATTTAGTCTTAGTCTGGCTGGTCTGGGAACGGGCCAGGCTCTGCACGCGGCTTTAAAGAAGATAGCCGCAGGCCTGGAGGGTTGCAAGTGACGCTATTTGTCGTGATAGCAGAAACACCCAGGGTTGGATCTTTACAGCCAGGAAGGGGAGATTGTGGTCACCATATTATAAGGGCATTTGTAGACGGTAGATGTCTAAAGATCAATCACGATGCCAGAAGTTTCAGTTTTAATTTACATCTAGTTCTTTGGCTGCAAGTACTGAAGACATAGTGTGGTATTTAATCTGAGCTTGCTGGGCGCTAAGACAACTATTGGTAGGCCTGGCCTGGGGGCAGTGGTCTTGCAATAGATGCGTAGCCGTAGCCCCTATCGCTGCACCCGTAACGAGTGAAACATCTTTTACAATCTTCTCATCTTTTCGACCAAGGAGGAAATATAAAGGGGGACGTGTGTTCCAACTTTGTTGTATGGTATAATTGTATACGTGGCCTTTAACCACTTTCTGCACCTGCAGAAACTGGTTGCAGGCGAACTCTTCAGCCCAGCTTCCTAAATCCGAAATAAGGATGATGCCGATTATTGTAAATCCGTGAAATTAGGGCGGTAACGTTGGCTGAGATACAATACCCCCTAATCCCCAAACACCCTATAGCTTTACAAACTCCTATAGAATGACGGCTTGAAATAGTTACGGCGGCAACGGCGTGAAAAATGGATACTTATTGCAGGAGTCAGAAGGCGCGGCCTAGACAGAGAGACAGGCTATAGCCTACTGGCGGCAAATATGTAAATCCGCCACTGGCGATAGCCTTGGAATTAGGAAAAAGTCAGGTGTGTAATGCTATGCTATACCTGTCAGCACCGAGACAGACTATAGTCTGAAGAGAATAAGAGTACCTAAACACACCTATACTGCGTATAAGTACTCTTCTTTCTATATAAATATGTTATTTTATTGAGCATTATAATTAAAAATAAGTCAATATCGTGTAATTTTATCAGGATCAGGTTCAAAAAAAAGTAAAAAACATAGTCACTAGTACTACACTAGTTACCATTTGGTCTTATGGAGAGTGGCTGTAGCTTATTCGTAAAAATAGAGTTCGCAGCCTTTTCTTGGGCCGGCTACTATAGAACTGTAGGAGTTCATTCACGAGTATTAAAAACATATCTGGAGGACGTAACGATGCTTATATTACAGCCGGAAATATGTGGCTATTAAAGAGACAGCCGTATGACGTATGATGTGGTTTAACCAAAACATGTGTTGTCAACAACAATATACCTTAAAGATCGTAACGGTAACGATGTAAATGATTTATAAGTGTTGTGATTAGTGAATCTAGAACGTGCTCGAACACTTGTTGTATACCTATTATTAACGGTTTACCGATAACTTGTTATCTATCCACATTTCACACACCGACTATCAACGTCAAGATTAATAACCTGAACGTTCTAGTAATACTCTTTGTTGTACATTCAATCATTTCAACCATATCTACAACAGCAAAGAGTGGCTATAAATAGAACACAATGAAATTTAAGTAAAATTTGTAAGCGGGACATAACTTCTACGGTTTGACCTTGGCGGCCGGATTTAAGAAGCCATCTTTAGTAAATTTCTGTAACATTATAAATACTGTAGTATTGTTATAAATGAGCATAAAGTTTACTAGGTCAGAAAACAATTACAATTTGAAATCTGTTCCAGTCGATTTTCTTGTTTCTATTTATGACTTTATTATTATAAATATACCATATTTTTACGTCTGATTATTTTCATATGCAAAGGCATATGCTACTTCTATTTGTCCTACTTCTGTGATAACAATGACAATGTATAATTTACGTCTACTGCAAAATGCACGCCAAATAACCTAAAATCATCTCAAATTCATGTAAATTGACTATCCATAAAATAAACAATCATAAAAGCACCGATATTAGAAAGCTATTTCAAAGACCCATTACCCATACATGCATAAATGCCAACGAAAATATATTTAGGACATTTTAGGATCGGTTCAATTAATCCACCTCTTGAACTTACTAGAAATGCATTAGGGCGAAACAGTATTGTGAAAAAGTAATAAAACGTTAGATGACAATATCGCGGCCTATGCAATAGAATTAATATGAGTCGTCATTACTGTGTGCGCTCTAATGTACTATAGAAATATACCATCGTAGAATGAAATGCATTTTAATATGATAAGTTAATCGTGAATACAGTTATTTAATAGGTAAAATAATTAGTACGATAAGTTTATGAGGTACTTATATTAGCAGTTATTTTAACAAAGTGACAACATAAAATCTTAGTATGCTTATAAATATAGTTTAACATATTTAACTATAACACTATTCCATAGATTAGAGTAAGATTTTGAAAAAAGTTTTTAAGAAGTTGAATTTGTATTAGCTTCGAAAATTGCGCTTGACAACTGGAAGATAAGGAGGACAATATGCGGAGACAGTATCATAATTGTGTGTCAAAGATGATGCCTATCACAAAAAATATTAGATTTAGCCAAAAATAGTAACATAAAAATTGGTTGCCTGTAAAGTCGGTATACGGGCGAAAGTTTTACGTGACAACGACTTTGAGTGGTAAAATAATTTTAATGTGAATATTCATTCGTATAGTAGGAAGAAGGATGAAATAATAGTAACAATTTAAAACATTTATTTATACAAAGAATTATATTTAAAACATTAATTTTAACGTTTTAAATATAATTCGACGCGTGCCTTTCACTTTTTATGTCTGTCTCTCTCGCTCTTAGGCGGGCTAACCATGCCCGAGTGGAAGGGACGCGTGCTTCTCACTCGCTCTCATTGTGAGCGCATAACGTGAGCGGAGCGTAACGCAGTTTCTTGAAGTGTCACCCGGCAAACCAATTTATAAGACGTTGTCACGTCAAAACAATAATTGCAAAATTTGTTATCCAAATTGAGTCGTTCGATAATAAAATATTAACTGTTGCTACAATAAAGTAACGCGTTAGATTTCTAGTCTCTGAGACACGAGATACGAATATGACCAAAGATTGAGAAGATACAGCCCAGAAGTCCGTAGGTACCTATAGAAAATAAAAAATTATGGTATTTTCTTCTTTCTAAAATATTAGATAATTGTACAGATGTGCGAACTATTCAAAATCTTATGCAGATGTGAGAGAAAATACACCTTGCTTCTTACCAGCTCACGTAACTAGTATTTGTTTACTGCACTGAATAAATAGGTAATAATATTATTGTCAATTAGTTTGTTGACATATCAACTCCTTTACTTTAAATTTATTTCATGCTTTTGACTTTAAATTTATTTCATTTCATAATATCCATGTACTTGTAATTGTTGAATGTGATATTTTTTGTCAGTGTAAAAATTAACCAACGATCCTAACTTGTTGTAATGCTAGTTCGGAAGCTTTCATGGCGTATTAAGAAAACTCTGTAAAAAGTCATTATTATAACTAATGACTTATTCCTAAGAATTCTTATTCAGAAAGACTTGAGTCGTCAGGGATTAAAATATATTTTAATACGTACCTACATACGTGGTTATAGTTTTAAATATATATGTCTTTTGCTTTTACATATTATATTTCAATGTGAAATTCTTTGTGATTACGACATTATTCAAATTGTTCGATAAAATATTTCTGTACACATTTTACAGTAAACTTACTCCAATATAATAACTTGTCTGTTTTGGTCGAAAGTTTTCCAACTACATATTTCATCGCTCTGTTTTATTACTTCCCTCTCTTCAAACCGTCTACTACTGTTGTGATAGTAGATTTGTTGATATATTTTTATATTCTCGGTGTTGTGTGCTTGGCTGCTTACATACAGAAGCATTGCGAGTGACTTAAATATCAATTTCTCTTTGTACACGTCCTCTTCTAACTAGGTTGATAGTTTACCTTACAAACTAGAAGTAACTATAGCGTCAGTAGTTAGATAGTTTACGAGCAATAAATAGACGACAATTGTTATGAAATTTGACAAAAGTAGTAAGTAGTAGTTAATCACGAAATAATTGCATACATTTTGCTAAGTAAATTGTAGATTGAAATTTATTAAGTCTTTTTAATGGCTTTAATGATCTACTTTTGTCAAAATTCTTTGTTTTAATAAATTATTAATTAAATGAAGTAGTGTTTTAGGTAAACAAAGTGTACTTGAGGTTTTTAAAAGTGGTTGTCGCAGAATAGCGCTCGCGACCTGCTGGGCTGCGGCCGGCGTGGCTGCTACTGTCACGGCCATCGTTCCGGACACATTCGCCAACTATAACATATGTACAATTCGTTTATATTTTCGGATTAAGATATTTCGTCGAATAATATATTTACAATAATAACATATATTAATTTTTGGGCAATCACATCCACAGAATAGAAAAATACTTCGTTTATATTTCGAAAGTAATTTAATTGATTGTACAGATGTTATTTTGTCTTAGCGGTCAAATTAGTAAATTTTTGAGATGTTTAAAATAAGGAATTGGTTTATGAATGTTTACTTGCCTAAATATCAATTATTTAAACGAAACATAGAATTAACTGACCTCATGGTTATTATGTATAAAATATAATAGTTATTTAGGCATGTGGAGAAATTTACACTGTGAGTAAATGGCTAATGCTAATGGCTGTTGAGGTCGTGTGAGACTTACTTAGATTGCACATAGTTTCCAAAGTTCATAATAAAATAAGAATACAAGATATTATATCTGTAGCCTAAAAACCACCAATATTTATATGTTTATTGACTAATTTGTTGATTACTCAATCACAAGAATCTGTATTTTCGTAAGTAATATAAGCCGCATTTCATTGGACCTGAAAATAGTTAGTTATAACTATCCTCTGGCACTAGCATATATTTACCCAATTTTTTTAAATTAGTTACCCACAATCAATTACTTCGTCGGTTACTGCCTTTAGTGAGAGAAACAATACTAGGGCATCTAAACAAATAAATAACATTAGAGTGCCTGTTTATAATGTTAAAATAACCGCTTTTTACTAAATTGAGAGATCTTAGATTCGTATGTATCCACATACACAAAAATAAATATTAAATTTTGTATCTGTCTGTCTGTTTATTCTGTCTAATCTCTGCAATGGCTGGACCGACTTTGACGGGACTTTCACTGGCAGATAGCTGTAATAAGGAGTAACTAAGGCTACAACAGTAACCGCGGGACTCAGCTAGTTTTAGAGAAGATTCAAGTGTATTTAAACATTTACATTTCATTAATTACAATGCGGTCTTAATTGAAATAAAAAAAAAGATTAAATATTCTACCTTCAAATAGTTACAGAAGTTTGAGAAGAGCTCTGTTTGACTTACGCCAATATAAAATAAATAAAAACTGTGGATCATAAAAGTAAAAAAATGGAAATGTAATTTTATAAACTACATTACAGACGCATAGCATGTAGGAATACCATAGAGTACACGACTTGTTTAATATAAAATATCACTTAGTTAATGCCATCTGAATAAGATGTGATAGATTATTGGCTGATATATTGATTATTTAAGGCTTGTATTACTGTACCGATTCTTGTGGTTAACTAGCAAATTCTGTTTTCCCTAAATTACTCAATAATTTCGTAGCTATTTAGTATTTTAAAAGGTTTAAAAGCCATGGTTTTCGTAGTAATTTAAGAATATTAATAAAAGGTCACATTAATGTGTAAGAGTTATCGTGCGTACGTGATAAACAAAGCAATACGACAGTATTTAATACAAACATCATAATAATAATTATGATTGTGCAGTACGTTCATTTTGCGAGGACCCAAAGTGTTACGCGGTATGCACTTAACTTTAATTACATTTAGTAACGATGATAATTGATCAAAATTCTCGAGCTGTAGACGTTGAAGAGATTATTAAAGTTTATTTGAATTCATCTTATGTTGTTTTATTCAAATTGATCGTACGTTTCCAAATAACATCCGCAACTAGAAATAGGTTTGATTCGCCCTTGAGGAATTGCAGCAGCTTGAATATAATTGCACCTGACTACTCTTATACCAGAACTATTTTAAATTATGCATATTGAGTCTGAATAAGGTAAAGAGGAAGACTTATTTAAACGACAATTTATACTCACTCATATGATAAATAAAAAAGTATTTCCTTCCTATGTTGTGAAAATAAAAAATGTACATTTTATTTACAAGTGTCCCACATGGACATGGACATGACATGGAACATTAATATTTCATTTTACTGGTTCACAACAATAGGGTGCAATTAAAAATCTACGTTTTTGTTTGTAATTTGAATAATCAAATCATTACAACAACATTTAATATTCATCATTTATCCGAAAACAAATGACGACATTGAAAAACCCAATTAGCAAGATCCTTTTCCTTACAAGTTCTACTTTTTATTTAATGTACTCAAAATGATTACTAAGCCGTATTTCCAAGATACCGGTATATCCCGGTTCACGAACAATAAGGTTGCAAGGCAAAAATATCTTATCTAGATGAATGAGCAGACCCTGAAATAATACGAAAAACAACATCTTCTGACCTCGTCATATCTTGTTCGTGGAAACGTTATAATTGTAAATATTATTTTAAGAATAAGAGATAGCACATCCTCATTTAAATGGTAACTATATGGGGCATCCTTCATACGAGCAGATGGGTCACGTCACCACTGGTAAATACTGTCACCCCCCTCAAAATTAGAAGGATGTAGGTTTTGACACCGGCAATTTCACTAAACAGTTGCTAAACACCAGTGGTATGTTCAGTCGAGTTGGCATATTTGTGACGAAACATGGTTCTCCTACTACCATTCGAAAATAAATAAATTCATGTCTTATAAAAACTAATATAATATACATACTAATCACCTTAAAATGTTTATTCAAGTAAGTATCATATCTAAGTATATGTTTACAATGAAGAGATTTTAACTGGTGTTGCATTGTTGCCTTTACTGTGCCTTTTGTTTTTCTTTGAATTTCTATTGAACTCATATTTAATAAGGTCTGGTATTCTGATCTGCGTTTTTAAATAATTTAAACCATCAATTTGTTTATTTATTGTTATATGTTTAGAATGAAGTTGCTTCCGCTGTCTGTTCGCTGTGTATGGTATATTATGGTATAGGTCGCTAAAGGTATAGAAAAAAATGAATAAAACAGTGCAGTATTTAAATTAACAAAAATAACCAACTACGTATAACAGGTCCTCAAGTATAAAACGCTTTCATACTAAATTCATGTGGACAATTTCTTCAATAAAATATTCACTGGAAACTATGAAAATACAATTTTATCTGTAATAGTAAAAATGTAGTTTAAAAATATTTTAATGGTTTTTTTCACTAGTAAGCTTATAAATATTGGTATGTAATTTCTGATAGGCACTGTCTCTTCTATTCTATTCTAAGAATAAAGAGCGTCACCATCCCGGTTGAACTTACGAGGGTCGTAACAGTATCACTTGAACCAAACCCTTTTTATTAACGTATGGAAACCCCCACGGGCCGTCACCCTATGCGGTGTGCCACTCTGCGTCTGAGATCTTAGATGGGAGGAATCCGGGCACTGCAGTTATTAACACAACCGGACCCCAACTTGAATCCAACCCTATACCAACTTGTTGGCCAACAATAGTAAGCCATAACCTTTTTTCTACAGAGATAGAAAAGGAGAGAAGAGGCTTATGTCCAGCAGTTGACTTGTAAAGACTACTGATGATGATGACTATCTTTCTGAGTATGGTAATATGTTATCTGTTGTTTAAATTAAAAACTGCATCATTTTGTTTGTTACACGAGTATAACATTCAAGGAATGGATTAAGTTAAGATTTTGGATACACCTACCTACTCATTGGCAATTTTATTTATAGGTTTAAAAAATGTGCCTCATAGCTTTTAAAAATGTTTAGTATCCATAAGCGTACAGATTTTTTTGAATAATTGCAGGCCAGTGTTAGTGCTGGCATAATCATCTGCCGTTTCTAGAAGGGGTAACCACTTTACCAATATAAATTCCTTTCAGCAAATAATGGGAAACGTACTTTGATTAATGAACTACCTTTGGTATTTGCTTAATAAATAAACAATAAAACATAAATGAATATAATGTCAAAAAAGTCATATTTTTTTCCAAACTTGGTTAGGATTGATCTGTCAATATGTCAAGAAATGATCACCTTTGCATAGACTGATCTGGCTAGAGTAGCTTAACTTTGTAACGTACTAATTTACACGGTTAGTGGGAACACTTACTCACGACGCCTTCTTAAATGACAATAAATGTATGTAGGATTAGACCAGATTGTACAAAACCGACTTTTTATTAATACTATTTTATTAAAGTATTAAGGAACGGTCTTATTTTAATTATTTCTGAGGGGGAACGAGTATCATGTTCCACCCAACACAAAGGGAGGATCCTCCGACCGGGCGAGGTGATCATGCCTGGCGGGCTACTGCCCAACAGTTGTTGTTGGGATGTTGTATACATGATAATCGGCGCGAGAACTTTAATTGCGCGATTCAGGATTGGTAGTTTCTTCGTATTATAGGTTACTCCGTAGTTCAGTGTAACTTCGGTAGAATGCGCTGTAGTATGTTATGTTGTATGTGGAGGTCGCCACATTTCCATAAAGCCAATTAATTAAATAATTTGAATATAAAAGTACGTGTCCTACAACAAGTTTGCATTTCGTAATTATCTTAACAACCTTTAAATTAGTAAGAAACTGTAAAAATAAATAAATGTTGTCATTAGTAGAACAGTATTTAACAAAATGAATTATATTCAAATTAACGTTACCTACTCCTAATAGGTTTTCAAATAATAAAAGGTACCTTGCGTAAGTAAAAATAGAAAATGGAAACAATTATTTTGTGGTCTCTTTTGCGAGCTGATGGCCAGCTGCTTTTATTAATCGTTTTAAAACCACCATAAGGCATTTACCCCATTGGGTTAAACTCAAGTTTAAAATTGGGCAGTACATATATCAAAATACTGATTCAAAATACAAGTGATATAGGTACAACTTTTGTTAAAACGTCTACACCCCGCCTAATGTTATCTTTACTCGCGCAGGCAACACGTTCAGGTAAAGAGCTCAAATTCTTGTTATCTGTTACAGGTTCTGTCAACAACTCTCGAGACTTTACTCTCTTTACAATATATTCTATCAAGATCATTTCAATTCTTTCCTTTCATATTTTAATTACATATATTATTATCTTCGCAAGTAGTCAATAACAATATTCATCCGGAAATACAATGTTCCTCAGCACTTTATACAGGTAAAAATAGTCTACAAAGCATGCGTGTCTTTGCTAACTAATTATAAATATATCTGAATGAAGTGATCTCCATATTCAGATATTGAGTATACCCGCATGTTTTCAACACTATCTGTTCCAACGAACTGCATTGCCAAGGCAAATATTTTCGTCAATTCATTTAGGTACGTCATCAGTCCCTTATTTACCGTTCGCATGTTTGTTACTAAGCATTTGTAGAAAGTAATAAAATGAACATCTAAATTCATACGGGTTCTTATTATTTTTCTGCTTAGGTCAGGTGTTTAATTATCTTAAAATAGTTATATAGGTTGCTTTGCAATCGTCTTAAAACAATTCATCTTGATTAAACGAAGCATCATTATAACCAACAAATGATAAATGATATTTATATTATAAGTAAATCTTTACAGATATTTTTACACATCGGAATTTACAGCTAGAAAAGGCTGGCATTTCCTAAGACTCACTCTGGGAAGACATGCCGAAACAAACCACTGAGGTGTCTTTTTTTAAGTCCATTAATTAATTACAAAATAATAAAAATCAATTCGAGTACAGTATAAGATCTAGGTTGGCTTTTAAAGAAAGGATCATAGTACTGAGTCGGCCTGTCCATACAGACGGCATACGAGTCACAGTCATCACAGGATGAAATTTCTGTCGCGTAGGACGATGGCGGAAAGATGCGGCAGGTATCAATCCGAACAATTCCTCGGAGCACTCCCCATGGTAAATGCGGTAGAAGATGCACAGTGAAGCCACATCTTTACGCAGCGCCAGAGAGTCTAGCCGAATTGAAAGATCCCGACAATCGACGATACGAGTCGCCCTCCGCTGAATGCGGTCCAGAGGGAGGAGCTGGTATTGGGGTGCCCCTGCCCAAAGATGAGGACAGTATTCCATGTGAGGCCGAACCTGCGCTTTGTAAAGCCGAAGGCGGTGGGCCGGAGTGAAATACTGCCTCGATCTGTTGAGCACACCTAGCTTTTTGAGGCCAATTTGGCCTGAAAAAGCTAGGTGTGCTCAACAGAACAGAAACTTTGTGTATAAATGAATATTTTTCTTAACATAAACTAAATTTTCATTGATGAACTGAGATGCAACTGTCATGATAACAATTTGTTTAAATTTATCCCTCAGTGACTACAACCTACAACCAAGCCTACAACCAAGATCATAAATTGCACGAATAGCCTTCTTCTGCACCACAAAGATACTTTGAATATCAGTAGCATTCCCCCACAACAAAATACCAGATTTAATTACTTTGTTATCAATACAAAAGCTGTAATTTTTTAATTTTTGTAACGTTTGAAATCTGTGAATATTAAACCCTCTAATGGTCGCGAACCTATTGGCGCACGGGATTTTCTGATATATTGTGAAATAAACTTTTATGAAAAATACCTTGGTCTAATACCAACCTACGTGTGAATCTCGCTGACAGCACGTGGATGCAGTGAAGACTGATTACAGAAGGTTGGCAAGTATACTTGAGAGTAGATCACTGTGCAATCGAAATAGTTCTAGTCGTTAATTTCTGCTGAATTCGGAAGATGAGTTTAAAATTTATTAACCCTAAAAAAGGGCCGCGGATCGCGTACAATTATGTTCAATGGTGGCTTTAAACTGTGTATAGATATCACGCTTCCTCTTTAAACAGTAAAACACGGTGATAGGCTACCTTAGGTTGAACAGTATCTATTAAAGCAGTTCGACAACCAAGGGAATACTTCAAAACATGATTGTGTTACGTTTATAATACTGTTACGAGCTGGGTATTAAATAAATTAAAGTACTCGATTAATTACCAAAAATAACACAATATTTATTAAGAACACTTTTTACAATAAGAAATCACTAAATCACTCGTTAGTCGCACTAAAGATCTCTTCGATGTTTATCCGCTGTATCGTGAAACAATACTGTCCCTACGGCCAACACGTTCCGCTTTTATATGGCCGTGGAAATTACTCGAAACTACGAAAACATTCGATCGAAGTTTCTAGGCTAAATAGATTACTCTAGAGCTGCTTGTAGCGCCATCTAGCGTCGAGTAATCGTCATAATGCACACAGTTGCGCGCTTTCCGACACTAGATGGCGTTGTCCTCGACAGTTCTCGATTATTCTAGTGGACACGAGATTCATCTGGTTATGGCGCAACAATACACATTTTAGGTACTTATGTGATTTCTAACAAATACATACATTATTAATAAAGTAATGTTAAGGCATAAATGCATTTGGGGCATAAAGTAATATATATGTCACTGGCTAATCTCTGGAACGGTAAACCGATTTTGACGGGACTTCTACTGATAGATAGCTGATGATATAAAGAGTAAGTTAGGCGTTAAACCACAAGAGAGAGAAAAACGTTAAAATCTCGAGGAAAATAGTAAAAATGAAACTTATATTTTTTTTCTATTAGACTGCAAAATACAGGGTAATAGTTTTTGACAGAACGAAGTCTGTCGGGGCAGGTAGTAAATAAATAAATATTTATAATAATAATAAATGGGTCACCTTGACCTGAGTGCCATATGTGCAAGGGCAGTAACAGAGAATTTTTGTGACATTATTTTCTCCCATTGCTTTTCACCAAATGATTGAGGTTCATCATCAGCCTATCGCAGTCCACTGCTGGACATAGGCCTCTCCAATAGCACGCCACTTAGTTCGATCCTCAGCTTTTGATTGAGGTTACTCGCGCTCAAACCCTACCCTTCTCCCTGATTCTTGTCTTGTAGGTGTCCATTGGCGGCGGTACTCACTTGCCATCAGGAGACCCGTCTTGTCCAGGTTGCTAAGAAGAGAAGTAGAGTTTTATATTTTCAACTCCTTCAGTCTTCATCTGATTAATTTCAGTGATTAATTTTTCATAAGCTGTATTTTAACCCTTTTCAATCTTCAACTAAACACATACATGGTATAAAATAAAATAGCTTCCGCTGTCTGTTCGCTTATATGTTTTAAAGTAGGTACTCAACGGATTTTAATATCGTTCAGCAATAGATTCAGTAATTCAAGAGGAAGGTTTATTATATGGGTAATACATGCATATTAAAGTTAAGGAAACCCGAGAATATATAATATTTCATACACTGCCTGGACTCCACAGGTATTGTATACATTGCCTTGATATTGTACAGAATACCTCAATTATACATATTGCCATTAACATATACATAGTAGAATAAAGTAATATAAAAAAATAAAGAAGTTGACTAAGGAAGTGTACAAACTTAAATATTGGAGAAATAAGCGATTATTTTAGCGTACTGTCGCGTACAGATAGCAATCGGACGAGGGCTGTCATGTACCCTAATGTGGCACGCATTGATATAAGCGTGGCGGGCAGCGCTTGCGCATCAAAACGCGACAATGTACGCCAAGTGGGTGATTGTGTGCACCGCGGCCGCGCTCCTCGCCAGCGCGTGCGCTCGCCCCGGCGCTAACGACATAGAAAACGTTGTTAGAACATGTGAGTGTACTGAATTTTACAAATAATTCCTAAAATATTTGAACCATGTCGTGAAAATAATATCGTGCCTTTATTCTACTCGTACAAAGAAGTTTATTAATATAATTAATAAGATTTCATTAAATAATATACGTTCCTATTTTGACATTTATTTAAGATTTGTGTAGTTTATTAACTAGATAACTTTTATTTAGATATAAATTTTTGTGTTCTTTCAATGACGTGTTTTCATGTTTGAAGCTAATTGTGAACGGTTATAAAATTAGTGAAGGTAATTCAGAAAAACCGTCCATATATCGATAACACTGTGTTAATCAGAATTGCGCGTTGTGTTTTCATAAGAAAAATTTATCACCCCTCGTGACCCCGCAGTTCACAGATAAACCGGATAAATTAAATGTAGGGTAGTATGATTTTGTAATATCTATGTGCGCTGTCTCATTCGTTTTAATAATATTTAGTGTTCATCAGAGCGTTATTAACAAAATTGTTTATTAAATTTTCCACTAAGAATTTACAATAAGGGTTAATTATAGTATCGCAGCGACATTAACAAAACTAAATAAAAACAAGTTATAGCTTAATCGGAGACAGCAGTGTTGTAAAATATGGTAAAATAATAAGTTTAGTCATTTAAAGCCTCCTAATAATTTTGGATAATATAAAAAAACAATCGTTAACTTATTTCAAACTTTTGTTTAATGTTCCTAAAAATTTTATAAAATCCATTCCTGAAATTAAGCGTTATCGGATAATTATCAACACCTCGGCACTACAAACAGCATTACTGAATAAAGGTTATCATTCAGAAGAATAGCTACACTTATATTTGTTCTTGTTGATACGTCCCTGGTGCAGCAAGGCCGTGGTGATAACTTCCACTGAGGATATTCAGTTAAAGGGGCTTCTACAAGGCAACGGCTACAAGCTTCGATATACATCTATGATATCTTGATCAATACTTTATTTGAAACACACAGTCAAGTAAGTGTTACATGGCTTGTTTTGTAGAACAGAGACGTACAGATAGAATATTTTTTACCAACTGACTGCAGCCTGACAGATTGTCTTAAAGTCAGAACAGAAACAGTTATTTCCAAAAGGTATTTGAATATAAGTTATACAAACTACAATTAACATATTACTTTGCAATTAATCTTATAAAAAGGTTTTAAGCTTGCTTAAACGCCACACTTCATGTAGTTGTCCGTGGCTAGATAGATCACATTTGTTCTATCAGCAATTATAAGAGGTTCAGTAAAGTAGGCCAAACATGATTGTTTAAAAAATACTTAATACAATTTAAATACATATATACCTATACTAAAACAATATGTGCATACATATATAGGTACGAGTACATCAGAGGTTTTAAGATTGATTTGCCCGACTATGGTAAAGCAAAAGGAAGGGAAATAGTTTTAGCAGTCTATGTAAAAATTTTATAAATGAGGTGTCAAAGTATACTTACATAATAAGGGCCTGGGTGCTATAGGCTATATAAAATATTATCAAGAAAATTCGGATTACAGTTTTATAAACTTTTTCTTGTTTACAAATCATTTTGTAAAACAAGTTAGGTATTTATGCGGTTAATATAGTACCAGCATTGTAATTAAGCAAGTGATAGACCTAAAAATCCATTATGTCTCTATTAACTACACGTATATTAAAAATATATTATATAGGTACATTGTATGTATTACCTGTGAATAACTAATTCAGTCACAGAATACTCACTCAACCGTCTAATTCCATTCCTAAACTGATTACTTTCGATGTCATTCGAGTGCCTATATCACAAATGACCCGGATATTTGACAAAATAATATAATAGGCACTTTATATTGTAGACCTTTATATGTCTTTTGAATGAAGCTGAAGCTTCAAACCAACGACAACAATCTTTTTAATTTCCTCCGTATGTTAACAAATATCCATTATATCCTTACAAACTTTCGCATTTGTAAATTGTAATATTAAAGGAGTAGCTTAGGAAATAGGATAGGAGGAACAACAATTTGATAAATATTTTTTCCTCACATTCGGCATTTTTCATACTGCCTGAATGTTATCAATAATGCCGTATTTATTTTTTAGTCCATAACGTTTGCGAATACTAAGCGTCTCGATAGTAGATACCTTTTAAAATATATAATGCATAGTACCTATATTGACTGCACGGTTGGCCGAGTGGTTTCAGCGGTCGCCATGCCGCTTGCTACTGCGCCAAGTGTCTTGGGTTCAAATCCCACGCGGTACAACACTTTGTGTGATCCACAAATTGTTGTCCCGAGTCTGGATGTTCTTTGTGTCCGTTTCATGTATGTTTGTAAAGTCCCCCACGACACAGGATGTTTATTCCTAATGTGGGAGTTGTCTTTTTTAAAAAGAAAAAAAAAAAAAAAAATATAATACTAGGTGACCCGTGCCCACTTCGTTGGGCATAATGTTAATAATTCTTATTAAGTACAGAGTGTTATGTTTTAATTTCTAACTGCCAAA
This sequence comes from Spilarctia lutea, assembly GCA_916048165.1. Classification (NCBI taxonomy): domain Eukaryota; kingdom Metazoa; phylum Arthropoda; class Insecta; order Lepidoptera; family Erebidae; genus Spilarctia; species Spilarctia lutea. Next base: position 15,457,843 of record OU696481.1, read on the forward strand.
AGGAGGGCTATACGTAGGTGTAGTTTGTATTTGCAAGCTAATACAAAATTCGAAAGTAACTCTGTCCGAAAGAAAATATTTTTTCTGCGGGATTTGCGATAAACGAATTCCATGAGGACCAAGTTGCGGGAAAAGTTAGTTTGGTTATGGTAATTTTAATTGTTCAAAACTTCTCTGTAAACTAAATTGGATGTAATGTTATCATTTGGTAGCAAAACATATTGTCTATCAGGAGTTCCAACCCGAAGCCAACATATAACTGCCCATGGGAAAAACACGGCTTTCTTAGGTCAATGCCCACCAGAGAGAATGTTTGACGTTGGGACTTGTTAATAGTGAGGGCAAAAGAGATCCTCCACATCTTTTCTCTAGAGCTCATATATACTCGTATATCTTTCATAGTTAAGGCAGCGTTCGTAAGAAACGCTTTTATTCGACTGTTTTTTCTCCGATTCACTTTGCAAAACCGACTACCACGTAAAAGCCTTTTTATTTTTCGGTTTTTTATATAACCTATGACACTCGGCAATAATGTGGCTTTCTATTGGTGAAAGAATTTTTAAAATCGGTTTAGTAGATCCCGAGATTTCCCCTTACAATTTAACAAATATACAAACACACAAACTTTACTTAATAATATTAGTATAGATTACGCAATAGGTACGCATATATGTACGAGTATTTAGGATCTAGGTTTATTCTTGTGAACCCACAATACATTGTGTGTATAACATTAATTCATAAAACTAGTTTACAAAAAAAAAGAAACCGTTGTTTCCTATGTTTTTTTTGTTTCTATCTCAAATTGACGCATAGTTTTAAATATGGAATCAGTTTTTCTCTATCAGCTTTTATTTTTTAGTTATAGCTGATTACTCTCATTTATTATTTCTTCTTACATTTGCGTCTTTTATTGCACATTTAAATATATTTTGTTGTTGTTTTCGATATGGCTTCTTCAATACCTACAGATACCGGACACTACCCTTTATAATCTGTATTTATTTCCATCCCACGGTTGCCTGGAAGAAATTGCTTATTGAGCGATAAGGCCGCCATTTGTTCTGACCTAGCATTAACCCGACTAGAAATTGAGTGTGGCATGCCAAAGAATCAGTTCGGGCCGAACTTGGCTTTGGCTTGGCTTTCCTAACTTAGGCCTGCCTAATTCGTACTTAATTAAATTCATATTCGGAAAGCAAAATGGTGGCATGCCGAAAAATTTCCGAATTCCGGTGTCATTAGGAAATTCTTCGGTGCTGCCGAAGTTCAGTATACCGTAGTGTAATCGAAGCTGTACCAAAGTTTGACATGCTAAACCCGATCCTAACTAGGAAATGCTGTGACATTGCCTTAATTTGGCATGCAGTACTAACTTGTGACCCCCTAAACAGAAAGCCAAGTTAGAAACAAACTCGCAACTGCGTTACTTTCGATATAACGGCGTAATTCGGCCCAAGTTCGTAATGAGGCATGCCAAGTTTGCGCCTAATCACAGCCGCACTAAAATTTCTGGTCGGGAAGTAATTTATTTAGTTATCTGGTGTACAATAAAGAGTTATTATTATTATTACAATAACATGTTGTGTGTTTAATCCTGATTGTTTTTTCTATATTTGTGGTGAATATATTTTAGTAAAATTTCGAAAACCTATATCGGACTTTGTGATAATTGCATATCATCAAGACATGCAATTTTCAAAAAGTCCTTAAAAATTTAATTATGTAATCAGATCAAGCCATGGGTTGCTCATAATGTATGCCAAAAATGTGTGGTATGTATACGGTTATGAACCAGTAGACAAAAACATGCAGTAATCTTATAACGCAACGAATATAAAAAATCTCGTTCGATAACTTCGATGAAAATCTAATGGTTTTTAGACTTTCTTACGGCTACGCGTCGCCTTAAATAATCAAGAAATATTTCTTGAATTATTAAGCAAAAAAAGACCTACAGTCTATAAAATAATAGATTGAGAAAATTGCGTTACCCATCCATCTGTAGTTACAGCAATGGTTAAAGTTAACGTCATCACTGAGCAACAGATCCGCGATGATGATAATTAAGTATAGGGAAATATTACTTTTTATCACAAACGTATATTTTCCTATATTTACGTTTTACAAAACTCAAACCTTAGGTCGGATAAATTCTTAAGGGTATATTCGTAAACGTTATTTAACTTTAAGCAACTTTTCTGTGTTATCTTCAACGTAATATTACAACCTTAAAGATGAAAATGACACCGAAGTTATTGTTTAGCAGAAATTTCAGTAAATGGTTCCCACCATTTCTGAAAGCCAGCCAGTCCGTGATAAAGTTGAATTTTTTTGTAAAATAGTAAAACCATACATACATATAAATAGTAATAACAAATAATAAAATAAGTTTCTAAGAATAAATAGAAATAGGGATATCAACATAATTTGTTCAAAGTGAACAAATTTGTCTGAATTATTTCATTGTTTGTTTTTTTTAACACAAGTACGAGTATACGATGAACGTCTTTCTTAAAAATTGAGGTAGGTACATAAGTGTAACATCGCCATCGGCTGCAATGATCAAAATGTTTATATGAAGGAAAAATTATCACATACCATATATATAAATCGTAAACATGGCGTAATGTATATAAAATTTGATAATATGGCAGAAACGATTTAATAATAAATAAATAAATATCAAGACCAAATAATACGAGCTTCATACTCGTTACTTGAAAAATAGTTAATTTTACACTGATAGTCGTAGTCGAAAAATATTTGTAAGTAATTACGATATTATTAATTGTTGGTAAAAACCAATAATCAGTTCCAAAGTTATCTATTTTATCGAACTCGCATTACGAAACCTGATAAAATATTAATAAACATTAGGTTATTTGTCACTTAATAATGCCCGAAAAGTGTTTTCTTGCCTGTGTGATTTTTTCCTTGTGCGTCGTAGGTTAGTAATTAACTTGTAGTAAACAGTTTTTTCTTTAATAGATATATGAAGCTCGAATAACCTTCACTTTTTTTTAACACACACATTGGCTTGTGTTTCGACGTTGTCAGGTTGTCAAAATAAGTGTATAGACAATGCCACAGTAACGAAAATTACTAATATTAGGTCAGATTAATACAGATCACAACACTAATTTCATCTTTCCGTAAAAATTTCAGCTGACGTGCCCGGCAAGACAGTTGAAGATGTGAAAGCCAGCATCAAAACTATTGAGACTATACCGGTGCACGAACGATTCCCTCATGCCGTTCTTTTCGGTGGTACGTGTGGGGGGACCATCATTAGCCCAAAGTGGATCCTCACTGCTGGCCACTGGTAAGTCACTTTTCAATCTACCACAAAATCGAAATAATTTGAAAACCAGTATTGTATGTTCTTGAATGAGTATTCTCGTATTACCCGTACGTGTTAATGAACTCATTAGTAAACTTGACATTAAAAGTCATCAAAAACATCTTAGTATAAAGCACTTAGCTTAATAGCTCGATATTTGTAAGTTACCTACAACACAGAGCATGAAGGATATAGATGGCTATGTTTTAATCTTAGACAAAATTAACCGTGTAGCTAGCAATAATTAATTTTGAAATAATCGGTTAATTTATTAATCTTTTGTCTGACGAGGCAATTAATAATTTATACATGGAGAATAATAGCAATCGCGTCTCGGAGAGCACGTTAAGCTGTCGGATCCAGATCTCTCCCCGATCGTGTCGGTTAACGGTCCCATCGGATTGTAAGAGAAAGGTAACAGAGAGTGCACCCGTGTTTGCACACACACTTGTGCACTATAATGTTTCCTGAATTTTTGGCTGGTCTCCGTTAAGACTTGCCAACAATAATCAGTTTTAGTACTCGTTTTATTTATATTCCTAGCTTATAGGTGTATAAAACGTGATAGGAATGTCTTATGTAAAATGTACACAGTAAAACCATTTAGCACTATGAAGGACAGTCTTTAAAAAATATAGTTTTATTATAATTAATACCTAAACCTACAACCTGTACCTGTGGAGGGAACTGGATTCTGATTCTTAACAGAATGTCAGCCTCGCAATATAATTTTTTTTTATCTGCACCAAAAAATTAACTGGAAACAGAAAAAATCAACGGTTCGTATTAATTCGAGCGAACCTGCGACGAGGGCCGATGATAACACGTTTTAAAGGTATGTCGATTCATGCAAATGCATAATGTGTGGGTTTTCCTTGTTTGTCATAGTTTGAGTTGCGCATGCGACTCACAATACCACACGTTTTATTAGCTGTATTTTATTTCCGTATCACTCACAAAGAAAATTTATTACTAACCACTTCATTGCACAATACGATAGGTAAATAAAATTAACAAAAAAAAAATGTTTCTCATAATAAATTCTATGGCAATCTTTATTGACAAATCAGTGCTCTGGTTTCAAATATCCTGACAACTACATACCTCAACCGCGAGTTCAGTCGCACCGTGGAAAAATGACATTCAGGCAAAACCGTTTAAACTAGTAGCCGACTCCAAATAATCTTAGAACTAATAAAGAATAGAAAGATGATTTGTATATTTCAAATTATAAAAATTCGTATTACACGCCTACATCCGTAATAGTGTCTCTAAATCAATTTGACAATATAGTTCATGAATACATCTCAGGCCAGCTCTAGCACATTAGTTGATATTAAGAGAAGTGATACGTAATCAAAATCAGATGAATTATAAACGTGTCCGTTTTGGCATTTAATAATCGGCAATAACATAGCATTCGTATCACAGTACCGTGACCAATGATAACCCCGGCAAGACTTTACCAATAGGTACAATAATGTTTCTATCTAAGTTATCTGTATTTTAAACTTCTCAGAGATTAAAACAAAGGACAGTCTAATTATTCATGCCATTGCGATATCTCATTATTATTAACTACAGCGTTTCTTTAAGAGCTCGTTAAAAGAAAAATTTGCAATATAATTTTGATACATATTATTTTCCTAAATTACTAATAGTACGATAGATAGTAGTATACTAGATGAACGATATATTTTTTGGTAAATTTTCTAAAAATGAATCCTAGCTAGATCGATTTATAACCTCGGAAAACCCCTGCATAGGTATAGTTTGCGTTAATCTGTGAGGTTGACTATAGTCAGTAAAGGCGTAAACATTCGGCCCTCAGTTCAAAAGTTTTAATAAAATTCAACTTTTATGTAAATAAAAGTTTCCAGTTTTAAACTTCCAGAAGTAAATCTTAACAACTTCTGTCTCAATATTTCTTTTTAACTAATTCACTGAGATATTCAACTAAAATGTTCTAGAGTCCATAGCTTTAGGTTTTTACTATTTTTAACTAATTCCCATTTGAATTTTACATAGTTTCGCAAAAGTTTAAAAAATAGGCCCTCGGTCCAGATGCACACTTCGCAATGAGTACAGTGACGACCACTCTTGGATTCTCCTTTTGCTTTCCATAGGATCGGCAGGGTTATACATAAAAAAAAATAATGAAAATCCGTAATCTGTGGATAGATAATTATAGTGAATATCATGAGCAAATGTCAGATGACAGCTGTTATCATAAGTTAAATACATTCCTTATGTAATTCTTATACCTAATAATCACAGAATTACATAAATTACATTTATTTACAGTCATCAACTTTACAACATGCACGCAATAGATAATCAGCTATAAAATGTCATTGTTCGATATCCTAATATCACTAATGAGTTACTCATTTAAAACTTACCACGATGGCGATAGGTACGATCGTCAATCATCAGCAATGAAGAAACTTAGACCCTATGGACGACATAATAAAATAATGTTACCTACTTAAACTATTTTAGTCTTTGTTTAAAAACGCGCTTCCTTGTAGCCTTGCTCGTCTATGTGCCTAATGCCTAAAGTTTAATTCACCACTGTAGGTACTTACCTACTTAACTGATTAATGTAATACTTTTTTTTTTTAACGTGTGGAAACCCCCTCGGGCCGTCACCCCACCTGGGTTTGCGGCGGGGTGGTGTGTCGGAATCGAACCGACTAAAACCACACGGTGTGCCAACTCTGCGCCTGAGAAGGGAGGGTCCGGGAACTGCAGTTATTAACACAACCGGACCCCTCCCAGCGCCTGCCCACACTGAAGCGGGCACCGTCTGCTGGTGTTTACTCTCAATTTAGGCGAAGCACGGCACACGCGTACGTCGCCTCCTCGCGGTTGGCCTGTATTGCGGATGGAGGGGAAAACCCGTCCCGTCCATCCGCGGCCACACTCAGGGCGGCATGAGGCGCTGGTATGCGCGCCTCCGCCGCCCGGTTCGCCGGCGGCGGATTGGGTCCGAGTGAATGTCGTTCTCTCGGGCCTTCTCCGCCGCCTCCTTCTGCAAAATTGATTACTGTAATACTGTGACAACCAAAGTGTACTGCTATTTATAATTTGGTTGATTGATTTACAATTCGGGTACTCCTTCTCTTATGCGTGGAACAGAACATTATTTACCCTTTTCACGACAAAGCTTATTCATGACTCAAAGTAAAATGTTAGACAAGTGCGTTTCACCTACCAGGAAGAATATAGAAAAAGTCTTCTTAGTACAATGATAACTAGAAACAAATAACTTTTTTTCAGCACACTGTTTATCAATGGCAGAAGTATAGTTGCTGGTACCAACAACACTGAAGACGATAGTGGTGTGACGCGCTATGTAAAAAGGTTGGTTATCCACCCGCTCTTCACCGTTGGACCCTATTGGTTGGATGCTGATGACTACAACCTTAAACAGGTACGTTCAACCTAATATCTAAAAACAAAAATTATTTCATTTATGCACAGTTTCCTTTATTTTTATAGTGTTTATGTCATTTCGTAAAGTAAATAGTAAAATTAAAGCCATTACTGGAAATAAAAACACAAGATAAGTTGCGACAACTTTATTATAAAGCACAGTAGGTAGCTAGTCATAATTTAAACTAAATAACAGTTCATTAATTGCAGGTTGCTGCGCGATGGGACTTTCTCTTAGCTGAACTGCGAGAACCCTTGCCATTGGATGGCAAAACCATGGTGGCAGCTAAGTTGGACGATGAACCAGTTCTTCAAGTCGGTCTTAATGTTGGTTATGCGGGATACGGTACCGATCATTTTGGCGTAAGTCGAAGAAGAAAATAGTTTTAAATACCATAAACGCATAATATATATTAAAAATAATTCAAAGAAGAAACAAATTCTTAGAGGATGGCTGATGTGGAAGAAACAGAATATCTTCTTTTGCTCCAATGCTTAGGAAATATTTGCGAACTTGGCTTAATGACGTCATACAAACTAGAGAGTTAATATTTCACTGAACAGAAAAACAATAAACAAGATTGAGATTGACGAAAATAAGAATAATACACGTACGTCGGCGCTTGCGTTGGCAACGGTACTATATAGATAGGCGAAGGCGGGGCGATGCGTAGGGAAGCGAGAGGTGAAGCGCATTCCAAGCGTTATTTAGGCACGGGCCATTTGCTACTGAAATAATTGCCGTTTTCAACATCCCTGTCTCTAGTTAAACCTAGAGACAGGTTTAGGCAGCCCTGGATTTATAAATAGGCCGTATAGGCCGCGGCCTAGGGGCGGCAGCGTCCTAGGGGCGGCAGATTTCAGAGGACGGTCACTCGATTTCAGCGGATAAGTCAAACACGTCCACTGGTTTTCTCATGGTTTTTTTATAAGTACTTTAAATAAAATGATATATCATCAACGAAATCATCTATAATATATGATGATATTATCGATGATTTTGCTATTAAAAAGGCCCGTAGAAAATTGTAAACCTTGATTTTTTTACCCTCTTAATGACTAATTCAAATTTTATTTAACTTTAAGGCCTTCTTTACTACAAATGGAAAATTATTATTTTAGAAAGGTATGTACATGGGGCGACGGAAATAAAGTGGCCTACACTCATAAAAAATATAAATCCGCCACTGGGTTTAGGTGATTGAAAACGGCCTGTATTTACTATAAAAAGAGTATTTGTTTTTTCTTTGACCTTTAAAACTTATTAAAAAAGAATCCTACGTATCAACAAAAGTATTGATTCAATCATATTGAAAATAATTAATAAAGATGCCCAGTTTTAACTAGAGATAGGTTATCAAAAACGTTCGTTAACGTTCTGTTATTATTACTGTATTTACGGCATTCCCTATTGGCATTTGAAAAAATAGTGATATGCAAAGAGAATTTTTCACATACCAACTTATACATGTGTATAAGGTATGTGAAATTATCTTTTTTATACGTAAATAGAACTAGCTATATGGTTATAGTGTTGTACAATCATGATGACGTACTTTGTGACAGTTATGTGTGTATCCATATCAGTAAGCTATACAAAAAATTTTAAGAATTAATTAGTGTGGCCTAAGCTTTCACTTACTCCTTAGATTGGTAAGACAGCGACACTTAATGCTTCACATTAGAACCCATTTGGTTTTGCAGCTTTTAGTATTGGTTGATTACTCAAAGATTGTTATCACATTTACCAAATATGTAGGCATCACAGTAGTTCTAAATTCGACACTAAGTCGCGTTGATATATTTAGTTAGAGACCTTTTACCAGCCTATTTTTGTTATCCATAGGGCACAATGCGCAGTGATATGCACGGAATGGAATTATCTGTGCAGTCTGACGAAGTTTGCAAAACGCTAGAACAATACAACCAACAAGACATGTTGTGCGTAAAGGGACGTCCTCCGCGATACGACTCCGCTTGTAACGTGAGTACAATTTTTCCTCTGTCTAAATAACTGCAACACAAGAACTTCTAAAATAAGATATTTAAATTGTCAATGAAATTATACCTTGATAGTTTGATATTTAAACTGATATATTATTTCACATAACAGCTGATTGAAAGAAAACATAAAATAAATGTTACACGAGTTTACCACAAAACCTAGATAAGAGAAAAGCACATCTAAATTGGTTAAGCCGCTTTTGAGATTAGCGCACTCAAACACACAAGCAGACAAAAATCCTAAAATCTGTTATTTTGAGTTTCTTTACTTTAATGAAGGTCCTTCCATTAGTTTTTCTTCATACGAGTATGTTTTTAATGTACAGATATCGACCTATGGATACATGTGTTAGAATGGGCTAAATAATGATGATAGTGATAAATACATTCTTGAAATTAAACTCACTTGTACTTTTATTCCACTATTTTATTATATCACTAATTGAAAGAGGCCGCTCATGATAGCGAGGGATACCGTCTGCTAACCTCCACACTTCATTTTGAAGATAACACCCCATGATGATGATTTAACTAACTTAACGTAACCGATTTAGCCCTATGACACTATCAAACTTTATAAGATTAAGGGTCAATTCATACTAAAGCAGAGTTGAAGCGCATCGAAACGTCAAGTTTCTCATAAGTAAAGCGAAGTTCCACGAATGCACACGTACGTATTCTAAAGAATTGGTGAGCAATAGGGTTTACATTTATAGTGAAGGTTAACAGTTGCCGGTTAGTTGACTATCGTAGTTAAAACGTATTACGTTTTATATTTTTATCATCATAATTTTATGTTGTACACTTTGTAGAGAAAAGGATGAATTATCTATGTTAAGTTTAAAATTGACGCTTCGATGTGCTTTGACTTTGCTATGAATCGACCTTACGGGTAAAACATATCGAGGGAGGCATAAAGTATCTGTACAAAGAAAGCTGAAACCTCCTTGACTATGTATTTACATGTCATATTTCAATCAGTTTACACAAAACCCTAACCATTCCCATAAACCATCCTTTTTATTATTTATCCAACAGACAAACGGGGCTGGGATAATTTAAAAGAAATACATCTAACTACCTACTCATTTTTGTTGAGCAATTATTTTAGCTTAAAATGTTAAGAATAAATGTACCTATATACTTTTGATACACTGGCCGAGTTGGGGAGAATAGACGCGCCTCATTTTTGCAGTTAAAGATTAACGTCAGAACTAAACTCTGATTTACTAGCAGACTTAACTAATAAATCTTATTAAAAATACTTATTAACACAATTCATTTCCAGGGTGACAGTGGTAGTGGTTTAGTCGACGAAACCGGCAGGCTGATCGGTGTCGCCTCATGGGTAGAGAACGATGCACACAGCTGCAGCAACGGCGCCCTTGTAGTCTTCTCCCGTGTGTCCAGTGTACGCGACTGGATCAAGCAAGTCACCAACGTCTAAAGGATAACCCGTCACAATACAAATACGTACAAGTATATCCGAGATCAATGTTATATCGTAGAACTATTGTTGACTAGTCAAGTTTTTGTTTTATATAATTTATTTAAATCTATTTGTTACCTGAACCTTTCACGTAATATTGAAAGGTTTCATTATAGAAAAAAAAATCATATGTTTAGAAGAACGTCAGTCATATTTTCCTATTACATGTAAAAGCTAGTTAGCCTAAACCAAAAGTGCGGTTTAGGGGCTTGCTATTTTTAATGATTTAGCACTAATTAGCTGTTATGGACACATTTTTCTACTTAGCGTTAAGTATTGAGATTAGAGTACAATGTTAAGTAGAAGAAAGTTGAGATTTATGACAATTGTTGTTAGTCTTGAAGATTAATACATGACATACGATATTGTTGATCCTATTTTATAAATAAATAAAGTATTTTAAATGAACTACGATCAAACAGTTTTTTATTTGTGTATTATATAGATCGTAAATTATTGGTTAGGTACTATAAGTTCTATTAATAGTATAATTTTAAGATGAATTTGCAAGTTCTATTAGAAGACATTATTTAAGATGGAACAAGGATATGAGGGCGACATAATCACTTCGTGACTAAGCCCTCATTAAATAAATAAAGAAATAGAAAAAAAGATGGAACAAGCAACAATACTGTTAATTGAAGTGTTGGGAGTAATAAATAAAAGGACGTCAACTTGTAGCGAGCGTATATTGCGAACTCAAAAAAACGTTACAATGATATAGGCTTATTTATATGTTATCTTACTTACTAATTTTCTTATGTGGGTAAACCTAAATATATTACAATCCTCCACCTTAAAATAATGCATATCCTAAATCTACAAAACTAAAATAAAATATAAACCTTTAATGTTAACTATTTTATATCTTACAACTGTTTACAATGTTCTACAAACATAAATGAAATAGGAACTTAGTCTTCAATAGCTACCAGTATAACTTCATTCAACAATAAGTGAAATGACTAAGAACTAAATATTAGCTATCACAATATTGGGGCGGTCTTTTTAAGCGACACGCCCGTACAGGATGGGAGCGGACTACCTCTGGAACAGCATCCTCGGATTGGGAACTATTACCCGCTTCTCAAGACTGGGTACATTACTGAGAGGCACTAATCCCGAAGCAGATGTAGACGGCAACTCAACGGTAGTCGCGGTTCGAACCGGACTGAACTCCGTCACGCTCCGAGTCTCTCCGGGGACTGACAATGGCTTCGTCACCTCGGGATTGTCGGGACGTTCCGCATCAAGAGAACTCCGTTCTGATGTGCTAGTCAGACAAATCAATGAGCTTCGCGATCGCTGTCTTAACTGGTCAATGTGTCTATGACTTTCCCTGCCTGAACAGTCCATAACTTTATAATCAGTAGTACCCATTTTATCTACTACCTGCCCCGGACTCCATTTTTCATTACCCCTATATTGTCTCATCCATACTTCCTCTCCTATCTCTAAAGAACGTTTGACGTCCGTTCCTACTTTCTGTTGTCGTTCCTGAGCCTTCCTAACTTTATTTTCTATATTTGGTTTTAATGCATTTAATTTGGTACGTAAATTCCTACCTAGCATCAATGTGGCTGGACTTTCCCCTGTTGAACAGTGCTCCGTATTACGGTAATGCAAAAGGAAGGTATTTAAAAATAAATTAATGTTTCCTTTTTGTTTCGAAGCTTTTTTTATAATTCTTTTAACCGTTCGCACTGCATTTTCAGTGCAGGGTGTAAGGGGACGAACCACTATCTTTCGCTTCCAGCCAACCTCACCTGCACGCGGTGCACCCTGCTGAATGACAAACGAGGCTCTGGCGACCGATCGATGGCGGTATATCCGTCCCAAGAGGCGTAACTAAATACAATAGGCCGGAGACGGGCAGCAGCGTCTTCGGTGCAACAAGTTACGCACTGCGATCACCAACCCGCCTGCCCAGCGTGGTGATTATGGGCTAAATCCTCCATGTGTAAGCAACAAAAGCCACGGCCCCCAGTTCCCGGCAGTCCCGCTATTCCTGGTCATGGTGGCGACCACGGTAACGGCGTGACAGGGGGTGCTAAGAATCACCGGGTTACGGGAGGCCACCGTAAACGACTCACCCTGGCAACTTTTAACGGCCGCACGTTACGGCTGGACTCGCATCTGGCGCAGCTTGAGGTGGAACTTGGGAAGATTAGGTGGCATATTTTAGGGTTATGTGAAGTCCGAAGAGAGGGGGAGGACACCATAACTCTCGACTCAGGCCACCTGATGTACTTCCGCGAGGGAGACCAAAAATCCCAAGGTGGCGTAGGGTTTCTGGTTAACAAGTCCCTTTCTGACAACGTGGTAGAAATGTCCAGTGTGTCGAACAGGGTAGCGTACCTCATTATCAAACTTACCGAGAGGTATAGCCTCAAGGTAGTACAAGTGTACGCATCGACCTCGGCTCACTCGGACGATGAGGTGGAGGATATGTTCGATGACATATCGAGGGCTCTCCACTTCACTACTAAAACCCACTACAGCGTTGTTATGGGGGACTTCAACGCCAAAGTGGGAGTACAAACTTGCAGCGAATCAGTTATAGGATCCCATGGCTTTGGAAGCAGGAATCATAGGGGGCAAATGCTCGTCAATTTTCTCGAGCGAGAGGGGCTGTTCTTGATGAACTCTTTCTTCAAAAAACGGCCCCAAAGGAAGTGGACGTGGCGAAGCCCCGACGCTATGACTACAAATGAGATTGATTTCATCTTGACGGACAGAAAGCACATATTCAGAGACGTCTCGGTGATCAATAGGTTTAACACCGGTAGTGATCACCGACTTGTCCGAGGCTCTCTGAATATCGACTTTAAGGCTGAACGTGTGCGTTTGATGAAATCCAGGCTCCGACCAACTCTGCTCCAAGCCGCGATGAGATCTGAAAAATTCCAGTCAAATCTGGAAAACCGATTTGCTGCCATGAAAACTACAGGAGACGTAAACCGGAACCATGAAAATGTGGTTCGGATTCTCAGGGAAGGTACGGGATTTTGTAAAATGCAACGTAAAAGCAGGAAGTCGAAGCTTTCAAAGAGGACATTAGGGTTAATGAGGGAACGACGTGAGAACCCACCTGCCACTTCGTCGGCAAAGCGGGCTCTAAACCGAGAGATCACCAAACTTGTACGACACGACCTCCGATGCTCCAATACTCTTTCGATTGAAAGAGCGATCGAGCGGAATCGGGGGTCAAAAGTGTTCGTACAATCTCTTGGAAGAAGCCACCTGACAAAGTTGACCACATCAAGTGGAGAAGTCGTTGCTTCCAAACCGGCCGTCCTTTCGGAAGTCGAAAGCTTCTACGGCAGTTTATACGCTTCGCATGCATCTCGATCTGATCCCGAAAATGAGGACCCTAGAGCTACATTGACACGCCACGACACCGAAGATCTGCCAGAAGTCAGTACTGATGAAATCGAGATAGCTCTTGGACAGCTGAAAAATGGAAAAGCCCCTGGAGAAGACGGCGTTACAACAGAGCTGTTGAAGGCTGGGGGTACGCCCGTATTGAGGGAGCTCAAAAAGCTTTTTAACGCTGTCCTGTTCGAAGGGAGAACTCCAGAGGCGTGGAGTAGAAGTGTGGTCATCCTGTTCTTCAAGAAGGGTGACAAGACCATGTTGAAGAACTATCGGCCCATTTCCCTTCTAAGCCACGTCTACAAGCTGTTTTCAAGAGTCATTTCGAACCGTCTTGCGCGAAGACTCGACGAATTTCAACCTCCGGAGCAAGCTGGGTTTCGGAGCGGATATGGCACCATAGACCACATTCACACAGTGCGGCAGATTATACAGAAGACCGAAGAGTATAATCAGCCCCTGTGTCTAGCATTCGTGGACTATGAGAAGGCCTTTGACTCGATAGAGATCTGGTCTGTTCTGGAGTCCCTGCAGCGTTGCCAAGTAGATTGGCAATACATACAAGTGTTGAGATGTCTCTACAAAGCCGCCACAATGTCCGTACAAGTACAGAATCAGCAAACAAGACCCGTACCATTGCATCGAGGAGTGAGACAAGGGGACGTTATATCCCCGAAATTGTTCACTAATGCAATGGAGGACTTCTTCAAGACGCTGCACTGGAAAGGACGCGGCATCAACATCAATGGCGAATACATCTCTCATTTGCGATTTGCAGACGACATCGTCATCATGGCAGAGACGCTCCAGGACCTACAACAGATGCTGAACGACCTCGCTGACTCTTCTGTACGCATCGGCCTACGGATGAACTTGGATAAGACCAAGGTCATGTTCAATGAACATGTACTACCGGAACCGGTTGCGGTACACGGTGCCGTTCTCGAGGTTGTTCAAAAATACGTGTACCTCGGGCAGATTTTGCATTTGGGAAAGAACAACTTTGAGGACGAGGTGAACAGGAGAATCCGGCTGGGTTGGGCAGCATTTGGGAAGCTTCGTCGGGTCTTCTCATCATCGATCCCACAGTGCCTAAAGACAAAAGTCTTCAATGAGTGCGTCCTACCCGTAATGACATACGGGGCCGAAACGTGGACACTTACGGTACGGCTGGTCCACAAGTTCAAAGTCGCTCAGCGTGCTATGGAAAGGGCTATGCTCGGCGTTTCTCTAAGGGACCGTATTACAAACGAGGTGATCCGGCAGAGAACCAAGGTCATCGACATAGCCCACAGGATTAGCAAGCTGAAGTGGCAGTGGGCTGGCCATATTTGCCGCAGAACCGATAACCGTTGGGGTAAACGGGTTCTTGGGTGGAGACCGCGCCTCGGCAAACGTAGTGTAGGACGTCCACAAGCCAGATGGAGTGATGATTTGCGCAAGACGGCTGGCAGGAGCTGGATGCGAGAAGCCGAAGATCGAACTAAGTGGCGTGCAATTGGAGAGGCCTATGTCCAGCAGTGGACTGCGATAGGCTGATGATGATGATGATGATGACTGCATTTTCTGCAGCCCCATTCGATGTTGGGTGGTACGGAGCGGAAAAAACGTGATCTACACCCTGACTAGCCAAAAAGTCTGCCATTTCCTTGCTCGTGAACGGTGGTCCGTTATCTGAGACTATTTGTCTCGGTAAACCCCATCTAGAAAAAACTTCGGTAAGCTTTTCGATCGTAGAACTAGCTGCCGTACTAGGCACAGGAAATACTTCTAACCATTTAGTTCTAGCGTCAACCATAATTAAATACATTTTTCCGAAAATAGGCCCCAGAAAATCAAGATGCACCCTCGCCCACGGTCTAGAAGGCCAGGGCCACGGCGTGACCGCGTGCCGCTGCGGCGCGTCCGCCTCCCCCGCGCACACCGCGCACTCCCTGCACGTAGCCTCAATCGCCTCGTCTATGCCCGGCCACCAAACATAACTCCTAGCTGACGCCTTCGTCTTAACTATGCCCATATGAGGTTCATGTAATTCCTGTAGTACCCTTTTTTTTCTTTTTTTTTTACGTGTGGAAACCCCCTTAGGCCGTCACCCCGCCGGGGTTTGCGGCGGGGCGGTGTGTCGGAATCGAACCGACTAAAACCACACGGTGTGCCAACTCTGCGCCTGAGAAGGGAGGGGTCCGGGAATCGCTGTTATTAACACGCCGGACCCCTCCCAGCGCCTGCCCGCACTAAAGCGGGCACCCTCTGCTATTAAAATTCTCAAATTTGGCGACGCACGGCACACGCGTACGTCGCCCCTTCGCGGCTGGCCATTAAAGCGGATGGAGGGGAAAACCCGTCCCCACCATCCGCGGCCACACTCAGGGCGGCATGAGGCGCAGATGGGCGCGCCTCCGCCGCCCGGTTCGCCGGCGGCGGATCGGGTCCGAGTGGAGATCGTCCTCTCGGGCCTTCTCCGCCGCCTCCTTCTGCGAGATTACTTCCTCGCAGAAGGTCGCGACCGCGGTAAAACTGCTGTCGCTACCGGCCATGGATAGTACGACGGCCGGTAGCGACAGATCTCCTCCGATGACTGCAGTGAGGGCCCGGCGCTGCTCCGCCCAAGCGGGGCAGAACTCCAGCGTATGCTGGGCCGAGTCCTCACTGCAGTCGCAGTGGTGGCAGGCGGGACTCAATTCCCTCCTAGCGACCGAGTGCAGGTACTTTCCGAAGCAACCATGCCCGGAAAGCACCTGCGTCAGCCGGAAGGAAAGGGTCCCGTGCTGCCGCCCTGCCCACTCGAGGATGACCGGCTGGAGCGCCTCCACGGTGGCAAAGCCAGCGCGTGGAGCCTCCAGCCGGGAAGACCAACGAGCCATCGTGGCTCGGCGAGCGGCTTCACGCCATTCGCGTACCTCCTCGGGCGGAGGACGATAACCGTTCTCCGCCCGATATTCAGCCGCTCGCCGATAAACTTCGGCGAGCACTTCCGCCTCCAAATCCCACGGGGGTGTTCCGGCCAAGGCGCACGCCGCCTCCGTCGACACGGTGCGGTATCCGCGTATGGCTCTGACCGCCAATACCCTCTGAGGCCGCCAGAGGCGTGCCTTATTCTGGGCGGTCAGAGCCGGGACCCACACCGGTGACCCGTAAAGGGCCATCGACCGGACCACCCCCGTGTAGAGGTGTCTTGTTTCTACGCTGGCTCCACCCAGATTGGGCAAGAGTCGCCCAAGGGCGGAGGCAGCGTCGACCAGCTTTGGGGCAAGCTGTCGGAAGTGCTCGTCGAAGAGCCACCTACCGTCGAGGATCAGGCCCAGATACCTCATCTGGGCCCGAACCGGTACGAGGACCGAGTTGACTTCGATTGAGGCGCCGGGGGGTGGACCACGACGGGGCCCATGAAAAAGCAGGGCCTCCGTCTTGTCAAGGGCCACCCGCAAGCCCAGCGCCTCGATGCGCCTAACCACCAGAGAAACACCCCTGGTGGCCAGGCGCGCCGCCTCTTGGAAATTCGCCCCCCGGGCTGTGACAAGAGTGTCATCGGCGTAACAAATTACGCCCAGCCCGGGAGGCAGACGACTTCGAAGGACCCAGTCGTACCCCACGTTCCACAGGAGTGGTCCGAGGACAGACCCCTGCGGAATGCCGCACGACATGGGTCGCCGTCTCAAGACGCCATCTCGATCCTCGTACACGACGGTACGCTCCTCCAAATAGTCTGCCACTAGCCGCCTCAGGTACTCTGGCACCCCATGATACTGGAGTGCTTCCCTGATGCAGCTGAATGGCAGACTACTAAAGGCGTTGGCGATGTCCAAGGACACCGCCAACACCACGCCGCCACAGCCAACCGCCTCTTCGGTCACGGCCCTAAGGCGCACCACGGCATCGACTGTCGAACGCCCCTCTCGGAACCCGAATTGGGCGTCCGACAGGTCGGGCCCCACCTCGCTGAGATGCTGGACGATGCGGGCAGAGAGAATCCTCTCGAACAATTTGCCCGCCTCGTCCAGCAACACGATGGGCCTATAGGCCGTGACCGAATCGGCCGGCCGTCCCGGCTTCGGCAACAGGACCAGCTTCCCACATTTCCAGCACTCAGGGAAGCGTCCGGTCGCCAGGCTGGCGTCCAAAACCTCCCTGAGGCGGTCCGACATATGGTCGAGGGCCCGGGCCATCACTCGGGGTGGTACCCCGTCCGGCCCGGGGGCGGTGTTCTTGGAACGAATCCTCAGAACAGCCACCCCTACCTCCGATTCCCTAACGGGCGGCACCTCACTCCCTCCGTCCCCGTCGTCTCTGGCCGGACCGGCCATCGACGGGGGCGTGTGCTCCGCCCGCTGCGGGAATAGGCCCTCGACCACTTGCTGTAGGAAGCTGGGCTGGAGAGTCTCGGTAAGGGGGGGGCCCGCCGTGCGGAGCTTCTGACGCACCGCACGATATGGGCGACCCCAGGGGTCACGGTCGAGACTCTCCAGCATCTCCTTTCTCCTCTCCTCTTTGGCGCGGCAAATGGCCAGCTTCAGAGTTTTCCGCGCTACGCGGTACTCCTCATGAAGCCGGCCCTCCTCCCCGTCTACGCGGTGGCGTCGCCGCCGGCATCGGGTGTAGGACCTCCGGGCACGAGTGCAGGCCGCACGGAGGTCCGCCAACTCCTGGGACCACCAGTAGACCCCGTTCCGTGAAGGTCGACAACCCCGAACGCGGGGCATGGCCGCATCGCAGATCTGCGTAATCGCAGAGCGAAAGCGGCCAGCCCCCATGTCGACCTCCTCGGCCGGGGCCCGCGGAGACAGCCAAGATTGAACTATGGCCGCCTCCTCTAGTAGGTCCCTGTCGAGTTTGGCGACTGCCCACCGCGGAAAGCGGGAGGTATGCCGCGCCACGTGACCCCTACTGGGGCCCTGGGACCGGGAGAGCTCGAATCGGATATAAAGATGATCCGAGAGCGTCTCAACCTCATCCAGGACACACCAGTTCCTTACTCGTGCGGCAACAGCAGGGGTAGCGAACGAAAGGTCCACTATCGACCCCCCCTGCTGTCGCACGCACGTGTTGGTGGCGCCTCTGTTCAGCAAACAGAGGCCCACCGAAGCCGCCCACTCCACAACGGCATCGCCCCTGGCGTCCGTCGCCGGGGAACCCCACGCAATGGATTTTGCGTTGAAGTCCCCCAGAACGAGGACGTGCCCAGACGCTAGTCGCCGCATCGAGGTCTCCAAGTTGTTAAGGAAGACCTCGAAGTCGCTCAAACTCCGGTTGGGGGAGAAGTACACACCGTAAACGGTGATTCCCCCCCACTCGGCGGCCACATATCCAGAGCCCTTGTCTCTTAACGACAAGGGCGGGGAACGAGCCGCCGAGGAGCCGACGACTGCCACGGAGCCGTCCCGGTCACCCATCCAGTTTGGACGGGGAGGGACGTAATAGGGCTCCGCGACTACGGCAACACCTATCGACCACTGCGCCATGGTTTGCAGGAAGAGATCCTGCGCCGCGGCGCAGTGGTTGAGGTTCGTCTGGACCAGTAGGTTGGAGATTTGATCCATTACTGGATCGTTTCTCCAACCCCCTCCATGGGCGACGACGTTGTCGCACGATCCACGTCGGAGGCTGCCAGGGTCGTCTGGCTAGCCTCCGACGCTTGCTGAGAAGCACGGGGAGGCTTGCAGCCCCCCTGCCCCATCTGGTGATTGGCGGGCTTCTTGCCCGCCGCACACACGGGGCAGTGAGGGGCCGCAGAGCACTCTGCCGCCTTGTGCCCCGGTCGACCGCAGCGGAAACAAAGTCCGCTGCAGTCGAAGCAGCTGGCGCACTTCGAACGAGTGTGTCCCGCGGCAAGGCACTTGTAGCACCTCATCGGCCTCGGGGCCAGGACCGTGATCCTGGCACTCACGAAGCCGACGAGGAGCCTGCCGGCATCAGCCAAAATTTTGGCCGACGCTACGGGACAACTCACCCAAACGGCGCCAAGCCCTCCTGGACCGGGGCGGATGGTGCCGACCCTGACGTTGTCCGCGCTACAGCTCGTCTTCTCCTGAACTGCAGCGCGGACATCTTCGGCCGTGACGGAATCGTCCAGGCCCGAAATGCGCAGTTCAGCGCACTTTGTGGGCCTGGCGATCCTGACACCATCCACGGCGGCAAACATTTCCCGCAACCTCTCAGCAGCGGTGTCCGCCGTCTTTGCGCCATCAGCCCCAGGGAACTCGAGAATTCGAGCTCCCGTTTGAGCGCGGCGCAAACGGACACCGGCCGTTCCAAATTCACCGGCGAGGCTGTCCCGGGCCTTCTTAAAGACGGCCGCATAGGACAGCCCGCCGGTTGTCGCCTCCGGTGACAGGGTCACCACTACAGCCGCGGTCTTCGGCGGCTGCAGATTTCGCGGCTTTTTAGCGGTGGCCCTTGCCACCGGTGTCGACTGCGGGACAGAGGCCGCTTTGCGGGCAGCCTTTCTGGCCCGCTTTCGGGCCTTCTTGGACCCCCCAACTACCTGCCAACCCTCATTGGAGGGGGCAGACGTGGAGGGTCCAGGCGTTGGAGTGGGGAGCGGAGTAATCTCCGCTCCAGCCCTTGCCGCCGCCTTCGTCACCGGCCTTGGCGCAGCCGTCTTGGCCGGAGCCTTGGCCATTCCTGTAGTACCCTGGCTCGACCACTTGCAGGAATCACTACCCTGTGCCCCCACATCACGCAGCCTAGCTCCTCGTACAGTTCCTTACGACGGTTAAAATACGGCTGTAATTCTCGAATATCATTATCTGTTGGCCACGTATCGCGAATATAATTTAAAACCCTACCTAACATTGGATCTACCATAGTTTGTTTTTTAATTGTATTATAATTTAATAACAATGCATTCTGTGCAAAATGTAAATACGTTTGCTCGGGAACCCGCAGTGACTCATCGCTACTGCACGGAACCGGCAG
The DNA here is from genome assembly GCA_916048165.1 of Spilarctia lutea. Taxonomy (NCBI): domain Eukaryota; kingdom Metazoa; phylum Arthropoda; class Insecta; order Lepidoptera; family Erebidae; genus Spilarctia; species Spilarctia lutea. The sequence continues at coordinate 15,478,407 of OU696481.1, forward strand.
TCTCGACAATTCGTCCGCACCGTTTTGTTTAGTGTTTATATATTCAATATCGTACGTATAAGCAGATAAAATAATTGCCCGCTGGTACACCGTGTTTTGGTCCAAATATACTTACTAACGGTTTGTGATCGGTTCGCAAGACAAAACGTCGACCATAAACATATTGATGTAATTTTTGTAAACAAAATACGATAGCTAACGCCTCCCGATCTATTTGTGCATAATGTTTCTCGGCGTTATTCAACGCGCGTGACACATACACTACCGGGCGGTCGCGGCCGTCGGCGCCCGGCTGTGTGAGTACACCGCCTATGCCCCGCGCGCTCGCGTCGCATGTCAACACTAACGGCTTGTCTGGATCATAATGAGCTCATTCCTCTGCGCCTACTAATATTTTTTTTACCTTTGCAAACGCCCTTTCGCACTCCGTACTCCATCTCCAATTGACCTCATTTTTAAAAGGTCATACAGTGGTGACAAAATGGTACTCATATTCTTAACAAATTTAGCATAAAAATTAACTAAACCTAAAAACGAACGCAACTCTGAAATATCTCTTGGCCTGGGAATTTTTATTATTGCTTTTATTTTATCTGAATCTACTTTAACCCCATCTTTTGATATGACATACCCTAAGTATTTGACTTCATTAACCATAAATAAACATTTACTCCTTTTTAGCTTCATACCGTGACTCTGTAACCGCTGGAACACCTTTTCTAACGTTCCTAAGTGATTATCCTGTGTTCCTGCCGTTCCGATGATGATATCATCTAAAAATACTTCTACCCCCGGAATACCACTAAGTAAATTCGACATAATACGCTGGAAGATGCCCGGACTAGAAGACAACCCAAACACAAGTCTATTGTACTTAAAAAGACCCCGATGTGTGTTTATTTCAGTTAAATCTTTAGTACTATCCAATTCAATCTGGTAATAAGCAAGGGACAAATCGATTTTTGAGAAATGTGTAGCACCGTTTAAGCTCACTAACAAATCATCTATCTTGGGTAACGGATATCTATCGACCAGTAAGACAGGATTTAAAGTTATTTTGTAATCAGCACAGATACGGATGAATGATATAGGCTTATTTATATGTGGGTAAACCTAAATACATTACATTAATAAATAAATATATTATTTATAATAAATAAATAAATGTTCAAGCGCCTGCGCAGATAGGCTTAGCTATAATTTGTGTTCATATAAATGAGAATGATTACTTTAATGTATGTACAAAGATTTCTTTTTATTTTCAATCGCCTTAAAGTCCGAACATATTGGTCCATACAAGCTGGATATAATTAAATAACAAGAATATTGAAGATTCAAGAAATATATAGTGGATTTCGCGTGAGAATTAATGATTGCAATTTTTACTTCAAATATTGGCGGCGGTGTGGTATGTGAATCATTTACAATAAGTATTGCGGTGTTAATTCATGATATCGTCACCCAACACTCGTATCAGGTAGTACATAACATACATCTACACTAATATTATAAAGAGGAAAGATTTGTATTTTTGTATGTAACGAATAAACTCAAAAAGTACTGGACCGATTTTAAAAATTCTTTCACCATCGAAAGCTACATTATCCACGAGTAACCTAGGCTATATTTTATTTTGGAAATAAATAGGGTTCTGTAAGATATTTGCGTTTTTCAAGAAACAAGGTGTAAAAAATCAACCACAAAAGGTACTTATTTTACGATTTACAATAATATAGCTTATACATCAGAATAACACGTAGGCTATAATTTATAAAGATACTAGCTTCGCCTCGCGACCTTGCCTGTGATTATTGTCGTATCGCGGGTAGCACCGCGGGTTCAGTTAGTTAAGAGTAAAGGTTAGTATTTTGTGATAATTAATTTTACAGTTAGTCTAATTGTGTTATGTGCGTGACCAGTTATTTCTTAACAATTATTATTCTACCGTATATATTGACATTAATTTACAGAAATTAAATTAGAACCATACTTGGCTAAGTATAGTAATATAGATTTGTATATTACATTATTTAATTTAATTGTCTGAGTCAATATATTTATGTTAGGTGGGTATATTAGGAAAAAAACATATTTTTTTGAGTGTAGGTATTCATGATTTATTTAGTACTTTGATTGCCGTATTTAAAGGTTATTGTGCTGTATATTAATATATACATTGTTATATATACATAACAGTTACTTTATATAAAAACAGAAGTGTAAAAAATATATGAGAATTATAAATGTACTCGTAGGTAGCCAGTACATAGTGAATAAGGTCAGTGACCATTTATTTGTATCAATTTAATTGTAACTTGTTAACAGGTTTAGCGTTAATACATATTCAATTACATAGTTTCCTTATTATTGTTTGTAAACTTGTATTATTATAAATGCCAAATTTACACCCAAATCTCAGAATGACCGAGGAAAGGGAGTTGATAAAGAAACGAGTTAGTTTGAAAGGCAGGCTTACTGCTTTTATCAATTATTTGGACACGTTAGATAGTAAATCGTTATCTAGTTCCAACATAACTGAACTACAGCTACGTATTTAATTTTTTTTTTTTTTATGTCTTAGCTGCCAAAATGACTCTGTTCTGCCTGATGGAAAACACGAGCAGAATCCAGGAGTGGTGGTCACCATCCTCACTGCTAATAGGGACAATGCAGCATGGCGACCCACACTATGGCGGCCTAGTGAGATGCTTCTTCACGCTCCGCTTAAAGGACCCAGGTTCATACTGGGAGGGAAACACGTACGCAGGTAGTGAGTTCCAGGTTTTGACCGCTCGGCACAGGAAGGAAGAACCGAAGCGGTGAGTACGAGAGCGTATGTCTACCACTCTAAAGCGGTGACTTCCAAGACCGGCACGTGTTGTCCTGTAGAGGAAGGGAGAAGGGGGGACCAGCTGGAACAGCTCCTCAGAACACTCTCCATGATAAAGGCGATAGAGGGCTGCCATAGAGGCGATATCTCTTCGCAACTGTAGAGGCTCAAGGGACTCGGTGGCCCGGGGACTGCCGACAATACGGATGGCTCGCCGCTGCAACCGGTCGAGAGCGTCGAACAGATACTGCGCGGCTCCATCGCAGAGATGAGAACAGTACTCCACGCACGAGCGAACTTGGGTCTTGTAAAGCAGACACAAATGCTCGGGCGAGAAGAACCGTCTCACCTTGTTAAGGATACCTAGCTTCCGCGAGGCCACCTTAGTGACACTCTCAACGTATTCGCGAGGGTTGAGATCGTGGCTGATTTCCATGCCCAGGATATCGAGCCCACCTTGTAACGGCAGTCGAGTGCTTTGAAAAGTGGGAAGGGGAAGGAATGGAGACTTTTTGGCAGAGAACGCGCACACCTGTGTTTTCTTGGCGTTGAACTCGACCAGATTCTCAGAGCCCCATTGGGAAATGCGGTCCAAGTCATGGTCGAGTTGAGCGACAAGCTCCCGTCGTTTTTCCTCAATATTTGCTAGCCCAGCTGTGGGATGTCCAAGATATCGCCCGTGAACTGTGCTGTCGTCTGCATAGCAATGAATGTTGCCAAGGGCTAGCATGTCATTGATATGCAGAAGAAACAGCGTGGGTGACAGGACGGACCCCTGAGGTACTCCAGCGTTGATCAGCTGAAAATCGGAGGCCGCACCGTCGCAAAGGACTCTAATGCGGCGCTGGTGTAGAAATGCAGCAACCCAGCTGCAGAGTTTGGAGGGTAAGCCGCATGCCGGTAGCTTGGAGAGAAGCGAACGGTGCCAAACCCTATCAAAGGCTTTGGCCATGTCAAGGCTGATGGCCAAGGATTCCCCATGCCTGTCAATAGCCTCACCCCAAAGGTGTGTAACATATGCTAGAAGATCACCCGTGGATCGGCTCGGTCTAAAACCATATTGACGATCGTTTAGTAAGGAGTGATCCTCCAGGTGGTGAATCAGTTGCTTGTTTATGATCCTTTCAAATACCTTGCAGAGAATTGAGGTGACGGCTATCGGACGGTAGTTTGCCGGGTTTGAACGATCGCCTTTTTTGGGATGGGTTGAACATTCGCTTCTCTCCAGGCCATCGGAACAGTTCCCGATGAGTACGACAGGCAATACGCGCGTCAATACCGGAGACAACTCTGGTGCACATTTCTTAAGAACCACCGCTGGGATACCATCGGGTCCAATGGCTTTCCGGACGTCGAGTGACCGGAGCTCCGCACGGACATCATTTAACCGGATGCGAATATCCCGCATCGTAGTGTCGCAGGTCGGAATGGTAGGCGGGTGCTTACCACGGTCGTCGATTCGGGAGTTAGCCGCAAAGAGATCAACAAGCAGTTTTGCTTTCTCCTGCGGCTGATGGGCGAGTGATCCGTCGGGGCATTTTAGCGGTGGTAGCGAGGGCTGGCAGAAGTTGGACTGCACGGCTTTAGCCAATCGCCAGGACTTTCAGCTACCCGTAGGGTGTGCGACGAGTTCTTGGCCAAGCCGCGCGTATAGGTAAGATGGAATCCTTATACCAACAATATGATGAGGTACAGTTGCAGTTGGAATGTATTGTGGAGGGCATTAAAACACAGTTGTGTGAACGTACTGATTTTGAGTCCTCGTATAATAAAACACTGTCAAACACTTATAAATAATCACAATAAAGATAGTGAATCTGTCTGTAGTAATAAAAGTAATTGTGGTAATAGTTGTAAGCCGGTTAGGTTGCCAACCATTCAATTACCAAAGTTCAGTGGATCCTATACCAACTGGTTGGAGTTCCACGACACCTTTATGAGTCTTATCCATTCCAATGATGCAGATCAACAAATGTCACTACCTTCGAACTTCTCTGGAGGGAGCTGCTGCCGTGGTTATCTAATCTATTGAATTTTCAGCTTCTAATTACTCTGTGGCTTGGAGAGTATTATGTGAGCGTTACGATAATAAGAGATTATTAGTTAATAACCATGTTACGGCTATTTTTAATATGGAATCTCGCACAAAAGATTTTGCTATAAGTTTAAAGAAACTAATTGACCAAATGAATAAACACCTGCGTGCATGAGGTACCTTAGGTGAGCCTGTTGAGTACTGGGATACTCTTTTAATTTACATTTTTACCCACAAATTAGATTATAAAACATTTCGTGAGTGGGAGGTGTACAAAGGTCATATGGACAGATATATCAGAGTTACTTTCGATGCATTTTTACGATTCATACGTGGGCGTGCCGATTTACTTGAAAATATAGAATTATCTCGTAATAATCAGCCTCAATCAAGTAAGTTAGGGTTTAAGCTAAAGTCTATGGTTGCCGTACAAAATGCTAGTAATTCTAATTCAGACTTAGGTACCAAGGTCTGCCCCAAATGCAACGGTCACCATAGCTTAAGCAATTGTTTACAATTTCTCGCATTAAATAACGAAGCACGTTTTAAGTTGTTGCCTAATTACAAAGTTTGTTTTAATTGTTTTAGTTCGGGACATTTAAAGTTAAAGATTTCTATTGAAACTTTCAACTGTGAACAAAACTCTCTGAAACTGACTTTGACAGCGATTGATACCCAAATAGTCAAACAATATAATGAAGTAATAACTTATTGGCAGAATGTATTAGCACGTGTAATAGAAACAATTAAGTTTTTAGCTTCTCGTGGGCTTCCATTTCACGGTAAAAATGCAATTATTGGATCTGCACTAAACGGAAATTATCTTGGCTGTATTGAGCTTATATCTAAATTCGATCCTTTCATGGCTGAACATTTGGTGAGATTTGGACAAAAAGGCAGAGGTTCTTCATCGTACTTATCAACCTTTATAATCGATGAATTTATTTTACTTCTCGCTGACGAAGTTCGACTTTCGATTATAGAAGAAATAAAAATATTAAACAATTAGCATTGATTCTACTCCAGATATGTCACACACCGATCAGTTGACATTTATAATTTTGCCTGACGGAGAACCTATCGAACGCTTTGTCACATTTTTACCCAATTGCGGTCATAAAGGTGAGGACATGGAGAAGGCTGTTCTTTCGACAATTTATAAAACTTTGGAACTTGATATTAAAGACTGTCGTGGCCAAACTTATGATAATGCTAGCAGTATGTCTGGTCAATACAAAGGTCTTCAGTCAAGAATTAAAGCTGTAAATCCTCTGGCTACTTTGTTCCTTGTGCAGCGCATTCTCTCCAGCTCGTGGGATCGGCTGCCGCGGAAACTAGTGACGAGTCAGCTGCTTTTTTTTCACTGTTACAACAAATATACAATTTTTTTGCTGGATCTTTGGACAAGCAGATGGCAAATTTTGTTATCCAAATTGGATGCAGAATCAACGGTAATAAAAAATCTATCAAAAACTCGATGGAGTGCGCGAGCAGAATAGAATAGAATATACTTTATTGTACACCAATAACAAATTATTCAACTTAAAATTCAAGAAGATATATTATGTACAATGGGTAGATGCAAGTAAAGCCTTATACAGTTCATACAAACAAGTTATGGAAGCATTAAATTTTATTTGCGAAGATGAAAATCAAAGTAAAGAGACAAAAATGGAAGCAAAAGCGATATTAGAAAAAAATAAAATTCTAGAAATTACAATAATGTTGTGCTTTTGGAACTCTGTGCTCGAAAAGTTTCAAATCGTTAGTGCACAACTACAAGCAAGTTCTGTTGATTTATCTGATGTTGTTACTCTTTATGAGTCAATACATGCTATCTTGATACGTTGCGTGACGAAGAAGAGTTTGAATTTGAATTTGAAAAAAATTGAATCAGAGGCAATCAAGAAATGCGAAGTGATTTATTTATTTATTCTAAAGAACATCAACAATATACATATACAAGAACGGTCAACATTAAGTGATCACCTACAAAAAAGATTAAGAAGAAGAAAGAAACCAAAATTTCATTTTGATGAAGTCAAAACTTATTATGCAGTTATTGATTGTCTTAAAGTGCAATTAAAAAACCGGCAAGTTATTTATAATACAGTAAACACAAAGTTTGGTTTCTTATGGAATAATTATATATATGAATTAATTAAAAGCAAAGCAAAGGAATTAAAACAACTATATGCCACTGATTTAGAAGAAACCTTTGCGAAAGAATGCGTCCAGTTGTCGCTTTAAAATCTAACACCGAGGCCGAGCATTACATTACTGACAGAACCCCAAAGGGTTTATTGCAGTTAATAAAAAGTTTTAATATTTCATGCATGTTCCCGAATGTGGAGATAATATTAAAAAAAAATTTGACAATGAATGTTACCAACTGCAGCGGCGAAAGGTCTTTTTCAGCACTTACAAGAGTAAAAAATTACTTGCGCTCCACATTCCGCCAGCAAAAACTTACAGCGCTCTCGCTAATGTACATAGAAAGTGATTTTTTACAAACTATTAATTTTGGAAAAAATGTAGAAAGATTTGCAAACGCTAAAGCACGAAAAAGGACTTTTGTATAAGTCAGTAATAATTACTATAATTTTCAAATCATTAATTAATTGCAAAAATGTTTCACTTGTATGATGCCTCTCGTGCAGATTAAAGGACAACGTTAGTTTCGCTTGCAAATCGATCTGAAAACTTTTATACTACGTGTATAAACATGTTACAATTTTCACTCTAGTATACAAGGTAAACACTAGTATACTACTTTTTAGGACGGCGCGTCCTCCCAATTAGCCTAGGGCGGTCAGTACTCTTGATCAGTCGCTGGATGGAGAAACAGTCTCAAATCCTACAGAGATCTGTGAGATATTTAACACCTTCTTTACGAGTATAGGAATACAATTAGCTAGTAAAATTCCATCAAGATTTCATTTTAATAGTGATGCATATACACTTCCACAAACAAACATTAACACAAAACAATACACTTTTTCTCAATTTTCTCCATGCACTGTTGGTGAGATATCTAAAGTCATTGACGGCCTTGACACAATTACAAGTATAGGTGTAGACGGCACTAGTACTAAGGCCTTAAAATGTATCAAGAACTTAATTCTCCCAAATTTAACAGACTGTATGTACAGACTACTAACCGAAGGCAAGTTCCCACATACTTTAAAAATTGCCAGAATCACTCCTATATATAAAAATGGTGGAAAATCCGAACCAGAAAACTATCGCCCAGTCTCAGTGTTGCCAGTACTTTCTAAAATACTAGCGACCCGCCCCGGCTTCGCACGGGTGCAATGCTGATACTAAATACACGTTGTATATGTATAAAACATAGCTGACCCACGCAACCTCGTTTGCGTCTTATATAGCCCGTAGCATGAAAATTTTCGCAAAATAAGTAACTTTTCTGGTTGATTTTTACACCTTGTGTCCGAAAAACCCAAATATCTTACGGAACCCTATTTCTTTCCAAAATAAAATATAGCCTATGTTACTCGTGGATAATGTAGCTTTCGAATGGTGAATGAATTTTTAAAATCGGTCCAGTAGTTTTTGAGCCTATTCATTACAAACATACAAACATACAAAAATAGGTACAAATCTTTCCTCTTTATAATATTAGTATAGATATAGATTAGAAACAATTATATATAGAAGACTAGATGAGTACCTAACAAAAATTAACTTTATATGTGAAAAACAGTACGGTTTTCGTTCGAAATCCAATACACTTGGCGCCACTGTAGACTTAGTAACTACTATGAGGACGAAAGTAGACCAAAAACAATTTGCAGTTGGGGTTTTCATTGATCTAAAAAAAAGCCTTCGACACGGTATGTCATAGTTTGCTACTGAAAAAGCTGGATAGTGTTGGCATCACTGGGACCGCATATAATATGATCCAGTCTTACCTATCTAATAGATACCAGGTCGTACAGCTTGGAAAACATAAAAGTTCATCTCAATATTTAACTTGCGGTGTACCACAAGGCTCAATACTCGGGCCTTTATTATTCCTAGTGTATATTAAAAACATCTCCGAATTGACTTTACACGGACAAGTCTCACTGTATGCAGATGACACATGTATGTTCTACTGCGGTCACAATCTCAACCTCATTATACAACAGGCTCAAGATGATTTGGATGTCTTGCACAACTGGTTCCAATACAACCTCCTAACAATCAACATTGCAAAAACTTCATATGTGATTTTCTGTGCTAAGAATAAAAAACTCCCCAATCATGATAATTTATTTATAAATGGACAAGTCCTTAAAAAAGCTTCTCAAGAAAAATACCTTGGCTTAACAATGGACAAAAACATGACATGGAATGCACACTTATAACACATACAAAGCAAACTTTCATCTCTGGTAGGATCACTACACAGCATGGCAAGATGTATTCCACCACAAGCTCGACCACTTATATACAATGCACTAGTAAAACCTCATCTACTGTATCTCATTGAAATATGGGGCAGCGCAGATAAAACTAATATAAAACCAATCCAAATATTACAAAATAAAATTATTAAAATCCTATATCATTATGATTATTTAACACCAACAAAGACCATATTTGAGGAAACTAAATTAATGAATATCCAGCAACTTTATACATATAACACGTGTTTACTGATATATAAAATTATTAATAAACACATACATTCACATATCACTTTCACAACAAAAGGAAATACACAAAAGTACTCATCTCGTAAGCCCAGTCGTTTCGTATTGCCATCAATAAGAACTAACTACGGCAAAAACTCTTTGACTTTTGTGGGGGCACAGCTATACAACGCACTTCCAGCGGACGTGAAAGAGGCTCTCTCGCTAAACGTATTTAAAAAGAAATTACAAAATCACATTTTAAATAATGAAAAATATTAATCATTTGTCGGCCTTATCTTGGGCCATACAACCTGGATCGCAGTGAACCTACATCTCAAGACATAATAATATGTACCGTTTCGCAATATTTATATAAATGTATTTTTTTTTTTAAGTACCCACTTTTATCGGGATAATAGTTTTGTTGAATATTTTTGTTCTCATGTAAGAGTCTTTTTGAGAAATAAAGATCTTTAAACCGACATTTCGCGAACCATTGTAAAAGACCTGGCAGCAAGCTATGCAAGCGCAGGCACAACACTCTGATACATATGGCTGATTTTGAATCTTAAAATAAAATTAGAAATATTCCAAACAATAAGAGTAGTGACTCATCCAATAACATGTTGCAACAATCGTCTTCAACGTCCTCGGTGACTGAGACGAATAATGTTGTTTTGTCGGCTAACGTCACATCTTCACACAACGCTGTGACACACGGTGTGTTATTGTCAACCGCATTAATAAAATTACATAATCGTAATGGTCAGGAACATGTGGTTCGTGCAGGTCTTGACAGCGGTAGTACATCGTGCTTTGTGACGGAAAAACTATGTCGACAGTTAAATTTAGAGACTAAGCAGGTGGATAGGTCGTTGTTCGGGATTAATAATGAACCTTCTCATGTAAGTAAAACGTGTAATATTAATATTACGTCATTAAACAATAGTTTCAGTACTAAACTTTATTGTTTCGTTTTATCAACAATAACTAGTGATGTGCCATGTAACGAAGTAGATATTTCTACTTTAAAAATACCCTCTCATATTTGTTTGGCCGACCCCACTTTTTTCAAACCCGCTGACGTAGATATCTTAATTGGTGCTGATGTCTTCTGGGATTTATTGGGGTCACAGCAAATAAAGTTGGGTACTGGTAAGCTAATTTTGTGTGAAACCTGGTTAGGATGGATTACCTCTGGTCCATGTAGTCTTAATTCCTTTGCATTACTGTCTAACAAGATAGTATGTAGTTTCGCTAAAGTTAATGACTCTGCTGACGATGACTTCAATAAAATTCGAAGTGATTTATCTCGCTTTTGGCAATTAAAAGAGATAAAAAGGAAGTCTTCTCATTACTCGCCAGAAGAGAAGTTGAGTGAAGAGCATTTTGTCAAAAATACGACTCGATTGCTTGATGGTCGTTTTTGTGTTCGTATCCCTCTTAAAGGAGATCCTTCTACTCTGGGAAATTCAATTAATAAAGCTTCTTATTGTTTACAATCTTTAGAACGCAGATTAAAGGGTAAACCTGAGTTTAGTAAACTATATTATGAGTTTATGTCTGAGTATGAATCACTCGGTCATATGACTGAATGCACGGAATATGTAAGCCCTTCTGGTTATTATATTCCACATCATGGCGTATTACGCGAAAGCAGCACTACCACGAAACTTCGTGTGGTGTTCAATGCTGGTTGTCCTTCTTCTTCTGGCGTTTTATTTAATGATTTACAGATGGTCGGCCCTACTATTCAGAGTGATTTACTGTCAATTCTTCTTCGTTTCAGACAGCACCAGTATGTCTTGTCAGCGGATGTCGAGAAGATGTACAGACAATTAGTCGTCCATCCGTGTGACAGACATCTTCAACAAATATTGTGGCGAGATAGGGAATCTGATCCTGTAAAATGTTACCAATTATAGTCGTTCCAATACTTTATTTAACTTTTGACAGATCACGCACATAAAGTTTTGTAATAATTTTTGATACAATGTACTACAGATAATACTGTACTTTATGGGCGGGCTCCGCCTACTTAGGGATGTGTCATTCGTAATTAATGACCACAGACTATAAAAACGGTTTTGAAATAAATCGATTATCGATTATATTAATAAAACATACAATAAAATTATTGTGATTATATTTTATATCAAATCACGTAAAAAGCTTTATTATTTTGCATTAAAATGCCCTAAATGTCTCTGTTTCAATGCATAAATAATTTGCGTAATGAAAACAGTTCCATCGTACTCGTACCTAGTAATGGGATCGAATGTATTCGCCGCAAATTAATGAATCTAAAATAATTGTTTAGACTTACTATAGTTGGTTCAAATAAAAACTACCTGCGGTACCTACTTGTAATGAACAGGTACAAAATGTTGAAATTCGTAGTAATTTACGGATTAAAAATAAAACAACCAAAAGAGGTACTGTAATACTAATTTTAATTATAAAGAATCGTCTTCTTCGTATGACCAGGAATCATCATCACTTGAGTTCTCAGTAATATTGATTATCATTTCTTGGATAGATAAATTGTCGAATGCAACATCCCGATCCCAATCCGACATTATCACCTTCTTTGTTTTTTCTACAACATTCGCCCAGTTTTCTGGAATTACTTTTTCACACGCATTTTTTAGTAAATTCAGCATTTTTCTTGCGGTGAAAGGAGGAGTTGTATTGTTCCTCGCAGCATATCCTTTAACTTGTGCCCAGATCATTTCAATTGCATTATATTGGCAGTGATATGGGGGAATTCTGAGGACGGTATGCCCATGCTCTGCTGCCATTTCATCTATGACGTATCGTTTTGGCAGCTTCTTTGTTTTTAATATCTTTACTAACTCTACTTTTAGTAGGGACTCATTCACCTCTTCGCCATTGTCACGGAGCCAGTTTATAATTTCATGTTTTTTGTTGGCCTGTGTTGGTATTTTATTAATTTGACGAGAGTGATAAGGTGCATTATCAATAAATATTATTGATGGCTCTTCGAGTGATGTAAGCATTTCTCTGAACCACTTTTCATACACGTTCGAATTCATCTCCTCATGATAATCTCCTGTTTTCTGGGATTTAAAAGCTAATAGAGCGCCTGGCACAAATCCTTTTACTGTTCCTGCATGACAAATAATCAGTCGTTCGCCTTTTCCCATTGGTACTGTAGAAGTGGAGCCAACGGTGTTGTCAGTCCAAGTTTTGACAGCGTATGATTCGCATTGAGCCAAGTTTCATCTGTGAAAACAACATTCGACCAATCTTCTATTTTTTTTGCTTGTCTTAAAAAATCGCATCTATACAAAGCAATATCATTGCGTTCCATTAAAATTTTTCGTTTGTCACATTTTTGGAATAACATTCCAATGTCTTTCAATACCTTTGTCAGAGAAGATTTTTGACCACGGAACAAACCACTATTTCGAAGAGATTGTGTTAGTTTTTTTAATGTTGGAATCTCTTTTCTTTGGTAATAGTCGTATATATGACGACGAATAGCATCAGCGTCAAAATTGTCAACGGCTGTAACTTTACTAGGCGGACGTTTTTTCTTAGGTGTAGATAGCTTATTCTGTTCCATGCCACTGCTGCCGTAGCCTTCTTTTGTTATTTTTGCCACTGTTGGAGCACTAATACCTAATGCTGCTGAAACACGGTCTCTAACTTGAGTCACTGGTATAAGAGGCCCACCATTACGGCTTTCCTTTTCAAAGTATTCACGAAGTCGCAAGACAAACTCTCTTGTTTGTCCTTTGAGTACTTTCTTTTTTGGCATTTTGACAGTAACGAAGGCAGGAACGATACGCTCAACTCAACCAAACGTGAGAATTCACAAATAAATCAATACGGAGGAATATAAATACTCAACTATATTGAAGGTTACTCATTGAAATACTGTAGATTATTTTAAAATAGACATAGAGAGATTTAATAAAGATCATCAATAGTTTAACAAATACAATATTAACCACTGAATTACAACACAATACAATAATACATTTTGAAAATTCAGTTCCTTTTATATATTTTTTCATGACATAGAACCGTCATATTTGAACAACATTCTTTTAATCCATTTCTTCTTTATTTTGACAAAGGAGGTCGCACATTGAAACACATAGAAATATGAAGTACGAAATTATCTATAAAATAATGAGTTTGTTAAATCGATTAAAACTTCTTAATGCATAAAATCGATCGATGAAAGAAATCGAAGAGGTAACGGGTCAGGGTATCACTATTTGATTAAGTATTAGAGCTGTCAAAAGTTAAATAAACTATTGGAACGACTATAAACACCGTTACCTATGGTACGGCTAGTGCGCCATTTTTAGCTTTTCGGTGCCTTCATCAATTGGGGCTTGCTTGTAAAAATCAGAAGGTTGCTGACGTCATTAAAAATTACTTTTATGCTGATGATCTGTTATTTGGAGGTGATGATTTAGATGAGGTTAAGTTCATTCGGCAAGAAGTCACTGATGTACTTGCATCGGCTTGCATGCCACTCCGTAAATGGAAATCGAATGAACCTCAATTATTGTCTGAGGTCGTTAAGTCGTCACATAATTTAAATATAGGTTCTAAAGTTCAGTGGCAGTCCATTATTAAAACTTTGCCTCTTTTAAATGAGTTTCGTATTCCTCGAATGGTTGTACTCGTATGCCACTCATACAGGCAAAACTGGAGCTTCATATATTTACTGATGCTTCTGAGCGCGCATATGGCGCATGTGTTTATGTTCGCAGCATCAATGATAAAGGTGAGTGCGTGGTTAGGTTACTTATGTCCAAAAGTCGAGGGGCGCCAATTAAACCGACTACGATTCCTAGGCTGGAATTGTGTGGCTCTGTAATGAGAGCTCGTCTGTATGAAAAGGTTTCAAACTCACTTCGACTTAAAAACTCTCGCGTCTTTTGTTGGACTGACTCGACTATCGTGTTAGGATGGTTACAAATGCTGCCTTCGAAGCTTTAGCCATTTGTACGCAATCGCGTTGCTGAAATATTAGATCACGCAGCTCACTGTACTTGGAGACATGTCCCAACTGACAAAAACCCAGCAGACCTAATATCTCGCGGTGTAGATATTAGCAACCTGCATAGTTTAGAGATGTGGTGGTCCGGTCCTGCCTTTCTCCTACAGGATTCTCATGATTGGCCTTCACAATTGAAATGTGTCGAGTTGGACTTACTCCCTGAAATTTGATTTGATGTATCATTGAATGCGGTTCTTGATAGCAACGATATGACATTTCTCATAGATTTTAATCGCTTTTCTAATTATTCAAGACTTTTACGTTCTATGGCTTATGTATTGCGATTCATCGAATCCTGCAAACGCTCACCACCTATTGATGATGAATTAAAGAAGGCTTTAAATATTTTGATCTACCATAGTCAACAAGAATAATTTCGCGAACATAAATTACTCTTACACAAACAAAATGTATGTAAAGGGAGCGTCCTATTTAAATTCAACGTGTTTTTAGACGATAATGATTTAATACGTGTTGGAGACGTCTCGATAACTCAGATTTTACGTATAATAAACGGCATCCTATTGTTTTACAGTCCACTCATAACTTTACAAAATTATTATTCGATTATGAGCACAAAAGGTTAATGCACGCAGGCCCACAGTTATTATTAGCATCGATTCGAGAAACCTATTGGCCTATAGGTGGTCGAAATTTGGCTAAAGTTTGTTATCACAGATGCGTTCTGTGCCAACGTATGCAAGGCAAGGTCGTTACGCCATTGATGGGTAACCTGCCGCGGCAGCGTCTTCTTTCAGGTGGATATCCGTTTGAAGGTACTGGCGTGGATTATGCGGGACCTATTATGAGTGCTAGTCGTACAGGTCGTGGATGTAGACTCGTTAAGGTGTACATTGCAATTTTTATTTGTTTTACTACGAAATCTGTTCATTTAGAGCTTTTCGGCGACCTGACTAGCCATAACTTTCTATTAGCCTTGTATAGGTTTATTTCACGTCGGGGTAAACCTACGCACATGTACTCTGAAAACGGTACTTCATTTGTTGGTGCGTGTAACAAACTGTCTAAGTTTTTAAAGAGTAACACCCAATCTTTAAGTGAAACCATAGCTAAAGATGGTATCAACTTTCACTTCATTCCCGCGTATACTCCTCATTTTGGCGGTCTCTGGGAGGCGGGTGTTAAATCAGTAAAATATCATTTACAGCGAGTGTTGGGACATTGTAACATGACTTATGAGGAACTTTATACCACACTAACCCAAATTGAGGCAATCTTAAATTCACGTCCACTAACGCCGCTGTCCTCAGACCCTGCGGATTGTACGCCCTTGACACCAGGTCACTTCCTGATCGGCCGTCCACTGACTTCATTACCCCAGAAGAGCTATGTTAATCAATCCACTACCCATCTGAGCCGTTATCAGCGCATTGAGCAGCTCCGCCACCACTTCTGGTCAAGGTGGAGTAAACGTAAAATCGGAGTACATTGCCGAGTTGCAGCAACGAACAAAGTGGCGTTCCGGCAAGGGTGGTTTGGAGTTGGACTCTTTGGTGGTGATTAGGGAAGATAATCTTCCACCCATGAAATGGAGACTCGGAAGAGTTATTGGAGTTTATCCGGGATCCGATGGAGTCGTCCGTGTAGCAGACATTAAGACTTCTACTGGAATTCTACGGAGGGCCTTCAACAAGATATGTCCATTGCCTATATGCTCAGGATTTTAGTCTGGTTGAAAGATTAGACTTTCAACGGCCGCGGGAATGTTAATAAATAAATAGATTATTTATAATAAATAAATACATAAATGTTCAAGCGCCTGCGCAGATAGGTTTAGCTATAATTTGTGTTAAAATAAATGATGTGAATGTTAATATGAATGATTACTTTAATGTATGTACAAAGATTTCTTAGTCATTCACCCCGAGTAAATTCACATAGTCAAGTACCTGCTGCCTTTTATTTTCAATCGCCTTAAAGTCCGATTATTTATTGATAATATTCCTAATGTTCTGTCTGAGGACCTACCTATAGAGTGCGAATCTGATATTATTTAATTAATTGTGAGTGGTCTACAGCTTATACTGCATTTGTGCCTCTAAAATTAACACTAAGTATTAATTTGCCTAGAGGTACTTCTTTCGACAAATTTGACACATTTCCTTCTGCATTATCTTGCAATATGATTATGTTTATTTTTGGAGTGATTTGCAAAAAGCCTTTAGTTTCTAGTAACAGCTCTCGATAGTGTCCGAATCAATATTTGATTATGCTTTAGCCAGTACTTTTCACTACATTTAAGTGATTTGTTTCTTAGTTATTTGGTACATTCCAGAAGAAAGATGAGGTAATTAATGATGTGTGATTGAATAATGATGACCACGTGATTATTGTTAGACTAATTGTTTTATTTTGCGCCAATTTGTAGTCCTAAAATGGAAAAAACATTCTTATAAAATAATTTAAATAACATCTATATCAGTCCTTGCTGCTTTGGTATTAAAAATGAATGATTCTACGTCAGTATTAGGGATTTGATTATCTCGAATAAAATGGTTTAAGCCTACTACGTCACGAGTGATTTTTTTATTTTATGTTAAAAATGCGATCTTGCGTCATTACTCAATAATTTCGTAGCTATTTAGTATTTTAAAAGGTTTAAGAGCCATGGATTTCGTAGTAATTTAAGAACATTAATAAAAGGTCACATTTGTATGTAAGAGTTATCGTGCGTACGTGATAAACAAAGCAATACGACAATATTTAATACAAACATAATATTAATTATGATTGTGCAGTACGTTCATTTTGCGAGGACCCAAAGTGTTACGCGGTATGCACTTAACTTTAATTATATTTAGTAACGATGATAATTGATTAAAATTCTCGAGCTGTAGACGTTGAAGAGATTATTAAAGTTTATTTGAATTCATCTTATGTTGTTTTATTCAAATTGATCCTACGTTTCCAAATAACTTCCGCAACTAGAAATAGGTTTGATTGGCCCTTGATGAATTGCAGCAGCTTGAATATAATTGCACCTGACTACTCTTATACCAGAACTATTTTAAATTATGCATAAGGTAAGGAGGAAGAATTATTTTAACGACAATTCATACTCACTCATATGATAAATAAAAAAGTATTTCCTTCTTGACACTGCCATGTTGTGAAAATGAAAAATGTACATTTTATTAACTAGTGTCCCACACCGGTATTATTCATGGAACATTAATTAATTCATTTTACTGGTTCACAACAGTAGGGTGGAAAAAAATATCTACGTTTTTGTTTGTAATATGAATGATGAAATAATTACAAAAACGTTTAATATGCATCATTTATCCGAAAACAAATGACGACATTGAAAAACTCAACCCTGAAATAATACGAAAAACAACATCTTCTGACCTCGTCATATCTTGTTCGTGGAAACGTTATAATTGTAAATATTATTTTAAGAATAAGAGATAGCACATCCTCATTTAAATGGTAACTATATGGGGCATCCTTCATACGAGCAGATGGGTCACGTCACCACTGGTAAATACTGTCACCTCCCTCAAAATTAGAGGGATGAAGGTTTTGACACCGGCAATTTGACACATTCGTCGAAAATCACTAAACAGTTGCTAAACACCAGTGGTATGTTCAGTCGAGTTGGCATATTTGTGACGAAACATGGTCCTCCTACTACATTTTCTATCACTACACAATGTATCCTTACGTTGTAGTCGTGGTGGGGCTTGCGTGGGTCAATGATCTCTGGGGTTGTGCCGGGTAGAGCTACTCATGCCGGACTGGCCCAGAGTGAGACTCCAGACGAAATGTCTAACCGTCGTGCCGCATTCCAAACGTCCCTCTGCTTTAGCAGAAGGCGTGTTGGAGTGCGAGTAGGTTCGAGGGGAACCTGTGGCGAGCTTGGTGTGCACTTACACTGCCCTCGCCGGATATCGTAATCCCCGTAGGTACGTCGAGTTAGGTCATGTCTCTGCTCGGCTGGGACCGATGGTCTTGGCTTAACCGCCCGAACCGCGAGGAAGAAAACCTCTATAAAAAATTACTTCAAATCTTGTGCTCTGGTGTGTGGCCTCGGATGCATGGCTGATGGGAAGTTCAGTCGCGAGCACACCCGGAACTGCGGACCGCTCGATTGGGCACAAATCCTCGCTTGCCCGGGTATTGGCGAGATAAAAAAGATGTTGGTGCAAACCTTGATTCTACCCATCTTTGATTATGGTGATGTGTGCTACTATGACCTGAATGCAGATCTTCTCAACAAATACGACCGACTTCTTAACAATTGCATTCGATTCGTTTTTAATCTTCGAAAATACGATCATGTCTCCTCCTTTCGTCTTAAATTAAATTGGCTACCTATTCGTCAGCGTCGTCAATTGCGCGCCTTAACGACTCTCTACACCATCCTAAACTCCCCTTACTCGCCTACATACCTAACGTCCTCCTTCCAGTTCCTGGGATCCAATCATGACAGAACCCTCCGTTCCACAAACAGCCTCCTCCTGTCATGCCCCTCCCACACTTCTGCATGCATTCATTCCTCCTTCCTCATTCAGTCTGTCCTTCTATGGAATGCCCTTCCCAAGAAAATCAGAATGGCACCCAGTCGTAACTCCTTTAGAGTCAATGTGCGGGCTCTTCTTGCCGGGAGCCTAGCGGAATCATCACAAAATTGATATTTATTATATATTAGTATGTATGTATTTTAGTATAACTGTATATGTGTATGTTTATATGTATTTTTGTATGGTTGTGTAGATTTATCGTATTCCATTATATGTGGTAATTTTTGACTATTTCGCTTATTTCTTAATTTTAAGTTTTTAATGTCCATTATAGAATCCCTAACCGAAGTGTAGTGCACCTTCTAATTCATTTCCGCACCACCCGACGGTAGACTGGCAGAGAATGCCTGTGGCATTAAGTCCGCCATTGTACATTTGTGCATAAAGTTTTTAATAAATAAATAAAAAATAAATATTGGGGATCTCTGCCCGGGTGGACCTTTAGTTCTCCCCTATTCATGGGTCTATTATGGAAAGTGATAAATCTTTAAAAAATGTAACTGGCTTGGAAACAAAATCAACGACAATCCTCAGGAGATGTCGCCTCCTAAAATTGCGAGCGTCCAGAGAGGGAGGTCTCGAGCTCCAACCTCAGCCCCGTCAAGTTCCGCCTTCTGCCAGGCGGAATTTTACAGGAGAGCCAGGGCTGACGGCGAATCACAGGCGGAGGAGGATATGGCTGGTCTCCTGCATATAATCAGTAGGCCGGTGGATGGGGATTCGGCTCCTCAATCACTGGCCTCCATGCAGGAGAGAGCGCAAGCGGCGGTAGCCATCATCAACAAGGTGGCCACCAAGTCGGTGAACCTTAAGGGCTCTTTTGTGAGGGCCCTTCAAGAATCCTCCTCCGCAGTATCGGGGATCGTAGAGACCCTTATTGGGTACGTGGCGCGTCTCCAGGAGGCCAACGACCGTCTAACGGGGCAGGTGCCTGAGCTCAGTGCTCAGTTCGCCACATTCTGGGCGGAGCGAGAGGCACCGGCCCCGTCTGCGTCGCAGCCGTCCCCTCCCGTTGTCCCGTCCACCGGGATAACCGACGCCCAGCTGGGTATGATCCTGGACGCGTGCCGGCGTATGATTGAGGGTCGTACGGCCGGCTTGGAGACGAGGCTGCCTGCGGCGCCTATTGAGCGGCCGCCGCTTGCGACGGCGCTGGCACCTGCGGCTTCCCGAGGGGCACGTCAGGTGGCCAAGGCTCCGGCCAAGACGGCTGCGCCGAGGCCGGGGCCGAAAGCGGTGGCAAAGGCTGGAGCGGAGGCTACTCCGCTCCCCACTCCAATGAGGGCTGACAGGCAGCCTTTGTCCCGCAGTCGCCGCCGGTGGCAAGGGCTGTTTTGACTGCAGTGGACTCTGCTTCCGCTGCGGTCGACCGGGGCATAAGCTCGGCTCGGGCTCACTGCCCAGTGTGTGTGGCGAGCAATAAGCCCGCCAATCACCATATGGGGCAGGGGGGCTGCAAGCCTCCCCGTGCTTCTCGGCAAACATCGGGGGTTAGCCAATGGACCCAGGCTGCCTCCGATGTCATTCGTGCGTGCACTGTGCCGTGGTGCAGGATCTCTTCCTGCAAACCATGGCGCAGTGGTCAATAGGTGTTGTCGTAGTCGCGGAGCCCTACTACGTTCCTCCCCGTCCAAACTGGATGGGTGACCGGGACGGCTCCGTGACAGTCGTCGACTCCTCGGCGGCTCGTTCCCCGCCCTTGTCGCTAAGGGACAAGGGCTCTGGATATGGATGAGTGGGGGGAATCACCGTTTACGGTGTTTACTTCTCCCTCAACCGGAGTTTGAGCGACTTCGAAGTCTTCCTTAACAACTTGGAGACCTCGAAGTGGCGGCGACTAGCGTCTGGGCACGTCCTCGTGCTGGGGGACTTCAACGCAAAATCCGTTGCGTGGGGTTCCCCAGCGACTGACGCCAAGGGCGAGGCCGTAGTGGTGTGGGCGGCCTCGGTGGGCCTCTGTCTCCTTAACAGAGGCTCCACCAATACGTGCGTGCGACAGCAGGGGGTCGATAGTGGACCTTTCGTTCTCTACCCCTGTTGTTGCCGCACGAGTAAGGAACTGGTGTGTCCTGGAAGAGGTTGAAATGCTCTCGGATCACCTGTATATCCGATTTGAGCTCTCCCGGTCCCAGTAGGGGTCACGTGGCACGGCATTCCTCCCACTTTTCGCGGTGGGATGTTGCCAAACTGCGCGGTTTGACTGCACGGTTGGCCTAGTGGTTTAAAACGTTCACTACTGCACCAAGTGCCGTGGGTTCAATACCCAGGTGGGACATCACTTTGTGTGATCCACAAAATGTTGTCCTGAGTCTGGGTGTTATTTGTGTTCGTTACATGTATGTTTGTAAAGTCCCCTCGACACAGGATGTATATTTCTAATGCGGGAGTTGTATTTAAAATAAAAAAAAAAACTCGACATAGACCTACTAGAGGAGGCGGCTATTATTAATTCTTGGCTGTCTCCGCAGACCCCGACCGAGGAGGTCAACGTGCGGGCTGGCCGCTTTCGCGATGCGATTACGCAGGTGTGCGATGCGGCCATGCCCCGCGTTCGGGGTCGTCGGCCTCCACGGAAGGAGGTCTACTGGTGGTCCCAGGAGCTGGCGGACCTCCGTGCGGCCTGTACTAGTGCCCGGAGGTCCTACACACGCAGCCGGGGGCGACGTCACCGCGTAGACTGAAGCGGGCCATTTACCGCGCCAAAGAGGAAAAGAGAAAGGAGATGCTGGAGAGTCTCGACCGTGACCCCTGGGATCGCCCTTATCGTGCGGTGCGACAGTGATGGCCCGAATCCTCGACCATATGTCGGACCGCCTCAGGGAGGTTTTGGACGCTAGCCTGGCCTCCAGACGCTTTCCTGAGTGCTGGAAATGCGGGAAGCTGGTCCTGTTGGCGAAGCCGGGACGGCCTGCTGGTTCGGTCGCGGCCTATAGGCCCATCGTGTTGCTGGACGAGGCGGGCAAATTGTTTGAGAGGATTCTTTCTGCCCGCAACGTCCGGCATCACAGCGAAGTGGGCCCCGACCTGTCGGACGCCCAATTCAGGTTCCGAGAGGGGCGTTCGACGGTCGATGCCGTGATACGCCATAGGGCCGGGATCGAAGAGGCAGTGAGCTGTGGCGGCGTGGTGTTGGCGGTGTCCTTGGACAGTCTGCCATTTAACTGCATCAGGGAAGCACTCCACTACCACGGGGTGCCAGAGTACCTGAGGCGGCTGGTGGCGGTATCTAGAGGAGCGAACCGTCGTGTGCGAGGACCAAGATGGCGTCTTGAGACGGCGACCCATGTCGTGCGGCGTTCCACAGGGGTCTGTCCTCGGACCACTCCTGTGGAACGTGGGGTACGACTGGGTCCTTTGAAGTCGTCTTCCTCCCGGGCTGGGCGTAATTTGTTACGCCGATGACACAGCCCGGGGGGCGAATTTCCAAGAGGCGGCGCACCTGGCCAACAGGGGTGTCTCTCTGGTGGTTCGGCGCATTGAGGCGCTGGGCTTGTGGGTGGCCCTAGACAAGACGGAGGCCCTACTATTCCATGGGCCCCGTCGTGGTCCACCCCCCGGCGCCTCCATTGAAGTCAACTCGGTCCTCGTACCGGTTCTGACCCAGATGAGGTATTTGGGCCTGATCCTCGACGGTAGGTGGCTCTTCGACGAGCACTTCCGGCAGCTTTCTCCGAAGCTGGTGGGCGCTGCCTCTGCCCTTGGGCGACTTTTGCCCAACTTGGGTGGAACCAGCGTCGCAACGAGACACCTCTACACGGAGGTTGTCCGGTCGATAGCGCTATATGGTGCACCGGTGTGGGTGGCGGCTCTGACCGCCCAGAACAAGGCGCGCCTCTGACGCTCAGAAGGTTTTGGCGGTCAGAGCCATACGCGGATACCGCACCGTGTCGACAGAGGCGGCGTGCGCCTTGGCCGGAACACTCCCGTGGGATTTGGAGGCGGAAGTACCCGCCGAAGTTTATCGACGAGCGGCTGAATATCAGGCGGAGAACGGGTTTCGTCCTCCGCCCGAAGAGATACGCGAGTGGCTTGATGCCGCTCTTCGAGCCACCATGGCTAGTTGCTCGTCCCGGCTGGAGACTCCATGCGCTGGTTTTGCCACCGTGGAGGCGCTCCAGCCGGTCATCCTCGAGTGGGCAGGGCGGCAGCATAGGACTCTTTCCTTCCGACTGACGCAGGTGCTTTCCGGGCACGGTTGCTTCGAGAAGTACCTGCACTCGGTCGCTAGGAGGGAACTGAGTCCCGCCTGCCACCACTGCGACTGCAGTGAGGACTCGGCCCAGCATACGCTGGAGATCTGCCCCGCTTGGGTGACGCAGCGCCGGGCCCTCACTGCAGTCATCGGAGGAGATCTGTCGCTGCCGGCCGTCATAAGCTCTGTGGCCGGTAGTGACAGCAGTTTTACCGCGGTCGCAGCCTTCTGCGAAGACGTAATTTCGCAGAAGGGGGCGGCGGAGAAGGCCCGAGAGGACGACGTTCGCTCGGACCCAATACGCCGCCGGCGAACCGGGCGGCGGAGGCGCGCATACCAGCGCCTCATGCCGCCCTGAGTGTGGCCGCGGATGGACGGGACGGGTTTTCCCCTCCATCTGCAATATAGGCCAACCGCGAGGAGGCGACGTACGCGTGTGCCGTGCGTCGCCTAAATTGAGATTTTTACCAGCAGACGGTGCCAGCTTCAGTGCGAGCAGGCGCTGAGAGGGGTCCGGTTGTGTTAATAACTGCAGTTCCCGCACCCCTCCCTTCTCAGGCGCAGAGTTGGCACACCGTGTTGTTTTAGTGGGTTCGATTCCGACACACCACCCCACCACAAACCCCGTTGGGGTGACGGCCCGAGGAGGAATCCACACGTAAAAAAAAAAATGTCTAAATCTTATACGGTACCTGCGGCTAAACTTTGTACCGTATTCTATGAATCTTTACATAGTACAAAATTAAGTTGCTTCCGCTGTCTGTTCGCTAAGATCTTTTAAAGGTTCATATATGTTATAAACGTATATTATGGTATAGGTCGCTAAAGTAAAGTAAAGTAAAGTAAAGTTAGACTGCACGGTTGGCCGAGTGGTTTCAGCGGTCGCCATGCCGCTTGCTACTGCGCCAAGTGTCTTGGGTTCAAATCCCACGCGGTACAACACTTTGTGTGATCCACGAATTGTTGTCCCGAGTCTGGATGTTCTTTGTGTCCGTTTCATGTATGTTTGTAAGGTCCCCCACGACACAGGATTCCTAATGTGGGAGTTATCTTTAAAAAAAAAAAAAAAAAACAATAAAACAGTGCAGTATTTAAATTAACGAAAATAACCAACTAACCTAACTACATATGAGGGTCTGTCGTAAATAATGGATAAGTCGTAAACTGGAGTTGGTCCGGCTATGAGACTATTAGAAAATCGTATCTTTTTGCCAGGGTTTCTAACCGTATGGAAATGGCGTAGACTTTTATGTTTTTTTATAAATTTCGCTACTCTTTGCATTCATTCCGTTGCCATTTCGTTAAATTTAGGTATTTCTGTGTCATTTTTTTTGTATTATAGTCTTGAAGATGTGTGTTATTTAGTTTTAGTACTGTTTTAGGCGTTTTTAACGTTGGTCATTTTCAAAATTGTCAGTTTAAGATTTTTTATGTTTTTGTTTTACTTAGGGTCAACTTTTGATCATTTACTGTGTAAAAAAAAAGTACGGCGCTATAGCTGCCCATGATCTTAATAAATTATCTAGTATGTGTAGATTCTAAAAAGGTATAACAATGCATACTTCACAAGTAATATTAAGCTACATGAGCGAGATCAATATCAAGGTGAGAAAATATTTTTTTCATGTAATGTTGTAAATGGTTATAAAACTTCGTCATAATGATTTATTTCTGCCAAGATTCTTTACACAAACACTATGGGGTCACTATTAAGGATATTCAAAAGAAAACTAGGTTGTTTTAGTACGTAAAAATATTTATTCAACAACTTAAACTAAATGTTCGAAGTGTCCTCCGCCGGCAGCTATGCACGCTCTACATCGCCTAATAAACGATCGCTTAATCCGGCACACATAACCGGCTTCTTCAATTTTTCTCGCTGCTACTTGAATGCGCGCACGCAACTCTTCTACAGAACTTATTGTTTCACTGTATACTTTTTCTTTTATACAGCCCCAGTAAAAGAAGTCCAAGGGGTTCAGGTCTGGCGAACGTGGAGGCCATAAAATTGGCCCCAATCGCCCTATCCATCTATCTGGATAAGTATTATTTAAATGTTCCCTGACACGAACAGCGTAATGTGCTGGACACCCATCATTTTGTAGCCACATCTCATTTCTTATCTCTTGTGGGACGTCTTGCAGTAAACTAGGTAAAGTATTTGCTAAAAAATTCAAATACATATCCGCATTTAATATTGCCGGCAATTCGAATGGACCAATGATTTTGCCATTAATAATGCCAGTCCATAAATTAATTTTAAATTGATATTGCGATCGGTCTTCTCGGATAAGTCTTGGGTTTTCGAGTTGCCAGCTGTGTATGTTGTGAAGATTCAAAAAACCATCTTTTCGACACGTTGACTCGTCACTCCATAAAATTTTATTAAAAAAACTTTGGTCTTCCCTCATCTTTCGCAGCATTATGCGACAAAATGTTATTCTCGCAGCAGCGTCCCTTGGCATTAATGTTTGGACCCTTTGATAATGATAGGGATATAATTCATGCCTTTTTAAAATCCTGTGTACAGATTTTTGAGGTATACCGGTGCGCCTTGAAATTACACTTATGGACGTACCAGGGTCTTCTGCAACTATTTCCAGTACTTCGGCTGCACTGTGGCGTTGTGATCGTCCTTCACTCGCCCCGCCTACGCCGGTCCCAGGAAATCGTCCTTCCAAAAATGTGTTGTGCACTCTTATGAAGACACGATAGTCAGGATGCCGGGCATTTGGATATTTTTCCCGATAAACTCTAGCAGCTCTATTGGCGTTGCCATCACATAAACCATAAATGTAATGCATGTTTACGTATTGTATTGCGTATTGTCAATATCACCAGGTTAACAAGTCCAAATCACAAAGAAAATCTAAGTCCGATATTAGAAAGCAGTAACAAATTGACGACAGTAATGAAAACGAGAGCACATGCGATGGTCAAAATCACACTGAGAGATGTATCAGGAGTGCGCCCTAGCTAAACGCATGCTAACCTTTTCACACATCGTGAGTGTGAAAGGGACGGTGCATCATGCAGTGTGCCTAGTAACAATGTCCTTTTCACGCGGGGAGACCCTTTGTATTGCTGTCTTTGTTCATTTTTTTACCTGATGATCCTTTTTACGAATAAACTTGTAACATGTTTGTCGCATGTAACTATTAGAGCACATCAATTTTAAAATTAAACACCTTTATGAAATGAGGAGGCATGAAATTTTTTTGACAAAAAACTACCTAGTTTTCTTTGAATATCCTTAATAGTGGCCCCATAGTGTTTGTGTAAAGAATCTTGGCAGAAATAAATCATTCTGACGAAGTTTTATAACCATTTACAACATTACATGAAAAAAATATTTTCTCACCTTGATATTGATCTCGCTCATGTAGCTTAATATTACTTGTGAAGTATGCATTGTTATACCTTTTTAGAATCTACACATACTAGATAATTTATTAAGATCATGGGCAGCTATAGCGCCGTACTTTTTTTTTACACAGTAAATGATCAAAAGTTGACCCTAAGTAAAACAAAAACATAAAAAATCTTAAAATGACAATTTTGAAAATGACCAACGTTAAAAACGCCTAAAACAGTACTAAAACTAAATAATACACATCTTCAAGACTATAATACAAAAAAAATGACACAGAAATACCTAAATTTAACAAAATGGCAACGGAATGAATGCAAAGAGTAGCGAAATTTATAAAAAAACATAAAAGTCTACGCCATTTCCATACGGTTAGAAACCCTGGCAAAAAGATACGATTTTCTAATAGTCTCATAGCCGGACCAACTCCAGTTTACGACTTATCCATTATTTACGACAGACCCTGTATAACAGGCCCTCAAGTATAAAACGCTTTCATACTAAATTCATGTGGACAATTTCTTCAATTAAAATTCACTGGAAACTATGAAAATACAATTTTATCTGTAATAGTGAGAATGTAGTTTATAAATTTTTCACTCACTATTACAGATAAAATACAATTTTATCTGTAATAGTGAGAATGTAGTTTATAAATTTTTCACCCACTATTACAGATAAAATACAATTTTATCTGTAATAGTGAGAATGTAGTTTATAATTTTTTTAATCGTTTCTTTTTCACTAGTAACCTTATAAATATTGCTATGTAAGAGGAGGTGTGTGTCGGATTCTGACCGACTTAAACCACACGGTGTGCCACTCTGCGTCTGAGATGGGAGGGATCCGGGCACTGCTGTTATTAAAACATCCGGACCCAACTTGAATTCAACCCTATACCAACTTGTTGGCCAACTTGATATAGTAGGCCATAACCTTTTTTCGACAAAGATAGAAAAGGAGAGAAGAGGCTTATGTCCAGCAGTTGACTTGTGAAGACTACTGATGATGATGACTATCTTTCTAAGTATGGTAATATGTTATCCGTTGTTTAAATGAAAAACTGCATCATTTTGTTTGTTATAACATTCAAGGAATCAATTAATTTAAGATTTTGGATACACCTACCTACTCATTGACAATTTTATTTACAGGTTTAAAAAATGTGCCTCACAGCTTTTAAAATGTTTAGTATCCATATGCGTACAGATTTTTTTGAATAAATGCAGGCCAGTGTTAGTGATGGCATAAGCATCTGCCGTTTCTAGAAGGGGCAACCACATAACCAATATAAATTCCTTTCAGCAAAGAATGGGAGACGTAGTTTGATTAACGAACTACCTTTGGTATTTGCTTAATAAATAAACAATGAAACATAAATGAATATAATGTCAAAAAGTCATATTTTTTCCAAACTTGGTTAGGATTGATCTGTCAATATGTCAAGAAATGGTCACCTTTGCATAGACTGATCTGGCTAGAGTAGCTTAACTTTGTAACGTAATAATTTACACCAAGGTTTCCCAAAATTATTTTGCCCACTTTGAGAATAAATTATTTTTTAGCGCCCCCATTTTTTCACCTACTTAAAAACCACTATAACTTCAAATTTAATTAATCAATTATTGTGAGCTATATTAGCGGAGATTAAACATTAATTCTAAAAGAGACTTTTACTATAACTCGCAAGAGTTAACTCTTACACCTGATTATTGAAACGCAACTTTTATAGTATTCAAACGTAGTATCTTTTATTCAAAATAAAACAAACATAATCGATTCTTGTTTAAAAACTAATGTGAAGGATGAACCTGATGCTGTTTAATAAGTTTGTTGATATCAGGTTCCAACTTACTCAAGAACAGTTGCAAGTTTAGTATGCTTTCGCCTTTTGTATCCGTCTCTAAATTTCTAGCAAACAATTTCTCATCTTTAATAAACCTCACGTAAGACAGCAACAATGCTTCATTAGTTGGTAAAGTGGACTCATCGAGCTGAATTGAGAATCAGCTTGTCCTCAGGTGATCGCACAATGATCCTTCAATATCTTTAGCCATTTTTCGGATAATATCTGCGGCCGGCGTATGAAGCGCAGTAGTTATTACTTCCTTTATTGCTGGCAAAATTAACTCTTCTCCGATGTTATGTGGTTTGCATTTTTGAGCAATTAACAAAGAGATATTGTACGAAGCTCGAAGTCCGTCGTCATCTGGCTTAGCAGCCGCCGAAAGTAGTTTTCCTACACTTGGCTGAGTATTATGCTTCTTCTCTAGGTCTTGAAAATATGCAACATTCTTGTCTTTCTTACCTGGATGCATTTTATTCAAATGATCTTGCAGTCTTGAAGGCTTCATTGCTTCATTTGAAAATGTTTTTAGACATAGAAGGCAGAAAGGCAACGATGGGTTTGTGGGATTTTCAATGAATCCGAATTTAATATATTCCGCACAATATTGCCGTCTCTTCTTTCTTACTTCCGACATTGTTTTGTTTTAAGAAATACGTAAATTAGTGTTTAACTTAAGAAGGTACTGCTTATCTATTATGCGCGAAACCGCAAATGGGAATAAAATAAATATTACGTTGTTTATTTAGGTTTGCATAAGCAGCACACACCGACAGGAATAAAACAAACATGCATAAACTCTATATTGGGAAGAAATGCCGAAACAAACCACTGAGGTGTCTTTTTTTTAAGTCCATTAAATAATTACAAAATAATAAAAATCTATGCGAGTACAGTATAACATCTAGGTTGGCCTTTTGAAGAAAAGATCATAGTACTGAGTCGGCCTGTCCATACCGACGGCATACGAGCCACAGTCATCGTGTTACCTAACCGGTATAAGTCAAGATTACCGCCAGCAGGACGTTTGGGTAGGCCTGGGAAACACTCAAAACCAAAAAAGATCCTATATTGTAAGCCTAGACAGTACTCATATTTACATGCATAAAAGAATTCAGTTGGTATTAACAAATTAAAAAACAACGTACAATAATAAAAAGAAATATTAAAATGTCTATCACTTTCACACAAAATATGTAGGTAAAAACTGGAGTGAGCCTCATCAATCTCAAGCAAATTTATCATCTAAATAATCCAAAACCGTGTAAGAAGCCTTTTCACACAGTTTTTGTTTTAATTAGGTCTTAAATTTGATAATACTTAATTCTTAATATTAACTTAGAATTTTATTGTAGAATCGCACACCCTGACATCGGAAAGACTTGCTTACTCTTTGCAATCTAGTGGTTGGCAACACGAGTTTATCTTTATTTCTGGTGTTGATATCATGAACGTCGCTAAACTTTGTGTATAAATGAATATTTTTCTTAACATAAACTAAACTTTCATTAATGAACTGTCATGATAACAATTTCTTTGAATTTATCTCTCAGTGACTGCCTACAACCAAGATCATAAATTGCACGAATAGCCCTCTTCTGCAACACAGAGATACTTTGAATATCAGTAGCATTCCCCCACAACAAAATACCATATGTCATTAGACCATGAAGATAACTAAAATTAATATAGGTACTAATCTAGCTGTTTTTACATCGGTTAATTGAAGAATTTTATAAACCGCGTATGCTGCACTTCACTTTTTGGTGTTTACAAGGCCCAACTCCTTTCCATTTATCTGAATACTAATTTTTACTTGCTTAACATTGGGTGTAAAAAATCTAATACATTTAGTTTTGTTCTCGTTTAAAAATAAATTATTAACGTTGAACCAGTTCACGACGTTAGAGGGAGTGTTATTCACGTCACCAGTAACAGATTGTCGTCCGCAAATAGCACTATCCCCTAACTATCCTTTATCAAATTAGGCAGGTCATTGATATAAACGAGAAATAAAAATGGGCCGAAAATCGAGCCTTGCGAAACCCCCATAGTGACCAGAGATCCCAAAGATCTATGACCATTAACTTCCACTTTATGGATCCTGTTACTCAAATAAGAGATAAGAAGATCCAAAGCAGTATTCCTAATTCCATAGTGATACAATTCCCCGACCAATGTGTCATAAAAAACGTAATCGAATGCCTTAGAGTGACAAATCACAAAAAACACCTAATGCATCCAGTTTATCATCCCAAGCCCTATATATATAGTCTCTAATAGTTCAACACCAGCATCAGTTGTTGAGCGACCTCTTCTGGAGCCAAATTGTTTCCTGCGTAGAATATTGTTTTTACTAAACTGAGTTTGTAACTGATTTAATATATACTTTCTAAACTTTTACGCCAATACTTGAATTAGGTATTTGCACAGAATTACCCCAAAGATCGGCGGTCTTCTTAACACCAAGAGCATTGAATGCTTTAACAATATCTCTCACAAATTTTAAAATTCCCTTATAACAAAGATTCTGCAATCAATGATTCTGTTGTTGAAACTGGTATGTTCGTAAAGAATTTCTCGAAAGCTGTAGCAACCTGTAAATCTGATTCAATTACATTGTTATCAATACAAAGGCTGTAATTATAAAATTTTTGTAACGATTGAAATCTGGGAACATCTAATGGTCGCGAATCTATTGGCGCACGGAATTTTGTGATATATTGTGAAATAAACTTTTGTGTAGACGTATTAACGTGTAGTGACGTGTAGACGTAAAGTATACTTGAGAGTAGATCACTGCGCAATCGAAATAGTTCTAGTCGTTCTAGTTTTTATTTCTGCGTAATTCTGAAGATGAGCTTAACATTTATTTAACCTTATACGCAGTGTGTTCAAAAAGTATCACGAATTTCGTTTTTTTTCAAAAATTATTTATTTATTCATGAATATCTATTTTGTCCCCTTCAAAGTAATCCCCATGAGATATTATACACTTGTGCCAACGGTTTTTCCAATCTTCGAAGCACTTAAAAAAATTTTTTTTTATCTTGTTCAGCTCCTCCTTCGATGCCGTCTTTATCTCGTCAAGCGTAGCGTAACGTCGTCCTTTCATGGGCCTCTTCAGTTTAGGAAACAAGAAAAAGTCACAGGGGGCCAGATCTGGGGAATACGGTGGCTGCGGCATCATTAGTGTGTTGTTTTTGGCCAAAAAGTCGAGCAATTTTGGTACGAATTTCGCGGCGACCCGTCTCATGCCCAAATCATTGATAAAAATCGAATGGCACGAGCCAATCGATATGTTTAGGTCCTTAGCAACTTCTCTAACGGTGATTCGACGATTGGCCATTACCATTTTCTCCACTTCATTAATTTTTTCGTCTGTTGTTGAAGTGCTCGGGCGTCCGGCACGCTCTTCGTCGTTCACATCTTCTCGGCCTTCTAAAAACATTTTGTACCACCGATAAACGTTGCTTCGGTCCAAGGTAGCTTCTCCGTATGCCACAGTCAACATTCCGAATGCATCCGCGCACTTAATTTAGTTTTTCACACAAAATTTGATACAGGTTCTTTGATCCATTTTTTTGAATAAGTAAAAATCGAAGACGATCCAAAACACGTGCAAGCAAAGCAGCTGTCAACAATTAAGTGAACATTCAAAATAGCCGAGCTTGTCGGCATAAGTGAGAGACATGAGTACCAACATAACGCCACAAAAAAATCGAAATTCGAATATACGTAACCCGCGAAAATTCAAAATTCGCGATACTTTTTGAACACCCCTCGACTTTTTCTCGTATAGCCCCGCGGATCGCGGGCAATTATGTTCAATGGTGGCTTAAAACTGTGTATAGATAGCACGCTTCCTCCTTAAACAATAAAACACGGTGATAAGCCACCTTGGGTTGAACAGTATCTATTAAAGCAGTTCGATAAACAAGGGAATACTTCAATACATGATTATGTTACGTTTATTATACACATTTTAGGTACTTATGTGATTTCTAACAAATACATTATTAATAAAGTAATGCTAAGGCATAAATGCATTTGGGCATAAAATAATCTATATGTCGCCGGCTAATCTCTGGAACGGTAAACCGCTTTGACGGGACTTTCACTGATAAGTATCAGTATATATATAGTAACTTAGGCTACTTTTTTCACTAGTTTTGTCTCGCGGCGTATTCCGTGGTACGACAATAACCCCTAGTAATAAAATATAATCCCTAGGAATTATATAAAATACCTACTTAGTATGTAATGGACAATAATATTCAAAATGTTTAATGCAGGTTTCACCCCAGGTATTGTATATATTGCCTAGGTAGTGTATAGAATAGTAGTATTATACAGATTGCCGGTAACATATATAAAAAAAATAGGCCAATGTATTGCTAACCGTAATTTAATATTTTCGTTAAGGCACAAGAAAGGTTTTTAAGGAGAGAAAAAACTTAAAAATCTCTCACAAAACTTATAATTTTTCCTTTTGGACTGCTTAGTACAGGCCAATAACGTTTGACAGACCGAAGTCTGTCGGGGCAGCTAGTAAATAAATAAATATTTATAATAATAATAAATGGGCCTTCTCGACCTATAGTCGTTCCAATACTTTATTTAACTTTTGACAGATCACGCACATAAAGTTTTGTAATAATTTTTGATACAATGTACTACAGATAATACTGTACTTTATGGGCGGGCTCCGCCTACTTAGGGATGTGTCATTCGTAATTAATGACCACAGACTATAAAAACGGTTTTGAAATAAATCGATTATCGATTATATTAATAAAACATACAATAAAATTATTGTGATTATATTTTATATCAAATCACGTAAAAAGCTTTATTATTTTGCATTAAAATGCCCTAAATGTCTCTGTTTCAATGCATAAATAATTTGCGTAATGAAAACAGTTCCATCGTACTCGTACCTAGTAATGGGATCGAATGTATTCGCCGCAAATTAATGAATCTAAAATAATTGTTTAGACTTACTATAGTTGGTTCAAATAAAAACTACCTGCGGTACCTACTTGTAATGAACAGGTACAAAATGTTGAAATTCGTAGTAATTTACGGATTAAAAATAAAACAACCAAAAGAGGTACTGTAATACTAATTTTAATTATAAAGAATCGTCTTCTTCGTATGACCAGGAATCATCATCACTTGAGTTCTCAGTAATATTGATTATCATTTCTTGGATAGATAAATTGTCGAATGCAACATCCCGATCCCAATCCGACATTATCACCTTCTTTGTTTTTTCTACAACATTCGCCCAGTTTTCTGGAGTTACTTTTTCACACGCATTTTTCAGTAAATTCAGCATTTTTCTTGCGGTGAAAGGAGGAGTTGTATTGTTCCTCGCAGCATATCCTTTAACTTGTGCCCAGATCATTTCAATTGCATTATATTGGCAGTGATATGGGGGAATTCTGAGGACGGTATGCCCATGCTCTGCTGCCATTTCATCTATGACGTATCGTTTTGGCAGCTTCTTTGTTTTTAATATCTTTACTAACTCTACTTTTAGTAGGGACTCATTCACCTCTTCGCCATTGTCACGGAGCCAGTTTATAATTTCATGTTTTTTGTTGGCCTGTGTTGGTATTTTATTAATTTGACGAGAGTGATAAGGTGCATTATCAATAAATATTATTGATGGCTCTTCGAGTGATGTAAGCATTTCTCTGAACCACTTTTCATACACGTTCGAATTCATCTCCTCATGATAATCTCCTGTTTTCTGGGATTTAAAAGCTAATAGAGCGCCTAGCACAAATCCTTTTACTGTTCCTGCATGACAAATAATCAGTCGTTCGCCTTTTCCCATTGGTACTGTAGAAGTGGAGCCAACGGTGTTGTCAGTCCAAGTTTTTGACAGCGTATGATTCGCATTGAGCCAAGTTTCATCTGTGAAAACAACATTCGACCAATCTTCTATTTTTTTTGCTTGTCTTAAAAAATCGCATCTATACAAAGCAATATCATTGCGTTCCATTAAAATTTTTCGTTTGTCACATTTTTGGAATAACATTCCAATGTCTTTCAATACCTTTGTCAGAGAAGATTTTTGACCACGGAACAAACCACTATTTCGAAGAGATTGTGTTAGTTTTTTTAATGTTGGAATCTCTTTTCTTTGGTAATAGTCGTATATATGACGACGAATAGCATCAGCGTCAAAATTGTCAACGGCTGTAACTTTACTAGGCGGACGTTTTTTCTTAGGTGTAGATAGCTTATTCTGTTCCATGCCACTGCTGCCGTAGCCTTCTTTTGTTATTTTTGCCACTGTTGGAGCACTAATACCTAATGCTGCTGCAACACGGTCTCTAACTTGAGTCACTGGTATAAGAGGCCCACCATTACGGCTTTCCTTTTCAAAGTATTCACGAAGTCGCAAGACAAACTCTCTTGTTTGTCCTTTGAGTACTTTCTTTTTTGGCATTTTGACAGTAACGAAGGCAGGAACGATACGCTCAACTCAACCAAACGTGAGAATTCACAAATAAATCAATACGGAGGAATATAAATACTCAACTATATTGAAGGTTACTCATTGAAATACTGTAGATTATTTTAAAATAGACATAGAGAGATTTAATAAAGATCATCAATAGTTTAACAAATACAATATTAACCACTGAATTACAACACAATACAATAATACATTTTGAAAATTCAGTTCCTTTTATATATTTTTTCATGACATAGAACCGTCACATTTGAACAACATTCTTTTAATCCATTTCTTCTTTATTTTGACAAAGGAGGTCGCACATTGAAACACATAGAAATATGAAGTACGAAATTATCTATAAAATAATGAGTTTGTTAAATCGATTAAAACTTCTTAATGCCTAAAATCGATCGATGAAAGAAATCGAATAGGTAACGGGTCAGGGTATCACTATTTGATTAAGTATTAGAGCTGTCAAAAGTTAAATAAACTATTGGAACGACTATAAGTGCCATATGTGTGAGGGCAGTAACATTGCTTGTCACCAAATGATTGAGGTTACCCGCGCTAAAACCTTACCCTTCTCCCTGATTCTTGACTTGTAGGTGTCCATTGGCGGCGGTATTCACTTGCCATCAGGAGACCCGTCCTGTCCAGGTTGCTAAGAAGAGAAGTGGAGTTTTTATATTTTTAACTCCTTCAGTATTCATCTGATTAATTTCGTTGATTACTTTTTCATAAACTGTATTTTAACCCTTTGCAACCTTTGGAAACTCGAGAATTTCAAAGACTTTCGTGCGAAGCCAGGCCGGGCTCATACTTTTAATTTTTTGTTTTATAAACTTTTCTTGTTTACAATTATTTTTTAAAACAACTTGGGTATTTATGCGGTTAATAACGTACCAGCATTGTAATTAATCAAGTGATAGACCTAAAAATCCATTATGTCTCTATTAACTACACGTATATTAAAAATATATGATGTAGGTACATTGTATGTATTATCTGTGAATAACTAATTCAGTCACAGAATACTCACT
The DNA here is from genome assembly GCA_916048165.1 of Spilarctia lutea. Lineage (NCBI taxonomy): Eukaryota > Metazoa > Arthropoda > Insecta > Lepidoptera > Erebidae > Spilarctia > Spilarctia lutea. The sequence continues at coordinate 15,514,426 of OU696481.1, forward strand.
CAAACGTCTAATTGACTGCACGGTTGGCCGAGTGGTGTCAGCGGTCGCCATGCCGCTTGCTACTGCGCCAAGTGTCGTGGGTTCAAATCCCACGCGGTACCTACAACACTTTGTGTGATCCACGAATTGTTGTCCCGAGTCTGGATGTTCTTTGTGTCCGTTTCATGTATGTTTGTAAAGTCCCCCACGACACAGGATGTTTATTCCTAATGTGGGAGTTGTCTTTTAAAAAAAAAAAAAAAAAAAAATATCCATTCCTAAACTGATTACTTTCGATGTCAATCGAGTGCCTATATCACAGATGACCCGGATATTTGACAAAATAATATAAGAGGCCACATTATATTGTAGACCTTTATATGTCTTTTGAATGAAGCTGAAGCTTCAAAATCATCTGATTAATTTCGTTGATTACTTTTTCATAAGCTGTATTTTAAGCCTTTGCAACCTTCAACTAAATACATACATGGTATAAAATAAAATCGCTTCCGCTGTCTGTTCGCTTATATGTTTTAAAGTAGGTACTCAACGGATTTTAATACCGTTCAGCAATGGATTCAGTAATTCAAGAGGAAGGTTTATTACATGGGTAATACATGCATATTATAGTTAAGGAAACTCGAGAATTTCAAAGAGTTTCGTGCGAAGCCAGGCTGGGCTCGTACTTTTGATTTTTTGTGTAACTCACCAACATTATATATGTTACCGGCGTTCTGTATAATCTGGTATTCTGTACCTGTAATACGAGTACCTAGGTAATGTTTATAATACCTAAAACGTGTAGGTAATGTTTTAAATATGATTTATTGTATACTTTACCTAAGTTATCAATACAATACCCAATGCGCAGCCGGTAATGTACTATCTACGGGAACAGGTCAAAAGCAATCCACTCAAAGTCATCTAATCCAAATGATTCAACAACAACACGGGGGATCTGGAATAGTCACTGTTTTAACCTAACTTAAACAAATGATGATCCTGAATAAAATCGATTTAAAACAAACAGAACAGGTTTCCTTTGCTCGTCATTTCTTAGGTATGTAAGTAGTTACATAAAATTAATAAATACAGTCCAAAATCTATTATTTTTACACATTGCCGGTGGATCAGTAGGTATTCTATACAATCCCTAGGAATCGTAAAAAATACCTAGGTAAAGGACAATAATATTTATAATATTTCATACACTGCCTGGACCACATCTATTGTATACATTGCCTTGATATTGTATCAATACCTCAATTATACAGATTACCATTAACATATACATAGTAGGATAAAGTAATCTATACTAATATTATAAAGAGGAAAGATTTGTACCTATTTTTGTATGTTTGTATGTTTGTAATGAATAGGCTCAAAAACTACTGGACCGATTTTAAAAATTCTTTCACCATTCGAAAGCTATATTATCCACGAGTAACATAGGCTATATTTTATTTTGGAAAAAAATAGGGTTCCGTAAGATATTTGGGTTTTTCGGACACAAGGTGTAAAAATCAACCAGAAAAGTTAGGTACTTATTTTGCGAAAATTTTCATGCTACGGGCTATATAAGACGCAAACGAGGTTGCGTGGGTCAGCTATGTTTTATATACAACGTGTATTTAGTATCAGCATTGCACCCGTGCGAAGCCGGGGCGGGTCGCTAGTATGAAATAAAGAAGTTGACTAAGGAAGTGTATAAACTTAAATATTGGAGAAATAAGCGATGATTTTAGCGTACTGTCGCGTACAGATTACAATCGGATAAGGGCTGTCATGTACACTAATGTGGCACGCATTGATATAAGCGTGGCGGGCAGCGCTAGCGTATCAAACCGCGACAATGTACGCCAAGTGGGTGATTGTGTGCACCGCCGCCGCGCTCCTCGCCAGCGCGTGCGCTCGCCCCGGCGCTAACGACATAGAAAACGTTGTTAAAACCTGTGAGTGTACTGAATTTTACAAATAATGCCTAAAATATTTGTACCATGTCGTGAAAATAATATCGTGCCTTTTATTCTACTCGTACAAAGAAGTTTATTGATATAATTAATAAGATTTTATTAAATAATAAAAGTTCCCATTTTAACATTTATTTAAGATTTGTGTAGTTTATTAACTAGATAACTTTTAGTTAGATATAAATTTTTGTGTTCTTTCAATGTCGTGTTTTCATGTTTCAATGCACCAGCGCAAGGTATATCTGTGTAAGCAGATTATTAGACGGGCTTTCGCTTTTTACTTTGACCAATGGAGCCACATATCTTAGGGTTTTGAACAATCAACTTAGCTTTCTAATTCGGGCTGCAACTTGTTCCAAGTGAGGGCACCAAGAGAGTCTATTATCGACTACTACACCTAAATATTTTACCTCAGTAGCCTTGCGAATATTAGGGCAGTTACAATTATTGTCGTTATCTCTCTTACATGTATGTATAACAATACCAAAATCAGGCGCCGGCTCACTACGTTTAGAGATACTAAAGCATATAAAATTTGTTTTTGAGGTATTTAACGTTAGGAGGTTAGAGTTTAGCCATTGAGCAACATGGGTCATACCTGTTTCAGTATGATGCTTGACATCGAACCAAGAGCTCCCATAAAAGGCAACGGCTGTATCATCAGCGTATGAAAAAAATTTGGCAGGTAAACTCATGTTACAGAGGTCGTTAATATATATTAAGAAAAGCGTTGGGCCTAACACGCTCCCCTGAGGAACGCCATATAAGACAGTCGCGTTACCACTGACGTGCTGGTCAACTGTCACTTTTTGCCTTCTGTTAGAAAGGTAGTGCTTTAAGCGATCAAGAGCCCTATCCCTAATGCCAATCTTCTCCAGTTTGTTTACAAGAATAGAGGTTGAGACGGTGTCAAATGCCTTTTGAATGTCTAAAAAGACAGTAAGGCACTTCTCTCCATTATCAAGATGTTTGATTATTAAAGAGGACAGAGCACCTATACACCATACATATACCTATACTAAAACAATATATGCATACATACATACATCAGAGGTTTTAAGATTAATTTGCCTGACTACGGTAAAGCCAAAAGAAAGGAAATAGTTTTAGCAGTCTATGTATAAATTTAATGAATGAGGTGTCAATAGATACATAATAAGGGCCTGGGTGATATAGGCTATATAACAATATTTACAAGAAAATTACGTAGTTGGATTAAAGTTTTATAAACTTTTTTTGTTTACAAATCATTTTGTAAAACAACTTGGGTATTTATGCGGTTAATAACGTACCAGCATTGTAATTAATCAAGTGATAGACCTAAAAATCCATTATGTCTCTATTAACTACACGTATATTAAAAATATATGATGTAGGTACATTGTATGTAGGGTAAAACCGGGATAGATGCCCCACTTTTGGAAAAACCTTCATAATTTTAAAAATATTAATTTTAAATGGATAATTTCTGTGCGTGTAGCTAGCTTAGTTATTTACGTTGGATACTTATTTGTTTTGCTGACCTATCAATTACAGATTTTGTTAAATGTAGGTTTCTGTGAAACCCTTTTTTTGGCAAAGACGCCTACCTGTATGTATAGTTGCCTCACCATGAAAATAAGTAGGATGCCTGCAGTGCGGGATAGATGCCCTTCATACTGTGTAAAACAGCAATTCTCCATGAAAAATGGTTTGAATTACGAAAAACATTTATTTTTAATATGACATAATCAACCATAAATAAATTTTAAAACTATTTGTTCAACAAAAGTATTAAATCTTAGTTTTTAATATTAATTGTAAAGTTTCAACAAACATAATTATACTTTTTAAATTAAATATTATTTATCACCAAGAATAATTGGGGTCGGCTACTAGTTCTTTGTGGAATAACGGAATATCAGCTATTGTATGGAGCGGCTGGCATCAGACCTCCGCAATCCTGCGGGTGAACTGAATTTGAAGGTCGAACTAGTAGCCATTATATTTGAGGGCACTGACATCTTAACAACGATTGTCCTAAGGTGTTCATGACAACCGGTACCGACGGCTCAAACGAATGGGTGGGAAACACCGCCATCTTCCGTAAAAGTTTTATAAGAAAAACCCAACAGCAGTCCGACCCGAAATTCGCACCCGTGACCACTTGATCGATCGTTTAGATCAACGAGGCAGTCCCAAAATGTGAAGTTTTCCTAAATAAAAATATTTAATGAGCTAAATCAAATCTCGTAATATCCTGTATTTCGTAATGACGTTATATTTTTAGCAACAAAACGCCTGCGCATGATTCTAGATGGAATAACAAATCTTCAGAATATTTCGTTTATCCCCAAAGATTTTTTATTAATTTCATCGAAAGCTGACTGTAATTGTACAAAAACATATATGAGTACACATGGTGTATGGAGGGATAGATGATAGATTAGGGGCATCACAAGACAAGACGATTTTCAAAAAGTTCTTAAAAATTTAATTATGTAATCAGATCAAGCCATAGGTTGCTCATAATGTATGCCAAAAATGTGTGGTATGTATACGGTTATGGACCAGTAGACAAAAACATGCAGTAATCTTATAACGCAACAAATATCAAATATCTCGTTCGATAACATCGATGAAAGTCTAATGGTTTTTTAGACTTTCATCGAAGTATTATCGCGTAGCCGACGCGTCTGCTTAAATGATCAAGAAACATTTTTTTAATTATTAAGTAAAAAGAAGACCTACAGTCTATAAAATAGTAGATTGAGAAAATTGCGTTACCCATCCATCTGTAGTTACAGCAATAGTTAAAGTTAACGTCATCACTGAGCAACAGATCCGCGATGATGATAATTAAGTATAGGGAAATATTACTTTTTTATCATAAACGTATATTTTCCTATATTTACGTTTGACAAAACTCAAACCTTAGGTCGGATAAAGTTTTAAGGGTATATTCGTAAACGTTATTTAACTTTAAGCAACGTTTCTGTGTTATCTTCAACTTAATATTACAACCTTAAAGATGAAAATAACACCGAAGTTTTGTTTAGCAGGAATTTCTGAATGTTGAATTTTTTTGTAAAATAGTAAAAAAAAAACAAATAATAAAATAAGTTTCTAAGAATAAATAGAAATAGGGATATCAACACAATTTGTTCAAAATGAACAAATTTGTCCGTATTATTTCATTGTTTGTTTTTATTTTGAACGTCTTTCTTAAACATTGAGGCTGCTATAATCAAAATGTTTATATGAAGGAGAAATTATCACATACCATATATATATAAATTGTAAACATGGCGTAATGTGTATTAAATTTGATAATATGGCAAAAAGGATTTAACTATAATATCAAGACCAAATAATACGAGCTTCATACTCGTCTACTTGCAAAATAGTTAATTTTACACAGATAGTCGTAGTAGAAAAAATATTTGTGAGTAATTAATAAATAAATAAATAAATAAGCCTTTTTATTTCTTGCTTTACAATCCCTTGTACAATTCTACGAAAGTAACAAATAATGTGTTAGTAGTTTTTTATAATTAGAAGTTATGGTTTTTGTTAATTCAGATTAATAATTAAGTTTAAACAATAATAAATAAGTAAAGAAAAGTAAAATTATTTTTAACTTTCAGCAGGAACCCCGGTTTGGGTAAAGGCCTCCTCTAAAGATACCCATTTATTTCTATCCTGCGCTACTTCTTTCCAATCAGGGCCGACTGTTCTCCTGAGGTCGTCTTCCCAGCGAGTCAGTGGTCTCCCTCGGCTTCTTCGACCTTGCGGGCCGCTCCACGACGTCACCCTCGCAGTCCACCTCTGGTCTGTAAATTGCACTACGTGCCCGGCCCACTTCCACTTTAGCCTTCGTGCGTGAATGAGAGCGTCAGTCGTTTTGGTAGTTTTTCTTATGTTTGTATGTCTTACTTTATCCATTTTTTTTATATTGAGCATACTTCTCTCTAGCCCTCTTTGACAGGTTCTAATTTTAATGGCGGCTTTAGTGGTGAACTTCCACGTCTGGCACCCATACGTCAGACATGGTAGAAGACTCGAGTTCATAACTTTTGTTTTGATGTCTGTCGGCATATTACTTTTGAAAATTTCTTTTTGTTCCCAATATTTAATCCAAGTTATATTTACCCTTCTTTCACTTTCTATTAAGTCGTTGTTTCTGTTAAAGCTTATTAATTTTCCCAGATAGATGTAGTTTTCGACTTGTTCTAGTTGCTCCCCTTTGAGTGTTATAGGCCTCTTCGGGATGTCATTGGTCATCACCTTGGTTTTCGTTAGGTTCATCTCCAGTCCCATATCGACACTAGCGAGGTGTAAGGACTCTATCATGCGCTGCATCTGGGTGGGCGTCTCTGATAGAAGCACCAGGTCGTCTGCGAATCTGAGATGGCTTAAGTAGGCTCCTTTTATGTACAGACCTGATCTACACCAGTCCAACTTACCAATGATGTTTTCAAGGATTGATATAAATAATAATGGGGAGAGGGGGTCCCCCTGTCTTACTCCTCTTCTGTGTGTTGTGAGTAATTACGATATTATTATACAGGAGTACAAATAAGTTTCCGCCGTTTTTTAACACAAATTAAATATTTATTATAGAAGAAGGGTAACATAAATTTATTTAAAATATTGCCCATCACTTGCAACCACTTTTTCCCATCGCTCAGGCAGCATTCGAATCGCACGTCTGAAGAACTCCTTGTCTTTTGAGGCTATCCACGAATCAACCCAATTTTTGTTATCCTCATAAGATGTGAACCGCTGCGCCGTCAGAGCATGTGCCATGGACCGGAACAGGTGATAATCGGACGGTGCAATGTCTGGTGAATACGGCGGGTGGGGTAACACTTCCCAATCAAGTGTTTCCAAGTACTTTTTCACAGGAGCCGCAATATGTGGACGAGCATTGTCATCCAGAAGAATAATTTTTTCGAGCCTAGAATAGTATTGAGGGCGTTTTTCCTTCAGAGCTCGGCTCAATCTCATCAATTGTGTTCGATAGAGGGCTCCAGTAATTGTTTCGCTCGGATTAAGCAACTCATAATACACTACACCTAGCTGATCCCACCAAATACACAGCATAAGTTTTTTTCCGTGAATATCCGTTTTTAAACTTTTGAAACCACTCTTGACACGTTCTCTCACTCAAAGCACCCTCACCATATGCTTCTACGAGCAATTGATGCGCCTCAGCAGCAGATTTCTTTAAATTAAAGAAGTAAACTAATATTTCCCGCAAATGACGCTTACTTGGCTCAAATTTTGACATTTTCAACTTATAAAAATTATATTTTACCAATATGAAATCAATGATATTAATAGGTTATGTTGTTCTTGAATGTCCAAACTATTTTTTAAGCCGGTTATCATCTGCGAAAGCTAACCGAAACTCCGTGCCGCGCCATCTACAATAAAACGGCGGAAACTTATTTGTACTCCTAATTATGGAGGGTAGAGACCCTCCATACTCCTAATACATAATTGTTGGTAAAAACCATAATCAGTTCCAAAGTTATCTATTTATCGAACTCACATTACGAAACCTGATAAAATATTAATAAACATTAGGTTATTTGCCACTTAATAACGCCCGAAAACTGTTTTCTTGTCTGTGTGATTTTTTCCTTGTGCGTCGTAGGTAATTAACTTGTAGTAAACTTTTTTATCTTTACTAGGTATATGAAGCTCGAATAACATTCACTTTTTTTTAACACACACATTAGCTTGGGTTTCGAAGTAGTCGGGTTGTCAAAATAAGTGTATAGACAATGCTACAGTAACGAAAATTACTAATATTAGACCAGATTAATACAGATCACAACACTAATTTCATCTTTACGTGAAAATTTCAGCTGACGTGCCCGGCAAGACAGCTGAAGATGTGAAAGCCAGTATCAAAACTATTGAGACTATACCGGTGCACGAACGGTTCCCTCATGCCGTTCTTTTCGGTGGTACGTGTGGGGGGACCATCATTAGCCCAAAGTGGATCCTCACTGCTGGCCACTGGTAAGTCACTTTTCAATCTACCACAAAATCGAAATAATTTCAAAACCAGTATTGTATATTCTTGAATGAGTATCCTCGTATTACCCGTACGTGTTAATAAACTCATTAGTACTCGTACCTAAACTTGACATTAAAAGTCATCAAAAACATCTTAGTATAAAGCACTTGGCTTAATAGCTCGATATTTGTAAGTTAGCTACAACACAGAGCGTGAAGGATGTAAATGGCTATGTTTTTATCTTAGACAAAATAACCGTGTTGCTAGCAATAATACATTTTGAAATAATCGGTTAATTATTATTAATCTTTTGTCTGACGAGGCAATTAATAATTTATACATGGAGAATAATAGCAATCGTGTCTCGGAGAGCACGTAAAGCTGTCGGATCCAGATCTCTCCCCGATCGTGTCGGTTAACGGTTCAATCGGATTGTGAGAGAGAGCTACCAGAGAGTACACCCGTGTTTGCACACACACTTGTACACTATAATGTCTGCTGCATTGTTGGCTGGTCACCGTTAAGACTGGCCGACAATAATCAGTTTTAGTACTCGTTATATTTATATTCCTAGCTTATAGATATAGATAGGAATGTCTTATGTAAAATGTACACAGTAAAACCCTTTAGCACTATGAAGGGCAGTCTTTAAAAAATATAGTTTTATTATAATTAGTACCTAAACCTACAACCTGTACCTGTGGAGGTAACTGGATTCTGATTCTTAACAGAATGTCAGCCTCGCAATATAAAATTATTTTTATTTGCACCATAAAATTAACTGGAAACAGAAAAAATCAAAGCATTAGAAAGCAAGATTTATATTTGGAAAATAATAATATAATTACTAGAATTGAAGCATATCAATAAAATACTGTTAAACTTTGTAAAGCTGTTTCTTGTACCTTATTTTGAGCGCCATCTAGATTTAAGCGACTTTGCCTGAAGTACAGTTTGCCCCAAAGGAGGATCGGTCTATTATATATATTGTCTCTGTTCGGACGAACCTGCGGCGAGGGCCAATGATAACACGTTTTAAAGGTATGTCGATTCATGCAAATGCATAATGTGTGGGTTTTCCTTGTTTGTCATAGTTTGAGTTGTGCATGCGACTCACAATACCACACGTTTTATTAGCTGTATTTAATTTGCGTATCACTCACAAAGAAAATTTATTATTGACCACTTCATTGCACAATACGACAGGTAAATAAAATAATCAAAAACAAAACACAAAGCAGTCTTGAGGACTGCCGACAGAAGTGAAAACTCAAAACTATAAACAAACAGTTGTTTAAGCTCTTCTGGCTATGAAAAGCGTTCGGTGACGATTAAGCTAGTTTCATGATTTTTGTTCACTCAAAAAGTGCTCAACGCGCCTAAAGAAGTTATCACTTCAATAAAAATAATCAGTACTATTTCTCTTATGTTGCGACCTAGTCGGGACTAGAATACAAAATCACTCAGTTTCTAATAAAAGATTAACAATAACACGACTTAAATAAAACTCACTAGAATATTTGCTAATGTTTTTATGGCAAATGTATGGTACATTTTATTTACAGCAAAACGTACACGTTTTTAATGGTATGGGGTGGATTCTATTAATTATTATGATTGTAAGTAGTAAATGGAAGTAAAGCTTTGATACTCCAATAGATGTCGCTGTTTTCAAAAAAAATGTAAACAATCTTTTTGATTTACAAAAATTAACTTTAAGTATATAAAATCATATTGAGAAAGGACCACTATCTAGAAAAACGAATGCTACCAAAGTATATCGGTAGATGGCGTTTTTAACAATAAACATCCGTCCTAAGAATTTTTCGATCAGGACACGTGACCTGACGCGAGTTTATGGTCACGTGACCTGACGCGAGTTTATACATTTTTACCCATTCCAAAAAAGTACACAGCGCCGCTAAAGAAGTTTTCACTTCAAAAATAATGTTTCTTATAATAAATTCAATAGCAATCTTTATTGACAAATCAGTGCTCTGGTTTCAAATATCCTGACAACTATATACCTCAACCGCGAGTTCAGTCACACCGTGGAAAAATGAACATTCAGGCAAAACCGTTTAAACTAGTAGGCGACCCCAAATAATCTTGGAACTAATAAAGACTAGAAAGATGATTTGTATATTTCAAATTATAAAAATTCGTATTACACGCCTACATCCGTAGTAGTGACAATACGAGTATAGTTCATGAATACATCTCAAGACAGCTTTAGCACATTAGTTGATATTAAGAGAAGTGATACCTAATAAAAATCAGATGAATTATAAACGTGTCCGTTTTGGCATTTAATAATCGGCAATAACATAGCATTTGTATCACAGTACCGTGACCAATGATAACCCCGGCAAGACTTTACCAATAGGTACAATCAGCTCTCAAATTTCCTATCCCAGAACCTGCTACTAAACCCTCTCCAATCTGGTTTTAAACCCGGTCACAGCACCACTACCACCCTAGTCCATATTACGGATGACATCAGATCTGCTATGGAGAATGGCCAGCTTACAGTTCTGACTCTCCTAGACTTCAGCAATGCATTCAACACCGTTGATTTTGACATCTTGCTGTGTATACTACACTCTTTCAACATATCTCCAACGGCGATTGACTGGTTTCACAACTACCTGTTTGGTCGCCGGCAGCGCATTAGTATTGAGAACACTGTCTCTTCTTGGTGTAGTACTACAGCTGGCGTACCACAGGGCGGCGTGCTCTCTCCCCTACTCTTCTCCGTTTTTATTAACACACTCACTAATGATCTTTCTTCCTCCTACCACCTTTATGCTGATGATCTCCAGATTTACACCAGGGCATTACCAATTAATCTGGCTGATGCTGTTAACACCACTAATGCTGACCTGGAAAAAATTTGTAAGTGGAGCAACACCTATGGCTTGAAAATTAATCCATCCAAGACTCAGGTCATTGTCGTTGGAAGTTCGCGTTTGGTCTCTAAAGTTGATTGGACAAAATTGCCTCATGTTACTTGCAATAGCACACCTATCCCTTACAGTGACAAAGTGAAGAACTTGGGGATCTATATTGATAATACCTTATCCTGGGGTCCTCAGCTACAGGAGCTAAGTCGCAAAATGTTTGCCGCTGCAGGATCTTTGCGTAGATTACGCAATTTCTTACCAATATCTACGAAGGTTGCTCTTTCGCAATCCCTTCTTTTCCCCATCCTTGATTATGCTGATGCCAGTTATCTTGATCTCACTGAAGACCAATTAAATAAGCTTGAGAGACTCCAAAATCTCTGTATAAGATTCATATTTGGATTACGCAAATATGACCATGTCTCCGATTATCGTAAACAGCTTAAGTGGTTGCCCATCCGCCTTCGCCGGAATGCACACATTCTTTATCTTCTGTATAATATACTCTTCAATGCACTTACTCCACGCTACCTGAAATCTCGGTTTAATTTCCTACTTGATTCACATTCCAAATCTTTGAGATCGTCAGAGAATTTGATATTAAAAATGCCAGGACATACAAGCAAATTCCTCGACCATTCCTTCTCTGTACAAGCAGTTCGCTTATGGAACGCCCTACCAGTCGCAATAAGACGTGCGAAATCATTAACCGTCTTTAAGAGACTGGTAAAGCAATATTACCTGAGAGATATCGATGTCCCATGGCTTGCTATACTGTAGGAAGTGTCTGTATGTTTCACTTATCTATTTGTATGTATTATGTTTGTATGTATTATGTTTGTCTGTATAATCCTTCACACTACGTGTTGCTATTATTTTATGTAATGTGTAAACTCTATTTCTTTCTATATATATATTAATTTCCTTTCCACAAACAATACACCAGCAACTACCATATACTTTTTCATCCCTACTCTTCTTTCCATCCCATGGTTGCCTGTAAGATATTGCCATGGAGCGATAAGGCCGCCACTTGTACATTATCTTTATAATAGTTTTAAGTTTATCATGTTATCACACTACTACTGGTGTACAATAAAGAGATTTATTATTATTATTATTATTATTATCTGTATTCTAAACTTCTCAGAGGGAAAAACAAAGGACAGTTTAATTATTCATGCCATCGCTATATCTCATTATTATTAACTACAGCGTTTTTTAAGAGTTCGTTAAAAGAAAAAGTTGCAATATCATTTTGATTCTTATTATTTTCCTAAATTACTATAGATAGATAGATACGATAGATAGTAGTATACTAAATGAACGATATATTTTATGGTAAATTTTCTAAAAATGAATCCTAGCTAGATCGATTTATAACCTCGGAAACCCCTTGTATAGTTTGCGTTAATCTGTGAGGTTGACTATAGTCAGTAAAGGCGAAAAACATTGGGCCCTCAGTTCATAAGTTTTAATAAAATTCAACTTTTATGTAAATAAATGTTTCCAGTTTTAAATTTCCAGATGTAAATCTTAACAATAGGCTTAACTTCTGTCTCAATATTTCTTTTTAACTAATTCACTGAGGTATTTAACTAAAATGTTCTTGAGTCCATAGCGTTAGGTTTTTACTATTTTAACTAATTCCCATTTGAATTTTACATAGTTTCGCAAAAGTTTGAAAAATAGGCCCTCGGTCCAGATGCACACTTCGCAATGAGTACAGTGACGACCACTCTTGGATTCTCCTTTTGCTTTTCATCGGATCGGCAGGGTCATACATAAAAAAAATAATGAAAATCCGTAGTCTCTGGATAGATAATTATAGTGAATATCGTGAGCAAATGTCAGATGACAGCTGTTATCATAAGTTAAATACATTCCATGTAATTCTTATAATACTCATAGAATTACATAAATTATATTTCAAATAATATACCTAATTAAAGCCAAGAGCTAACTTTACAACATGCTCGCAATAGATTATCAGCTGTAATGTCATAACCCGTTCGATATCCTAATATCACTAATGAGTTCATCATCATCATATCAGCCGTAAGAAGTCCACTGCTGAACGTAGGCCTCCCCCAATGACCTCCACATTGACCGGTCGTTAGCGGCCCGCATCCATCGAGTCCCTGCGATCTTAACCAGGTCATCCGTCCACCTCGCGGGAGGTCTTCCTAAGCTGCGTTTAATGAGTTACTCAT